>CM077178.1:22049385-22764385 GCA_039654105.1 Coreius guichenoti
CCTCACAGCTGGCAGAGTGTCCCTTTGCATGCATAACAGAAAGTAAAGGCTTCATCTCTGTTAACGGCTGCAGACATGGAACTGCCTGTGCAACTTTTTGCAAGTAGGGCCAATACCGACACATGATGTCGGTGCAGAAGAATCTGCAGTTTGTTTTTGAGGTCACTTCTTTTTGCAAAAACATTGGATAAGCAAATATTTCACCCCTCTGCATGTTCAGTCCTTTAAGCAAGATGTTGTGTCTGCAAACTGCCACCTCCAACCCTTCCTCATCCAATTTATTGCTGGACTTCTTTGAGGTCTCCCTGGCAGCAGCCCATGTGGATTGTCCACATGTGCCTCTCCCTTGTACCTGTACGACAGTAATAATAAAAAAACAAAACAAAAACAATATTAGTAAAGAGTAATATTTCAGTTAAACAACAAAAAAATAATACAATTATGGAAGCATACTGGTTTGGTATTTTGCTGAATTGAATCAACAAATGTTGCCACATCTTCATCCTTGGCAATGAAAACACCATCAAAGAAAGGCTGCTCCTCTACTCTATATTAATTACAGTGCAACAAAGTGGATTATAAGGCAAATAAACACTATAATAATATAATAATAGTAATCCTTTGATATCTTGGTTATGCTATTACTCTCTGGCTTTGTTAAACCGGTATAGTTTACGGTTTCCATCCACAGACACTGCAACTGCATCTGGGACACATGCAGGGCACAAGAAGTGATCTATTCCACTGAGCTTCTCTTTTTCATTACAGCAATACTTCCATTCCAAAAATGCTTTTTGTCATTAAAAAAATAATAATAATTACCCGTCCAAATGTTCGTGATCTATGCTTTAACATCTTTACAAATGCTTGTCTTGACAGGCCTGGTGCAGTGACTTTGAACTGCTCAAAAGATGTAAAGAGGTCAACCTGATATACAGTTTGAAATGCAACAGAGCCTGGCCAGTAACCACTTTGGATAAGGTCCTGCAGCTCAGGTGTCCATGATTTGTGGCATGTAATGCAGCTCCAAACAGGCAATGAGAGGTCAAAGCGACCTACAATGCAATCCAAATAAGTTACAATGAATAATACAAAATTTAATTAAATAAATATTTCAGTTTTATGGAGTACATACCATTTATGTTGATGAGATGTACTAATCGGCCAGCACTTACAGACATGTTTTGAGGCACACAATCACAAATACTTTGAGGTTCTTGGATGGGTAACAAACATGCTAAAGAAAAAAAGAACATAACTAACGTATAACTTACACTTTTAGACTTGTGTATTCATAAATAAGTTTTTCTTACCTTGCTCACATAATGTGTGTTGGCCACTGATGTCTTTTATAACACTTGATGGAGGAATAGGCTTAAAGAAATTTTCCTGTTATGCAAAGCAAGGTGTTGGTGAGCTGACACGTCACAGTTCTCGCAGTAATATGGTTTTGGCAAACAGTCCTTGCACCTTATCACTGCTGCCTTCACTCTCCAGTGATCACAAGATAGGAAATCTACCCTGTCTGAGGCAAGCGAGCAATCCAAGAGTGTTTTTCTTGCTTCTATCCAATGGTTTTCAGACACTATTTGTCTTAAAGTCCAGTTGTGAGATGCAGACATACTTTTCTCTAAGATAAGCGCATCATGGAGCTGCTGTAACTGTTTATCTTGAAAGACATATATAAGAAAACAAAAATGTTCAAAATGAAATTGTATTTTAATTTACCAAAACACACAGTTAATGACAAGGAAACTCTTGAAAAGATAGAGGTCTTTTGTAACTTACCAATAGCACACTGTGCATTGATGCCTATATCTGAAGAAACAAAGTCATTCACTGAAGACTCAGCCACACTTGTAGTTACTAGAATAAATCACAAGAATTTGTGGACACAATTGGCTTACCGGGATCAATCAAAGTTTGGCTGCTTGATGTATGGACCACTGAAGCTTTGGGTTTACCTGTACATCAGTGTAATAGTGATAAGCCTCTATAACATTTGTGAGGAAAATGAAGAGAAAATAAACATGATTGTATCACTTACCTCCTTTTCCTGGTTTGGCTTCTCTTTTAGAATATACTAAGAGACCTTTTTTTCCACCTGATCCTTGGAACGTCTTTTCTTTTTAGATTGTGATTTAAGAGCAGTCTCCTCCTAGCCATAATGATAAGAATAACTATGAAACCAGAAGAAAATGCTAAATTACGAACAGTATCATTGATCTTAAACAGTCTGAGAGACAATTTACTTCCTGCAACTCTTGCAAATCAGCCATTATCTCATTGATGTCAAGCTCTAATTCCTTTTCCATGTCTTCTGCATTTGGATCATCATTAGTGGCCATTATTACAGCATGCTCAAAGCATGACACTTTTCACATTTCCGAGCGGAAGTCGTCATAGTTTTATAGAATGAGAAACTGCATTAAATATATTTTTTGTCTTCACATTTGCTCAAATAGCAAAAGATAAAATAGTGTTTTCGCAACTTTCAAAAAGGGGGGGTAAAAAGAAAGAGATTTATAACAGCAGTCATAAAAGAGAAAGATTTTTACGTCACTCCCATAGTCGCTGAAACACCCTCACAGCAGCGTTAACTATTTTTGTTGTTGTTGTAATTCTGTGATTAAGTAATATAATATAAACTATAGTGTTATAAATATTCGTACAGTTTAAAAAAAATAAAATAAGTATTTTTTTTCAATTGAAGTGGGTGTCCACTGGTAAACTACTGTACGTTTCACCGAGTACATAACCACCTGACTGAAAAGTTCTGGCAAAACTAACGTTAATTATTTATGTTTTCGATATCTTATATATTCGGCTTACAGTTAACTCGGTAGTGAGACACATTCAAATGAATAATTGCTGGCCTTTCAAGAATAGTTTGCCAACTAGTTTTGTGCGGTTTGGTACGTAATCAACACGGTCATTTGCGCGCAATTCCCTGCCGTTTAATTTCAGTAAACACAGAAAACTAAAACATACACATGCATTTTTATAATTCATTGTTCCGTTTGCGAGGCAATAACCAACTGTTTCGGTTAACAACGTAACTTACCTCGGCGAATTGCGATCCACACTGACAGTATGGTCATCGGACGTTTTCCTTAGACACGCATCCTTGGCACCTCAAAAGCTTGGAATTAATGAATTGATATTAAACTTAGTATATACTGAGAAGACTGAACATCATTTACTGATATTGACGCCTTTATAACCTTTAATAACCACGCATCTGGAACGGACAAAAATTGATACCACTTAGCGCCTCTAGTGGACGTTTCGCCCGAAAAGTGCAGGGAAACGTACCTGGAGGTACATATTTCAGGTTTTGCAAAAATGTAGGCAGAGTCACGTATTTCCAATGAGCCTGGGTTGTATATGAAAGTCATACGGGTTTGGAACGACATGAGGGTGAGTAATAAATTACAGAATTCTCATTTTTGGGTGAACTATCCCTTTAAGCTGAATGAAAAGTACCTGTCGCTAGAAGACTGTGACCTAAAGGCTCAGCACATGGCATTTGATTTGCTGAATAGCTCGATTCTATGGGCTTTTCTCGCATTTTCTGTGCTGATTTTTTTTTTTTAAAATTCCACACAATGTATATACACATGATAAAATATGTGTGAAAGTGAATGGAGCTGAAAACACTACTCTTAATGGTAAAGACTTAATGTTACAAAATATTTATTTTTCTAATAATTACGTTTTTTGTAACCTTTATATTCATCAAAGAATCCTGAGAAAAATAATAGTATTAATAATAAATAATAATAGTAAATTATGGTTTCCAAAAAATATTAAGCAGCACAACTGTTTTCAATATAAGAAATGTTTCTTGAGCAGCAAATCAGCACATTAGAATGATTTCTGAAGGATCATGTGACACTGAAGACTGGAGTAATGATGCTGAAAATTCAGCTTTGCCATCACAGGAATAAATTACATTTTAAAATATATTGAAATAGAAAAGTTATTTTAATAATATCACACAATTTTACTGTTTTTGATCAAATAAATGCAGTCTTGGTGAGAATAAGAGACTTCCTTTATTAACTTCATTAAAAAAAAAAAACAATTAAAACTCTTACCAACCCCAAACTTTTGAATGGTACTGTAGTTCTGCTCAAACTCGTGCCATTGGATAAGGCAGTAGTTGACATTTGAAATTAACTGAAAAACTTATGTACGAACACACTTGCCAATATTTTTAAAACAAAAGCTTTATACTGCAACACAGGGGTCTTCAGGGGGGCAAATATATTTTTGTATGATTTAAAAAAAAACAAATACAATATTAAGTGAACTTAAGGAAAAACTTAAGTTTGGAAGCTAAAAATTCAGCTAATTTTTTCAGCCCTCATTAACGTGCTAAGTAAAATTCAAATGTATTGTGCGCATATGACTCTTCACATCAATAATGTTTATTTTCTTTACTTATATAAATATGAAGTATACAAATATGTCAATATAGGCTACTATGTTGTTATAGGCCAGGTTTAAAATCCAATGTATTATGTAACAGAGTTCCTGCTCTGTCTCTCTATCCACCTATGGGGGGGCTTGACGTTGATGACCCTCCTGTAACATATTCAAGCTCTCATGTTTCTTTGTTTTTAAATTCAGATTTACTGACAGATTTACTGTGTGATGTTTTGTGTTGATGTGTGTTTTACTTTGGCAAGTGTGCATGATTCTGGCTACACAGAGACCGTCTGTCTTCAAATCTGTCTGTGGTTGGGTTAGGGCCAATAGCAGCCGCACTTCACTCAGCTCAATATCTCGCCCATACACGTCTCTGTTGAATCTGCTTGTGTATTTGCCCTCTTCCCCTCAGCTAATTTCTCACAATTTTGACCATGGAGGCTTTAATGATTGAAGGCGAAAGGCTGAAAGAGTTGAAAGAAGTTAATTAGAGGTGTCCAGAAAGGTCAAGAGAACAAGTCCTCTTAAATGGACTGCTGTAACCTCGCCTCTCAGAGAGACACGCTGCCTTGTTCTCAACGCTCTGTTCCTCTATCTGTTACTGTCTTGACTGCATTTCCATTTTCTGGCCTCCTTTCTCCATCTCTTCTCTCTTCCGCATTGTTTCTCAGACAGGTTCTTTCTCTCCTCCCTTTGTTTTCTCTTGTGTGTTTTTTTTCCCTGGCTCTCTGTTCTGTCCCAGAGGGTTCTCAGTAATGCCAACGCTGGGAGGAGATCAGTCACATAGTGAAGAGTAAGAAGGGGAAAAAATGAAGGCATACCTGGAAATGTGACAGTGTTTGATGCTTTCTGAGCTCTCACATACATAAACAATGATACACACCCTAGAGTTTGTACACTTTACATTGTTCTCCAGAGAGGTATCTTCTACTGTACTATTTGTTGTATAGATCAGTCACAACTGATTTTGTTTCAGGACCCATTGGACTTCAAGTAGTGACCCAACACAGAACCAAAACTGTTTATCGTAGAAAAGTAACAGAAATCTTTTTAAAATCACTGAAATCCACATTTAAATGGGTTAGTGTTGACAATTTTGGCCTCTTGAATTTTTAGGGTTTCATGTTCGTATTTGTTTATTTTTTATTTTTCATGGTTTTCAAGGATGAGGATATGTCCCACAACCTGTCCATGTTGGCATATGCCTGATTTGGCTGCTTTTCCCTTAGTGCCAAAATACCAGTGTTCATTTGGGCATGTGACCTTTGATGTCAGCAACAAAAACATGAGACAAGTTCTACTCCGTTCATTTTTCATAATTTTTTGTTTGATTCACCCAAAAATGAGAATTCTGTCTTTGTTTACTCATCATCTAAACCTATATGACTTGCTTTCTTCTGTGGAACATAAAAGAAGATATTTTGATAATTGTAAAAGTGGGGTTTTTGTTGTCCATTCGATAGAAGTCAATGTTAACTAAAACTGTCTGGTTATCCACCTTCCACAAAATATATTCTTTTTTGTTCCACAGAAGAAATTAAATCATACAAGTTTGAAATGACATGAGGGTGAGTAAATGAAGACATTTTCATTTTTGGATGAATTATCCCTTTTAGTGTTGTCAAAAATATCGATATTTCGATATATATCGATACTGAAATATCTGAAACGATACCAATACTCCTTTCTACAGTATCGATACACCGATACCAGCTGCGCTTTCTTGCTCTCCTCTCCGACCGACAGCGAGTTGACACGCACCCGCCTCCTCTCATTCACTCCGGTTAACCCTCTGAACACGGCGAACGCGCCGGTTGGTGTGACGGGTCTGAATTGCACATAATTCTACTCATTCCCGCAGATTTCGCGCTCACATATGAAGCGCACACACACAGTAATTTCAACAAAAACACAACCTTTTTTCAGCTTATTAATGGTCAAATACACTCAAAAATAATGTCACAATGGCCATCTTGGTAAGTATTAGCGTAAACACAGTCGTAAATAGTTCAGGAAGAATGTGTAACAGGAACAGTATTTTGGATCCATGCGTGTGTCAGGTCTTAAAGGGGCAGCAGCCGAATAAACATGCCACTCTCTATGTTGTTAATGTTATTCAAACTACAAAAAGACAAACGATCACTTACTGCTCTTGACTCATTGACTTGTGTAACTTTAATGGATTCATCTGTATTTAATTTTTTACAATGAAGATTAACCAATGTTATTTTAAATTTGATTACTTTGTATTTTTGATCACTCTGTACAAGAACAAAGGGGAGAAGTCAGACTGTTCCAATTATCGTGGCATAACACTTCTGTCCGTCACCGGCAAAATCCTGGGTACTGCTGAATCGACTGGTACCCGCAATAGCAGAAGATCATCTTCCAGAGACACAGTGTGGCTTCAGAGCCAACTGGGGAACCACAGACATGGTGTTTGTCCTGAGGCAGATTCAGGAGAAGTGCTGGGAACAAAACAAAGCGCTGTACGTCACTTTCGTGGATCTGACAAAAGCATTCGATACTGTGAGCAGGCAGGGACTTTGGAAAAGTCTGGAAAAGCTAGGCTGCCCACCGAAGTTCCTCACCATGATCATCCAGCTTCATGAAGACCAGCTTGGGCAAGTCAGATATAGCAACGACTTCTCGCAGCCCTTCCCTATTGCAAACCTTGTGAAACAGGGCTGTGTTCTTGCTCCGACACTGTTCACCATTTTGTTCAGCATGATGCTCCAGCAGACCACAGAGGACCTCAACGACGCTGATGGCGTATACATCCGTTTTCGTCTCAGTGGGAGTGTGTTCAACCTGAGGCGTCTGCAGGCCCACACAAAGACCATGGAGCTACTGATCCGGGAGCTGCTGTTTGCCGACGATGCCACCCTCCTTGCTCACACAGAGGCAGCTATGCAGCGAATCACGTCCTGTTTCGCAAAAACTGCTCAGATCTTCAGCCTTGAAGTCAGCTTGAAGAAGACTGAAGTTCTGCATCAGCCGCACCACAAAAAGAGTACCATACACCAAGCATCTCCATCGAACAAACAGAACTGAAGGTTGTCCACCATTTCAGCTACTTGGGGTGCATGATCTCTTCTGACGCCAAGATCGACAAAGAAGTTGACAACAGGCTGGCCAAGGCAAACAGTGCATTCAGCAGACTATACGGACGTGTCTGGAACAACAACAACCTCAAAAAAGACACGAAGGTCAGTGTATACAAAGCTGTTGTGCTGACCACTCTCCTGTATGGCACTGAGTCCTGGGTCACGTACCATCATCACCTGAGACTCCGAGCATTTCCATCAGCGCTGCCTCCGCACAATCCTCAACATTCGTTGGAGTGACTTCGTCGCCAACACTGAAGTCCTCGAGTCAGCGGAGGTCA
The DNA here is from genome assembly GCA_039654105.1 of Coreius guichenoti. Classification (NCBI taxonomy): domain Eukaryota; kingdom Metazoa; phylum Chordata; class Actinopteri; order Cypriniformes; family Gobionidae; genus Coreius; species Coreius guichenoti. The sequence goes on from CM077178.1 coordinate 22,057,208, forward strand.
CTAGCATCGAGGCCATGGTCCTCAAGGTACAACTTCGCTGGGCAGGGCACGTCTCCAGGATGGAGAACCACTGCCTACCTAAGATTGTGCTGTACGGGGATTTGTCCTCTGGCTACCGCAACATCGGGGCACCACGAAAGCGGTACAAAGACTCCCTGAAGAAGTCCCTCACTGCTTGCTGCATCGATCACCGTCAGTGGGCAACACAAGCAGCTGATCATGACTCCTGGCAGCGCACAGTCCATCAGGCCACCTCCCTCTTTGAAGATACCCGCAGGGCCAGTATAGAGGACATAAGGAGAAGAAGGAAGAACCGTGTCCCCACAGCACCCATCCTGGAGCCCCAGACCTTTACCTGCAGCCACTGTGGCAGGACCTGCCTGTCCCGCATAGGCCTCGTCAGCCACCAGCGTGCCTGTAGAAGCCATGCTGACGACTTTGTTTTTTTTATTCAGTTTCTTACCTGAATACTACTGTTAGACCTACCTGAAAAAATAAAGCAGTCTATTTCATTTGTATCTTTATTCTATTGTATTTATTTGTGCTATTGTTAGTAATTTGTTTATTTGTTCTTATTTTATTACTGTTTACTTGTCTTTTTAAATTCTATTTACCATTTGAAATCAAACTTCCTTGTGCTGTGTGTAAGCTATTGCAACAAAATTACCCCACTGTAAAAAATGCTTTGAGTTAGCAAATATTTGTGAGATAATTGTAATGGTAATTGATCAGCATTTATATATGAAAAAAAAGCTTAAAAGCTTTATCATATAAAGTGATCTCTTCAGAAGAAATTTTTGATTGCCTAGACTTTCAATAGATGGACAAAAAAAAGAAATAATATTAAAAATATCCATTTGACAGTATATGCAGCGGTTTTTCCCCGTGGTATCGAAAATGGTATCGAATATCGATACTTTTCCAGGTATTGTATCGAAGTTAGAAATTCCAGTATCGTGACGACACTAATCCCTTTAAATGCACAATTATATGGTATATGGCAAATCTCTTTATGGTCCAACCAGTTGAGAACCACCTCAGCAAGGGTAGATGCCATATTTAATTTAATTCAGATAATGTCAAATGAAAAATTATTATCAGATGAAATAGAAAGGACAGTTCATCTAGTATGTCGTATTTTAAGATCCTATTGAGATTTTCCAGATTACTTTGTCCACTGTGACCATATTTTCAGTGATCATCGGCTGAATGATTTGTACCCAGATACACAACAGTATAAAGCCCTGTTTACACCGAAATTACCCGGAACAATTTGTCCCAGGAACTCTTTTTTCCCCCAGACCTGCTGCTGTCTGCGTTTCCATCGCGGTCTAAAGTACCGCAAAGATTAGTCCGGTGACGTAGGACTGCGCGCGCCGACTTTACAGTTCCCACTGGATTTCGTCCTTTGCAAATAAATTTAATAAAGCCTGAACCTCGTCGTCGGCCCATCTGTCATATTTTTTAAACTCCATTGTCGATTCGAATAGCAATCAACTCTTATTGCACGCACCGCAACAGACTTTTAAAAATAGTGGTTGAAATAAAATGCTGCGTCGAGTCGACCAATCAAAATGCTGCGTGAACTCAACCAATCAGCATGTTCAGCGCCCAAGTCCCACCCCCGAAAGTTCCTGAACTTTGAAAACGTACTACCTTGCGAGCAGGGCCATCCAAAGTCCCTAGTTCCTGGGGAAAGTTCCTGTGGTGGAAACGCGGCTTAACATGAACTTCCATCCATTACAGCCTCATTTTCATTCTCATCACATTAAATGTGCTGTTTGCGGTGACTAATGTCTGCGACTGTAGCTACACGCTCACAGAGGTCCAACTAACAAATTCCTTGTGTTATCACTGAGAAGAGCTCATTGTTGTATCATCTTTCTGCAGTTTATAATCCCAATAATAACAAGCTCCTCAGACATATTCCACATACAAAAACACCACGTTCACATGACCTCAAGACAAGAGAAATAAGATAATTTGATTTATTAATGAAATAATAATGAATCTTGAGAGATGAAATTGGGACACACAAACACTATTCTGCTTGTGTATAGAAAGCAACACTCCGGTAACATAGTCGCTAACTAATAAGTTGACAGCTCCTGTACTACTTCCTGTGTAGACTATGTAGAGCCATATGGTTTGAAACATCACTTTTTGTGAAAGTGCAATAAATAATTTTTCCTTTCTGTGATAGGCAGTCTAGATGAGCTTTTAGCCTTTTTGTCTAATTCTAGCAATGATAAGACCATGGGTTTGCTTTGATTTGTGTCAAATGCATTAATGTAATAAAACAAAACCATTAGCTCACAACATTGATGTGTCCTACTGAATGTGGCTTTCTATTTCTTCATTACTTGCATGTGTATATGTTTCTGTCTCCTTAGGATGATCATTTGTGTTGTAGTCGGAAGCGTCGTACCTTTGTCTCATTTTCTAAATGAATAAATGTAAATGAGTTTGTACATTCAAGCCTGTGTATGGCTGTAGGCAGTGGTAGACGAAGTACACAAATCAAGCAATTGAGTAAAAGTACAGATACCCAAATAAAATATTACTCCAGTAAAAGTGTTAAGTACTCCTTTTCAATTTTACTTGAGTAAAAGTACTTGATTTTTTTTATGTGCTCAAGTATTAAAAGTAAAAAGTACTCATTATTGATTGTTTATTTATTTAGCAATTTTATATACTCCATCCTACTGCTCAAAATATGTAGAGCGGGGGGCTATAATGTACTAGACACACAGATAGAGCCTAAATAGGTTACAGCTCAGTCTGACATCATTATGAATTATTATGAATTTAAGTAGCCAGCACTAGTCAATAAGGAAGATCTTGCAGACACTTTATTGAGCTGTAAGAAATGTTTTTATTAGCAAAACTTGTCATACACTGATAACTACTACTCATAATTACTTATAATTCAATTGTTTAAGTGAAAATAACCACAATATACCATATAGTATATAGAAATGAGGGAAAAACAAAATGTGTATTGACAAATATAAACTACAATAAAACATCACACGGGGCAAAATATGGTAACGTTTTAAGAGATGTTTGCTATGCAAACATACTAGTTTTAACATCATTTTAAACTGCTACAGCAGTGGGGAAGATGTATCGGCATTAATTTGCGTTATTTTAACGTAATATTTTACCTAAATTCTACCCATTCAGACGGTAATACACAAATGTGGGCATGTTCACATTCAAGCATTTCATGGCTTAAATAGCTCGCCCTTTTACTGCAGATTTAGTTCACAAACAACTGACAATATGATTTTTATTTACAATAATAAATACTAAGATTCATCATTAACTTACTTTTTGCGCCATTAGTCATTCACACACTCAAACTCAGAGGATCTCCTGTTCTTTGCTCATTTTGAGTCTGACTTGTGAATTCAGTGAATTGTTAACTGGAGACTCGCTCTGACCGGATCATTTGAATCAGTGAGTTGACTCGAGAACAGATGCAATCGAATCAGTCTAATTCATGAATGAATCGTTCAGTGCGATTTGTGAACCGATTTAACAGGTTAATTGGAGAGAATCAGCTTGTTCACGAATCGGACATCGTTATCTCATCTCTGAGTGGGTGACTATTTCTTCAGTTCAAAATAACAAGGAACGACATTTTTATGAAATGTAGAAATAAGTAAAAAGTACGATATTATGCTTTGGAAGGTAGTGAAATAAAAGTAAAAGTTTCCCAAAATAAAAATGCTCAGATAAAGAACAGATACTTGAAAAGTGTTAAGTACAGAAACAAAGTAAAAATACTTGTTACCGTCCACGAGTGGCTGTAGGTGTGCTGTTAGATGCATATTTGTATCTCTGTGTGTGTTTGTGTGCGTGTGTGTGTCAGAGACTCACTGTGTCAGAGACTCACAGAATAATATAGGCTGTCAGCTTGTCTGAGGAGACCAAAGCGTTGTCAGTGAGTCGTGACGTGGTAATCGCACACAAACTGGCTCCCTGCAGGGACAGAGACGTGACACACTGACTGAATCCTATCAGAGAGATACCCCCCCTCACACACACACACACACACACACACACACACACACACACACACACACACACACACACACACATACACATATACACATACATACTCCAATTTAATCCTCCTTCCCTCTTCTTTCTTTCCCCTTCGACAGGTGGGCGTCAAGGCAAGCTGCCAGTGACCGCATTTGAGGCCTTCGACCTTGAGATGAAGAGCTGGACGCGGTACCCGTGTATCCCGAGCCGCAGAGCGTTCTCCTCGTGCGCTGCCAGTGACAGGGCGTTTTTTAGTCTGGGCGGCCTCCAGCAGCCAGGACCTCACAACTTTTACTCCAGACCTCACTTCGTCTCCACTGTAGAGGAATTTGATTGTGAGCAAGGTGAGTAATCTCTTTTCCTGAATCTTGATTGTCAAAACGATACACAAAAGAAATATGAATATTAGTATGTCAGCTCATTAGTATGTCAAGACATTATTCACTGTTGGAATAATAAATATAACTGATAGCCAAGCTTTGCTAAGGTTGGTGATTTACATTACACTACCATTCAGAAGTTTGGGGGCCATAAGATTTTTTTATGTTTTTGAAAGAAGTCTCTTATTCTCACCAAAGCAGCATTTGTTTTATCAAAAATAAAGTAAAAACAGAAATACTGTGAAATAATATTACAATTTTAAGTAACTGTTTTCTATTGTAATATACGTTAAAATTTTATTTATTCCTGTGATGTCAAAGCTGAATTTTCAGCATCATTACTCCAGTCTTCAGTGTCACATGACCCCAGAATTCATTGTAATATACTGATTTGCTGCCCAAGAAACATTTCTTTTTACTATAATGTTGAAAACAGTTGTGCTGCTTAATGTTTTTGTGGAAACCGTGATACATTTTTTCAGGATTCTTTGATGACTAGAATGTTCAAAAGAACAGCATTTATTTGAAATTAAAATCCTTTGTAGCCTCATAAATTTCTTTACTGTTTAATGCATCCTTGCTGGAAAAAAACTACTGATCCCATTTCAACAGTAATTTCTATGCCTTTTTACATGTTTGCTATAAAGCCTAAAACATTTTGGTTAGGCCTGTAAATAAGAAGCATTGCATCTGTTTTTCTTCACTTAGTAGGATAAATGGATCTCAATGTTCACACAAAGGGCGAGCTTAAATAATGGAGGATCGTTTTTATTTAAGTCATCACCGTGTAAGAATGTAAATTGAAATATACAGTGGTGGTCAGAATTATTGGCACCCCTGGTAAATATGATCAAAGATGGCTGTAAAAATAAATCTGCATTGTTTATCCTTTTGATCTTTTATTAAAAAAATTCACAAAAATCGAACCTTTCATTGAAGTAAAAGAATTGAAAGTGGGGGGTAAATCACATTATGAAATAAATGCTTTTCTCCAAAACACGCTGGCTACAATTATTGGCACCCCTAGAATTTTTTATGAGTAAAATATCTCTGAAGTATATTTCCATTAATATTTACATTTTTTAGCACACCAGGGTGACTAGGAACATGAAATTGTCCAGCTATGATGTCTTGTTCCACAGGAGTATAAATATGAGGAAACACAAAGGCCAAATTCCCTCAATCATTCATCACAATGAGTAAAGCCAAAGGATATAGTTCTGATGTGCAGCAAAAGATTGTTAAGCTTCACAAAATAGAAAGTGACTGTAGGAAAATTGCTAAAGCATTGAAAATTCCCATTTCCACCATCAGGGCAATAATTAAGAAGTTCCAATCAACTAAAGATGTTACAAATCTGCCTGAAAGAGGACGTGTGTCTATATTGTCTTAATGCACGACGAGGAGGAGAGTTTGAGTGAACAAAGACTCTCCAAGGATCACAGATGGAGAATCGCAGAGATTAGTTGAGTCTTGGGGTCAGAAAGCCTAAAAAAAAAAATAATCAAACAACCCCTACATCACCACTTGAATTTGGGAGGGATTCAAGAAAAATCCTTCTTGCTCATCCAGAAACAAACTCCAGCATATTCAGTTGTCAGACACGACTGGAAATTCAAAAGGGACCTGGTTCTATGATCAGATGAAACTATAAAAAGAGCTTTTTGGCAGCAAATCCACCAGATGGGTTTAGTGCAAACAGGAATAAAAAGTACCCCATGCCCACGGTTAAAAATACAGCTGGATCTTTAATGTTGTGGGCCTATTTTTTTGCTGGAGGTCCTGGACTTCTTGTTCAGATACATGGTATAATGGATTCTAGCAAATATCAACAGATAAAAAATCAAAACCTGACGGCTTCTGCTAGAAATCTTATAATGGGCCGTGGTTGGATCTTCCATCAGGACAATGATCCAAAACAAACATCAAAATCAACATACAAATGTGTCACTGAACACAAAATGAAGCTTCTGCCATGACCATCCCAGTTCCCTGACCTGAACCCTATAGAAAATGAGTGGGGTGAACTGAAGAGAAGAAGCACCAACATGGATCTGGGAATCTGAAGGATCTGGAGAGATTCTGTATGGAGGAATGGTCTCTGATCTCTTGTCAGGTGTTCTCCAAACTCATCAGGTGTTATAGAACAAGACTCAGAGCTGTTATCTTGGCAAAAGGAGGTTGCAAAAAGTATTAAATAAAAGGGTGCCAATAAATATGACCAACGTGTTTTGGAGAAAAGCATTTATTTCATAATGTGATTTACCCCCCACTTTCAGTTCTTTTACTTCAATGAAAGGTTAGATTTTTGTGAATTTTTTGAATAAAAGATAAAAAGGATAAACAATGTAGATTTATTTTTTACAGCCATATTTGATCATATTTGCCAGGGGTGCCAATAATTCTGACCACCACTGTAGAGTGGTAAAATAGGTGGCAATATGTGATGACAGGACTGTTTGTAATCAGTGAAGATCGAAGGAATGAAAATTTGGTGCATAAAAGACTGTAAGTAATGCTTTTATAATATAGGTGTAATTTAATTAATCAAAACTCTGACATGTATGACATGAAGTAGCTTGTATAGAACAGATGCTTTTATAATAAATAGGGCTGTCTTTTTATCAAATTAATTACATGATATACTGGTTAATTAATCACTTATATTTATATTTGGCAATATACAAAATACCAAATAAAAAAAGATACCAAATGAACATAATTCAAAGACATTACATTATTGTGGCAGGTGAAATTTTTGAATAGACATACAGCTTTAGAAGTCAATATTTATTTCCATATTATCAACCATAAGCCTGTCATTGGCTTACAGTCCTAACCCTAACCCTAACCCTAACCCTAACCCTTGCTTTAAAAGCAATATTACATTTTTTATCAAATTATGAAACATGGAAGTGGTACTTGACAAGCAGTCTTGACAACATTTGGGTGTCTTTTGTATAGTCTTCCTCTGCTTTTTTTTTTTTTTTTTGCTCTGTTGCTGTGGTTGAAACCTCTGACAGTTGGGCTTCAATCTCTTCAGCCTCGCTATGTGACGGGCAGGAGAAAGATTGATGTGTTGTTGTGTTAACTGTACATACAGCACCGGAGGGGTGGAAATATATTTGTTTATCTTTCTCTTTCTTTCGCTTTTTTGGCGAATACCTCATATAAGGGCATGTGCAAACTGCTTAGTCAGTCCCCTGGTCTTATAAAATGCACATTTTTAATCCATTTCTTGTATTGGGGAAATCAACAGGGGCACGCTGAATATTTATTCACCTTCCTCTGAGCACAGGAAGTATTATTCAGTCAGTATGCACAGAATCCAGCAATATCAGCTTTAGATTACACTGACTGGCCAATACACAGTTTTAAGATCTAACATAAGTCTGAGACGACATAAAAACTATGGGCTTCAAAATCTGATTTAGGATTTTGAACAATTTCACTAAAACGTTTTATTTTAAGATTTTTTTGTCAGTTCTTTGTTTTTTATTTTAAGATCATTTAATAATTAATAAAATAAATATCAATAAATACATTTTTATTACATTTGAAACATGCAAAAAATAAGCATTGTCACTAGTGCTCTCAAAATTTTGGTCCCCACGGTATATGTTCCTTTGTGTTGGTTTTCTCCCAGTGTTCTCCATCCTTGTTGGCATTTAATTAAACTATAATTCTCTGTTTTGTTTGAACCATTTTTCCCCATCCCAGGAGTACCACTCAAGGAGCTTTTAATTACACAAAAAAAAAAAGAGAAGTGTTCTCTCATCTTCACATAAATAGTCAAACCCCAACGGGCCACCGGCCCTTATCACAAAGATACGTGTTGTTGTCTCTTTCATCTTCTGTCGCTTTTCCTTCTTATTCCCATTGCGTTTGCCAGTTTGTATGTGTGTACGTGTTTGTCAGACTCTTGGACGTGCTGCAACACAGAATGAAGTCTGATCTGTCCTCTTGATATAAGGGTCATTCTCACCGACCTCTTAAATTATATTCCTGCCTGCCTATATATTAAACCTCTGCTACACGAATGTCTCTATCTATTACACTCAACCAAAGGGACAAATAGAGAAGGACAGAAGGGGAAAAAATCAATATGAAAGTAAAAAGGATGTTTAAACACCAAGCCACCTTTTTGGCTCCTACGTGCATTTTAGATTTAGAAAAAATAAATTAAAATAAATTGTTGTTTATTTGGTGACGGCAAGCGTGAGATAAGATGTGCAGGGGTGACGCGAATGGGACTGGTTTTAACCTGCTCAATTTTACCTTTTAATCAGATGCATTTGCATTTAAATGCTGCTGTTGCGTGCTCGGATTCTATGTGCTGTAAGTGTGTGAAAGAAAGACTGTGTGTGTGTGTGTGTGCGCACGCGCGCAGGTCTATAGATGAGTGTGTACGGTTAATGGAGGCTAGCGCGAGTCCTCCTTGTGTAAGTGGCAATCACTAATTCCATTATCACTTTACCTATTACTGTAGAGGCCGTAGAGAAAAGCCACCCAGTGTAATTACCGGCCCACGTTTACAGGCCATATCCTCAATTACACATTACTGCTCTCTAATCTCCCCATTCAATACGCATAGGACCACATGTGTGTTCTTATGTGTATTTATGAGTTGTCCTGCATTACAATGCAAGTCTTGTGCATTGTGTTTTGCATTGTATATTGCAGCCTTGATGTCACTGTAATCTATAAGCTTTATTTGTATGGGATAAAATGCGGTCAACCGGTCATTCTCGCATGATAACAAGAAGAAAGAGGCTGATACGAGAGATTTGACAAGCACAGCTAATCCGTTTCCTGGAACAGCAGTCAGTTGTACAGTTTAGTGGTCATTATCTAGAAAAAGGTGATTGCAGGATGTCGTCACTGGTTAAGGATTGTTAGTCATTGGAGCTTGCTGGGGCCAAATTCATTAAAGTAGTCTGTGGTATTACCTTGCAAAATGAAGTGATTAAATTTCTTTTCAGTACAAACACACCTCTTTATGTAAGGTAGGGTTATTATTGATTGAACCTTATTTACAGAATTCCTGGTTCAATTTCTGTGGAGCTATTAATGTCCACAGAAAGCATGTTAAACAGAATTTTATTAAGAGTTGTTGATTAACGTTTTCTGTTGATCATGGCAGCAGCTAATCAAATTTATCAGATGTTCAAATGATGCAGAAAATTGACCAAACGTACATCCAGATGAACAATGGATGCTTATTTTTTTGCATGTTGAACAGTACCTGATTTGCATGGACTGGATGCTAAATGCAGACATTGTAAATGCTATCAAGGGACGCAATTGTTTCTGTGGCGTTGTTATTTCTTTACTATTATACTAGTATTTATTCATGTTTTGAATTAGCTTTCATTTCTATGTTAAGTTTTTCTTTTACCCCCTGTGAAAAAATACATATTACTAAGCAACCACTGAATGGAATAACACAAAATAGGTATAATTTTAAAGCTTAGAAACTCAGCTTTTTAATGCATCTCATTTTGATCAACTCTTAACGAGTGCTGAGTAGTCCCTCTAAAACGTTGTGTACTGCCGGCCGACGCCACCTAGCTACGAAAAAATTAATAATTCTATTTTTCAAAACTACTGCCTTGATCAACACAAAATAGGTGTAATTTGAAAGCTTAGAGTCTGAACTTTACAATGCATGTAGCATGTTACAATTTGATTAACTCCTAAGTAGTGCTGAGTTATTTGCTGATAAAAAAAAAGTTTTCGTAATTTATGAAATACTTTTTTGTACTATGTACTGTAATATTTCAAAAACATCATACAGCTCAGATAGTCATGTGTCATATGTCATTTGAAAGGTCTGTCAAAGTAAAATACAACAAGCAAAATTGTTTTGGGCTTTGACTAAACTTGAGCGAGTTTTTGTACATGAAGCACCCCTAGACCCATATGTAAATAATATAGGTTACAGATGCGGCATTTGTCACGTTTTCGCTCATAACATCATGAAACATGCTCCGATCGTGGGAAATGGCACATAATTACTGACAGTAAAATCAACATAATCCATTGCATCGATCACCAGATATTCCACACGGAGGAACAACAATTTTAAAAATGCCTTCTGGGTGTCGAAGGGCTAAACAAAAAGGCTACCTTGGTTCTGAATGCTGTAACTTTTGATTACTTTATGGTATCGCCACAAAATTTGATCCAGATGCAGCTCACATGTAGGGGAACTTCGCCAAAACTGCTCCTCATGAGTTAAGTTATCCTGAGTTATTGCATGTCAAGTAAAAAAGATGTCAAATTTCCCTTGAGCACACTTTTTTTGTCTTTTATCAGCAGTTTCTCAGCATGAGAATGTCCAAATGTAATGATTTTTTTTCTAAAAATGTAAAAGTTTTTTTATCAAACATACCTTTTGACTCTCCTTGTTATATTTGGAGTTATGAGTCTTTACTTTTGTGTATGTCGCTCAGAAAAAAAACAACTTTAAAAATGCCTTCAGGGCTTAAGGGGTTAATAATAACAACACTGGTTATTCTCGCCGCTGCAGAATGAGAAACAACAGTTAAACATTTGATCTGGTGATGTGATTCTGATCACAAACATTTCACCTGAGAATTTTGTCTTTCCTTTAGCCTGTAGCAGATCTGTTCAATTATGAGCGTGGGTAAAGCATGATTTCTCTTGGTTGTCTATGGTGGAACGTCTGACAGAGGAATCTCTCCCTCAAGCATCCTCAGAGCAGTGCCACATGAAAGACCAAGCGGAGGCTTGTTAGAGACGAATCATTAGTATGAGCGTCCTCTGTCTGCCTGTTCCTCTGCTCTCCTCTGCAGCAGGGAGAATCTTTCTTTTGCATTGGTTTATTATAATCGCTTTAGTATATTGTTCAGCATTGAATTCCTTTCCTTTAAACCTTTACTATAAACTTTCCCGAGCATGGATTCCTAATCTCTTCCCCTTATCATATTCAACTCCTTTGTTCATTCAAAAATTAAACATTTACATAATTCAATTCAGGAAGCTTTTCCATGCAATTAAATAACTAAGCCTTTACAGCAAAAATAAATAGTTTGAATGGATTTGGTCTAGTAGTCTTTTTGTTCAAATTAATTTGGTTATGCCTACTAAATGCAGTGAAAATGAGAAGGACTGAGTGGGATTTGAACTCTGATGTACTGTGTGCACCATCAGACCACATGCACTCCTCTGATGAATCAATCTACTCCAACACATTTTTAGTACAGCTCTTGGCTTTTAAACGTACATTTGTTACTGCTGTTTTTTTATGACAAAGAAAATGTGGGTTACACTTTATTTTAAGGTGTCATTGTTACAGTGTAATTATATATTTAAGTACTTAGTAATATTAATTAACAACATGTACTTACTATAGGGTTAGGATTAGGGTTTGGTTGAGGGTTAGTTGCATGTAATTATGCATAATTTACTGTTATTACTATGGTAAATAGATGTAACATATGTAACAAGGACACTGTACAAATAAAGTGTTACCGAAAATAAATATAGTAATTTGTCATGTGAATATGGGCACTTCTCAAAGTGGGAAGGGTGACAGTAGTGCCCCCAGTATACATATGCCGGACTATCATTTTTGATGTACAGTGCTGGTCTGTATGTGATTGGTGGTTTAACACATTAGTTCATATTTCATATCACATTTCTTGGCCAGCAAAAGCGATATGCCGATAGGCTTTGAATTTACGTTGATTGAATGTAACAAAATGTTGCAGAATTATGTTCCTATATATTTTAATCAATATAATCCATTTTGTGAGTGTTGTTGGGTTATTTTAGTCACTGGTCTTTCCTTAACACATTTTTCCTCCCTTGTGTGTATTTTTCTTTCATCCCACTTGTTGACTTTGGTTTCAGAGTTCATCAGTGTAATCGGCAGACACTGGAGGAACTGTGTCTCAGTATTACTTCTGCCTGTTTGGCTCTTTTCTCTTCCATATGGCTTACAAATCTCCTCAAGCCTCCTCAATCCCACAAGTCTCATTGAGGCCAGTGGTCGACCTCCACAGCTCAGCACTGAAGCTCTTCTAAAAGCCCCATTTTAGCTCCAAGCCAGTATATCACATAATACCACACAAAAATTATACAGGATAGAATATTATTCTGCATCTTAGAGGGTTTATAGACTGATGCTATGCTCACACTGTACACAGATGGCTCAGAAGCAATTTTTTCAATGAATTCCACCCGAATTCAAGCAGAATAATATGTATGACAGTTATACACAAAATGTTCTTTAAAGGCATAGTTCACCCAAAAATACAAATTCTGTATGAAAACTTTGTCTTCAGCAGAACGCTAAAAAGAAAGGTTGAAGAAAGCACTACTCACTCTTTTCCATATAAACATCATAAGTATTATAAAATGTGTCAGTTTTCCATATCTTCTGAAGTTTTGTGTGAGGAAAAAGGCTGAAATGTAAGTTGTTATTCACTGAAACTCTTATATATGGTGCATTTTGATGAAACACATCATCCATATTTGAATGGAGGGAAATATTGGTGAATAATGAATTAAATTTCAGTCCTCACACAAAACTATTGTATTACTTTTATACTACGGGGCTGTTGAATGCTTGAATCTAACTGGCTGATGAACGTTCTAAGGTGTGCAGTTATTTTCAGGGAAACGCATGGCAAAAGTAGTTCCAGGCAGGTCTTGACCGCATTACAGTTCCATATTTCACCAAATGATTTCAGTTATTTCTAATGTCTTTACAGCATACAACAACAAAATAACCAAAACCCACAGCAACACTGACCAACCAAATATAGTAAACAATAGAATAAAAACGACAAATTATTTCCATGTTTTTCCCACAAAATTGTTTAATTATGTACAAAATGCACACACTCTCTTTCTCCCACTCTCTCTGCTCTCCCACTCACACACACACATATACACTACGGACACACACTCTCACAGAAACATGTTGTCAGCGCTGCTCTGACGATTTTTTCAGTAAAATAGTTTAGCAACTTAAAAGCTACATGACATTTCTCACTAGCGAGGTAATAAAGGCGCTGTTCTTACAGTTCTGTATTAGTAAACACTGCTGCCGAACACTGTTGAAAGAGATGCACAGACTGAGGTAATTCACATTCTCTCTCTCTCTCTCTCTCTCTCTCTGATAACTCACTGCATTATTAACTGCATTAGTCTGCTATCAGTGGCTCAAGCCTCCGTTACTAGCTCTAAAATGACGTTTTGGAATTAGCAACGGAGGCTTGGGTTTAGATGTGTAAGAAATTAGTCCTACACACAAGAGAGTTTTAAGGACAAACACCTGACAAATGTCTTGGAATAAATCATCTGAAAAATGTGTTGAGGTGTGGTAACCATAGTATAAGCGGTTATAATCCATATTTAAATAATGCACACCAGAAAAAAAAAAATTTTCTCCGCTTCGCGTCGTGACCGCATTACCACCTCGGGTGTGCATTATTTTTCAAATAATTCAACGGCCCGACGTCAATTATTCCTTATTTATGTAGTGCACAAGTCATATGGATTTGGAACAAAGTATAGGTTAGTAAACAAGGACACAATTTTAGGGTGAACTATCCCTTTAAATTTTTTGTGTCATACAATAAATCCAAGTGACCCTTACAGAAATATTATAATGCATTTGCACATAAATGTTTTAAACATTTATAACATGCCAAATCAATTAAGCAAATGTGTGTGGATGAAAGTGAAGTGTGCACTAGAGGATCGCTGCCCGTAAGGTCTGATTATCTTCTGGCCAGCTTCCTCTTGTCCATCTGCCAGTATTTATGAGTTGAGATTTCTCTCTGTCTCTTTGTTAGAGCTAAGTGAGAGTGCATGCAAAGAGCCTTTGACATTTTAGAGGAATCATAGCATAATCAAACACCTTCCACAGTGCTCTTCATGCTTGTTTGTCTCTCGTTCTCTCCCTGTCCCATTTCTTTTCTGATATTAGTTTTCTGTCACTCACTGTCTCATTGCGTCCTCCTGTGCTGTCATCTTTAATACTTTCATGTCGTTTTTCTCCCTTTATTCCGTTGCTTATGTTTGAAACTTTGTTTTCTTGGCCAGTCTTCCTTAGCTTCATGCAAATATGATACGAGTGATCAAACATTTGTTAGCATGCATATTAAGATATGCATTAACATGCTGTTATGACTGTAAGTTTGACTAAATATGACTCGTAATTGCACAAATGCAATTAAACTGATGTATAAGAACTTTTAGCTTGCATTAATTAGAGATTTTTATGTATATGAGCAACATTGTGGCACGATAAATATTTTTTTATTTTTTTTTTACATAAATATGCATATGCATTTTTTGCATATGAGAATTTGTGCTGCAAGGCAAGGCAAGTTTTCATACACAATGGTAATTCAAAGTGCTTTACATAGAAAAGGTATTAAAATAGTGATAGAATAATCACAACATATGCATAAGAAATAAAAAATACCATGTATAAGAAATAAAAATAACAATCATATTTAACTAAAGGCTAAAATACTATTCAACTAAATTCGGGCTCAAAAGCATCCAGTCACTCTGAATTGAAAGTTCTACAGTGCTTCTGTGAACACATTCACCCAGCGCTGTCACAGAAATAGATTGTTTGTTAAATGGCAAGGTAAACTATTATTTCAATTGCAATCAACTTCAAGAGGGCAGACAAAAAATTGAAAGCGGATGCTCAATG
This sequence comes from Coreius guichenoti, assembly GCA_039654105.1. Lineage (NCBI taxonomy): Eukaryota > Metazoa > Chordata > Actinopteri > Cypriniformes > Gobionidae > Coreius > Coreius guichenoti. The sequence goes on from CM077178.1 coordinate 22,072,346, forward strand.
ACTGGCAGAAGTCGCCCTCCCAATGCAGCATAGGAGAAACATGTAAATCATACTGCCGGCAAAAACACTGAGCATGAGTAATTGAATTATATTGCTTAATGTCTCTCATGAACAAAAGGCTCTTGAGTTAAGATTACTAATATTACTCTGTCATATCAGTGGACACTGTAGTTGCATCCTTTACAATATGACTGAATGTGATCCTGTAATAAAAAAAGTTTAAAAAGTTGCCAGCCATCACCAGCATTTTTGATCATTTTCACAAAACTTTCATGAATATCTGAACATGCAATATATTAAAAGAAAGAACAGAGCTCTGCTTATAAACAACAACAAAAATGTATTCTAGCTTCATGCATTCTTTTTTTATCCACATTTGAATGTGGGTGTTTAATTTTAAAAAAGCAACATTTTGAGCAAAAAGCTGAGAAGATCGTGTTTTGCCAAAACGTGCTTAAGCAATGGTTTTATCGCTTGTTACTGCTTCTTTTTTTGCCTGTGTTTAGATCTGGAGATTCTGTACTCTTTCAGAAGATGTATAGTAGCGCCCCCTACTGTATAAGCGTTTTTTCATGTGGCTGGTGTATTTTTCCAATTGTTTTTAATGGGAGCGCCGCGTTTTTAAAACGCCATGAGCGTAACGAGCTCTGAGTGCTCTGTGGAAGTTATCCCTAAAATTGATATTCTGTCATCATTTAATCGCCCTCGTGTTGTTCCAGGCTTTTCTTTTTTCTGCGGAACACAAAAGATTTAAAAAGAACAGCTTTGGTGTCCATTGATTGTATGCCACTATGTGCTGTGCCGTACAGGCAGTGTGTTCGTTCATTAGACGTGAAGGCTGCTATTGTCAGCTTGTGTTCTCAGGGCTTTTTGTACATGAATGAGTGTGGCATTAGCAACAATGCTTGATCCCTCATCCTTATTCACAGTAACATCATGCAGAAATGGCTTGTGTGCATCACCAACGCAGGATTTAATACAAACTTCCTGCCTAAAGGTTTTTAAGGTATGATATAAACAGTTTTTCCACTGTGCGAGTCCTTGTCGTTGATGTCCTGCTGTCACATCTTTTACTCCTCCTCTCTTGCTTTATCTTTTGTTCTCAGGCTGACCTTACACATTCCCTCCTAATACACTCCTGTCATTTCTCCTTATTTTCAACTCTCCTCTCCTGCCTCACATGGGCCATCTGGACCGGCGGCTCTGATAACACAAACTCCACATGCCTCCTCTGCAGCATCACACTGACTGATAAAGTGCAAAGCTCTCGTGGATTAGCTCATCGATCCGCTCTAATCAATCTCACAGTCCAACAGTGTGCAGGAGACTATCCGAGATTTATTTGGGCGTGGATGTGCAATTCACAGTAGAGATCAAAATGCCACTTTCATTCCATTGTGCTTCATTTGATATATTTGTATGTTATTGTATTTTGATAAACTGTACAAAAGTAAAAAGCACAATGTTGGCACTAGGGGTGTGTCCAAAGATGAATTCTTATTTGAAAGGCACACATAATGACTTACAATGAATTACAAAATGAATAAAACAAAAAAATTACAAATGTAACTAAATATTTAAAAAAAAAAAAAAAAAAAATCTTTAGACTAATTGATAAAGTGACATTTTTAATAAACATACACTATATTGCCAAAAGTTTTGGGACGTCTGCCTTTACATGCACATGAACTTTAATGAAATACCCATTCTTAATCCGTAGGGTTTAATATGGAATTGGCCCACCCTTTGCAGCTATAACTGCTTCAACTCTTCTGGGAAGGCTTTCCACAAGGTTTAGGAGTGTGTTTATGGGAATTTTTGACCATTCTTCTAGAAGCGCATTTGTGAGGCCTGGCTCGCAGTCTCCGCTCTAATTCATCCCAAAGGTGTTCTATCAGGTTGAGGTCAGGACTCTGTGCAGGCCAGTCAAGTTCCTCCACACCAAACTCGCTCATCCTTGCTTTGTGCACTGGTGCGCAGTCATGTTGGAACAGGAAGGAGCCATCTCCAAACTGTTCCCACAAAGTTGGGAGCATGAAATTGTCCAAAATATCTTGGTATGCTGAAACATTAAGAGTTCCTTTCACTGGAACTAAGGGGCCAAGCCCAACCCCTGAAAAACAACCCCACACCATAATCCCCCCTCCATCAAACTTTACACTTGGCACAATGCAGTCAGGCAAGTACCGTCAGGCAAGAATCGTCCATCGGACTCCAGAGAACACGTCTCCACTGCTCTAGAGTCCAGTGGCGGCGTGCTTTACACCACCGCATCCGACGCTTTGCATTGCTCTTGGTGATGTAAGGCTTGGATGCAGCTGCTCGGCCATGGAAACCCATTCCATGAAGCTCTCTACGCACTGTTCTTGAGCTAATTTGAAGGCCACACGAAGATTGGAGGTCTGTAGCTATTGACTGCAGAAAGTTGGCGACTTCTGCGCACTGTGCGCCTTAGCATGCGCTGACCCCGCTCTGTGATTTCACGTGGCCTACCACTTTGTGGCTGAGTTGCTGTTGTTCCCAATTGCTTCCACTTTGTTATAATACCACTAACAGTTGACCGTAGAATATTTAGTAGTGAGGAAATTTCACGAATGGACTTCTTGCACAGGTGGCAACCTATCACGGTACCACACTTGAATTCACTGAGCTCCTGAGAGCGACCCATTCTTTCACAAATGTTTGTAGAAGCAGTCTGCATGCCTAGGTGCTTGATTTTATACACCTGTGGCCATGGAAGTGATTGGAACACCTGAATTCAATGATTTGGGGGGTTGTCCCAATACTTTTGGCAATATAGTGTATGTAAAATTATGACAACTGTTAGTCTTTGTAGTTCCGTTTCAAGCAGAACCTTTTTTCTCGCTTTTTTAAACTTTATTTTACATGTTTGTAATAAAGTAAATAATATTTTTTAGATAATAGTGCAGTTTTCTTGGGGGTGCTAAAAGGGGGCTTGACAGTTCAGAGGGGGGCTGAGAATTTTTTGCATCAATAAATTCAATATTATGCATTTATTGCATTTTATTTAATTTTATTTATTTAATTTTAATTTTTTTATTTTAATCTTAGAACTATACATTTAAAAGGTCACGTTGTAAAGTGCGCACAGTTACTAAACAAATGTAATAAATTTCTCTGATCTTTATCATTGTCTTATCAGCTCTTTGAATCAATAACGGTTTATTGAAACCTGCGGACTGACAGTCCCATAGACATACATGTATAGGCGTCTATGTATTTATATTGTCTATGGACAGTCCCACCTACTGGCCTGAACAGATAACGAGGGCTTTAAAATTGCAGTGATCTAAATGAACGAGCGCATTTGTGCTTTTAAAAATGCAAACAAAATGGAAAAGAGTGCATGCAAGGCGTTGAGACGTGTTTTCAAAAGTTGAACTTTTAACTTGACGGCGCAAGAAACTGAAAAAGCAGACAAGGTGCAACGGTCAAAGACGTCTTTTTAAAGCATTTAGATTGAAAACAACATTTTCTTTTTTTCATCACCACTAAGCTAGGGAGAACAAAGTGCAAGAATTTATATTAAAATCTATATTTTTTGGTTTTTAACGTGAGTGAATCTTCAAAAAGGTCAGAGGCTTTCGACAATATTCAGGGGCTTAAGCCACCAAAGTAGCTACTCACCAATAGCAGATTACAAGAGGACAATAAGTCTGTTTTTATATTTTGAGCTATTCAGAGATGTGTTAGAAGTCTGCAGACTTTTGCTTCGTATTTAATATCGCTCCATTATGATCACTCTTGATATGGAGCTTAATATTATCGCTATTCGCTAATGTGCGCCGTACCTATGCATAGCCTTGTTGACTCCTTCCCCCAGCAAGACCATTTTCTATACATGTATGCACATTGAAAAAAGTTGGAAAAAGCAATACACGCCAAAATAGCTAATCGAATCTATCTCTCTATGCTCTCAAAATACTTACATTTTGAATATAAATGCATATTTTGCAATAAACTTAAAATATATTTTTTTATATATATACAATCAATATTTGTAAATGAGAAGTTGTATATTTCTCCATCGTTTTAATTAAATTATGCTTAGGATTGTAGTTCTTTCCCTCACCAAACCCGTTAAGTACACAAAAAGTACCTTTGTCTTTTTTTTCCCCGATTTTCAAAACTTTTTTGCTTCAAATCAAAGTTTGTAGTGTTGTATTTGACCTCGTAGCCGATTGGCTTGGTTCATGTCTTGTAATGTTTTATAAATGTGAGTTTGGTAAGCAGTTTAAGAGATTTTGGGAAGGAGATACAAGTTGGTTTTGCATGCACGAAAGAAAGCTGCCCAGAGGTGTTGCAAATATGGCTGCCGAGTGAACTGACTTGAAAGGGACTTTGGTTGAAGGTGAGTCACGATTAAAATACATGGAGAAAATATGTAGACAGACATACATAGAGATCTGTAGATTGAAAACAAAAATTATTTTAGATCAGAACGAGGGTTGTGTGCGCATGTGTGAGTGTAATAGAAAGAGAAGAGATGATTGATTTGTGGGCTTTAAATAAACACGGGGTCTCATCTCCAGCTGGGTCGTTGTTCTGAGCCTGCAGAACTGTCAATCATGCAACACCTCCTGCTCTTTAGCTACAGAGAGAAGCGCAGCTGTGTGCATGTCTGGTTCAATAGCAAGCGACAGGTCGACAGACAGACAGACACACAGACAGGCAGGCAAGCAGACAGGTAATCTAAAGCAGCAGTTCAAAGGGAAAGTGCAGTGCTTTGTAGACTTTGCTATGATGTATGACGCCTCCTTTCTTATTTTCAGCTCTTGAAATGATAACATTTGATACATAAGAATAGATTTTCATCATAAGTTTATCTAGGGAAGTGCTCCCCAATTAGTGGACTGCAGACCAGATTTGGTTCCAGCGAACTGTAGAGACGGTGAAAAGGAAGCATACTTTAGCATACTTAAAAAAGGAGTAGGCCTTCTTATTATGGAAATAACATACTTTAAAAGAATATACTTAAGAGTGAACAATGTAATGTTTTCAGACACTTAATTGCATGTTATTTACAAATGTATTAGTAAAATGTATTATAGTTTACATTGTCATGTATTTAAATATATTTGTAATTACACATTTGTAATGATGAAGTTGCAGTTTAGTACATTTAAAATATATTAACTTTATGTTATATCAAGTAGATGAACTTTAGTATGTCAGTCAAAAGATCAAAATCTTTAAAGCACAAAAAAGATTATTAAAACAATAATTTGAAATGTGCTTCAAAGTGAAACTTAATTTTGCCTTTATTACAAAGTGCACTTTTTAAAAGTGTCATTAAAGTGTGTCATGAAAGTGACTCTCAATAAATAAGTGTCCTTTTTATTTCATTATTATTATATTATCAGCATCTACAGTGTTAAATATATATACTTTTAAGATTTGAGGTACACTACAATTTCACATTCAATTAAGCGTGCTTATTTTTCACACAAGAGTGGTGCACACAAAAATGTCACACAAACCTGTATATGTTGTGTTTTTTGTTTGTTTTTTTGTGGCACACAAAAGAAGATATTTTTAAATATCTTATAATATAAGATTTGATGTTTTGGACCCTATTGACCTTCACTGTGTAAACAAACATGGACAAAAATATATTTTGTGTTCCTCAGAAGAAATATATATGTATTGAAACTATTTTTAAAAACAAAAAAATTACAATGAATATTTCTGAAATTAATTTTCATAGCTATACTGTACAACATACTTGCTCCTGTAATAGTTTACAGTATAGATTTGACTTTTTGTACGTGAACAGCTATGACCTGGAATATTTTCCCTTCACCTGTCGTTTAACAGACTCTGTTAGAATCTGAGAATGAAATGTGGTCTACAGATGAGATCTTATATGGAGAGAAGCCATCATCGCTGTACACATGGCTACATAAACCATCAGATTTGAACATGTCTGTGTGATGTAGAGCTTCAGAGAGTTATCTGTGACCTCTGACCCTAATTCAGCTCCATTTGTGTCTCATGCACATTGAGAGAAAGAGACAAACACTCAGACTCCTGTCAGTGTGGAGTCATTGGCAATTTCAACCAATTTATCTCGCAGTTTCAGAAGGAGCAGAGGGAGGTGGAAATTGTTCCTGCTTAACCGTTTCTCCTTTCTTCCCTCCATCCAGATCTTTTCTTCTCTCCATCCAAATCTTTTCTTCTCTGTACTTTTCTCTCTTTCTCCGTTCAATGTGCTGTAATCTCATACAATGAGCTTACCTGTAGCTAGTGAGGTGGTGAATGGCTTGCTCTCTTTTAAAAAACAGTTTGACTGGTCAAGCTGGGCCGCCACACTTCATTAACTACCATGCTTTGCCTTGCTGTGTGTGTGAAGGCTAAGACAGACAGACAGGTTGAGAAAGCTTTTTCCTATATCTTTGATCTTTTGCTTTCTTTCTCAGTGTTTCTCAACACATCTGTTTTGTTCGAGAGGAGGTGCTTAAATGCAGAGCTTCATTATCAGAGGAGACGATTCAAGACAACAATGTCTTTCTGGCTCTTTCTGACTTGAAATTTTAGTTTTTTGACAGCTGTCAGGAAAGCAATGTTTTATTAGTATTTGAATCATTGTAGTCTTCAACCTATGTGTCTGTGTCCTGCTGTTGTATTGTATAAAGTACTGAATCAAATGATCTATTTCATTATAATTATATTATAATTATAGTTATTATAAGCCACCACATGAAATGAGGAACCACCACTGATGCCTGTTAATATCAGTATTAATTTAGCATATTTTCCCAGAGATCTACTTATAATGTTAGTCAAGATTTTTTACTACAAATCATAATTTTACACTGCAAGTTTTGTTCCTGAATGAATTAGTGTGTTTGAACTAAACGGTTAACTAAATGATTCAATGACTGACTCACATAGACAGTCACTCATTTTGTTCCTGAATGAATCGGTGTGTTTAAACGAGTCGTTGTGAATGAATCCGTGTGTCTGAATGAATCCCTAATTAAATGATTCACTGACTCACTCATAAAGACATTTCCTTGTTGCCACCTACTAGCACAACTATTCATGCAAAAAAAGTCTCAGATCCCCACCACTAATGCTCAGACCGACAGTCTTTCTGGAGCAGTGCATTACTGTTCGATATCACTTTGCGTAGTCAACTGTAAAATAGGATACATCAATATAGCACACAGACAACAAGAACAAAATGACAGACAATTTTGATTTTCCGAAAGTAAATTTTAATATTTATGGTGAACATGGACCATAGTCCAGATGAAAAAATAAATAAAAGGAAGCGGACATCAAAGGCAGCCGGCAACAACAAAAGGCATAAAACAATCAGCGAAGAACAGCTGGACAGACTCGAGGGCGAAAAACATAAAGAAAACACCAAAAAAACAACAGCTTGGGCTGTCAATGTTTTTAACGACTGGCTTAAGGCCAAAATACGTCTGTGGACAAAGTAGAGAGAGAGGGGGCAGATGCTTTAAATACCCAGCTGTGGGCGTTCTATGCCATCGTCCGAAACGCAGAATATTCAGTCTCAAGTTTTCTCTCCCTAAGAGGTTCTGAACCACCATATAGCCAAATACAACATTGCTGGGTAATCGGAATTCAAGTCATCCAACTATGTATTCAGGGCCGTCCTCAAAAGGTTTCGCAAGGCTGGGAAAGACTCCAATTCTCATCATCCTCCCATTTCGACCGCTGAAATAGAGCGCATTCGTAACTCTCCGTATCTGTCACCAGATACAGCAGCCGGGCTGGTTTGCAAGGTCTGGTTTGACATTTAGCTGAACCTGGCGTGAAGGAAATCAAGAGTTAAGAAAGCATTCATTCATCATTAGATGAAAAAAAGATGAAAATGGTGATGAATATATTTGCTTGTCTTATAATGCAGAAACAAAAAACCACAAAAAGCCCACCGATCCCAACAAAGATTGCTACCGAGGATTCATGTTTGCCAATCCAGGTGACCCCCTTTGCCCAGTTAAAAGTTCCACAAAGTACATCACCAAATGTCCACCTGATGCCACATCCTTCTATCTTCATCCACTGAAAGCCCCACAGGAGGAGCTTGACAGGAGAGAATGCTGGTATTCCCACGAACCAATGGGTGTGAACTATCTCGGAAACATGCTTCCGCACATCAGCGAGGCCGTCGGGTTAGGGCTGGAGAGCAGGCAGATCATGTCGGTCACAGGGCACAAGTGTGAAACAAGCCTGAGAAGCTACTGGGCATCTTCGGCAAAAGAAAGAAAGAAATGGAGCTTGATCCTCTCAGGAAAAAAAAATCCAAACATCACAGAAAATCAAGCCAAGGATCACCAGGAAAAATCAAACTCTGCTAACATTCAACCCCCTGCGCATGATCTGCCGTTTTTGATGTCTAACTTTACAATCAGTGGAAACGTGCAGTTTAATTTCAATAAAGCATATAGGCCTAGTTATTGAATAGAAAATTAAACAGAATATATAAATATATTGATAGGGCTGCTGCACGGTTTTTCGTTATTATTGCAGATAATACAAATAAATAGCCTAAATATTGATTGGCATACTTGTTGGTTTCATTTAGGCTACTGCAAATAGGCTAATAGAAAAATAGAATGAACGAACAAATGAATGAATGGATAAATAAATTAAATAATATTGATGCACATGCTTTTCTGTCTCATTTCTGCAATCTATCTCTCTCTAACTGCATTAATAACTGCATTACTGGCTCAAGCCTCTGTTACGTGCAGATTTATTCGCTGAGAATGATGACTGGTTGCTTAGTCGTTTCAGACTACCCAGACCAGTTCTTTTGCATTTATGTAATATATTGGAGCCAAAACTTAGAAGGGAGTCCAGAAGATCCCACAGCATTCCTGTACACGTACAGGTGTTGTCCGTGCTTGGCTTTTTGGTAACAGGAACATTCCAGCGGGAGATTGCAGACAGGTCAGGGATATCTCAGCCATCCATGAGTCGCATCATCCCAGGTGTTCTTGATGCTATAATACGCCTAATGCCTCAGTATATAAAATTCCCATATAACATGCATCATCAGCTAGAGATGAAGCAGAGATTCTTTGCTATTGCAAACCTGCCCAACGTCATCGGGGCAATTGACTGCACACACATTCACATCAAGGCTCCATCAAATGATGCATTTGCGTTCTTGAATAGGAAAAACTATCATTCCATCAATGTGCAACTGATTTTTGATGCCAAATGCGCACTTCTTAATGTAGTGACCCGCTGGCCGGGTGGAACCCACGATAGTTTCATCCTTTGGAGCGGCTCAGTTGGCGCACGTTTGGAAAGTGGTGCAGTTACAGAAGGCTGATTAATTGGTATGTAAACACCGTTTTTAAAAAACAACTATACATTGTTGGCTTATTTGACTTTCCCGCTCACACTTAGGTGATAATGGTTATCCCCAGATGCCATGGCTTATGACCCCACTGATAAATCCCCAAAGTCAACAGGAGCTGGCATACAATGAAGCACACGCAAGAACTCGGTCAGTTATTGAACACACGAACGGGATCTGAAAGGGTCGCTGGCGGTGTTTGGACACATCAGGTGTAACACTATTATACAGACCAGAAAAGGTTTGCAAAATAATACTGGCCTGCTGTGTCCTACACAACATTGCCATGGAACATGGTGTGCCAGACCCAGAGGATCCACTTTCACCTGAGCATGGTATGGTGCCTCCAAGGTCGCCAATCCGAAACATGGGCATACCTATAGCTGCAATTGCACAGCGACAGGAACTAATTCAGCCTTTCTAAAACTGTATGCAATTAAAAAGTGCACAAAACAGTTACTCTACATTTAAACCTTTATTTTGTAAGTTTAATTGCGTCACATATTTCTCTTAGGCTTGCATTTATTTCTTTTAATGTGTTATTTATTGCCAACACAGCTTCACAAATTTTGTCTTGCTTGTCCAGCACTTCTTGACTTAAAACTGTCTTCTGTGCAGAGCTAGCACTGCGGCATGGTGCGGGATAAACAGGTCCAGGTGCCGCAGGATGAACGGGGCTGGTTGCTGCTTCAGTGGTCACACTGGACACAGTTGGTATTTCTTTAAAAAGAAAAATTTAAACTCAACGTAAATTACTTTGTGGGTTTCTCCTCAAAAATTGTATATTATCTTTTTGCTTTTCCAAATGTACCTTAATGACAATAAACTATGTTTACATGTGCACCAATAATGCGACTATTTATAATAATCAGAGTAAGGTCTTAATTGCAGTAAGATGTTTACATGACATGAACAGAACTCTTCACTCCAGTTTACATGCAATTTTCATTATTCTGATTATTCGCTAATAAGTATGGTTATGCCACACTCAGATAGGCGTACAGTATGCATGTTACCGGCCATTGTTTTAATCGACTCGCATCAAATTCATAATACATTTTTATGGACATAGCTGTCACGATCCCAGTTCTGTCTTTTGTTTTGTATGGACTTTTATGTTGGAGTGCCTTCTGTTTTCATTGTTTCCATGTTCTCTTCCTGTTTGGTTTCTGTTTCTCCTCGTTGTCATATCAGTTGTTATGGTTACCTTCACTGAACACACCTGCAGTCAATTATCTACTCATTGTTCTGTGTATTTAAGGTCTTGGTTTTCAATCATGGTTTGCAAGTCTTTAAATGTATGTATCTGGATGTTTCTGTAATGGATTGACGAGAGAAGAGGCTGAGAGAGAATCCACTTGCACGCACACTTTTAATTACAAGACTCCACATGAAAATACAAGAACATCTGACCTAGAACACCAATACGATCCACCACGGAGAACAGCAACAACAAATACAAATACAATAACGACTAGCAAACCATAATTGAAAACCAAGACCTTAAATACGCAGAACAATGAGTAGATAATTGACTGCAGGTGTGTTCAATGAAGGTAACCATAACAACTGATATGACAACGAGGAGAGACAGAAACCAAACAGGAAGAGAACATGGAAACAATGAAAACAGAAGGCACTCCAACATAAAAGTCCATACAAAACAAAAGACACAGAACTTGGATCGTGACAATAGTTCACTGGATATTATTCGGCGCCGTGATGAACATCGCAATGCTGTGTTTGTCTGCTGCCGTCATGTTCTTCGCGCCGTCTGGATGAAGATACGGAGCAGAGACTGCGCAGCGAGTTGTGTTGACAGAGTTTAGTGATTTGGAGAAGAGAAAACTTCAGAATAATGTCACGAAGTTCATTCATGAAGTGTGAACAACACACGGTATCCGTGTATATCCGCGCACATGCGCACTTTGGTCAGAATGGTAATGCGATTAAGGAGTTTACATGCCTGTTTATTGCAATTAAAATCGGCGTACGCCACCTATGGTTACTACGATTATGAGCTTAATCGCATTAGTTTGATCGAAGTTTTGCCTTTACATGAGGTAAAGTTGAATCGCAATATTGTCAAAATCCTATTATAATCGCATTATGAGGGAGCATGTAAACGTAGTCACTGTCACCATCGGAAATTACACCTGACAGACGTTTCACCAATTATGCTGATGATGCGTTCATCACAGATGGATACGCTCGATGATGGTGCTCCCCCTCCAGTTTGTGCAAGATTTTTTCGATAATTACCCATGCGTTTTTTTTCTCTCAAGCTTCATGTCGAACCATTTCCTTTTCACTTCTTGAACCGTTCGATTAACAGATGAAACTGCATTAACAGCATCTGTAGTTTGCTGCCAAGCCTCCTTTTTTCTAGGTCCTGATATGCAGAGGTGGAGAGTAACGAATTACATTTACTCGCATTACTGTAATTGAGTAGTTTTTCTGTGTACTTATACTTTAAGTAGTTTTAAAAATCTGTAATTTTACTTTTACTTAAGTATGTTTTGTTTTAAGTATTGTACTTCGCTACATTTTAAACTACTCCGGAAACTACTGCATTGAATTGAAGGGCGGGAGAACAAACGCGCAAAAATCACAAAAAGATGGAGACGGACAAGACAGACATCAGTGATGCAGATCCAGCTGAAACCGAAACGCCGTCGTGAACCCCTGGCTAGTATGGAAATACTTTGGATATAGAAAAAAAAATTAACGTGTGGTTGTCCTGGAGGATATCCAATTTGTTCGGGAACACCATCCCTCTGTGCAGATAAAGGTATGTTTATAACTTAAGGCCGAATGATTTCTGTGATGCAGAGGGAATCCCGGAATCCAGTCATGAAAATTGAATTTACAGTATAACGCAGATGTCACGTAAAACACGCAAACTCATGGATGAATGAATAAATCGAAAGTAGAGCTGTACAATAAATCAAATCGCGACATGGTCTGTGAATATTAAAGCGCAAAACACTGCTAGCTATATGATCTGCTTCTTCTGTCTCTGTGTGAATGAGCAGCGCCGTTTCGTCTACTACATACTCAAGTACGAGTGATACTCATGGTGTTTTTAACGTCTCCATATTTTAACAAACCATATTTGGACATGAACATATGAACAGAGCTGATCTGAGAGAACCCCTAATGAGCATTTTCATCATTTTATTTGAATAAAAACCATTGTCAAATACACTCTGAAACAGGTCTTCACTACAACCCGTCGAAATAAAAGTTTGGTTTACCTAGAAGAAATTATGACAGAAATATATTACTATTGTAGGCCTCCAATAGAATGTACTTGCCAAAATAATAATAATAATACATCATTTAAATATTATTTAAGAATATATATTTTTAATCCATGGTTTAATTTAGTAAATCTGTTTTGCAGCACTTTGCAAAAAAATAAAAGGATAAAACTTTGTTACATTTCATTTGATTACCACCGTTTTTGTTAATATATATGTATTAAATAATAAAAAAAAAATCAAAGGACTCTATTATTCTTAAACATTTTAATTAATGATAAAAAATAAGTTAATCTAATTCATAATCATTTAATGAATTTAGTTGATTAGACATGTTTTATTGAAATTTTAATAAACAAAACAAACAAATGGTTTCAAGTTTGTTATAATAAAGCATTTGTTCAACCAAAAGAAAACATGTTTTCATTCATTTAACGGCCATTTTAACGGATGATTATAATAACCATAATTCAATAATACAGTTGATTTATTAAATAATTGTTTAATACTGTGATGCTGTGAAACTCTGATGTTTTCTGAGATGGTTATCATATCGTGAAAATCTCATTCTATTACAACCCTACTCGGGAGAGTCCCCTACCCCCGCTGTTAAAAAAAAAGTAACTCAGTAACTTATAAATTTTAAATGAACTACTTTTTACTTTTACTTGAGTAGATTTTTAGATCGGTAATTTTACTTGTACTTAAGTAAAATTTAATTGAGGCAATAGAACTTTTACTTGAGTAGAATATTTTATTACTCTTTCCACCTCTGCTGATATGCCACTGTGTACACTTGTAAATAAAATGTTGCGTTTTGAATGTACTTCAACCAAGCTTCCGCGTCGGAAAAATTTTTTCTTCTTAATTCTCTTTTGTGAAGACATGTTGAAAACCTAATTTTCACTTCATATTATGAAATACTTATATGGTTGTCAGTTGTAATTTATGGGCGGGGATTATGGTAATTGTGAATGAGCGTGCACGCGCGCCCTATTTACGAATGATTGGAATTCATTAACATACATATGTTTAACTACCAAATCTGATGTTTACGAAGCGTTTGTGAATCCGGAGGAGAGTTTTCGTAAAGGTCCATTTTACGCGCAAATTACTCAGAATTTGCTCGTATATTTAAGAATGTTTCATAAATGAGGCCCAATAGCCTGATAAATGTCTTGAAATAAATAATCTGAACAATGTCTTGAGGTGTGGTAACCGTAGTATAAGCAGAATCATTAGAAAAATAATGCACATCCGCTGGTCATGACCGCATTACCACCTCGGGTGTGCATTATTTTTCTAATAATTCAATGGCCCGTCGTCAATTATTCCTTACTTAAACATCAAAGTTTTGCTCACATGCTCAAACATTCACAGTGTGATGCTGTAGGATTGAAAATAATCAAAGATATTTGATATTTGAAATTGAACAAAGACATTTGCTTCACTGTTTTCAACCCCCGTCTTTCTTATCAGAAGGGCCATTTGGAATTCCTAAAGACAAAGAGATGCTGAAGGCCTGTAGGCCAAAATGTGTCACACCTTTAGTACAGTGGGGGAAGTTTGGTCTGATTGGTCAGTTTGAATGTCTCACATTCATATTTCATATTTTGCTATTGTAACTGTGCTTATTTCCGACGTTGGTATAAGTTGCAGTGGGTGGTGAAGACGAGAAATGTACAGTTTTCTATCCTCTTGCTGATAACGTTTCTTTAGTAATTCGGCAACCCTGCAGCCTGAACCACTGTAGGCGACCCACCCTTACAATGCAAACAGTGTAAAGTCCCAGTGCTGGTGCTGTGTATTAACATTAAAATTCACTCATATTAGCCAATCAAATCTGAAGACCAGAAGAAACTGGTAATGTTTTGAATTTTTAACTTCTGAAACTTACAGTATGTTTTTAAAGTACAACTCTGTTGGCCTCAGAATATCAAGGAAAATTCATTTTTCTTATGACCCCATTAAAGTGGTAAAATCCTCAGTCAAACAATTCTGGAAGATATTCATTCCTAGACAGAATTCAGAGTAGCTCTGCAGATTGTGCCATCAGTCAGGACAAGGTTTGGTTACAGTTGAGTATTTCTCATCCTCAGCACATCATCCTGATACCTTAAGCAAGAGGGCTACTTAGTCCAATGAGGATAGGTAAGAGTGTGCGGGTGAGGAACAGTGGCGTATAGAGTATTTTTCAGACAGAAGGGAGAATATGTGGGCTGAATTGAAAGACGCTGAAGAGCTTCGAGATCACAATAGTTTAAAGAGATGGCAGATGGCTGAAGGTTACAACAAAGAAAAGAAATGGAGCGAACAGATTTTAAAGTGCCCTCAAAAAGAGTGATATAAGAGAGGTAAAAGATAAGAGAGGGCATAAATTTGCTCCTAGGCAGATGTTATCATGCAGGGAGACTTTCTGGAGACTGCATGTTCATGCCATGTTAGGGCATCAAAGATAGAGAGAGATACAACTTCTCAGCTGTTTGTTCATCACTAAAGTTGTGCCTCAAGCGGCCTGTATTTTCAGGGCAGATCAACTGTGTGTGTGTGAGTCTGAACTCTTTCTGAATCTGACTTTCAGTGCCCGCTTGTTTTATTGCAGTCATTATGGTACATTATGGTTTCCATGTCAACTGTGGCCGGTCCCCACATGCTAACAAATGACCACGAGCAACATGCCCCATTTGGCTAAATTTGAGTGAATCAGGGACATATGCTGGAGTTTTATACTGATTTGTGAAGACCCCAAGGAGGGTATAATACCTGGAGTGATCTCAACAATTGTTGTTCAACTAGCAAAGGACCCCTGAAAGTTCACAATCTGCCATCAGTGTGCATGGAAACCATGGAAGTTTTTGAGCCAATCACCCGAGCCAAAAAGGCCATGTGACTGGAGCCACAGGAATGATGATGTCATGACAATGTGTAACGGAAAGATCCATTGGAGGCAAGTTGTAGTTGAACCCAAGTGCAATTTTATTTAAAAAAGGTGATATAAACAGAATCCAACGATGACTTGACTTGAACTTAGCATGACTTGACTAAAACAGACTTGAACATGAACCATAAGCAAACTTGACAAACTCACCAACAGAGGTTACAGGAACAATACGCGACAAACTGACAAGGCAAACATGAGGACTATATGTACAGAGACTAGGGGAACACATGACTATGACAACCAATGAACAACCAGAACTCAACCACATGACAAGACAATGAACCAATGAGAACTATGGACACATGACTAGACCAACCAATGAGAACATGACACATAGAGAAGGGAACCAATCAGAACAAGACACATAAAACTAGGGAAGCACATTACATGATCACATAAGGGCAAGGATGTCACATGACAAGAACCAGGAAACATGACTGAGGCAAAATTACAAAATAAAAGACATGAAAACATAAACGTGAACCAAATCCCAAAACCAATCGTGACACAATGCTAATTAAATTAAATATTTGTTTTAATAATGGAACCTATTACATACTTCATTATAATTATTACCATTAAATGTAATATAATAAATAAATATAATAAAAATATAATTGTAATAATTTTTAAATAATTCTGTAAAATCTAAAATACTTGACAAATTAAATATATATAACTAATTTTGGATGCTTGTTAATGGAGAAAGTTGCTTTTTAGCGCCCCATGGTGTGGTAGCAGCACCGGTGTTATTTTAGCATCATTGATATCATTTTGTGTTTTTGTCTCTCTTTTTTTTAAACCACAAAAAAAAGTCTACATTGTTTATATTAAGTTTTAGTTTCATTAGTACTTAAACCTAAAGTATAATTCAAAAGGTTCAAAAAAGTCATTATTTTACACATACCGTACATTGTTGCTCCTCTATGCCCCGCCTTTCTGAAACGCATCGACTTTTACAAAGCTCATCGTTCTGAAAAGCGCGGTGTGCTCTGATTGGCCAGCGATCCAGTGCATTGTGATTGGCCCGAATACCTAAGCGTTTGACGGAAATGTCACGCCCCTTATCATATTTGGAACATCAGCTCCCAAAGCAATATTGACAGGTGATAATGTTGGTACTACCTTATCAATTCGAGCCAGAATCTGATCCGGAAAATGCAGATGACCAAGCTGATCGATCAACGCTACGGGGGGGAGAACACTATGTAAACATAAAACCATGTCTGCATTTGTGATCGTAGAAACGACAAACAAGCGCGACTCTATACTGCTCAAAACTCGTGTTTGAATAGTCAGTTGCAAATTAAAAAAAAAATTAAAACATACTTACAGGATGTGTCTGTGAGTCAGAAGCTAAAGAAACACACTAAAGAAAAAGGAAAACAAGAAATCGCATCATATGACCCCTTTAAAAATTGATTTTAGTTTTAGTGAACAATAATAACCCTGGTGTGATCTTGACCTCCTCTCTGACCTTTAACCTCTGGTGGTTTTTTTCACCTGTGTGCAGGTGTGTGGTTGAAGGCCACGCGGAGCTGCCGCATGAGAGAGAAGCGGGCGGACTTCGTAGTCGGCTGTCTCGGTGGGCGGGTCATCGCTGCAGGGGGACTCGGTAAGTAACTCCCGATGTTGAATAGATTATGCAAATAGGATCAACTGAGTTTAGAAAACCAGGAAAGAAATCTACAAAGCGCAGCGCAGGGACTGTCATTTTTCAGAACAACCTGCGGCAGAAACGGCCTCTTAATAAAATGCCATATCAAGCAAATGGATTCATTATGTCAGGTCTTTATGTGCAGCCATGAGTAAGTACTGTGCACTAATGTCACCTAGCAACAGGAATCTACCTCACAGTACATCGACAACAATTACAGGCCACATCTGAACGACTTTACGAACTCTGTGACCTTCTCTTAGGAAGCAGTCTGCGTAATTTGCATTGATTTTTTTTTTTTAGCGTGTAGTTCGATCAACATTCCCTTATCCATTTGTTTTATTCATAAGCAGAACTTAGTTTTAATTGGAAAGTCAAAGAATCACACTTAGCTTCATTATGAATCAATGAACATGTGAAATCGCTCTACGACAGCCTGTTCCCTAGACTGGCATGTCTTTAAACTAAATGATTTGTTCATTTGGCTCTTTACGCTCCAGTGAAGAAGCTCTGAATATCAGTCTCAAATACTGCCTTATTTCTTTCCAGTCTGTTTGTCTGTGGCTACATTACTAGAGGGAGAAAGAGAGATTTCTTCAATAAATGTCAGCTCAAAGAGTGGGCGAGAAATTTCTGCATCTTCCCAAAAACTGATATTTAGGGCAGAGCGTTGCAGATTATACATGGCACATTTTTATTTCATCTTTTCCAATGTCTAGAAATAGACCGAATTTCAGGCATCATAGGAGCTGATGGAAGATTGTGTGCGTGTGTATTTTCATTATTCATAGAATGTGAGAACATCCACATTTGAGCGTCGCACTACTTTCTTATTCACCTGCTCGATCTATCCACTTTTAGTTGTTATTACCACTTTCTACCCCGTCCTCCCCCCTTCATGTCATCATGTCATGTTGCAGGTGTGTCTTTTCCTCCCTTTGTTTTTAGTGTCACTGCTGTTGCTGTTTATTGTTTTATCTGGTGCTGTTTCTGAGCTATTTTTGTGTCTCTTTCCGTGGCGCTGGCACACACACACACACACAAATATAGTGATATAACTGGAAGAGATGCTTCATTCCCTGTAGCTCCTCATGTCTTTCCAGAATTAATGGCTGCTATTAGGTCCATATTGGAGATTATGTTTGGGAAATTGCTCTTCAGATGATTTGTCCCTCAATCATCTATGGCCTCATTCAAATCATGAACTAATGAGCTCATTAGTTCAGGTATTATAGCAGTGTCAGTGTAAAGAAATGATTGAATGAACGTATTTCCAGGGTGAATGTATTAAGAATTAGGATAATTAGGATTGATTTACTCAAAAGCTGCTTTGTTTGTCATATTTGAATGATTACGTGACATGTTGTCAAAAATTGTCAGAATCAGAATGAATCAAATTCTGATTCTGTCCTTTTTGTCATTCGGGATGACTCATTTTTCACACTCTTCCTTCTAGTCCCATTCACTATAGTGAATGATATGACACTTATGTGCATTACATGCATGACTGCATAAAATGCCTCAGTCGCTTAATGTTCTCTTATGTGTCTTGTGAGTTCAGCAAGATGTCAAGAGACACAATTTCAAGTTTTCCATCCTCTCTTTCCACTCTGGCGTCTGCTCTCTGTTGTAGCGTGAGAAAACCTGTCATCGTGTTGATGTTTACATCATTACTATAACAACCGATGTAGATACACTGGATATTTACGACACTCTATGAACAAACAAATCAGTGTATTTTATACTGTCATTGTACTTAACAACAACAACAACAAATAATGTATTTTCTAATGACATTATCTTTTTGACTGTAGTGGTGAACCAAAATTAACTTAATTTTCAGTTTTGGCCAAGTTTTAAGGTTTATTGATTTGAATTGAGGGGATCTCATATATATACACTGAACAAAATTATAAACGCAACACTTTTGTTTTTGCCCCCATTTTTCATGAGCTGAACTCAAAGATCTAAGACTTTTTCTATGTACACAAAAGGCCTATTTCTCTCAAATATTGTTCACAAATCTGTCTAAATCTGTGTTAGTGAGCACTTCTCCTTTGCCGAGATAATCCATCCACCTCACAGGTGTGGCATATCAAGATGCTGATTAGACAGCATGATTATTGCACAGGTGTGCCTTAGGCTGGCCACAATAAAAGGCCGCTCTAAAATGTGCAGTTTTATCACACAGCACAATGCCACAGATGTCGCAAGTTTTGAGGGAGCGTGCAATTGGCATGCTGACTGCAGGAATGTCCACCAGAGCTGTTGCCCGTGAATTGAATGTTCATTTCTCTACCATAAGCCGTCTCCAAAGGCGTTTTTAGAGAATTTGGCAGTACATCCAACCGGCCTCACAACCGCAGACCACGTGTAACCACACCAGCCCAGGACCTCCACATCCAGCATCTTCACCTCCAAGATCGTCTGAGACCAGCCACCCGGACAGCTGCCGCAACAGTCGGTTTGCATAACCAAAGAATTTCTGCACAAACTGTCAGAAACCATCTCAGGGAAGCTCATCTGCATGCTCGTCGTCCTCATCGGGGTCTCGACCTAACTGCAGTTCGTCATCGTAACCGACTTGTGGGCAAATGCTCACATTCGATGGTGTCTGGCACTTTGGAGAGGTGTTCTCTTCACGGATGAATCCCGGTTTTCACTGTACAGGGCAGATGGCAGACAGCGTGTATGGCATTGTGTGGGTGAGCGGTTTGCTGATGTCAACATTGTGGATCGAGTGGCCCATGGTGGCGGTGGGGTTATGGTATGGGCAGGCGTATGTTATGGACAACGAACACAGGTGCATTTTATTGATGGCATTTTGAATGCACAGAGATACCGTGATGAGATCCTGAGGCCCATTGTTGTGCCATTCATCCACGACCATCACCTCATGTTGCAGCATGATAATACACGGCCCCATGTTGCAAAGATCTGTACACAATTCCTGGAAGCTGAAAACATCCCAGTTCTTGCATGGCCAGCATACTCACCGGACATGTCATCCATTGAGCATGTTTGGGATGCTCTGGATCAGCGTATACAACAGCGTGTTCCAGTTCCTGCCAATATCCAGCAACTTCGCACAGCCATTGAAGAGGAGTGGACCAACATTCCACAGGCCACAATCAACAACCTGATCAACTCTATGCGAAGGAGATGTGTTGCACTGCGTGAGGCAAATGGTGGTCACATCAGATACCGACTGGTTTTCGGGCCCCCCCGGACCCTCCCAATACAGTAAAACTGCACGTTAGAGGGGCCTTTTATTGTGGCCAGCCTAAGGCACTCCTGTGCAATAATCATGCTGTCTAATCAGCATCTTGATATGCCACACCTGTGAGGTGGATGGATTATCTCGGCAAAGGAGAAGTGCTCACTAACACAGATTTAGACAGATTTGTGAACAATATTTGAGAGAAATAGGCCTTTTGTGTACATAGAAAAAGTCTTAGATCTTTGAGTTCAGCTCATGAAAAATGGGGGCAAAAACAAAAGTGTTGCGTTTATAATTTTGTTCAGTGTGTGTGTGTATATATATATATAGATGAGTGTTAATATCCAGATTGATTTACTGCAACCCTTGGTATTTAAACCAGTAATATAACGCTGAAAGAAGTCTACGACAGTTAGAAAACAGCAAATTCCAACCCAAACAGGGAACCATAAAAAAATCTCTATGTATATAAAAATAATTATTCCTGCTGATGGTTCTGCTTCATTTGCTGTTAGTTGCTGCTAAATATGAAGATTTAACATTTAAATTTTGTTTTATGATTTAGATCTACAGCATATTTAACAGTAATATTTAAGATTTTCATTTCTGTTAAGGTGGAAAGCACCCCATAGATAAGTGGTTCCCAAACTTTTTACCCCCTGAGGCATTTAACATCCTTCTGCATACCCCCTTCTCTTCCACTTAGACTGCAGCCACACCTTTTCCATTAAGGGACAATATTTGCCCCCTTAAATTGATTTCCAGTGCATTTTTAACCTTTATAAATACCTTTATGAAATAAATAATGTTTTAAATTAAAAAAAAAAAAGCTCAATAGAGAAATATGAACTAATGGTAAAAATGAAGAGATACTTTTAAATATTAAACTAAAACTGCCAGTAGGTGTCGGTAAGTCACTGTCTTTATGAGTGAGGCCCTATCATACACCCGGCGCAATGCGACGCCAGGTGCGATGCAAGTGTTTTTTGCTAGTTTCAGCCCGACGCAGTTATCATTTTCATGTCCAGTGCCACGTTGTTTAAATAGCAAATGCACTCTCGCGCATCTGTTTGCCCAGCTGGTCTGAAAACGAGGTGTGTTCAGGCGCATTGTTGGCGCGTTGCTATTTTGGAGCAACTGAAAACGACTGCGCCATTGACCAACAAAAACCTGGTCTAAAGTCAATAGCACAGTATTTTTTGTTATTTAAAGGGCACGTTAGTAATATGCGCATATAGGCGGTGCACAGCACGTGTACACTCTGCTTATTACACACACAGGGACGCGCAGCACACAAGCATTTTTAAATATTAAAAATAAAAGGATTCCTCTCTGGAGAAGCGTTCAGTCGTTCCACTCGCAAATTCCGCCATGTAAATAGCGAATCCGCAATGGCTTTTAGAGGGAATGGGAGATGAGACTCTGATTTATTGCACGTTACGCCCAAAACACACCCATGACTCATTAAGAGACTAGGTACAACCCTTTTGGACCATGCGTCTGGCGCGCTGACCTTTTTTCTGTCGTTAAACTAGCAAAAGTGGATTCGGACACGCCCTAAGTGCACCTCCGCCATGCGCTTCAGACCACGTGCTCAGATCATTAAAATAGGGCCCACAGAGTCATTCGTTCATTCAGTAAGGAAGCAAGTGACTGTATTTAAGGCTGCGTCCGAAAACTGGAAAATGCTGCCTTCGGAGGACATTTCAAGGTAGGAAGTGCATCAAGGCACTTCTGAATCCAAAGTTAGCTTCACTTCCTGCCTTCTGAGAGACCTTCATCTGATGGATTTTTTTTTTTTTGGTTCATCTTAGGTCTGACAGAAAGTAACAATAACGTAAATATAGTAATATAGTATAAATAATATAGATACATATACATCTGATGGATTTTTGAAGGCAGCATAGATGTATCCTTCGTTGACTTTGAGATCCCACAATCCTATGCGTTCCATTCGGTGACAGTTGAGCTAGAAAAAGAAAGATCTGAATCTGAAAGTTGCAGTTGCTGGTCAGTTTGTGTGTAAATGTACGTTTTCCACTTCTGATGTCATTTCTAGCGAGAACTTACTACTGTAGTAATTAAATATTTGTTTAGTTCTCACCAAAGCTCGCTTTATTTAGCTGTAGATCATTAAACCGTTATGCTGCCTCAGAAGTCTGTCCAAAATAAGTTTCGTGAGGTACCTTTGTGCACTTACGCTGCCTTATCAGGCAATGACTTGTAAGGCAGCGTGAGCGCACGAAGGTACCTCACGAAAATGATTTCGGACAGACTTCTGTCAGCTGCCTAGGTTTTCGGATGCAGCCCTTGAATGGGTCATTGAATCATTGGGCCCTATTTTAACGAACTGAGCGCACGATCTGAAACGTCTATAGGCGCATATTACTGACGCGCCCTTTAAATAACACAAAAAATACTGCGCTATTGACTTTAGACCAGGTTTTTGTTGGTCAATGGCGCAGTCATTTTCAGTTGCCTCAAAACAGCAACGCGCCAACAAATGCGCCTGAACACACCTCGTTTTCAGACCAGCACACCCATGGGTGAACAGATGGGAGCGAGTGCATTTGCTATTTAAACAACATGGCGCTGGAACGAGCAAAAAACACTTGCCTCGCGCCTGGCATTGCATTGCGCCGGGTGTATGAAAGGGCCCATTGACTCCTGCCCAGCAAACATGCTCCTTTGGGGCCCATATGGGGCCATTGCGGGCAGCCCACTGTGGGCCCAGATACCTGCGTGAAATGTGGATTTCAGAAATCCCACACTATGGGGCCCAGGTGGGGCACCAGTGGGACAGCCCAAAGTGTGGGCTGACATTGGGGCCAGTTGTGGGATCACAGTAAGTCCCTTAGGGGCCCATGTGGGCCCATTGCGGGTTGCCCGCTGTAGGCCCAGATACCGGCATGAAATGTGGGGCATGTGTGGGGCCCTAGTGGGACAGCCCAAAGTGTGGGCTGACTGTGGGCTGGCCCACACGGGCCCCCATTGGGGCCAGTTGTGTGATCACAGTAAGTCCCTTAGGGGCCCGTGTGGGCCCATTGCTGGTTGCCCACTGTGGGCCCAGATACTGGCGTGAAATGCGGGGCACGTGTGGGGCCCTAGTGGGACAGCCCAAAGTATGGGCTGACTGTGGGCATTCTGTGGGTACACTGGAAAAAGTGTGGGCATACTGTGGACAATGCTGTCACAGGTGTGTAGTGCAGCAGGAAAGAGAAGATCCAGGGCTTCCACAAAGACGGGTTTTATTAATAAACTGATACAGAACACGACACACACATCAGTATAACAATACAACGGACAAGGAGTGCAGGGAGTGAGTTCAATATAAAGGGAGTGCTAATGACAAAGACCAGGTGCAGGGAATCCGGGGAGAGCGGGAGAGACGATGAGGAAGTGAGTTCAGGTGTGAGACAGGGAGGATCCTGGGAGCCTCGGGCGGCCATGGCGGGTCAGGAAGCCTGGAGGGAGGCTGGAGCGGCCTCGCGGAAGGCTGGAGCGGCCTCGCGGAAAGTCTATTAGCCACCCCTCCTCCTTTAGCGAGGACTCCGGCATGGCAGCGGCCATCTTGGCCGGAAACTTGCCTGTGACTTTCTAGTCAGTAAACCAAAAGAGCTTGATCAGCTTGATCAGGTGTGTTGGACCAGGGTTGGTGCTAAAGTCTGCAGGACAGTGGTCCTCGAGATCCCCTGCAATATGTTCTGAGCATGGCAATTCAGAGATCCAGAATGACTGCTAGATCGGTCACTTACAACAGTGGTGTCCAGTCCTGGTCATAGAGGACCAACGCCTGCAGAGTAGCTCCAACCTGCCTGTAGTTTCTGGTGATCCTGAAGACCTTGATCAAATGGTTCAGGTCTGCTTAACTGGGGTTGGAGCTCAATTCTGCAGTCAGGACTAGATGGCAATAAATACTGAAAAGAGAGAGGACAAACAACATTTAATGGTATAAAGCCAGTTTAAAACTTTTATTCATGAATATGTACAACAACATCTGAGAATGTACGACACCACTGTACTGACAAATACAGTATTTAAGTGGATGAGAATCATCTCATTTAAAAAAATGTGATACCCAAAATATTAACAAATAACATAAGCAAAATGTTTATGAAAATACAGTTATATGGCGCAAAGAAAGTTTTTTGTCTATGATAAATCTACAATGCAAAAACTGAGAATGTGTCAGACAGTGAGTCGAATAGAAGAATACTTACAGAGCAGAACCAATGATCTGACTACACACAAGGAAAAGCCCACAGTGGGTTGCCCACACTAAACCTCCATTGGGGCCCAAACGGGCAGAACCGCTATGGGCCCCTCATGGGCTAACCCACCGGGGGCCTGTGTGGGTTTTCTGTAGGCTTGCCCACAGTAAGCCCACATGGGGCCCCAAAGGGTTTGCCCTTGCCCACACTGTCCCACAGAAAACCCACACTTACCCACAGTGAGCCCACAGTGGCGTGATTCGTTCAAAGCCGCAGATTCATTCACGAAACACTGCTGTGTTGCAGTTCTGCTGTGGCCTTTGTTGGAACTATTATATCATGTATTTGACCTTTTACAGCATTTTGCCTGTTAGAAATACATGCTCGGTTTTAATTATATTTTAATGTGGAGTAGAATTAAATGAACGGCAAAACAAGCATTTTGTTCACGTACTCCCTCTGTCACCTCACGTACTCCAGTTTGGGAACCACAGCCATAGGTGGTGAGAATTGTCCTGGGAGTGAAATCATTCAGCAAAAATAAATCTGCAAATCTGCCTTTACAAATGTGTGTTTGTGTGAACATGAGCGCCTGAGGATGCGTAGCAACATGCAGGAGCTCTCGACGCTAGTGCCGGAGCACAGCTCGACGTGACACTTTTGATTATCGCAAGAAGATTCGCCCAAGTGTTTGTTCTACCAGGAAATTATGATAACAATATTCACCGCACCAGTCCGTCCATATCATCTGCACTTCAATTTGAGTAACCATGGAAACTTAGTGGCAGGTACCACATGATGGTTTAGGTCTCAGCACCGAAGGCAAAAGAGTGAAAACACCCAGTCTAGTCTAACTGACCCTGGGGAAAAATGAGAAAATGTTCACTGTTCACTGCGACTGCAGTGTTTATGCCAGGATTTACTAGGGAAACGTTGTATTTATTTATTTATTTATTTTGCAACATCAGAGGAAAAGTTTCCTGAAGCATAAGCCACAGAATCTGTAGGAGTTACATAATTTGAAGAAATCTGCATGGCGCCACCTGTTCAAACCTGTTTTAGTCCCAAAACCCACAGGTGGCAAGTGCTTCATCTGCGAGAAACATCCGCAGTGTGTGTGTGCTGTGAGAGTGAGAGCGCTGTGGATGCTGTGTGCTAATGTGGAGAGGCTGTTGTGTTGATTGAATGGCTGGAGAGGCTGTCTCGTGTGCATTGCTTTCTGCACAACTGCCTGTGAATCCAACTCATATAGGCTGCTCACACTGAAATAATTAATACTAAATATACTTAATACTTAAAACGTGGAAATGCTTCCTTTAGGCTTTGACATGTGGACTGGGAGACTTGTTTACAGTGTTTGACTAGCTTTTAGTTCTGGACAAGCAGTGTGTTTGTCTGTCCCGCTCTCACTCTCTGTTTCTTGAATCAGGAGGTTATTGGGGGAGGAGCGTTCTCATTCTAGAGAACATCTGATTGGACAAAAATCTGTGTAGTGCAGGATGAGTCAATATTTTTTAAGTGCATTTTCTCAAGACATTTTTGATGCATTTTTAATAAATTTTAATGCATATATCTTCTAAAAGTTGATTTTAATTTCTATATAATATATATTAATATAATTATAAAAAAAATATCACATTGTTTCTGAAATTTAATCATTGGCTTTTATCATTGACATTTGACTAAAGCCGCCCAAAACATATATATAGTACATGTTTATTAAATACAAATATATATATATATAATATAGAATATTTATATTAAAAATATTATCTGGAAATATTATTTTGAATGTTGACATTATCTTTTTTTCTATTAACTATAGAGTAATATAAAAATGTAAAAAAAAAAAAAAAAAAAAAAAAAACCTGTTATAAACTAGGCCTGTCAGTAGTACAAAGTTAATCATATGTACAAGATAGATTAATCTTATGGTTTCTTATCATTTGTGAAAGCAGAATGAAACAGTAATATATATTTAAAAAAATGGAAAATATGTAAAAAAAAAAAATAATAATAATAATAATATTTGTATTTAATCCTTAAAATTTAATATTTATTAATAGTAATCATAATAATAATAATAATAATAATAAAAAGGTAACACTTTAGAATAAGGTTTCATTAGTTAACATTAGTTACCTACATTGGTTAACATGAACTAATAGTGAACTGCACTTCTACAGCATTTATTAATCTTTGTTAATGTTAATCTCAACATTTACTAATACATTGTTAAAATCAAAAGTTGTATTTGTTAACATTAATAAATGCAGTCTGTGAACTAACATGAACAAACAATGAACAGCTGGATTTTTAGTAACTAACATTAACAAAGATTAATAAATTCTGTAACAAATGTATTGCTCATGGTTAGTTCATGTAAGTTAATAATATTGTAAAGTGTTACCAATAATAATAATATTTATTTAACTTATTTAACATGCTATTTAACAAACTTATTTAACTTTAATAGGCATAAAAATACATTTTGTAAAAATAAAAACAATAAAAATTCTATCAAAAGTCAAATGGACCCCCAAGCACTGAAAGCTTTTGCACTTGCATATAGATTACCTCACATCTAGGGTACATGGTTAAATCTCCTGTTAAATGAAAATGCAACATTTAATATATTTCATGGTTTATATCAAAGCCATTGTTAAATTCAAATCATCATGCATTGGTTACGTATTTTGAGAACTTCAGAACATATATCTCTTATATGTTTGTTAATTGTGACAATGATTTGTTCTGTGTTGTATTGTGTGCTGTCAGGTAACCAGCCGTCCCCGCTGGCATCAGTGGAGAGTTATAACCAGCTGAAGAGGAGATGGGAACCTGTGGCCCCGTTACCCAGTCCTCGCTGCTCCTGTGCCTCCATTCAGACCCCCAACATGCTGTTCCTCATTGGAGGGGTGTCCCAGGGTCCAAGCAATGCTGTGGAAGCCCTCTGTTTGAAAGAGACCGTCTGACAGACACACACACACACACACACACTCTAATGGACAACTATAACAAATCCTCACATGCTGTACTTTCCAGAGTATAGGCTCTGCAAACACACATACTGACGTCAAGTTGACGTGTTTGTCTCTGGCAAATATTCACAGACTTTCCCCTCAGAGGACGCATCAGCTTTATACTTTGAATAGTGGAGACAATCTACTGGAGTTTGGACAGTGTTCCACACCTCTGAACAGAAGAGTTTTGGACTGAATATATTCATATTCAACTATATTCATATATATTTATTATAACAATGTATTAATACATATATTTATTAATATATAGAATAACAAATATATACAGCTCTGGAAAAAATTAAGAGACCACTTAACATTGAGAAATCAATGTTAAGTGGTCTCTTAATTTTTTCCAGAGCTATATATATATATATATAGATATATAGATAGATAAATATAGATGTGCAGACCTACACAGACAGGCACACGCAACACTCCAGGCGCCTTTGAACTGTACAGCATTTTTCAGTATAAAAGCAGGGTAATTTTCTGGCAAACTAAAGAGGAACTTAGGGCCATATCCACCACGCTGCCACAGCACCCGTCTGAGGTAGCATGTTTAGCACTTTTTTGTACTATTGACGAACAGAGAATCTTCTGCGCGAGACTTCAGAAGTGGGAGGCGGATGCATGTACGTGTGTTTTTGTACCTTCACAGCCATGAACGTGTGAATTAGAGCATTGTTATGAGTGGAAAAAGCAACTCTTATAATGGCAAATTACTGATGCCTCACTGTAGCATGAGACGGGAGATGGATGAGAATTTGGTTAATTAAAGGAATGTTTCGGGTTCAAAACAGGTTAAGCTTGAGAGTATCTGTGACATACTGTCGATTAGCACAGACAATACTTTCCATGTGTCCATCAGTTATTTGTTATTTATTTAAGTGGTTATATTAATTCTGTAGAAAAAAACTATTTATTGGGGTGGTTAAGATTTTGAAAGAAGTCTCTTATGCTTATGAAGGTGCATTTTTTTGATAAAAACAACAGTAACATTGTGAAATATTAGAATTTTGAAAATTTAAAGATTTATTCCTGTGATGGCAAAGCTGAATTTTCAGCATCATTACCCCAGTCTTCAGTGTCACATGATCCTTCATAAATCATTCTAGTATGCTGATTTGCTGCTCAAAAAAACATTTATTATTATTATCAATGTTGAAAACAGTTGTGCTGCTTAATATATTGTGGAAACTGTGATAGGTTTTTTTCCAGGATTCGTTGATTAATAGAAAGTTCAAAAGAACAGCATTTATCTAAAATAGATTTTTTTTAAGATGTGGAAACCCTGACATAGTTTTAGAATGTCATGTATAAATTTACAGTAGGGATAGTACATCATCCTAACCCTAAAAACACACATATAATATGGGTATGTCTGATTTTCAGAACACCAGCCATGCCAGAATTTGAAAAATTCAATAACTTTTTTTAGTTTTTTATGTTAGCATATATAATGTTTAATTTTTATGAAACTGTGTCTTTTAATGGTGATCCTAGGGTAATGCCCTGCCCAACAGACTGATCACTGTAAGTGCATTACTGTAAACACGTATCATGTTTGTTTGTACTAGCTGATGCACTTATTTTCTTGGGTAAGTAAACTTGTATTGAACCCAGAACATACCTTTAATACCAATGAAGTTTGGAGAGAGGGAAAGTCTGATAGTGTTCCTTTTTCTGGAGTGTGCTGTATGCGGAAAACGTTGACACTAAATTATTTGACACTCAGCGCGTTAAACAGAAAATGTGTTCGCCGATCAAGTTCACATGCAGTGATATTCATATTTAATTGGAAACTGTTTCTTCAGGGTGAGAGCTAATTAAATCTAGTCAATGTAGTTGCAACTCAAGGCTCACATTAACTGTTTCTGAGTGACCCATTTACAGGACGAGAGATGACGCTCTCAGGGGGACGTGGAGGAGGACAGAGGGCTCACTTCCTGTAATTTGTGATGAGATAAAACCCTTGACGTAGACCTCATACCTCATTTTCGGTGCCCTGTGAGGGTCTTGTATTGCCCCCACTGATGATTTGACAAGGGTATTGGGTCACTGAGCTCATTTAGCATGCCGAGAACAGAAATCATGCATGTCAGGAATTCACAATGCTTAGTGACAGGTTTGGATGCACTAAATTCAGATGGATCTTCACTATGTATGGGTGTGATTTATCTGGTCTGTGTGTGTTTGTATAAATATGTGCACCCGCACACCGATTATCATCACGTTCTTGTCTCAAATGGTTTGCTAACATGTTGTTATTGGGCGATATGTTGCCTGAGGGCACAATAAGACGTTTATACATATTCATACTGACCGTTGTTTGAGTGAAAATTGCTGTTTGTGTGTTTTTAGTTGGGATAGTGAGGATTGAATGTCAGTTTGGTTTACATCCAACATTAAAATGCCTCTTAGAAACATCAGAATCAAAAGAACAACAAAAACTATCCACATACTTATAGATTTACGCCTCCCCAGTGACTGATAATGTGCTGGCTGACAGCGGTCTTGTGCATCATGTCACAGTGGAGACAGACAGATAGATGGATATTTCTGCCTGTATGAAGCCATGACAGTCATCCTGCTCACAGACAACAGAGGACTGGAAGATGTGTGACAACGTCAGAAGATGAGCTGATTTTTATTTTAGGTTGGCCTCATTAATGTAGGCTCTGCTGCAGGCTAACTCAGTTGGCGAGTTCATTTTCACTTTGCATTATATGAGGTTAAATGTCACAGAGGTTCGAATCTGAAACACCCTCCAGCACCGCAGCAGATGGCAATGTGTGAGTAGATGATCTAAGGGAAAGAGATAATGTCGAGAGAAATATACCTCTATTTTTTCTTGTCTACGAATTCTGTAACAAGACACATTATATTTTTCACTTTCACTCGAGTCTCATTTCTGCTGCCTCTACGAAATGGAAAAGCTGAACATATTTACTCATGAAAAAGATGTTAAACAGGCTGTTTTCTGAATTCATTTGACCACAAGCTTCAGTGGGTGAAGTGAGCTCATATTTTCATATCTAGAGGTGCGAAATGTTTTACTCAAGTTTATTTCTGAGGTGTTGTTCAGACCTCTCCACAGTGCATTAAATTACTTTAGGGAATTCGAATCATTGGAATCTGGAAGCTTTTTTTATTATACAAACATGTTTAAATGCATTTCGTCTTTTACCCTTATTTGTATGTAAATCACTTTGGAGTAAATGCTGTGTATGATCACCTAAACTCTTAAGTAGCAGTTGTTTTACGGTGATTTTTCATGTTTCTCCATGTTCTGAATATTATTGTAGTGGGTTGTTAAAATAATGCAGTTTCTTCAGTGTTTTGTGGGTTAACCTGTTCGTTTTGTTAATTTGTGAGGTGACAGGTTGTCATGTTGATTTGTAATCTGAGGAGCTGTAGAGATGGTCTGTTCTTTCAATATGATGTTGTGCCGTCATATAGTGGTGTACTAGTGATAGCTGATGGCCTCTGACAGTCTTCAATATGCAGTGCCGATACTCTGGGCGCATTTCAGCTTCTGACTCATAATATCCATAAAAAATCTATCAAAATCCACATTATTTCACTGCATAATCGCTAATCTAGACTGATAAGTCTTGGTTTTAGCCCTGAGCAGAAAATACAATTTTAGGTCATGTTTTTCCACATCTGAAATATTGCCATGGAGGATTGTTTCACACTGAGGTAGATGAGCGATGACACACGGTCGGCCCAGGGAAACTCACAATGTTCCATGAGATTACACTGCACACATCCACACAGCGAAAGCTGTTTTACCCTCTAGCATACTGTTGTCGACCACACACTGATTCAACCTCTGTTGTTACACTTTGAAAAACTGGTAACTGTTATCCACGTTTATTCTGTGAAGAGCTATGGGACAGTAGAATTGATGTTGTATGATCACTGTAGGCATGAACCTGTGCGAGTTGGGACAACATTTATTCATAACTATTGATGGCTGTTGATTGAAGCTTTATATAAAACTGCTAACATTTGAAACAAATCTCATTTACTTGTCTTAGAGGGATAGTTCACCCAAAAATGAAAATTCTGTAATTTACCCTCAGGCCATTCTAAACCTAGATGGCTTACTTTATTCTGTGGAACATACAATACAAGTCAATGGAGTCCAAAACTTGAACTGTTTGAAAACTTGTGTTCCACTGAAGAAAGTTATACAGATTTGGAACGACATATGGGTGGGTAAATGAATTTTAATTTTTGGGTGAACTATTTCGTTAAAGGTGCTGTACTGTAAGTGCTAGTGTTCCAGTATTTTGCTAATTTAAACCACACAATCTCTGTTGAAACTTCTCCACCATTCAAAGCCACGAATGTGCAAAATGATTGACAGAGTCGAATTGGCTAAAATAGCGTGGGACACCCCCTGATTTTTATTTTATTTTTATTTTTTTTACAGAATATTGCTCTGCCACAGAGATGGTTGTGATTTCTCAGGACCCCTATTTCAGTGATATATGTCAGATTATAGTTACATTTTCAAGTGTGGTATTCCCAAAATTGCTTACAGCACCTTTGTTGTCATCAGAATGAAGAATGGTTTGAAAGCAATATATAAAATGCACAGATGATCATTGAAATCTCTGGCACCGGTTAAAGCCCCTATTCTATGTTAGCGGAGATTTGAGCTGCATATCACATAGGGAACTTAACTTGAAACTTAATAGATGAGTTGACATGGTTTGGATTTAAATCTGAATTGTGTTGAACAGTGTTGACACACAATTGCGAGTCCAGTTCAGTAGTTCAGTGCCTATATATGTGAGGTAGTGCCTCTACTGCGATTTCTGTAATAAACTCTTTGAACATTTCTATGTGATCCTGTGTGGTTCAATGTCTCTTCTTTGAAATGTAACGTAAGGTGCCGTTCCCATAGAAAGTAATCTTGCATTTAAAATGCAGTGCAGGAATTAAAGAATGGATCGAGGATCCATACGCGTTACTAAAATGTACGGAGCCCACATATTTTTGTTGACATGCCGTCTTAAAGCAGCTGTATGTAAAATTCAGATACCCTTGTTATTAGCTACACTGTTGGCGCTCTCGCTCGTGCACACATAACGGCGGTTAGATGAATTTGTGCTCCACGCTTTCCTCTCAATAACAAAACAAATGCTACAAAAATGACAGTGATGACAAAGCATCAGTTAAGAAGTTCTGTTTGTCAGATGATCTGATCATACAGATGAGGTAATTAAAATTACACTGTTATGATAGTTAGATTATGAAGTAGGCTATATTTGAGACTTTAGACTAGATCTGGCTATGTGAGACTTTAGTTTGAATTAATCCCTTTCTTTGCATGACACATTTACATTACAGTACAACATAGCTCTTTCGGCATTATCCTGACCTGAACATTGTATTTATACAATATGTAATATGCTTATACAATATATTTATATACAATATGCTTATAAGCATTCATTTCATGTGTCATAGAACGGAACAGAGGCTCTCGTGAGCGCGCGTAAACATCACATCCTTTTGATTTTCCGGCAAAAGTGTGCCGAGTCCTTCACATAAAATCAGTCTACAGGCTTCCATAGGAAGTAGGGGAAGGTCTCGTTTTTTAAGTTTCGTTACAAGCTGTTCACACATTGGCAATAAATAAGTGATTAAGTATAACAAGAATTCTTATTAAAAATCTTATATATACACAGCAAACACACAACGTTTTAAAGACGTTTTAAAAACGTTTTTTAAAATAGAAAAATAATGTAACCAAAATAAAACGTTTTAAAAACGTTGTGAAAATACCAACCTGGTACGTTTTCTTTAAGTAGTCAAAAAAACGTAAATATCACGTTTGTCTACTACGAAAACGAAACTAGACCAAACTACAACCTTTGGTAGACGTTTTATTCAGGTGTTAAAATAACGTAATCTGCACGTTGGAATAAGACGTTTAAAAAGCCTGGCGGTGTGGATCAAACAGCTCATAGAGTGTAAAAAATAAAAGGGATGTCGACGCACGAACAGGAATGATTGGTGAATGTTTAAAAAATATTTACAAGTAATCTATTTGTATACTGCATAATTTTTAATGCTGTATTCAGTTCATATTAGGGAATTTTTTTTATGTCTTTACACTGTTCTATGCAGTCCCATGCAGAAATGTAATATAGGCCTATTTAATGTGTACACTGTTAAATATATTGAAATATATATTTTAAAAATGCAAATAGCCTAACATAAAGCTTAAAATTGTTAATGGTACATATGTGTGTGCATTATATTATATTATATTATACAGGCTAGCCTATTATACATAAACTGAATTCAAATAGGCTATTACATACTGCTTTCGTTCTCATTCCATTTACAGTTTGATGTAGGCCTAGGCTGCACTATCCACTTAAACAATACGTTATCAACTTTCGGAACATTTTATACTCCATCAGTATGTAATGTTTTAATTCTAGATGTATGTATTTATGTAAACGCTGCGCAATTGACGCATGACGTGTTTAATGGGCGTGCGCGTGAACATTCGAGTCGCTTTTAAACTGGAGCGGAGGGAGTTACCATGGAAACGGGGCAGCAGCTCGTCTGACAAGCAGCAAAACTCCGTCTGTCACTGTTGTTTTCACTGATTTCAGGTAAGTTTAGTCCCTAAAATTACACATATAATACATACAACTGTTCCTGACACTTTCTTACACGCTTCTGTTGAATATTTACTTTATAGAAATGGTTTAGTGTCTTCGGAAAAAGTCCGTTAGCATCTCAACCGTTAGGCTAGCTATAAGAGGTAGGCTAACTATAGCCTTGTGCTCTTATTTACGAAAGTTTGGGCTTTTAATCACATATTATGTGTAGATAAGAGGTTTTGTAAATGTTTTGCTGGCAATTTGTCAGTGGATGAATGGAAGTAACGTTAATCTAACTATTTAACCTAAAAGTTTACACTGTATGGTTAATCGGTGACGTGACTCACATGGAGCGTGAAAATGGGCTGAAACTATTTCAAACACGTTTTGATCTTTCATGGTAAACAAGTATTGACCACGTATATCACCATGCATTCTGGTATCTTAAGATATTTCTAATAAACCTGACATTGTATACCACATATTGTTGGCTCTGTGACAAATTGTTTATGTTCCTAGATTCTGATGGCTGTGGAGAGAACATCTCCAAGGCGCTATGAACCATCTGACTTGTAAGTAAAACCTCAAATATACATACATTCCTGTGTGTATATGATACAACAAATGTTGATAGTTCTAGTAAATTAAATGGTGAAATGTTCATGAAGTGACTCTGAGAGCAGCTCTGCAGATGAAGTTCATGTGTTCATGTATAGGGAGACAGTAGACACTGAAATCATCACGAGCGTCACTCGTGCTTCAGTTTGTGTAGTAGTAGTTGAAACTGCAGCGCTTATTCACATAGACATGGCAGGACATAAAGACTTCAGATTTCATTAGCAGTCTTTTTGAGCTTAATATTCACAGACACTAGTCTGTATCGATATCTGATTCATTGACAGCCCTACTTTTGATTTATTCATTCAAAAATTGCCAAATTCTGTGACGTTCCGCTTAATACAGTAAATTCCATTTGTGACTGGATGCTGTGATTTCATCCATGTTTCTGCATTGCGGAAATCATACGGCTCTACGTGGTATTTGCAGTATTAAAGAGAGTTAGTTTTGAGAGTTATTTATTGTATTGTATTGAGTTGTTACCATTAGTATAAGAAGGGTATGACTAAAAGACTAAATTTCAGTCCAGCAGAATTTTCTGCACACTTCACCACCGAGGCCAATTGAGCATTGTGAATGTAAGAACCTCACGTTACATTTATAACAATCCTTGTTGATGTTTGAATTGTATTTCAGGGCAGTTTGTGAAGACAGATAAACAAGAGATGTTGTGACAATCTGGACAGAAGTCGGTTCCAGATCCACCTTCCACACCAGACTTCTCTCTCATATGGATTGCTGTCTACTGGCGTATTATATATTCTCTGCAGAATTAGGTGCATGCAGATATTACTCAGGAACATACATCTATTTAGTGCACCAGTGTGAAACATAATTCCCCCCCACATTTGCTGTATATCTATATCTTTGTCATAGTATTCTTTCCGTGGTTAAGGGGATTTCACATGACAGGCGTCAACGTTAGTCAATGCAATGATCTCTATGAAATGAAGCATCAGATTTCCGGTGTTGTGATGAAATCTGTGACCTACCAAATCATGTGACCCTAGTTGGCGCTGTATTGAGCAAATCCAACCTACTACTAAACCCATCCCTAATCCTAACCTTATAACTAGGGTCACAGAATTCGGCACTACAACAGAATGAATCAGCATTGAATGAAAGGTTTACTAACTCATTAAGACAGCCCCTTGCTGCCACCTACTGGCATAACAATGTAACCTGCTATGAAAGTGCTGAAAAACAGCTAAAACACAGACTGTTTCTCAAAATCAGGTATGCCAATATTATAAAATATTAATTATTGAACAATAATAGCCATTATAAACTTTACATATGTAATATATATTAATAAGTTCTAAATTGTATTTTGGATGCCTTATCTGTAATTTGTGTTGGAAAAAAAATCCTTAAAATATAAGCATTGGTTTTAGTGCAAAAAAGTAATTAGATTGCAATATAATTATTATAATAATTGCAATAAAATAATTTGTAACTAGTTAAAATGAGAAAAATTACATTTTACAGATGAAATGCAGTTTTTTTTTCTTCTGTTATAACATCTGTGAACTGAAATTTCTTGGATTTTTCTATTTGTTAATGTTCTTATATTTAAATTTGCCTGTCATTGTATGATTTGCATGTGCTGTACTTTATTTGTACCATTTTGTTTTATTGGTGTATTTTTATTTATCTGTTTGGAATTTTTTATTATTATTAATGAGAGCTCTAATTGTAGTCTTTGAAAAAAATCTCAAGGTCCTTGAAAGCACTGGAATTTAATTTTACATTATCTCTACGTACAACGAAAAAGCTGTTATCATTTAACACTTTTTTTTTGTTGTTGTTCCAAACTTGTATGACTTTGTTAGACCTTAACATTAATGTTCCTTTTTCACCATTCACTTTCTTTGGTTAAAAAAAGTGAATGGTGAATAAGGAACATTATTATTCTCCTGACTAAGGTTAACATTAACACCTCCCTTTGTGTTCAACAGAGGAAAGAAAGTCATACAGGTTTAGACTGGAATAATGCAAGGATGAGTAAATGACAGATTTTTCTTTTTTTGTGAACTACCTCTATCATATTGCTTTTTATATTTTGTGAATAAATACAATGAGTGACTAAATTTGTGTGTAGTATAAATTATTAGTACTACATAGGTTAATGTAGTTTTATAAAATGGGCAACAACCAGAGGTCAGCCCTACAGGTAAGGTGAAATGTAAAAAGCGCTAGTAATGAGCTGAATATTCAGATCTACAGAAATATTGTAACCTGTGACTAGCCTATGACGAATTATAAAGAGATCTAAAAAGACCACTTAATCGATTTCTCTTACTGTAGTTATAATATTGTTTTATATTAGTCTTTTTTCAAAGATAACACAGTAAAAAAAAAAAAAAAAAATTGATGACAGTATGTGCGAAGTGAAGAACCAGTTTGGACGTGGTAAGTATGTTTCTGCAACGTTGAAAGGAGACGTAGTGATAAATACGTTTCTGCAACGTTGTGAAAAAACGTATTTATAACGTGAAAAAAACCCGACATCTGTCGTATTAAATACGTAGGATAAAAACGTTATCACGACCTTTTCACAACGTGGAAAAAAACGTTTTTTTACAACGTTTCTGGGTATATCCCTTTAAAAGTTACTTTTAAAAGTACAAACCTGATTCCAAAAAAGTTGGGACACTGTACAAATTGTGAATAAAAAAGGAATGCAATAATTTACAAATCTCATAAACTTATATTTTATTCACAATAGAATATAGATAACATATCAAATGTTGAAAGTGAGACATTTTGAAATGTCATGCCAAATATTGGCTCATTTTGGATTTCATGAGAGCTACACATTCCAAAAAAGTTGGGACAGATAGCAATAAGAGGCCGGAAAAGTTAAAAGTACATATAAGGAACTGCTGGAGGACCAATTTGCAACTTATTAGGTCAATTGGCAACATGATTGGGTATAAAAAGAGCCTCTCAGAGTGGCAGTGTCTCTCAGAAGTCAAGATGGGCAGAGGATCACCAATTCCCCCAATGCTGCGGCGAAAAATAGTGGAGCAATATCAGAAAGGAGTTTCTCAGAGAAAAATTGCAAAGAGTTTGAAGTTATCATCATCTACAGTGCATAATATCATCCAAAGATTCAGAGAATCTGGAACAATCTCTGTGCGTAAGGGTCAAGGCCGGAAAACCATACTGGATGCCCGTGATCTTCGGGCCCTTAGACGGCACTGCATCACATACAGGAATGCTACTGTAATGGAAATCACAACATGGGGTCAGGAATACTTCCAGAAAACATTGTCAGTGAACACAATCCACCGTGCCATTCACCGTTGCCGGCTAAAACTCTATAGGTCAAAAAAGAAGCCATATCTAAACATGATCCAGAAGCGCAGGCATTTTCTCTGGGCCAAGGCTCATTTAAAATGGACTGTGGCAAAGTGGAAAACTGTTCTGTGGTCAGATGAATCAAAATTTGAAGTTCTTTTTGGAAAACTGGGACGCCATGTCATCCGGACTAAAGAGGACAAGGACAACCCAAGTTGTTATCAGCGCTCAGTTCAGAAGCCTGCATCTCTGATGGTATGGGGTTGCATGAGTGCGTGTGGCATGGGCAGCTTACACATCTGGAAAGGCACCATCAATGCTGAAAGGTATAGCCAAGTTCTAGAACAACATATTCTCCCATCCAGACGTCGTCTCTTTCAGGGAAGACCTTGCATTTTCCAACATGACAATGTCAGACCACATACTGCATCAATTACAACATCATGGCTGCATAGAAGAAGGATCCGGGTATTGAAATGGCCAGCCTGCAGTCCAGATCTTTCACCCATAGAAAACATTTGGCGCATCAAAGAGGAAGATGCGACAAAGAAGACCTAAGACAGTTGAGCAACTAGAAGCCTGTATTAGACAAGAATGGGACAACATTCCTATTCCTAAACTTGAGCAACTTGTCTCCTCAGTCCCCAGACGTTTGCAGACTGTTATAAAAAGAAGAGGGGATGCCACACAGTGGTAAACATGGCCTTGTCCCAACTTTTTTGAGATGTGTTGATGCCATGAAATTTAAAATCAACTTATTTTTCCCTTAAAATGATACATTTTCTCAGTTTAAACATTTGATATGTCATCTGATGTACTCTGAATAAAATATTGAAATTTGAAACTTCCACATCATTGCATTCTGTTTTTATTCACAATTTGTACAGTGTCCAAACTTTTTTGGAATCGGGTTTGTAATGTGTTACAATATTGCGTTATTCCCTTAAAAGTAACTGTTACTTAGTTCCTTTTTATTAAAAGTAACTTGTGTTACTAGATACTTGGAAAAAAAGTAATCTCATTTGATTACGTAACTCGCGTTAATTGTAATGCGATACTCCCAACACTGGTCGCTAATGTGTGATGTTTCGAAAGTCTAGGGCATGTTTACATAAAAAAAGAATTAAAAACTGGCTCAGTGTAACTTTCCCAAGTGAATTGTGATTTATATTTTCTTTATTGACTGGTTTCCAAAACAAAGATAAACAAATTGCCCCAAAAGGTCACCTTCATCTATTTTGGATGAAGTACACAACCAGAACATCTTCAAATGTCACTATAAACTCTTGGCAAGACGGAGATTAAGATGTCTTGTTTCTTGCCTCGCGACTGTTTGGGGTTGTGTTCTGGCAGCTGTCTACATGACACTGATCTTGTGTTTTCCCCACCTCATATCTTTCTGTAGCCTAATATTAAAAATATATATATATATAATTAATCCATTTATTTCAAACAGGCTGCACAGATAGTTAGATAAAGGTTGTGGCCAAAAAATTAATTTATTTGGATCAAAAGTTAATTAACAGTAAACAGTAAAGTGCTTTAATAAGCCTTTTGAATATCTGCTCAGGTAACTGCTGATACCCTAATTAAACAGCAGCAGCCAGTACATATCCTAATATCTGCTTTTTAATTTCCCCGCAGTGTGTATGTGCTGTGGATCATTATTAGCCTGCGCATTCTGATTAAAGGAGCGAGATGTAACTTCAGAAATATTACTCTCGGTTCCCTGCTGTGTTTTGGGCGAGGGGCTTGTGTAGGTGGGATGAGAGACAGAGGAAATATTTATTCACTGCCCTGGCAACTGGATCAGACATTAATCTCAATTCAGGGCCATGAATAACTTTCCTCTCCGTGTCCTTTTTGACTGCATAATGTTGACTCCCGCGGTCAGTACGCTGACTAATGCAGAGAGATGTATCATTCTGAGGTAGGGCCTACTTTTACGTTAGTAAACGCATTAAATAAATATGCTAAATCCTCACAAGACTAACTTACAGTCTTTAATCCGAGCAGTTATAAACTATATTTTGTGTATAAATCAATCACCACTAAGTATTAATTGTGTTTTAAAAGAAATAGGCTAAAAAGAAAACGATCAACCAACCAATCATTGTATGAAACTGTAGCCTTTGTAACACTGACACCCAGGGGCATCTGTTAGTATTTTTTTTTTTATTATTATTATTTATTTTATTTTTTTTTGTAAAGTGGAACTATAGAAAAACTTTGCTTAAATTTTAATTACATTTGTGCCTTCTCCTCTTGTTCATGTTAATGATTGGCAGGCTATATTTGTGTCATGATAACTAATTTAGTGTCATATCAGATTAGACCAGTGATGAATAATTTTATAGGCTATAATAATCACAAAAATTAGCACAGCTAAGCAGTTTATTAAAACTAAAGATATTAATATCCACGTATGATTTGTAATTGTAATTAAGCACATTCAAAGAGAACTTACTCAGAGTGCTCCTTTCTCCATCACTCAGTCCTGATTACTGCCTCATTTGGAGTTATTATGACTTTACAACTAAATTATTTTCACATCTAATTGATTTTAAAGGCATTGTAATAATACTGGCAAAGATTTGTCATCTGCTGCATGGTACAAAAGCAAAATACAAGTAATCTATGAGTGAAATGAATAATGAAAGTGTTTTATAGGCTTAAACATTATTAAATGTATGTGTTGTGTAAGTTATCCATATATAGGGCCCGAACACCGATGGTGTGAGGACCCTATTGGAATTGTTCAGCCTATTATTACTCTTCTTCTCCCAAATGAATCGCATTTTTGATGGCCTAAACATGCTCGAAAACTCATGAAACTTTTCACACGCGTGAAAAGTGGTGAAAATTTACGTCCGATATGAGTTTCAGAATTAGGCGTGGCAAAATGGCTCGATAGCGCCACCTACAACATTTCAACGAAGTGCCCCTCCCGCTACGTTTCACGTACAGGTGTGAAATTCGGTAGACACATGTAAAAGCCCAATACCTACAAAAAAGTCTCCTGGTACGAAATCTGAAAACCAACAGGAAGTGAGATATTTTGAATTTTCTTTCCAAAATTGTTGCAAATTTTGCCATTTCCAGACGTTGTACTTCAACGAACTCCTCCTAGAGATTTAATCAGATCATCATCATATTTGCACAGTCTAATCTAAAGGCCTTTGCGACGTTAAATTGCGAAGATCTTGAGTTTTCCCTGAAGGGCGTGTCCGTGGCGGCCTCACAAAGTTCGATGTTTCGCCATAAAACAGGAAGGTGTTGTAACTCGGTCATACAATGTCGGATCTGCCCCAAACTTCACATGTATTATTAGAGTCCTGGCCCGAAGACATCTACACGCCAATATTCAGTTACAGTCATAGCGCCACCTACTGGCAACAGGAAATGGCATGTTTTACACTGTGATTAACTCCTCATAGTAATTTAACCAGATCAACATCATATTTGGTCAGTCTAATCTAAAGGCCTTTGCGACATTAAATTGTGAAGATCTTGAGTTTTCGCTGAAGGGCGTGTCCGTAGCGGCCTGACAAAATCTGATGTTTTGCCATGACACAGGAAGCTGTTGTAAGTCAGGCATACAATGTCCGATACGCCCCAAACTTCACATGTTTGATAAGAGTCCTGGCCTGAAGACATCTAAATGCCAATATTAGTTAGTCATAGCGCCACCTGCTGGCAACAGGAAATGGCATCCTTTACACTGTAATTCCCTCCCAGAAACACATTTAAATATGCCATCAAGTCCCAAACATGCTAGAAACACATTAAATCAAGCAAAACTTGGCTAAGTGCTTATGTATGCGATTTACTCCACAAAACAGGAAGTTGTTGTAACTCAGGCATACAGTGGTCGATCTGCCCCAAACTTCATGTTTGATAATAGTCCAGGCCTAAAGACATCTACATGCCAATATTCGGTTATAGTCAAAGCGCCACCTGCTGGCAGCAGGAAGTGTGGCACATTGAAGTGACTTTGCCATATTTCTCCTATATTTACCCACTTCAATGCATGTCGCCCACTATTCGCTGTTTTCCTGAGGCCACCGGGTGGCGGTGCTCCCGGGTGCGAGGGCCCTTTCATCGCTGCTTGCAGCTTTAATTGTTATTGCATTCTGAATTAATCCAATAAGATTATTCATTAATTATGCAATGAGTGGCCTGGATATCTCTAGGCCAGAGGAGCTTATCCTCATGAAGTATGTAGTCAGCACTTTGGAAAAGGTCTTTAAAGTTCACGGACTGACAAAACACAGACCTTATGTAGCCTACTATACTAGCACTTGAACACAACTGACCGTCTTTGACGAATATGTTGACATGCAGGTGTGTGTACTGTATAAACCATCATACCATGAGTGTGCTGCTTTGCATATTTCACATACTATATATAATCCCGTTTCTTTGAGGTTTTACAACCTGACATATAAATACAACCTATATCTCACTGCAGAACTATCAACATCGTGGCCTTATAAGTAGGCTACTGATAACAGAATCAAATCCACCATTATACCAGTAGATACTTTCTGTCACTTTGGAGACAGTACAAAGGCCCATACACAACATATCATGTTTAAACAGGTTTGTGGTCTATGGATCACCCATACTTGAAAATGAAGCCATTGGACTTCCACAACCCTATTACTGTTGTTGGTATTTACTCTTTAAAATAAAAAAAATTCCATTCCAAGATGCATTTTAGCTTCCTCAAAGAACCTAAACAGTTCTTAAAGGAACCCCTTTTTTAGTGTGGAGAACATTTGAATAATCTGAAGAATCTTTTTCCACTATAAAGAAACTTTTGTGCAATGCAAAGGTCCAATGGATAGTACAGGTTCCTTATGGAACCATAGATAGCAATGAAGAACCTTTATTTTTAAGAATGTAACCCTTTGGATTTTAGTTTTCACTGTGGTCTGAAGTGGTACATGTCCAGACAAAATGCACTACCCTCATGAACTAGGCCAGACTTCTCTAGATCCTATTTTTGAAAAACTATAAATAGTAAGAGCAGAGGGCAGAAGGGATTATAACTCAGATTGTCTGGATTGAGTGATCAAGAGATGTATACGGGCAGGGGTTTTAATATTTGGAGCCAGGGACCCCTTCCCCTTCCAATATGTCTTAAATGTATTTTATAACCAATTCCATTTTTTAAGTGAGGAAGTGGGATTTATCTGTAGTATTCTTTGGCCTTAAACCTAAATGATTTTAATTTTTAGCAGAACTAGATTCAAGGCGGCAACGTACACTCACCTAAAGGATTATTAGGAACACCATACTAATACTGTGTTTGACCCCCTTTCGCCTTCAGAACTGCCTTAATTCTACGTGGCATTGATTCAACAAGGTGCTGAAAGCATTCTTTAGAAATGTTGGCCCATATTGATAGGATAGCATCTTGCAGTTGATGGAGATTTGTGGGATGCACATCCAGGGCACGAAGCTCCCGTTCCACCACATCCCAAAGATGCTCTATTGGGTTGAGATCTGGTGACTGTGGGGGCCATTTTAGTACAGTGAACTCATTGTCATGTTCAAGAAACCAATTTGAAATGATTCGAGCTTTGTGACATGGTGCATTATCCTGCTGGAAGTAGCCATCAGAGGATGGGTACATGGTGGTCATAAAGGGATGGACATGGTCAGAAACAATGCTCAGGTAGGCCGTGGCATTTAAACGATGCCCAATTGGCACTAAGGGGCCTAAAGTGTGCCAAGAAAACATCCCCCACACCATTACACCACCACCACCAGCCTGCACAGTGGTAACAAGGCATGATGGATCCATGTTCTCATTCTGTTTACGCCAAATTCTGACTCTACCATCTGAATGTCTCAACAGAAATCGAGACTCATCAGACCAGGCAACATTTTTCCAGTCTTCAACTGTCCAATTTTGGTGAGCTCGTGCAAATTGTAGCCTCTTTTTCCTATTTGTAGTGGAGATGAGTGGTACCCGGTGGGGTCTTCTGCTGTTGTAGCCCATCCGCCTCAAGGTTGTGCATGTTGTGGCTTCACAAATGCTTTGCTGCATACCTCGGTTGTAACGAGTGGTTATTTCAGTCAAAGTTGCTCTTCTATCAGCTTGAATCAGTCGGCCCATTCTCCTCTGACCTCTAGCATCAACAAGGCATTTTCGCCCACAGGACTGCCGCATACTGGATGTTTTTCCCTTTTCACACCATTCTTTGTAAACTCTAGAAATGGTTGTGCGTGAAAATCCCAGTAACTGAGCAGATTGTGAAATACTCAGACCGGCCCGTCTGGCACCAACAACCATGCCACGCTCAAAATTGCTTAAATCACCTTTCTTTCCCATTCTGACATTCAGTTTGGAGTTCAGGAGATTGTCTTGACCAGGACCACACCCCTAAATGCATTGAAGCAACTGCCATGTGATTGGTTGATTAGATAATTGCATTAATGAGAAATTGAACAGGTGTTCCTAATAATCCTTTAGGTGAGTGTATTTCAGAAAATCAATAGTGTTGTCCTATGAAAAAATGAAAGGAAGGGAAAGAAAAAATAGGATTAAACTGTCAAAAATTCTAAAAATTCTGAGAATAAATTCTGAGAGAGTTAAGGAACATATATTACATATGTTAAATATCTCAAATCTAGTCAGGTCGTGTTTTATGATCTGACATGAGAC
The DNA here is from genome assembly GCA_039654105.1 of Coreius guichenoti. Lineage (NCBI taxonomy): Eukaryota > Metazoa > Chordata > Actinopteri > Cypriniformes > Gobionidae > Coreius > Coreius guichenoti. Next base: position 22,117,260 of record CM077178.1, read on the forward strand.
CCTCAGGGAGCCCTTGAACCTGAAATGAGGAATGGAAGGCTCTGTGTACTAAATGTTGAATTATAGCAAAGCTCTTGATCTTGTTTCAAGCTAATTGATTCAGACATGGATTGATATGAATAATCTCTTGCAGTCATGTGATCCAAAATAGCCCTTGTGCTGAATCTCAAGCCAGTAGAGCACATTCGCTGAAAGGTGGAGGTTACTTTTACACTTTGGTAAATTTTAACTTCAGATATTTTAAAAAGGGATACACGTTTGTATAGTAAATCCGACATTTTCAGTGTTGTATCATCATTTTGTGGGTCTTAAAAGTTTATTGGGATGTCTGAATCAGGGAGAACTCCAGGAAAGTGAAACTGCCAGATGTGATCATGGACATTCTTTGTTGAGAAGCAGAGAAGCTTGTGTTTTTTTATTGTCATCTTTCGTGATGGGTCAGCGACTCAGTGAGGATTCTGACGACAAAGAGATTGATGTTGCTGAACTGCAGGAGTGGTATAAAAAGTTTGTGGTGGAATGTCCGAGTGGAACCCTCTTCATGCACGAGTTCAAGAGCTTCTTCGGTGTAACTGGAAACCAGGAAGCGGCAGATTACATAGAAAACATGTTCCGTGCTTTTGATAAAAATGGGGTAAGTGATTCAATTTCAGTTACCTTACAAAAAGTAGGCATAAACACTCTGTAGGAGACTATGTAGAAAATTCTTGATACTCAAAAATAATATAATTAAATGAAAATGACATGTGAAGGCCAAGTATGGTAACCTATACTCGGAATTTGTCATCTGCATTTAACCCATCCAAGTTACTGCACACAGTAGTGAGTAGTTATTATAATATAATATATTCCTATACTAGATATTTAACATATGTAATATATGTTCCTTAACTCTCTCAGAATTTATTCTCAGAATTTTTAGAATTTTTGACAGTTCAATCCTATTTTTTCTTTCCCTTCCTTTCATTTTTTCATAGGACAACACTATTGATTTTCTGGAATACGTTGCCGCCTTGAATCTAGTTCTGCGAGGAAAATTGGAGCACAAACTGAAATGGACTTTTAAAATGTATGACAAGGATGGGAGTGGCTGCATCGACAAAACAGAGCTCAAGGAGATTGTGGAGGTAATCATCCCTCGTGTCCTTTTCCGATTGTCAAACAGACAGATTTGTGAATAATTCTGTGTGTTCTGGTTGCATTTGTACTGAGATTACAATTACATGACTGGTTTCATCACTTTCACCGTGACATTAAATCTTAAAAAGGGGATTAATCCAGATTACCTCTGTGATAGCAGGACATTTGTGTGCAGAGATGCTATAATACTGTTTATCAACACTGTAAAGAAGATATTTATGCATTTATGATTAAAATAGGCACCTTTACTTTACTTTTATAGTCAATCTACCGACTAAAGAAAACCTGCCATGGTGAGCTGGATGAAGAGTGTAACCTACTGACCCCAGATCAGGTGGTGGACCGAATATTTGAGCTAGTGGATGAGAACGGAGATGGTAAAACCTACTATGATTCATTATTTTTCTAGACACAAAATGGCGAGCCAAACTCTAGTCTTTTTCCTTCATTGCATATAGCCTGTGTTTATTTAGAGTTTATTGATGTTAATAATTTATCAAACTGTGGAAAAATTTGAGCTTTCTGCTTAAAGGCAGCCTTTATAAAGCAGCTGATGCTGAGTTTCTGTCCTGTGTCCACAGGGGAGTTGTCTCTGGATGAGTTCATTGACGGGGCACGACGTGACAAGTGGGTCATGAAGATGCTGCAAATGGACGTGAACCCTGGGGACTGGATCAATGAACAGAGACGCCGCAGCTCCAACTCTTGAACTCCATATTCACCAAAACAACCCTTAACTTAACCAACATATACACATGCATAGTTTCTCAACTACAGTATTAGTCATGGTTCATAAAAGTGAATCTTGAGTCATCAGTACAAATTATATACATATAATATATATATATATATTTATTTTTATTTTTTTTTTACCACCTAGTAATGCCTATCTCCAGTTTCTTTTTTTGACAAACAAAATTCATTTTATTTGCATGTATATATTTATGTTTTCTTTATTGTTTCTTCCATTCTTGTTGCTAGGGTCTGTGAATGGCTCACTTTAAATATTGATCTATTATTCTGAAGATGATGTGCATTTGTTGTACTTTATAAGGCATATTACTCAGTTTATTAATAACAGCCATCAGTTTCAAATGGGCATATCTGATGTTTGTAAATATATGAATATTGTAAAGACTGAAGTCTCTTTAAAAGTATTTGCATCTGTACATTTCTCAAAAATAAAACTCATCAATCATACATTAAATATACTATTAATGAATTTCACTTTTTTTTCTAATTTCTTACAAGCTCACGCTATAGTATTAGATGCAATTTTGTGACATGCATTTATGTCAGTATGTATGTAACTGTTTAAATTAACAAACAAACAAACAAATTCATACGTTAGTGAGGTTTGTTTGGGGTTTAAATATTTTCTTCATTTCGATTTAACCTTCAATTCACCAGCATTTATCAGCCTTTCAATGTCCCTCACTGGATATATAAATAGGATGCTCTTGCACTCCCTGACGCAAGATGGCACTCAAGCCTTTCAATACAACGAATTTAAACCTGAACTCGAACGCCAAAAGTGAAACCTTGGTTTTTGTGGTCTTTCTTGCTTCTTTATTTACAGTAATTGACTCGAACTATATGAACGTTTAAAGGGACAAAAAGTACACATTCATCTTTATTGTTGTGGTAAGTTTTCTGACCAGCTTCTCTAGCCAGAACACAACGTATCTAACCAGTGGCTCTTTAACTCAATGTTGTAACACCTTCTTCGTGAATGTTAGGTTGTCACGGGGTTTTTTTATATGTTGTCATTTTAAACAATGATTAATTGCATTTTCTGTTGATTTTTACAGTTTTATGAAGATTTTTATTGACTATAAGCCTGTAATACATTTTAGATACAAATAGTTTGTGGAAAAATACCCACAGTGAAGTCCCTGTTTGGATGTCAAAGATGGACAAGATAGTGCGGAGGAAGGTACGGCAGATGTCTTCATTGAAGTAACATTAGTTTTTAAGTCTTACTATTTTACTTTTCACATCTGTGTAAAGATGGCCTCTGCAAAAGCATTTTTAAAAATTATCCTTAAAATGACTAAACTAAAATAAAAACAAGTTTTGGGTGTTGGCTGTGTGAATTCAGATGCATGACATTGTCAGAAGAATGGACTGGAGTGAATTGTGCCATGTCATGATTGGGTTTGTGGTCTTCTTCTTTTGTTGCAGCTCCCGTGCAGTGCAGGATGGCGGTTGCTCCACATGAGAGGAGATTTGTTCACCTGTCCGTCCACCGATGCCCTGGCGCACTGCATCAGTGAAGACTGCCGCATGGGAGCAGGGGTCGCTTTGCTCTTCAAGAAAAAGTTTTGTGGAGTTGAGGAGCTACTGGCTCAAGGTGAGTGTGAATTATCATTACTGACAAGTGCACTACATATAACACTCAAATCACACCCAGTTGATTCTCAGTTTTCTCTGTTGTATTCTGTTTTTTTGTGTAGAGAAGCAACCTGGCCAATGTGCAGTCCTTAAAAGATCTGGTCGTTTTGTGTATTACCTGGTAAGATGGCTTGTAGCGTTTATTTCACTTTAATTCACATCTGTTCTGTTTTACTAAATCAATTAGAATGAGGGTAGAGTTTTGTGAGTTACAACTTTCTTTTTGTTATCCAAAACTTACCTTTTCCACCTTTTTCCTGCACTAGGTCACAAAGAAAAAGTACTACCAAAAACCCACCTATGACATTCTCAGAAAGAGCCTTGTGTCTATGAGGGAACACTGCTTGGCCAATGGCGTTAACAGTATATCCATGCCTCGGTAAACTGACAAGTTTAATAATAGACGCATTTTGATTTTAAATTTTGAATATTAAATGACTAATACCTAAATGACTTTAAACAATGAAAAATTATTTTGCAGTTGTCAATACTCAAATATAGTTTGATAATTGCATTTTTAAATACTAATTTTGGAAAGAATTAGCGTAACTTGTCTTTTTAAATAGTTTTTTATTGTTCTGCTGAATAGACTGCAATAACTGATGTCATTTTCTCTTGCTAGGATTGGCTGTGGTCTGGATAAACTGAAATGGGAAAATGTGTCTTCCATTATTACAGAAGTCTTTCAGGACACAAACATCTCTATCACTGTGTACACAATCTAGACCACAGCAGGTCTGAAACATTATTTCTTAACCGTTCTTAAAGAATGGTCAACGGGTTGCTTTTTGTTCCAATGGAATTTCACAACATGCTGTATGGTGAGTGTTTATTAGTCTTGTTCTGGGAAACATAAAAAAAAGACTGTTCTATTTAGATACAATAGGAATTTACCACTAGAGGGTGCATGTCTTACTATTTTACTTTTCAAATCTGTCAAGATTGCCTTAGACTACCTCTGCAAAAGCATTTAGAAATGTATCCTCGTTAAAATAATAAAATAAAATAATATTATTTTCATTGTTTCATTAGATTGTTTGAGTCTCAAAATGAATATATTGTTTAATAATTTATGCCTTCAAGTTCATATATTTCCAGTAGAACATTACTAATTAAGTGTACTAAAATATAAATGCACTATAAATTACGCATAAATAATGATTTCACTATTATTCTGATATTCTTATTTCCAATTGATTCCTGGAGACATTCAAAAGTTGTTGATAATTAAAAAAACGCATACTAGCATTGTACTTTTAATAGTAAGATTAGTATACAGTTGTGAATTCAGCTTGTCTCATTTCGAAGGCTGTGCCCTCCAAAGGTCGCATTAGTTGTCCGCATGCATCATCAAGGCTCTCTCATTTCAGTGAAGCAACCATTATAAATTCTACTGTTCTTCTTCGTGAGGCATAATTACTGTCATTTCTTTCTTACTTTGGAAACAAATGTAACCTTTGTATGTAGCCTTTGAAATGAGACACAACTAAAATGCGCGGTTTTGATCAACAGCTTTTGTATATTGTAAGCAGCATTGAAAAGCATCATACCTTCATACTGCTGTATTTAATTATGCTCATGATAGGAAATTGTATGTTAATGCAATAAACATGAGACAAGGAGACTATTCACTACACCACTTGGCACTATCCCATTTCAAAATATTTAACAAAAATTCATTTAAAAGAGACAAAATTAGAATATTTAAGCATTATGCTTAGAGCAAAGCAAACTATATTTTTGGTTTGCAAAAGAATATACTTTGATTATTTTCCAGTTAATTCTATTTTAGTTTTTTTTTAGTTTAAATTTCTATTTTACATTACACCCAGATGTTTGGCTTCTAAAGATTTTACTCCATAAAATAGGAATATTCTGTCAGACAAAAATGTTAAAAAAATTTACAATTTGGGGTACAACAGCTTGTTCTTTACCTTATCTAGCCCTGAAGGTGTAAAGTCAGCCATTTGATGTTACAAGAGAAATGGTGTTGACAGGAAACGATGCTGCTAAAATGACAGGGTGATTGTCATAATTTGCTTTGAAGTACCAATTTCCTTAAAGGCAGTTTATAGGCTGTATTAAACAATCTTAATCATAGGCCACCAGCAGCTACTTATCCTACTTTAAAATATCACACAACTTCTCATCATAATAATCATAGCTATCTTGACAGTCTTCCCAGGGTGTAAAGTTATCTTCCTCGTTCTCAACGAAAGTAGACCAAACATACACAAAATCCAAAGGCCTCATCATGCGTAGTTTACATCCCGCCCTAGCTAGCGCCTGAAGTCCGGCCTGTATCTCTGGTTCCTCCCACTGGAAAAGACGGGAGCAGTGGATATTAAGGCGCAGTGTCTTGCGTGCTCGCAAGATCTCGACAAGCTTAGAGGCACAGGCCGCGCAAGGGCTCGAGGACGTGTACCAGGTCACTGTGTATTGGAGTGACTTGTCGTAATAGGCCAGCACCTGTTGAAAGAAGGCCTCTTCAGCATGTGAACCCATATGCTCATCCTCCAGGTAACCACGAAGGCCGTCTGTTTCTGTAGCGCCCCCTTGAATGTCTACCTGGTAGCACAGGAAGGTCTTATTGCGCCCGGAAGAATATTCCACATTTTTAAACTGGAACTTAAAGAAGGTGGGATTCATTCTGTCTCTGTGGGAAGAAGAAGGACATTTAGAGTCTTAAGTAATGAATTTTATAAGCTTTCCTGTTTTCCAGCAATCAGTGCGAACAATGCCTAAGACATAAACCCACAGACTTTTATCACATTCCATTGTGAGAATGTGACAAAGTAAACGCTGGAATACACTACACACACCAATTTTTAAAAAAAAAAACTAGGCATCACACACTTTTGTAAATGTTTACAGAGGAAAACTGAGCATCATACAAAGACTGAGATTCACACACTACTAGACTAGTCCTTCCAAACACACCAAACTCATGATACAATCTAGAGTTTTATTGTGATATTTGGAAGAAGAACCGACAAAACTGAACTTTTGGCCTTTAAGTACACTACATGACGAAGTCAATGGCCACCTAAACACCACACCCATATGTGCATTAATAGTAAGCTGGTCCTCTCTAAAAGCTTCCACTCTTCAGAGAAGGACTTGTGCATGATAGTTGGATCATGGTTGTGGAGATTAGCTCCCATTCAAACATGAGAGCAATTCATCCCAGTGTGGTTTCAGGTCACTCAAGTTTTTCCACATTAGGCTCAGTAAACCTTATGGACCTTACTTAGTGAAGTGCCATGTTAGAAGTCACTGAGCTCTTTTGTCCTATAAATCTTTTAAGATATTGCAGACTGTCTGTATGCTCGATTGCTTCTGTTGTTACTGTGGGTGTAGCTGAAATAGTGAAACTGGTTAATTAATAGGCGGTGTCCACATACTTAGTCATTAAGTGCCAAAAGTTTCATCGTTTAGGGATAGGCATACTAGTCTGTGGCAAGGACAGGAAGATTTATAAAAACACAAAGAGAAATTGATTGAGCTCAATAGCACACAGATAAATCCCAAAGAAAAAAATATTCCAAAAAAACACTGGATTGGTGTAATTCACACAGTTACCCAGCATAATGGAATCTGAGATGTATCTGTTGTCAGAGGTGATCCCACCAATATACTCATGCATCTATCATAATGTTTTCATTTATTAAAATGTATTTTAAGTGTTTTTTTTAAACAAGTGGCAAAGTAATCTTAAAATAGATTGTGGTGTCATTCATGCTGTCGTAATAAAATGTGAAACAGTTCAAGGGTGAATATTTATGTATGTTGTTTAGAGAAAATTCTGCTACCTTCGTATTAGATGAAATTCAGTATTTGTCACACAATGTTTATGCCATTATGCAGTTGTGAATTTTAAAGATAGTCTACACCTTAAAGTGGTATTTTAGTACCTTAAGGTAGTAATATGTACACTTAAGGTACTTTAGGGGTAAATAAGGTACAGTGATGGAAATATTACTGTGGGATCTAGTTGGAATAAGTGAAAGATGTTTGGCATACCCTACAATGATCTCAAATGGAGGCAGCTCCATAGGCTCCAGCTCAAACTCCTCTTCTTTGACAGGGCCTTTGGCTCCTTCTGCTATCTCCCCGTTTCCCTGTGGCATCTCCTCATTTTTTGGCTGATTTTCTGGGGTCTTCTCCAGCTTCTTTGTCACATTTTCATTTTCATCTTTAACTTTGTTCTTTTCTTTCTCCTTTTGAGGTTTACTCTCTGCTTTCTCCGCTTTCTTCTCTTTCTTTTTCATCAGGCTGCCTTTACTGGGAGTCTTGCTGTCCTTTTTGTCCGCCATGGCTTAGCTGTGCGATGAAATGAGTCTGCTAGATGGGAGCGTGTGAGGGGTGCTGTTGATTCAGTGTGTGAGTCAGAGAGATGACAGGCTGAATATGTTCCTAAGTCTGAGAGTTGAAGATGAAGATAAAGATAACTCACTGTCACAAACAGAAGCTGGTCAGAGAACGCACAAGGGAGGGAGACTGAAGGGCAGCTGTTCTCTTGTTTCCATGCTATAAAAAGGCCACAGTATAGTGAGGAGGGGGGTTTTCACACATTCATTGTTTAAACACACGACCGCCCAATTTTGTTCAACAAGTGCTTCAACTAGCCTTTTTTTCCGGCATAATGTAATGAGCATTGACATATAGCCACGTATATAACCAGGTATTTCCCTCCCTTTTTGATCAGGATATTATTGCTGTTCACACACCAACAACGGGCAGTTTATTAATAACTGTAGTTTGGCAAAGAGTTCAGAATGACTCAGTCTCTTCACATAGTGAATGCCATAGTTCAGTTTAGGCCCTTACGACCCTCACATCAAGGTCGTCTAAAGGTCAGCATTGCACTGACTTAAGGACTCAATTTTGCACTCACTGACTCATTAGCAATCTGTGTCGTTACTGTTTACAGATACTTGAGTTGTGTTGGAGGAACTGAGTCACTTTCTAGAAGATAACAGATGTGGAATACAGTGTATTTTAAAGTTAGATTCCTGCACAGAGTGCTGATATCCCCACTCTAACAATTCGAGTCATTACTAGTTCCCTGCCAGCTTTTGTACACATTCTTGAACCTCTGCCAGAGCTGGGAAACCAGGGAAAGTCCAATAGTTTGGGCTATGTTCAGAATACTAGCATACTTACTGAATACTGCACACACTGTATACACTGTGTACTGCCTACTATTTTTAAAAATAGTATGTGAAACAGAAGGCGTTATTCCATGTTAAAAATGATCAATATACATGTTTTATTCTGCCCAGTGTCTTGGCTGATCTTCTGGTTCATCCGTAACAATAGAAACAGAAGATCAGAGCATTATGTATGGGATATTATGATGCAGTAGGCTCTGTTGGGCTACTTCACATTTTAGCAAATGTAAGTCCTCTAACATAATGTGCATAGTATACAAATATATACTGCAGCAACAGTAAGAGTATAGCAGTCCCATCTCTGACATAGGCTACAATGGTTGTTGACCATAAAAAGCAGGTAAAGGGTATTTATTTTAAGAGTCATATATAAAGTCTATTGCTATAAGGGTTTCATAAATACAGAACACATCCTAAGAACAGAAATGTTTCAGTTATGAACTGTTTAAATATAGACCTGCGAGTAGCTGAAGTGTTGGGTCATGTGTCATCTGTTATAAAAGTGGACGTACACATTGTGTAAAATACAATGATATCTCAGCTCCCCTGAGCCACAGCATTTAGCTCACGCTGAACTACTGCTTCTCAAACAGATGTCTGAACTGAGATGTCTTATCAGCAGCCACATCACCCTGTAGCCCAGTGGTCGCGAGCCACACCTGGCTCTTTGACAAAAATCATGTGGCTCGCCAGGTCTCTCACCCTTTACCAACAAATGATCAATTAAAAAAAAAAACAGACACATCAACAGAGATCGTCTATCTGCAGAAAAAGCAGCCAATTACAATTCCCTTGTTGTACAGCCTATCGAAGTTAATGAAAAGTTTATGATAATAATAATATTCAAGTTGCACCGGCCAACGTGCGTGTTCAGTGCTGTTCGCGAGTGTCACGAGTTGCGACAGCAATCAACCACTTACGTTTCTGAGGTAAACCTACAGCTGGGATTCAAGCAGCTGCGTATCTTTAAGGTAATGGCGAAAACCCTTTTTTAGAACAGCAGCGAAAATATAAACTTGAATATATCCTTTTATTGAAACTGGTGCTCTGCTGTGGAAAGAAACATTTCACCCGCTGGTACTTTCGCTTTTGCCGCAGACCATTTAGCCCATGTCCTGTGTCGTAGGCTATTTATGATAATCCGCGCAGATTTCAGTTGATGCTACTGTTTAAAGTTATTAATAACGAAACTTTAATGATTGAGAAAGAAAAGAGCGGGATGTGCTTTATATTGAAAATAAATATTAAAAGCGCGGTAAGTCGCAAAAGAGAACTGAATTCTACTGACAGGATGCTGTGCGCAGCGCAACACGGACAAGCATTGTAGCCTTTGTCTTAGGTTGCGCGCCTAAACGTCCAAATAAACGCAGAAATATATCAAAATGCCAAGTCGAGTATTCACGTAAACACAGTAGATGTAAGCATTGTGTACGTTCTCTCTCTCTCTCTCTCTCTCTCTCTCTCTCTCTCTCTCTCTCACTCTCTCACACACACACACACAAAAACAAAAGAGAAGAGGATTTATTCTCATCAGTTGGTAACTCAACCTCACAGTGAAAGCCCTGCACAATTAATTCCATTGTTGTAAACCCGGCATCCTGGACAAATTTGCCCATTGGCCTTTGTCCATCATGGCCTCCTAATCATCCCATACTGATTGGCTTCATCACTCGGTCTCCTCCCCACCAATAAGTGTGTGGTGGGCGTTCTGTCTGAATATGGCTGCCGTCGCATCATCCAGTTGGATGCCGCACATTGGTGGCTTTGAGTACCCATAAAAGCGCTATATAAATGTAACAAATTATTATTATTATTATTATTATTATTATTATTATTATTATTATTATTATTGAACTGTACCGTTGATCCCGCTCTGAGTGGAACGTTTTTAGTTCACATGAATAAATTATATCAGTATTCTACATCTACAGTATTCACAAACTTGCGATAACCGAAGTGCATTGTGGGTATAAGAGTAATTTTGGTGGTATTCTGTGGTCGGAGATTTTTTCCCCCCATTATTATTATTATTATTATGGCTACAGCAGGACAGAAAACCTCATTAATTTTAGCTTTCATTTTAAAGTGGTAGAAATCACGTGCGTCTTTTAACACTCAGGTTCTCAGTAAATTAACACTATCAGCTGCATGTGATATAGTGCAGGCATTCTCAACCCTGGTCCTCGAGGCCCACTGTCCTGCAGAGTTTAGCTCCAACCCTAATCGAACACACCTGAAGCTGCTAATCAAGCTCTTCAGGATTACTAGAAAGCTACAGGCAGGTGAGTTTGATCAGGGTTAGAGCTAAACTCTGCAGGACAGTGGGCCTCAAAGACCAGGGTTGAGAACCCCTGATATAGTGTGACTTGGTGTTACAACAATCCCATAGCAGAGCAAATATAATTGTTTTCAAGTCACCCCTGGATTATTAGATATTTGTATTATTATTATTGATAATGATAAACTGTTCGAGTTGGAATGCTAGTAAAATAATCCTTACCATTTTTATAGCTAACTGTGTTAATGTTCAGTTTTAAATGGCTCATTAAAGCTAGTCTGTTAGTGAATTCAGTGTGTTCTTATTTGGTTTTACCCAATATTAGTTATTAAAGCAGTATAAATCTGATTTTGGATTTTATAAGCTCTTTTTATGCATAACAGAATAGTATAACATTAGCCTACATTTGTCAAAAGTTCCAGTCTACTGGAAATATTTTAAATTTAACAGCTTGAAATATGTTACATGCATAGTTAAACTGGGATAACTTAATGAGGTCACAGTATATCTCTATTTAAAATGGATGTTGTGTTTAGCCCCTGATGTTGGAGTCTAGTTACGCCCCATGCCAGTGCTAAATATTATTTTCATAGCAAATAAAACTGACCAATATACCACACAAACACACCTACACATCACATTCACAGTAAATGATTGACAGGCATCCTTTGTTGTCATAGAGATTGCAATTACAAGCAGGATTGCAATTTCTTTTGTGATTTGTCAAGAAGGGAGCGTGACAATGAGGAAAGGAAATTGCAATCAGAGCCATTGCTTTTTACTGCTGTTTCAATATGGCTGTGCCATTCCTGCATGAATGTTGGAAATTAAATGTCAAATGGACTTTGCTTTTCCATTTTTAATTTGGCAGACGTTGTAAATTACGTGTGCACAAATAGAAAATGCAATTGCAATTTTGCCTAGAATATGATACTGTAGTCTTACTGAGACTGTGTGGGAAACTGACATCAGAAATCATATACACAAATGTTCATTATATCTGCACTGCAGCAGTGCCGCCCCGCCTTACACATAAATCTCTTTGAAATTGAGTTTATTGATTGAATGTCCTTTTTGCTATTTTCTTCTCCACATGATCAGAATACAAGCACACAGACTCTACTGTTTAGATGCACAACCTAGCACAAGTGTGCTGTACTTATAACTGTAAATGCACACACACTGATATAAGTGATTGTGTTATGAAGACAGTGAAATTGCTTAACATTTGGCATATTATTGCATGACAAAGTATTTCACAGTTATGACAAGACAAGAAGTCGGGTTTGATAAAACACTTTTTACTGAAAAAGTCTTTTTCACACAAAACGTCTTTAATCCACACCAACTCTTCTTGATATCCAACAGGCTTGATTTTTCTCCATTCAGCTCTGCAAGCTAGGAGAGACTACAGTCCACCATCAGTGTTCTCCGATTTCCTATATTCCTGAAATGTAATGATTTTCAATTACAGAACCTGCCTGCAGCCTTCTAGTGTGTAGGTTTTGTACATAAAGAACCCCCTCAAAAAGCATGTAAGCTATCCTGTAACTCTGTTTGACCAGTTCTTTCCTTAAATGAATATAAAGCTAACTATTATACACCAAATCTTTAATAATGTAGCAATACAGGTGTTCTGAGAAAGCATTTGGCTGCAAGAATATATTTTTCTAGGGTTCTATAACATGCTGATGTAAGGAGAATTATTATATAAATACTTAACAAGTGTGCACTGTACTTATCTGATCCTGTTGCATTATTGAGGCGTGAAAGTGAGTACACAGAACATATTTTTTAAAAAGTCTACAAAAAAAGCATCCAGCATATGAGTAAACGCTATATAATAACTTTCATTACATATATTTGAACATACTTTCACACACACACACACACACACATATATATATATTAGTGCTGTCAAATCGCGATTAATCGCATCTAACAAAAGTTTGTGTGTATATATATATATATATATATACACAGTGGTGGTCAGAATTATTGGCACCCCTGGTATATATGATCAAAGATGGCTGTAAAAATAAATCTGCATTGTTTATCCTATTGATCTATCATTAAAAAAAATCGCAATAATCTAACCTTTCATTGAAGTAAAAGAATTGAAAGTTGGGGGATAATCACATTATGAAATAAATGCTTTTCTCCAAAACACATCAGGGCAATAATTAAGAAGTTCCAATCAACTAAAGATGTTACGAATCTGCCTGAAAGAGGACGTGTGTCTATATTGTCTTAATGCACGACGAGGAGGAGAGTTTGAGTGAACAAAGACTCTCCAAGGATCACAGATGGAGAATCGCAGAGATTAGTTGAGTCTTGGGGTCAGAAAGCCTAAAAAAAAAAAAATCAAACAACCCCTACATCACCTCATGTTGTTTGGGAGGGATTCAAGAAAAATCCTTCTTGCTCATCCAGAAACAAACTCCAGCATATTCAGTTGTCAGACACGACTGGAAATTCAAAAGGGACCTGGTTCTGTGGTCAGATGAAACTATAAAAAGAGCTTTTTGGCAGCAAATCCACCAGATGTGTTTGGTGCAAACAGGGATAAAAAGTACCCCATGCCCACGGTTAAAAATACCACTGGATCTTTAATGTTGTGGGCCTTTTTTTTTTTGCTGGAGGTCCTGGACATCTTGTTCAGATACATGGTATAATGGATTCTAGCAAATATCAACAGATAAAAAATCAAAACCTGACGGCCTCTGCTAGAAATCTTATAATGGGCCGTGGTTGGATCTTCCATCAGGACAACAATCCAAAACAAACATCAAAATCAACACACAAATGTGTCACTGAGCACAAAATGAAGCTTCTGCCATGACCATCCCAGTTCCCTGACCTGAACCCTATAGAAAATGAGTGGGGTGAACTGAAGAGAAGCACCACCAACATGGATCTGGGAATCTGAAGGATCTGGAGAGATATGGAGGAATGGTCTCTGATCTCTTGTCAGGTGTTCTCCAAACTCATCAGGCATTATAGAACAAGACTCAGAGCTGTTATTTTGGCAAAAGGAGGTTGCAATAAGTATTTAATAAAAGGGTGCCAATAATTGTGTCCAACGTATTTTGGAGAAAAGCATTTATTTCATAATGTGATTTACCCCCCACTTTCAATTCTTTTACTTCAATGAAAGGTTAGATTTTTGTAAATTTTTTTAATAAAAGATCAAAAGGATAAACAATGCAGATTTATTTTTTACAGCCATATTTGATCATATTTACCAGGGGTGCCCATAATTCTGACCACCACTGTGTGTATATATATATATATATATGTGTGTGTGTGGGGGGGGGGTGCGTGTCTGTGTATACACATATATATATATATATATACACACACACACACACACACGCATATATATGTATACATATACATATGTGCGTGTGTACATATACATATATAATATAAACATACATATATAAACACAAACTTTAATGTTAGATGCGATTAGTTAATCGATTTGACAGCACTAATATACATATGTATGTATGTGTGTTTGTGTATATATACATATGAACTTTTGAAAATTATTATAAATTGTTACCCATAATAATTAGCTGACTTAATATCATTTAAGTCTAGCCTTTTGTACATAAAAAAAGGAATTATTTGCTGACGAAAGTATTTTGCTTACTTTGTGGAAATTCTACAGTATTTATAGAGAGATACATGTCAGGCACAATTCCCATTTTACAATTGAGGTGTTTGGTTTGATATCAGTACAAAGAAAATTCTGTAAAGCCCTCTTTGCAGTTAGGACCAAAGTATCCTATAGTTAGCCTTCAAGTAAATCAGAGTGTCCAAGTTTTTTGGCAGAAATCTGCATTGTTCTGGTCTGAGCGTCTTGCTAACCAGGTTAAATATCTGGTCCACTGATGTGGTTGTAGCTGGCACTGTAAAAACTTTCTTGGCTACTTGTGAGAGCAATGGGAAATCGATGGATTTGCGTTTCCAGTATTGTAGTGGATCCTCATCTGTGGGTTCTTCGTGGAGATATGTGGACAGCTCCTGCTCCACTGTCTTGGCCTGGGCGGTCGGCCGCTGCTTAATGAAAGAGAACAGCTTGCAGCGTTTGGATGGTGATGGCTGGGCCTCTGAGTGATGTTCTAGTGGACTCAAAGGCCGAGTATGCTTTCCAACCTCTTCCAGCAGCACCTGTTTGTGCCAATCGCTGTCACTGCTCCAGGACAACTTGAACTGTGGGTCCAGGGTGGCGGCTGTTACATAAAGAGGGTCCTCAAGAATGCCTGCCAGTCTGCGGTCTAGAGCTTGAGACAATCCCATCACGATCCCAGAGCACTGGTGAGTTACGACCTCAGCCAGGTGCTTGCGCAGACCCAACACACAGGGCAGGGCTAGGCTGATGGACACGTGCTTGTCTCCTTGTACCATGTCTGAGGCCTCTTCGAAAGGCTCCAACACTTCAACCAGCTCCCGCAGCAACGCTTTTTCTAAGTTTCCGAGAACTAGGTCATTTCGATCCACAATGTCTTCAAGAAAATCCATTGACTCCACCATTTGGCGCAATACCTTTAACTGAGTGTTCCACTTGTCCATGGACGAGGGTCTTTGCCAATTTGTTGAGGTATTGGAGCCAAACACTTGAACAAGTTTTTCAGGAGCCACTGTAGCAACTACGTAGTTATAGAGGTGGGCTGCTTTGTTTAGAGGAAGTGATATCTGAGGGGAAGCACAAACTCCTTCCTTAACACACTGAGCTAGTAATCGAGCAAAACAGTCTATCCTACTTCGACCAAGACACTGATCTAAAGACTTGCGGTTCTCATTGCTACTAATGGCTTCTTTGGCTTCTCCTGCACCTGGTTCTTCATCGCTACAATCTTCCTCGCCTTCCTCATCTTCTTCACTATTTCCAATGAGATTGAACCCAGGAAAACGAAAACGAGACCTGTTTTCACAAAGTGACAGGTCAGCAACGACTCTGAACACTTTTCCAGACATGCCATAGGATTCAGAGATGTCATCAAACTCGCTGAGCATTTGCTGAGTGTTGCTGTGGTCTGTAAGGGGTAAGCATGCCAAAAGAGCTGATCTAATGTGCCAGTCTGCATTCATGAAGTGGCAAGTCACTCCAAGATACCCAGCACCACAGTTGTTAGCCACAGAGCTGCTTCTCCACAGGTCAAGGGTCACACTGCAGGACTCTGCTCCTTTTAGAGCCTGTTTGGCAGCTAGTTGCAATTGGGAGACATAGGCTGGCAGGAGCTGCTGTTGTATGTAATGGCATGGTACCGGTATGTAACGGGGCTCCAGGAGCTGAAGGAGCTCACGGAAGCCCTCATATTCAACTATTTGTGTCGGCTGCAGGTCTCGGATGATCATCTTGGCGATGGCTTCCGAGATGAGGGATTGCCGAGGGTCACTGTAGTCAAACTTGTTCATCCCAGGACTGCTTTGAGAGATTACTCGACCACTTGGTGGGCCAGTACAATTCTGCATTGCCTCCCTTTTCACATCTTTCTTCCTCACAAACTCATCATACATGGCCTGATGTTTGCGCTGTGGATGTGACATGATTACATACAGGTAAAATACATGTAGAACCCATTATACAAAACAATGTAAACACATAATATATGCAAACACACACACACACACACACACACACACAAAGACTATTAAGTGTTCCCACACTCTCTGGCTTTTCCAGTCAGTCATTTGTGATTAGTAAACAGACTTTTTAAGAATCTTTTTTTTATTTATTCCAACTGCACAAAACACATTTTATCAAAATATTGTATTATTATATTTTTTAATTAATTTATATGGCTTTTTAACAGGAAATTAAAATGAATTAATCTTTCAATTTCCATGACTGTGGGGACTCTAAATAGTGTAAATATTAAAAGTGGTCATGCATAGACGGCTAAACATCTCCACATTTGTCTCGTTATTAGATACAAAACACTGTTACATATCAAAATTAACCCTCACCTTTAAATGTGTAACAAAGTTAGAAGTAACTGTCCGTTTAGCCTGAATCCTTGTGCCACAAGCTTTGCAGTTTGATTCAATTTTGCCATTTTCTCCCTCACAGACAATATTGAAATAATCCAGAATGGAGACCCTAGATTTTGACGCCATCAGTGATCTTGTTATCTTCCACGATGTGAACAATGCCGTAAGAATAACACCGAATAAAAAGGGAAAAAATTGATATCCTCTTTTGTTTTCCGAAAACAGTGTAGCTTTGGGATTCAGTGTTAATAGCCTCGTCTCAGCATAGAGATAAAAGGATAATAATCTGACCGAGATAGCGTGTTCACCTTATCTGACATTGATGGCATCGTCCTATCATTGTGAAAATATCTTCTCGGTTAACGTTAGACGTCTCAATAAAAACATAACACACGTCGGTCAGATCTGCGTGAGAGCGCAGGTGATGTATTATGCCCGGTGTCAGCTCCGACCGTAAACATCGCTATCCGCTAGCAGCTCTTTTGAGATGAGCACCAGGAAGTAGACAGCGAATGGGCAATTAATTTATTTATTTACCATTCCGCCTCTATTTGTTTTGTTTATTTGTGAACATGCACCCAGGCCTGTAAAGTAAAGGCTAATTAAGTAAACTCAATAAATAACGGCATATATTTCTCGTTTTGTACATACGCTAATTGAATGCAGTGATTAAATGTAGGTAGCTAATTTTGCTGTAGCTAAAACAGACAAGGCGGCGAGGACGCGCCTGATACTTAATGCTCGTGCACGTTTACAACGTCTATGTTGTTGTTTTTAAGGTTTCAGCAGGAATTTTTGATGTCAAGAAAGGGTTTCTTTGTAGGTACTGTGTAGAAGAATCACATTTAACATGATTACTAAATGGTTTGCTTGGATTTGAGAAACCATTACCTTCTTTTCAGGCAAGCGCAGTTTATGGCTTTACATTGTTAAATCACAGAAAACGTTCTCTAATGGAAAATTTGCCACATTTTACAACTCTGTTTCCCAATTTTGAATGGAAAAGCAACATGCATTTACTATTAAATTTAATAATCTGACAGGTATGATTCAGCCACATAGAAACAATGAAGAACAATGACTTTATTTACTTACTGTCGTTATTATTGTTATTGCATTTAAAAGGATGAAATGTTCAACCAAGCGGAGCAGGTTCTAAAAAAACTGAAAATGAATTAAATCTGTAGTAAATATAAACATTTATAATTTGTATGGATTCAACTGTGTATTACTGCTCAAAAGATATCATGGTTCATCAAACATTTTATTAGGAAAACTTATTTATACAACAAGAGTGATTTCAGTGGTCCCCTTGACACGTCAAACATTCAACATAGCGAAACATAGGTATACTGTATATGGTTCATTAAAAAAAAAAAGATAAATAAAGATTATAGATGAACATGAATAAGGTCACTGATATTCCTCTTCATTTTCTGGTTGAGTCTTCTCTTGTTTCTCCTTCATCTGGACCTGCATCTCTTTCCTTGTAGCAAGTATTGCACTTTGTAGAGATGCAATCTCTGCTGAGAGAGTGATGACTGGGGGAAAGAAGTGTTAACAGTTAAATAAATCCAGAATACAAGAAACAGCATTTCCCTAAAAACAAATAAATTGTGCTGAAATAATACTTCAAATTTAAGCCACACAGCAAAAGTGCAGCAAGGCACATCACATCAGTATAATGCACAGAGATCAAATTATATATAGCATAACCAAGCCATATTTATAGAAGATGTCATAAAAGAGCTCACCCTCTTTAAAAGCAGACTGAGCTTGTTTCAGATTTTGTGGTACAAGGATTCCAAACCACTTTAAAGGATCTCTGTGCTCTGGTGTGGATGATTCTGCCTTAGTTTTTACTTGAGGGTTTGTCTCTTGTTCCTCCTCTTTAACCCCCTTTTGTTTGGTATTTATTCGCCTCCTAAGACCTAAAACTTTCAATGGTTTTGTCACAAACAGAAAATCGTACAAAAATAGGCAACACTGTGGAAACATTATAAAATGGTACATTCATTTAAATGTCAGTAAGTCATGCCTACCCGTCTCTTTCGCTCCAATGTCTTCTACTGTCGGTTCTTCTGTTTTATTCTCTCCTCTCTCACATTTGAACTCAGCTGTTCCACCTTCCAACAAGCTGTTATTAAGACAAGCACATGGATCTATATAAATAATTAAGACTAATGCACAAGGAAGTATTATTTAAATGCATGTGATAATATACGGACCTGGCATCAACGTGAACAAGCGACTCCATCTCACTAGCGTACTGCAGAGCGGAGACTTGCTTATTTCCCATTAAATAACGTGCCTTGGCGATAGAAAACCATCCCTGTGTAACAGAATTAAGGGAATTCTATTCAGAATAATTACAAATGAAAATGTATCGTGTACAACACGTAATTGAACAGGCTTGATTCCATTCATAAAAATGTGTTTAACCTAATCAAGTGTAAATGCACGTTTCACCTCTTCTATAAGGGAATTTAGTTTTTGTCGCTTCTCCTCAAGAGCCTCGAGCTGGTCCATGAAAAGCAGCAACTGCTCGTCCAAACGAAGATATTGATCAACACGCATTTCTGTCGTTTTATTCGACTAGACAGACTTGGGGGGAAAAAACGGTAGAAAAGAAGTGACTTAATAAAGAATCAGAGATATATTCCTGTACAACGCCACAGAGATGTTTAGAATCTTTACCGGTCATGTGACAAGAAGTCACGTGACATCAGTTACGTAGAGATTGCGTAGGTTAGTATGATTTCTGTGAATAACATGTATACTTTACAGAATTTGTATTATATGTTTGTGCTCTCTGATGACATAATTATTCAAGCACGTATATAATTTACACAAAGTGTTACCCAAAAGCTTGGATTGTAATAAGTGTGTTTTGTGTGTAATCTGAATTTACTAAATATCTCATTTGCAAATTATGTATTTAGTTACAGACTCGGTTTCTAAAACAGTGGACGTTTTGTTTTTTGTAATCGTGTATACGGCATTAACGATGGCAAAAACAAAAAAAAAGATTTACTTCCCATACCGGGAGTCGAACCCGGGCCGCCTGGGTGAAAACCAGGAATCCTAACCGCTAGACCATATGGGAGATATACACCGTCCCGAAAGCAATCCATTTAAAGGGGACATCTATATATTTTAGCTTCTAAATAAAACGTGTACTTCTTATAGTGACCGCCATTCGTGTTAATTCTTTCAATATCGTATCCAGCGTTGCAAAAGGCAATGATTAAACTTAAAACTCAATGGCAGACGTTCACTTTACTTTCACTAGTCACCCAAAAAAAAAAAACATGCTGCGTTGTGTATAATTGTAAATCATTGGCTAGTTCTAAAAGGGTAGTATTCTCATGTATCACTACAATAAAATGAATAGTAGGCTAAAAGGGTAGTATTCTCATGTATCACTAAAATAAAATTCGGAAACCACTGAAATAGAAAATTGAAAAAACACGATAATGTACAAGTATTACAGCCCTATTCCACTAAGCTCTTTCACCACTCCGGTAGCTCGCCGTGATCGTATAGTGGTTAGTACTCTGCGTTGTGGCCGCAGCAACCCCGGTTCGAATCCGGGTCACGGCAGGGAAGAGTCCCTCTCACGGCACAGGAGTGTACTTTTTTCCCCCCTTTTGGAAGCTTCACTTTGTTTTAAGTCTTGCTTTGTTTAGAGATGCTAAACGCGATGTAAAAGACAAAAAGTGTTCATTCACAAAATGTGTCTTTTACCAGCATATACACAATTCCGCAATCACATGTGACGACATGCATGTTCCGAGGAGATCGTCCAACTGCAAGCCTTGTAAATATCACGAGGGGTTGTTCCTCCCACAGAGCCTAATGGTGATTGGGTAGCAAGAATCACGTGGGCTCATAGTAGGCTGTGACTCGGTGGCGCGATGTTTCTGCAATTTGATTATGTAGTTTCATAGAGCAGATAGTAACACTGTTCATTGCCGCGTTCTCCAGCTCCAAGAGGACAAGTATACGCAACATAAAGAGCAAATTATCAAACGTGGGAAATAATCAAATTTCTAGGATATTTCACAACTCAACACAAAGTAAGTCAAATCGATTTTAGTATGTTATTACCACGTTATTTGGTGCAATATAAAACATGTACCTTCAGATTATGAGTTTGATTTTATGATGCTCCTATTTATACATTTTGTCTCATAAAGGTTTTTTTCCCCCTTTCATCCACCTTTACAGATGTTTAAGGAAGCAGAAACTATAAATCATCCCTATTGGCCACGCAACCTGTCTATTCCCAACTATGTGGCTAATGACCGTTCAATGTCAGAGATTCTCATATTCCTGTTCTCTGTGTCTGGGATACTGCTGCTTGCCACCTGGTCACTGACTGGGCGTAAAGTGTCTGGGAGCAGGTTGAGCGGAGGGAGAAGGTTAGCTCTGTGCTGGTTCACTGTGTGTGGATTCATCCACGGAGTCATTGAGGGATGGTTCTCTTTATACTACACTATCATTCCTGAAGACCAGAGTTTCCTTTCTCAACTATGTGAGTGAGGTTCAAAGTCTATTTGACTCAGTTTATCATTAGGATGTTTTGAGATAATACTTTGATACTTTTCCCTTAACGTCTCAAACATTGTCATTACAAAGACCTCAATTTGTAATGCACAGTCCAGGAAATGTGAACATAAGCTGCGTTCAAGTCGTCCTAGGAAGTACGTATTTACAAGTTGGGAAGTCCTAATGCTGTTTTTAAATGCTATCCTACTTCCCACTTCTGAAGTCATGATTACGAGCTTGTCACGTTCAAGTGCTCTGTTGTTGGAACGATTAGGAATTATGGAGGACATCAGGTTTTTTTCTTGCCTATTTGGGGGAATCTTATTAAAGCCAAAATGTTTTGAATATAATTAATTTCTAATAAAATGTAGCGTCCCATTCGTTGACAACGATAAACATTTACCGCACTTTCTAGATAGTCGGCTTGCTTACGATTCTGGAATTTTCTCCTGTGTATACAATATGCTTCAAATGATTATTCATATATGTAATTATGCATTTTAATGACAATTTTAATAATCACGGCATCAATTTCCTCCTCCATGTTTAAAGTTTATGGCCTGCTCTACTCGGGAACTTGGGTATCAAAATTATCTGAGATTCCCAGTAAATACAACTTGAGAGGGCGTTCATGTCTAATTTCGGACTAGAAAACTGGTATTTACGATCATTCGGATAGCACGTGAAGGTGACGTAATTACTACGTTAGAGGTGTGTTCGACTTGAAGCGGTGCTGCGCAGACATCAAAGTACCGCGAGAGTAATACATGCAACTTAGCTAGTTTTATTGTAAATGAAACAAGTAATTCTACAACAAATTTACAACAGACGCTGCAGGGTTCATTTAGTTTACAGTTTCCCACTCGTAATTATGATATTGCGGTGGCGTTCACATGCACTCAACTCATTAATACATATATTCATGTCTTTCTGACATGACTTGATTGCATTATTATTCATACGTTTGAATAATGAAAACGCTTTTTCATCCTCTATAGGGAAAGAATATTCCAAAGGAGACAGCAGATATGCAATGTAAGTTATACACATGCTTGTGTTTTTATGCTTAAAAAAAAGAAATGCATCGCATTGTACCTAAACTCCTTTTATGGGATCTTCTCTCCAGAGCGGATAATTTCACCGTTAGTATGGAGACAGTGACCGCGTGCCTGTGGGGTCCCTTCAGCATATGGATTGTTCTGGCCTTCCTGTATAACCATCCTTATAGATTTGTCCTGCAGCTCATTGTATCTCTAGGTAAGACGTGTCCTCCTACTGCATATGCAATTATAATGATTTATTATATAGTTATTTATTCCACATTTTGTCAAATTGAGAAACAGTGTGTTAGAGGGCACAATTCAGTCTAATGTCCAACATTACTTGCAGGTCAGCTGTATGGTGCAGTCCTCTACTTCTTCACTGAGCACAGAGATGGATATATTCACAGCGAATATGGTCACCCCATCTATTTCTGGTTCTACTTTGTGTTTATGAATGTTTTGTGGATTGTCATTCCTCTCATTCTTATAGCAGACTCATGGTGTCAGCTATCTACCTGTCAATCCATGTTTGATAAAGCACTGAAAGGGAAGTCTAAAAAAAGCTAGAACGAATATGGATTTTGTATTTTAATAATGTAATTTTATAATAATACAGTGATTCGCTTGGAAGAAAATGGTAAAAGCCTGAAGTGTAATGTCATATTCATTACATTAATGAAAATATGTTGATTAAATGCTCATAATACTGCTCCAGAAGTTGCACTATTTCAATTTTCTCTGCTCGGGTGCCTTTATGTTTTGTTGCAAATGAATAAGTAACTGTCACCTGGCAGCTCACATTTCAAGAGCCACACACAATGAGAGTAGGTGCCTAAAATAAGGGGCATGTTTTTTTTAAATTCTACAATGGACAATATAATCTTCTTTGAATATGATAATTAATAATAATTTGTTACTTTTATATGGCGCTTTTCTAGGCACTCAAAGCGCTTTACATGGAAGGGGGGAAATCTCCTCAACCGCCACCAATGTGCAGCATCCACCTGCCACCATCAATATGTGCATTTGTAAAAGCCACTTCACCAAACAGTGTCTGTCTCTGAGCCCAAAAATTAAGCTTAATCTGTTCTTTAAAAGACCTTATATATGGCTCAGTTTGATTTTATTACATACCCATCAATTAATACACGATTGCTTTGTGGTCTTTGTGGAGATTTATTTAAAAAAAACACTACACAAGAGATTGTAGAATAATGATGAAAGAAGATTTTTAAAAATCAAAATGCCGAAACCCGGGATCGAACCAGGGACCTTTAGATCTTCAGTCTAACGCTCTCCCAACTGAGCTATTTCGGCTATGAGGACCCCTACTGGACTGAAGCCATAATTTTTTGGTCAGTGACCAGTAGTCATTAATAATACCACTGAGAAATACAATTTTAGTTAGAAAAATCATGTACGGTAATTAATTCACATGTCCTTCTACGCCTTTAAGAGGACTTGATCTTTAAGATGATGTCACACATTTGTGGGTGGGACATTGTGAAGATCTAGTTTAAAAATGGCTGTCATTCAAACTTGGACAGTTTATAGATGAAGGTAAACTTTTTAGCAGTAGTATTTCTTGGTAATACATACCTTCTTAAAACACTTCTTTATGGGAAGCTGGGCTGTTGCCAACATCAGCAAGCAGGATATTCACTCCCCATCCCCCATGGGCTTTGTGTTTCTGTATGGACATAATCTGAAAACAAACAAATATTTATGCTTTCTACTCAACAAAACCCTCATAACTCTATATTTTAGCAGCCATTCTGAACACTTGTAAAAACGGGCACCCGTTGACCGTTTTAACTTGTGTCGTGCCTTCCGTTTTCTGTAATTATCCATGTATAAATAGCAGCAGATGAGTTCTCCCTCCTGATTTAGGGAAATAATTTATCCACTTACTAACCATGTGGTGTATCCAAAATGGTCAATGTTTATGGTAATGTCTTTATTTATATAATTTATGATTTATTACTTATCAATATTGTCTTTGATTTCACCTATCCATGTATACCTACTCCATAATCATCTATTCAAGTATTTACTAATTTATGATTATTCCATTTCATCTTTTCAATGTAATACTGTTTGAGGATATGACTGTTATATTCAAATGTTCCTACTCGTGTTTGGTTAGATTGGATGTCTGCCAAGTACTGCATAAGTTACAATGTTCTAAGAATTTATTATTAACGGTACTAGATGTACCTTGCCTGCAATAATATTTTGCACGACGATTATTATACACAGAATTTCAGAATTATTATAGAGGTTAGACTTGTAATTGCTGGACCTCTGGTCTTTTATTTCAGCATTGTACTCCGTTATTAAAAGTTGCTTATTCATATGTTGATTATTCATACATTTCAATTAATTTTTATTCAGAACAATAAAAATAATTAAAAATAATTCATTCAACTTCGACTGCCTGGATCTCACTACATCACCATGCCATTATAAGTACATGCATTTATACATACATATACACTACATTTAGGATAATCATGTTGATTTAAACATGACCCACATTTTCCTATGGTCATTAGGCCCTCCGAGTGCGCGATACTAGCACAGTATAACGTCTGACAGGACATGATGTTCGTTTTTATGACGTGAGAGACTTTTTTATTTCGTAACGAGTTAGAATAACGACACTGACATCGAGCCTGGCAACATCTTATCTGACCGCAGATACTGAATCAGGACAACGCGTTTTTCTCAGGCACTATTTACTTAAACGGAGTCTGACAGAAGAATCAACAGCTTTCACGCACGTCTTTCAAAACCAAAGTCTCGATTCATGTAAAAAACAAACAAAAAAAAACTTCTTGTCATTCAAAACGGTCTTGCGATCTACCAGTTAAGAAACACTGCCCTAAGCAAAGAGCTAAGAAGAAACCTACTGGTGGTTTTCTATCGCCCTCTACAGGAAAAGCAAGGGGAGAATTTATACGTTTTAGTTTTACTCTGAACTTAACACAAGGGGTCGCTCTTTCATAATGTTTGAAACAGCCCTCAAAAGTGAGCTACATTGAATCATAAATTCCTATCAATTAGTAAGGGTTTAGGTTCATTTTGTCACCTTATTTCATGCTTAAGATTTAAAAATCATAATTCTACCTGGCAAGATGCATGATAATATTACACATTTTTGCACCAAGTATTGCTATTAGTGTTTTTGACCAAGTGAAGCTTTTTCAGCAATCTATATAGAGTGCTGAAGGGATGACGTTTTTGTAGGCCAAAACTCAAAAATGAGTTGCGTTCATAATCGTGTTCTTGCAAACTATTCTAACTCAAACTTTCAGAGAAAATGGTTTTAAATAAAGACTGAAAGAGTTGTTGCTTTTTACTTCTGCCAATTGCATTCAGGCTTCAATTCATAAAAACACTGTTCATTTGTGAAGATTATTGTGATGAAGAAATGGGAAAAATTGTAAAAAGAAAGCTTAGGCTGCATCCAAAAGCACATACTTTCTTGAGTATTTCAATATACACAAGATATATAAGTAATTACATCACGACCACTTAAAAAGTACATTCTATATAATAGGAATGTGTGTAGTATGTATGTAATCTGGCCGTACTACATTCGCCAAGTTGTCATTATCATGTGACCTACCAGCGTCAGTTATGTCGCTTCACTGCCGTTCATAAATCCTCTCCCGTGGCCTCATGGGATAGTAAAGTGTCCATCGTATGCACACTTCAGAAATTCGCCAGAAGAAATAGGTCATCTGGGTACTTTTTTTGCCTACTCTTTTATGAGTACTGTGAATTTGGACATGCTTCTTTTGTCACATACTGTTTTTCGCCTACTATATATTAGGAAAGTATGCGATTTCAGTTTACATTTTATATCAATTAATGCCATGCCTTATTAGGTTGTTCCTTTAGAGTGTCCATGCAACATTTACATCAATTACTAAAAAATAAAGCATAAACATAAAGACTGACCGTCCCTGGGTGGGCTCGAACCACCAACCTTTCGGTTAACAGCCGAACGCGCTAACCGATTGCGCCACAGAGACCTGGTGGTGACCACTGGTATGTTTCACTAAGAAGAAAAATTTTCTGTCTAAATGCCTGAATCAGAAAAGCCTCGAAGCCTTTTTAGAAATCACATATAAATCACACAATAATGAAGATAAATTGCACAAAAGCAATTCTGAGGTCTTCATGGGGCCGCTGCTTTGTAGTAGGTGTAGTTACACTCTGAGCTTGACACTAGATGTCGCCCTTTAATAATGCATGAGGAGTGAAGTAACTCTGCATAGTGTTCTACATTTGTCACATGAACTCCTAACCAAATATTTATCACTTTTAACTGTATGTCATGCCTAATGCATGTTTAAAATCATGACTAACTGTACATACATACTATCAATAACATACATATTATCAATACATTCCTAGTGCACTATTGTACACTGTGATTAAGTGTAAATGTTAATTAAGTAGGCTTTGTATTCAATGGTTTTGCCATCTGCTTTGAGGGTAGATGTGTATAAACTAAAATCAGTATTACTTTCAGAATCACTGAGATAAATTAATAGTCAGTGGACTGCAGACCTATCTGATTGCACTCATTAAATGTACAGAGACATAACTAGTAAATCACTATAATGTCTGAATAAGTGTTGTGAATAATGTTGCTGTGTCAATGCAACAGTCACATGAATTACTCAAAATGAAGGCATAAAAACAAAAGCTTTTCGTCCCTGGGTGGGCTCGAACCACCAACCTTTCGGTTAACAGCCGAACGCGCTAACCGATTGCGCCACAGAGACTAGTGTCTCCTTCTCGAATGATTCCGCAAGAAGTAAAACCGGTTTATTACCCAGGAAAAAAACTTCTGAAATTCTGAATTACATACCTCGTTTCAATACGTCCCATTTCTAGCAGGGGCTTGCAGGGTTGCCAGTAAAGGTAGTTTACAAACAGCTATGGGTATTATCTGTAAACAAAGAAAGTTAACATTATAACAAATAACCATGGCTCCTCATACCTCCAGTGAGTACTGTGGCCGGTTGCATAAACTGCTTAGACTAGTCTTAAAACTTGGGCATCTAATTTTTTTTTTCTTCAAGATTGGTCCTAACTTTGTAAGGTCAGTGGCATAAAAAGGTAGAAGTAAGAATGAGAATCCCTAACTAACTGCTAGTTGGTCAAAATAGAGGCTGAGTTTACGCAACTCTCCACTGGATTGTATACACTTTCCACGCATATTGTCTTAAGAAGTTTTCTTGCAAAACAGTTAAACTTAATTTCAGCTCATAAATATCGACTGGACAGTTATTTGCAATTAATGTGAACGTGTCTTCCAGTTTGGTTTGTGTACACGATCTGTTTTTATAATTTAAATACAAATAGGTTTGTTTGGGTGTTCTTTTATTGATGGTCTTATATACAGTATAAATTAATTAAGAATATAATTCATTAATATTTGTCAAACCAAACTCTTACACTCGTAATAACTGAAACAAACAACACTGGCTCAACAAATGGCGTCAGTGTGGGGTTGAAGTACATCTTGGCGGCGGTAATGTTTGAAAAACCTGTTTGGAAACTGGCATTATTTTGCAATTCCCTTTGGAAATTATTTTCAGTTTTCCATTTGAGGATGGCAGTGGCACTTGCCAAAGAAATGTTTTTGGGCGAGTCTGGCTTACATTAGGCACTTCTGGCTTAGCTCTGGCACTGTTTTTTTCACACTCTTGTGTCAAACAGCATTAGGCTGAGCTCTGGCTGGAGTCTGGCTAACCAAAAGAAACAAAAAGCAAATTTTATCTGTTTGGCTGAGCCCTGGCTTGAGTTCGGTCTGCCAGAATAAGAAAATATTTGGCTGAGATCTGGTTGGGTTTTGGTTAGCCGAAGAGTAAATAAAAGATCTCTGGCATTTATGTGCTGTACTGTAAAACAGCCGTGAAGATGTGGTGTTAATTGGTTCATATTTTATACATCATTATAAGGTTAATTTTGTCAAAAAGAATAAAATATGTTTGTTATAGGCCTAGTTAAAAATACTTCTAGATATTTATTCAAATAGTACACTTTTATCAAAAGTGATTTAAAAATGAAGTATACAAAAGTAATCATAAGGAGGCAGGTTTTAAAGGAAAGAAGACTTGATTATTCTGTTGGCAAGATTATTTTAATGGGCAGTTAAGGATGTATTTTTTAACGATTGAATGGGACTGAATGAGTACTTTGTGGTTATCCAAATGGTAATCAATATGCCACAAAAAAGTTTTTTTGGCGAATTGATTACCATTTGCATAAACAGTTTTTACTACAAAAACCCATGGTTAAACTATGGTTTTTGTAGCAAAAACCATCAAAGCTTGACAAGAGTTTTCACAATTCCTTAACAATGAATAATCTTTATAATCTCCATAGAAAAGCCTATACAGATTATAGGTATTTGAAGAAGAAACGTTTATGTTCTCCACGTAAACCATTGAAATCGGCTGAGAAATAAAATATGATTGTGTTGTTGTTGTTGTTTTTTTTAATCCGCGGCTCTCCAGAAAATTTACGTGTTTTTAGAGCAGTCTTGCTCGTTATAATATGGCAGACGGATCAATGCGGCATCTGTGGTTGCTTGCTGATATGATGACGCAGTTTGCAATGCATCTTGGAAATAGTAGTTGATTTACATTTACGGTATTAAATCCGCTTTACAAAAAGGACTACTTTTCCCAGAGTGCACCCCGTGACACCATCCCGCCTACCAGAGGATCCGGAAGTTACACAGTCTCGCGGTGAAATTCAAATTGTTGTTCTAACTTCGACAATCACGCTATCTTGGATTTATCTTTTGGAGTTTTAATACATCACGATCAAGGTAAATTGATACTTTTTTAATCTCAACTAGATTTTAGTCGGTTATCTACAGCGCAGTAGCCTACTAGATAGGCTTTTTTGTGTGCGCAGTTACTGTGGTTGGATTTTATTTGTTTTAATGTTAGAGGTACGATCATTATTCTTAGCCCCCATTTACAGTGCTTAATGGAAAATATGTGGGCTTACAGTGAGCGAAGTAACACAGGAAAGGGGCTGTTAAAAGAGTCAACAAGATGTTTGAATCTTTGGAAAAAGAAATTCTCAGCCTGAAAAGAGGCCAACCCAAGAAGTTCTAGTGTTTACTGTTTTGACTTAATAGTGACGGCATGTTTTAAATATATTTCAGGTACTTGAACTGGGATTGCTGGGTGGAGTGCACGTAAAGGACGCGGTCTGGTGGATTATGAGGCAAGCAATCAAAAATGACTTTGCCAAAGTGGTGAACTGGAGAGGTGTACATGGGAAAGCACCTTTCCAAAGCTTGCAGCTTGTGATTTGTAAGTGCATTTTTATTGTGTCTAAGTCTTTCTGGAACTTCATGACTATTCCCTCATGTCATGAATGAATGTTGAAAGTTTTAATTATTGGACTGGTAGTGGCTTGTAATACAAATGCTTTATGTCTCTATTGTTCATTTTATTTAAATGTATTTTTTAACTCTGTATTTGTATGCTCCTATTCTAGAGGCTGTTAGAAGAAATCCTGTGTGCACAGACAACTGGGCTAGAGGTCGAAAAGATTATTACAATGTGGTTTCATCTAGCTGGTGACCGTGAGGGTGGCAGAAAAAGAACCTTTGCAAAAATGTGTGGTTTGCATTAACATTTAAGTTATTTTAAAGGTAGGGAATCTGTTTTACATTGTTGCAACTTATTTTTTTAGCTTTTTTGCACATCTGTAAATATTAATTGTATTTTATTTGTCTTTTATAACCAGCTTTTTGTTTGTTTCTGTATTTTAATATTTATGCATGAGACATTTACACTTGCTTTTACACTTTTGCTTTCTTGTTTGTATCAATTTAATGTATTGCTTGGTTTCGGTTGCCTTTTGGTGTGTTTCATTATGCATGACACTCTCTTTTTTTTTTTTAAATTGCATTATTGCTTTCTTTGTAACAATTTAATTTAGTGTCTTGTTTTTATTCTTGTATTGTGACTACTTGCTTTTATTTTGCCTTACTCTAGTGTTATTTTTGTACATCTGTAAATTTTATAGCATTTTGTCTTTTTATAACCAGTTTTTGTTTCTGTCTTTCAGTATTTATGTATGAAACGTTTACGCTTAATTTTTTTTTATTATTGCTTTATTGTTTGTAACAATTTAATGTATTGCTTGGTTTCTGTTGCTTTTTGGTACGGTGGCTGAGAGGGCTCAACATGCTGCAACAGAAGAAAACGCATGCAAATAGAAAAAACACCAGCAAATAAAAAAAACAACTTCATCAGTTTGACAGCACATGTGCTGAAAATACGCAAAACACAACCAAATACAGAAATGGCAGACCAACAATGCAAATATCTACTCGACAGTTGTGTTTTTATTGTTATTATTATTTATTGGTTGCATTTGCAGCCTGTGTGTTGTCAAACTGATGATGTTTTCTTAATTTGC
Organism: Coreius guichenoti; assembly: GCA_039654105.1. Classification (NCBI taxonomy): domain Eukaryota; kingdom Metazoa; phylum Chordata; class Actinopteri; order Cypriniformes; family Gobionidae; genus Coreius; species Coreius guichenoti. The sequence goes on from CM077178.1 coordinate 22,148,312, forward strand.
TGGTGTTTTTTTCTGTTTGCATGTGTTTTCTTCTGTTTCAGTGCGTTGAGATCTCTCGGCCACTGTATTTTGGTCTGTTTCTGTATTTCATTAAGCATGACATACTTTTTTTTTAAATTGCATAATTGCATTTTTTTTTGTAACATACATTTTAATTTATTGATGTCTTTTTATTATTCTTTTATTGTGACTTTGTTGCTTTTGTTTTGCCTTACTCTAGTATTGGTTTATCTTTTTCCTGTTGTTTTTATTTTTCCTTGTATCTGGCTGAGATTTTCTTCCCCTCTCAATAAAATGCTGTACTTTGCATGTGTGTAGTGTCATTCTTTTATTATTCCTTGCACAATATATAAGTATTACACAGGGATAATTTCTGGTTCAGTTTTGGGTACTCTGGCATAATTTTGGCTCAGTTATGGCTGTTTTCTGGGGTAAAGGTGGTGGCAGTTTGGCTCCTGTGTGGCTGACATCTGGAGATTACGGTGTTGTTGTGGGCCAGTTCTGGATAATTTCTGGGTACATTGTAAAGCTCTGGGCAAGTTTTGGTCTGCTTCCGGCATTGCTCTGGCTGACTTTCGGCAAACAGCACTTGGGCCAACCTTGGACCGTAATTCCATGCGGTATGTAGGCCAAAATCTCAGCCGAAATTTAGCCAGATCCGGCCCAAAGCCAATTTGCTATCTGCGACGTCATGGTGTTTGTATTCCTGTATTTTGTTTTACGCTGTTTACGCTTATTATGATTATTTCGATATGTAACCGTTGAGCATACATCCTCAAGACATGCAGATTTTCTTGGCATCGGGTAACTTATTGGTTCATTTCCGACATTTCAAAATGTAACGTTACTGTCCGTGCTGGGCCGCCATTACAATCGAATATTAATAATATTAATAACATCATTCACTGACATGCTCTATGATGTGTATTACTTACTATATTACTTGTCACGTTGTAGCTGTTTTTTTTTTTAGTTATACAAACATTAATTGTGAAGAAGTTTAGCTAATAGTTCTCGTCACACAACTCACCACAGCACCACCAAGAAACATACTGCAAGAATCGAATAGATTGTTGTTTTTTTACTTAGGATACAAGAATCTTCTTACCTCTCCAACTAACTTATGCTTTGTAGAGATTGCAAACGTGGTTATTCTTCTGGTTTTATTCATTTAATTATTGTCACTCGCTGCCAGTGTTGCCAGATTGGGTCGACGATTTCCAGCCCAAAAAGCTCACCAAAACCCGCCCACTCCAAGAAAAAACCGCCCAAAACTTTAACTGCCAAAATAATGTGATAGAATTTTATTGCCATACCAATCAAGGTTGATAAGTACCATTTTATCTCCTTAAAACATAATGTAGATGACAAAACAAAAAACAATTAAATAAATAAATTTCCCAGGAAAACGTATCAAACAGGGAATACATTAAATGGAATTAGCAAATATGACTAAAATGTCCAGTTGGAAACTGTCAAAACTGTCACATTAACCTGTGACTTGACCCTCAGAAAAACACGTGCATCATTTTTAATGTCAACAGTAAGAATAAGCCAATTTAAGTGCAAAAAGTGTCCAATATAAGAGATCGGAAAAAGCAACGAAATTAGCAGGCATTTTACACATGCCCACACCACTGCCAAAATGCGCCATTCATTGATACTGTACGATAATCCGATAACAAAAAAATAACAACAATGCGCTTACCTTTGTGTTGCGCTTTGAGAACTAGTACGTCTTTCGTGAATTAAGTTACATATAGAACATAACGCACTTAGCACAGTCGAAACTGATTAATCGTTGATTCAAACCTCTTTCAGCAGCTGTCGGGGATGAGTACAGCGCAGTCTAGGCGGTTGAAAAATTGCAGATGTCCTGATCAGTGTTCACATGATGATGGACAGGAGTCATATAGTCCCATATTCGATTTCAATTCAAGTCAGTCAACTTTGCTCTCAGAGTTGGTTATATTTATAAAGAGTCTTCGAGTCACATGTGTAATCCACGTTTTGAGAGTTGGATCACTCTCCCACTCTTTATTGTAGATACAACTTACTGTATATTTACGCCACTTTGGCATAGCGATTACTTGAATATACAGCTACTAGTTATCGCGCTAAAAACCTGTCATGTCATGTCATGTACTGAATGAGCACGTATGCCTTCCTGATCGCTGATTGGCTGAAAGTGCGTGCTCGTCGTCAACACCAGCCAGCTAACTCTGCGTGGGCCTGTGTGTGTCATGACGACTGATTTTATGCAATACATGCACACTTGAGTTTTGTTTATTAACCAATTAGACTATAAAATGCAGATGTTTGAAACCGCCGAACTGACCCCAAACCAGCCCAAATTTTGTCCACCCGCCCAAGCCCATTTTTACCCGCACTATCAAATTCAAAACCGCCCAATCTGGCAACACTGCTCGCTGCTCATCTAGATCTTTCTAATGTGAACGTAGCGAGGAGGCGACGTCTGATTGGCCGCCTCCACCTGAAAAACGTGATGTCATTGGCTACACAATTATCTCATTAAAGACCCTTTTATAATTTAAATATATTCTGCAAACTTTAAGATCATTAAATAACAGAAAATTCAATGATTGTATAAGATATAATATATTCTCAAATTCCCTTAAATATTTTAATGACATTTTGTTTGAAATGGTATGCCTTATGTTTGTTAATTGTTCATATTTTGTGTTAACCTATCAACAATAAAAAAAAGTTTTTTTTTTATTATAAATAGCATTGTTTAATGTCATTTTATGCAAGAATAAGTTATACTTGGCAATTGATAATTGTCTACAGCAGTTATAAAATCAGGATAAAACATTTGTTTAGAACAAAACATCAAAGCAGTATACTCTTATTTTACAAAAATAAACAAAAATTGTAAAGTACATTCAGTAAATGTCCCAAGCAGCCTTACGACTTTCCACAACTTTCAAGTTTATGTAGATTTAAACATTAACAAATTACAACATTGAACATTTAAGATACCTATACAGTAAACATACTTCAAGTTTTAAAAACTGAAATTGAGCTGCAAGGAAAGTCCAAAAACATAACTTATGGGCACTTTACAGTAATCAGCGTCACAATATAATTTGTATAACTCCATTTTCTGTAATTGCTAACTTTCAGTTATTTCCTAGTTAAACATCTTGCTCAGCCTTTGACCAAGTTTACTGTTTAGGTCTTTTAATTTAGAGTTCACTTGTTTTAGAGCAGTGCGAGCGGATGCAGAATCAGGTTGGAGTTCCAGAATCTTTCCAAAGGCAATGCGGGATTCCTCCAGTTCGCCCAGCTGCATGCAAGCTTGCCCAAGCCGGTACCAGGCCTTAGTGCTCTTTGGGTTCAGCTCGGTGGCCTTGATACTGCTGTCTCTGGATTTACCAAACTGGCCTAACTTAAGTTGGCATAAAGAGAGATTGCAGTGAAGTTCTGCTTTTACATTTTTGTACTCCTCCTCAGTTGGAATGGAGGAATCATCAGCACTTTCTGCCTGCTCATTTTCTTTATCATAGCATGATGTCAAAGCTGCAACATTATCATCCCCATCCACACCTTCTTTAGACGTCTCGTCTTCTGGGTTTCCATTTAAAGTTATTGCCAGCTTTACAGCTCTGCAATAGCAGTCTGCCGCACCCCAGATATCTCCCTTCCCAAACCGCTGACCACCCCTCTGCTTGTGAGACAGCACCCAAGCCCACTTCTCTCCAGGTGTCATCTGCCAAGACTCCTGCCCAGGGGTCAAAGAGTGAAGCTGAAGTGTAAAGCAGTCGGCCTGCTGTGACAATCCCTGCTCTGTTGTATTTTCAATCTGGGTACCATTAGCATCACTGCATGCTGCTTTGGAGTTCTTTGTATTCCAGGCAGTTATTGTGAACTGCAAAAAAAGCAAAAATGTTTATAGATGAGAACATGGGCGACATTGGGGGGGTGGGGGGGTTAGTCAGGAGTGGTTAGTCAGGCCTCCACAGACAGCGCGCGTCCTGAGCGAGATGAGATCTAAATCCACATGAATGGCCCGTTTAGAGCATAAGCAAGAAAAACTCACTGTTCAGAGAGTCACGCTAGTCTACAGTCTAGGTACTTTGCTGCGATAGTCGTGTTGACGGTGTTAATACTACCGGTGTTCTTGCCCACCACGGCACCGCCCCCACCGTCGTTTTGATTTTTTTTTTATAGTCGTAAAAATCATTTAGTTCAGTTAGTGAACAGACACTACAGTTAAAAACTGAACGCAGTGTGAGCCGAACGAGAGTTGCAGGACAGACCAGCAGCAGGAGTCAGATTTCATTTATCACAAGAGCGAGGAGCTGCATGACAAGATGAAGGCGGAAGATTTGGTTTCAACGCGAAATGTAAAAGCGTTTGTCAAAGTTTGTCATTGTACTGTTTTATTGTTGTGTTTTTCATTAAGAATAACAATGAACCCACCATTCAAGCAACCCGCCCCGAATTGGCTAATTCTAAAGTGAAAGTAAAATGTGCACGGCCATTTATGATGGTGCGTGTCCACTGGCGCGGAGCAGATTGAGCGTTTTCAGTTCATTCCTTATGGTGCCAGAGGAATTCATTGAAAACACTCCGCACCATTATGAATGCCTGTGCAGTCCTTTACTTTCGCGTTAATTAACGATTTAAAAGCGAGGTGCAAAAGAGGGAAAACTCCAACGTCACCCCCCCTCCTCCCTCCCGGTGATATCGGTATTAACGTGTTGGCACAGGTCGATTAACCGGTGGGAAAATTTCCTCACCGCCACATAACTACAGTCTAGTAAACGGCAACCTCTTTAAGTTATTCTTGACTGTGCCAATGAACACCACATCGTGTGAAAGAATTGTTCTTGCTTGCGCCGACTGAAAACACACGACGAGAAACACCATGAGACAGGATAGACTCGGACATTGCAGTAAAAGCTACTGAACATTGAACGGGCCATTCATGTAGATCTGGATAAAACATTAATCGCTTGATGTCGTGTCTGTGGACGCCATTTAGCCCTTCACAGTGGAGTAGCGGACGGACACGCAAGGCATATTAAATTATTATGATTAGGCTACTTTTATCATTAAATTAATATTACAATTCATATGCCCCGCAATATTTCACAGCGCATCAACGCATAACCGAATGATATAAAGATTAGTTAGATTAACTTACTCCTCATTTAAAAAAAAAAAAAAAAAAACTTGTTTAACACGAAATACTTCTCGATTCACGAAAATACAATTTTTTTCACAATGGGCCACTAGTCAAATATTAAGAAAATAAATTTTATTAATCTCTCATCGTCTCTAAGAGAATATGCGCCGTTAATGCAGCGTCAGATTGCCATAAGATCGGTTAGTTTTTACTTTCACTGTAGTGAATAGTTGACTGGCGTTTGAGACTTCTTTACCGGCATAACTCTCGCACAAAGTTTGCACATTGTGATACCACTGGCCCGCCCTCATGGTTTAAGATGCAAATATTTTCAATATTGCGATGTGGCATTTTTCTTTATGGTCACGCAAAATGATGGACAAACAATGATTTAAATTTTGAGCGCATAATTTCCTGTGATAACAAAATTAAGTAGGATAAATTATTAAATAAAATAATTACTAAATTATTTATTATTTAAATAAAAAATACGGTAAATAAACAAGTAACAAGCTAAATTAAACTAGTTTGCTTAATTTCTGCGAATACTTTGCTGATGCAGGTAGGCCTACAAAAAAAAAAAACATCACATTTTCCCATGATATACATAATATATTAAAGTTGACATGAAACAGAAGTTGCAATAGTGTTTTCTTCCCTATTGTGACGTATATCCAGAGATGCATCGATCGGAGCCGGACGGTTTTTACTCTAAACACACGATCAGAAACCAGTTTTTTTGTTTTTATTTTGGCCGATCTGTGTTCTGGATTTGCACACAAACTGCATTGCGATCATTTCCCAAAATGTAATTTGTGTGGAAATATTATGAAATCTGTGAATAGGACGTTAACACAGGCCAGAGACGGGAATTTAATATATATTTAACAATACATGTACTTTTACAGTAAAATATTGTTAAAATTATGTTTTAGCATATGTCCATATTTACCCTTACCTCACACATCTCTCCAGCTCTCATCCCTTCCAGGCAGCCCTCTATAATGTCACACTGTCCTTCGCCCATGCGCAACAAGAACCACTCATCCATTTGGACCTGCAGTACAGAGTCCTGCGAGCGGGGATATGAGGTGGCTTGCTCGCTAGAATCAACGCTGGCTGTTGATTCTTGCTCTTGAGAAACAGTATGCGGTGTGTTTTCCCCTGTAACAGTCTTTCTCCGCACCTTGACCTTACATAGTGACCCCATCATAGGCGTGCTGTCCCCTCGTCTTTCTCCAAGCCACCTTCGGCGCACCTCCCACAGACCACCGGGACACGCGGAGATCCATGACGTCTCAGCGGGGAGACGATCAGGCACTTGGAATGTTGTCATGACGAAGAATTCTAATAGACCTAAAAAATAACAATATTATTTGATGTAACAAATAACTATAGTGACAAAAGAAAATTAAATGCAGACTACATGGAAGGCTGCTATCACGAGACCTGTTAGCACTGTGATGCAAAGTCTTTTGCACTCATTTTAAACCTAGCGCATCAATAGCTTTAAACATGCATGAGTATTTAAACTAGAACACGTTTATAACATAGACTGTATAAAACAAGGTTAATAATGACACATTAGTGAACTCGTTTACCTACTTTAGTGATGGTTGTTACTGTCAGACTCTCTTCTTCCACAGCTAATATCTCACAATGAATGTCTTCAATCGCCCTCTACAGGGGCGGCATGGAATGAACTGAAAATATATTTACGTCTTGTACTCTTTTTGGCTGGTTTCATAGACAAGGCTTATACCTAGTCCCAGACTAAAATGCAAGTTTGAGCTGTCTTAACTGAAAGCAACTTGTTGCTTGTTCTGTTTGTTCTGCTTGAAAGAATATATAGGCCTGATACAGATTTACCAATGAAAGCTGGTCAATTTTACCAACTGCCTTACTGTATCAAGTTTTACCAAGTAAATTATATCTACAAGGAGTTTTGGAAAAAATAATGTAAAAGCACTACAGTACAAACCTTAACAAACCTAATTGTATAGCTGTCAATATATATATATATATATATATATATATATATATATATATATATATATATATATAAAACAATAATAATTTATGGTGAAAAACTGTAAGCGTCTCATCACATTACATTCCTAAAATGTTTTTGTAAACAGTTATGTACATTACGCTCTTACATTACTCCATTCCCCCCCCCCCCTTTTTTTATTAAATCATGTGATTCATGTGACTTTTTTTATTGATATGAACAGGTGTATAGACGTGTGTTTATTAGTGGCATTTTAATCTGATGAAAAGCGTTGGGTGTAACTCATTAACTACTGTTATTTAATTACTTTTCCCTTGAAAAAGTAAATTAAGGGAGTACTCTTAATTTTTCTGTAATTGAATTACAGTTACTTATGATGTAATTGCATTAAATACTGTATAGACTATAGAACAACTCTATATAAAACATTAGTGGATTCAACATTTAATTAGTGGATTTAACATGCTCTTTCTATTCATGTTTATTAGACATTGCTATGCTTTTTTTTTGATGAACTTTAATTTATCCTGAGTTCTTCTGTTTTACCAACTGTATTGGTTTTCATTACACTTTAAGATACAAAGTGAATCTTAGTACTGTAAGTATTAAGTGAATAATAGACTGCAAGTGTATTAACATTATAGTTAATAATACATGGTTATGAAGAGTAAAATATACAGGTGCCAAAATACCTGCTTGTAATGCCTGAAACATTGTGACTATTTTTACGGTACATTTCTGGCAAGCACAGCTGCCAGTTTTTTTTTTTTTTTTTTCAGTAATTTAATACAATATTTTATATGCAGTCTGTTGTAGAATGAAAATGCAAAGCAAATAAGTATAAACTAATATAGCCTACTTTTCAGAATTTTGTTTGTGATGTGTCTTTTGAAAGTAGACTTTTTTTCTTTTTTTTTTTACACAAGACTAGGTCAATGAGTTTATTCTGTGTTTATCCTTAAAAGGACTGGTGGTATTAGATGGTAATAGCATGTGCTTTGATAGCGCATTTGCGGTATTTACATGGAACTCCAAGGTACTTTAAAGAACAAAATATTTTTGTTAGTGTTTGTACGGGTCTGGGCAACGAGCCTCACTTGTTCATGGCAAAAGAATGGCTTTTGTGACCAGAGGGGGCGCGCTTGATATCAGCTCTTCACGCTGAGTTGTTTCCTGGGTGCACGCAGCGTCACGGTCCCAGACCCAGTACTATGTGGCAGAGCGTGTGTGCGCGTGCATGTGAGAGGCAGGGTTGGGGTAGAGGCAGAGTTTCGGAGCACGTTCAGTTGACAGGCGTCGCCGTTGCTACTCGATTCCGATAACAACACAAGCAACGATACGGAGCTGTCGCGAGATACACGCCTTTAACTGGATTAAGCCGAGAAAAGCCGTTTTGGACGGACCGAGCTCAAGGCGGATGAGCGCAGCCCGCGGGAGGGCAAGTGTGTTTCTGCGGCGGGGTCCTGTTAGCGAAAGATGAACAAAAACCACCGAGTGCCGAGCAACCGAACTCTGAACGCCGTGGAGGTGAAGAGCAAGGTGCGTAGCCAGCGGGCCAATTACTTTAATTAGTGTTGAATCAAAGAAAGATTAGTCTTCGTTTTGGGAATAGACTTAACTGTACATTTGGGTGTTAAGACACAATCACACTGTCCTGGTAAGTTTTGCCAACCTTGTGAGTTCAATCGACCGATGCTTTAGTACTACGAGGACACAGTATGTCCGCAAGTTGTTGTTGGGAGTATTGGAGTGTTTTGGCAGGTGCTCTTATCTCATGTTGTCAGGTGTTTATTATATTATAAATATAATGCCTCAAAGTTTTTATTTGAATTGTTTTATAAATGTTACAAAGGTAACCCGTGTGTGTTTGACCAGTCAGTTTAGCCACAATATCTCCCAGTCTATGGCAAGCCGTTTAATAATTATTCATTTAAACTAACTAGTTTACTAACTATATATTTTATGTTACTGTTACTTATTTTAAGTACTAATAAGTAATTAAATATTTACTGGCATCAATTTTATTTCAAATATTTCATACTAGCACTTATTCCTTTGCTAGTCACTATCCCAATAGTGACGAATTACAATTCCACTGTTGCTGATAACAAATTACTATTACCATTGAAATCTATTAGGATCTGTGGTTCAGATATCAAGTGCTCATGTCAAACTAGAATGTAGTAGTTCTTGCTGGTACCCGTTCCAGTTTTACCAGTAGCTATTCATTAGGTACTAGCATGTTAATAATTAGAACTATGCCAGTATGAGACACAAGTATCTATAGTATCTATAACACTTCTTATCTCAATGGTTATAATTACTTTTTTGTGATTTTATGATTTAATAATGAAATACTCATTATTTAATAATGATTATTTTGTAGTTCAATTTAAAATGTTACTAGTGCCAACTGGAATCCATGTTAATGTCTAATAAACAAGTACTTGTGTCTGTTCAAATAGTACTGGAAAAACTGGAATGGATGCTACTATTACTAGAGTAGTTACAAGTAACAAAATAAAAGGTCTCTAACTAATGCTTATTTTCTGATAAAACCAGAATAAGTGCTAGTTGGAAATGAATAACTGATATCAGAACCACAGATCCCCATAGAATTTAATGGAAAAACTTGTAATTTTTTTACCAGTAACAATAGAATTCTATTAGCAAAGACTAATTGAATAAATTCCTATTGGAATAAGTGCAGTTCATTTTTAAAAGTGCTCGTAACACAGTAGATACTAGTTTGTTTTAATAAGTGCTAAAATGGCTTGCCATTGCCGTGTAGCAGTTTATCAAAAGTCATTCTTGCTCTTAAACTTGTTTTCACTTGGTCTTTTGGTAAACAAACTGATGATCACTCGTTTTGGATTCCAAACTTCACATCCACATGACAAGATCAGGTTTGAGGAAATTAAATATTGACTCAACAAAATAAGTTCAATCAAATACCAAGCTGCACGTGTGATAAATAAAATAACTGTTACTCAACCTGTCACACATTGACTCTTTATCTCAACTGTGACGTGAGAGCAGTTTGACAGGCATTATACATGCCTGAACATCGATACAGAAGATATTTATAACTTTAGACCGATGTACAAATCAAATATTGGTTTTGTCTCAAAACTAATAACCCATCTACCTATACAGGGTTCTGGAAATTTGTCTAGGTAGACAGTTCAATTTCAATCATTGCTTTTTCTTGTTTATGTCCATGTTATTGTAGGTAGGGAGTCTAGGGATAATTATTCACCACCGGAGGAATGTATATGCTGTTTAGTATATGTTTTTCTTGTGTTAATCATTATAGATGACACTCACTCCACCAACACAAAGATTTACAGGGCTACTTTATAATGGACAAGCCATGCTTAGCTAGTGATGACGTTACAGCTGACTAAGTCTCAATCCTCCCACTCACTTTTTATTGCCAAACCACTTCATAACTTATTACAAATCATGAAACAATTTAAGGAGTCTAATTTTATTCATTTAATTTTTGCATCACATTTTTTTGCCCATGATTTTCCTGGTTTATAAATAACTTATGAGTTCTTTTTCTTGATTGCTACTCATGCATGCTGCTGGTCTATATTTAGTTGCTCTATACTAAAATCGAATGCTTACGTTCCCTTAAGGGGATAGTTCATCCAAAAATGAAGAATTTGTTGTAACTTATAAGTTAGCAAAAAGGAGATCATTTGAATGACGTTCTTGTTGCTTTTTTCTAGTAATGTTGGCACCATATCGTTTTTGGCTGATATTAGAAATTGTTTAATTTATTGGTATTGATGAATATTAAAAATGTATTAGCAGATTTTGGATTTTAATTATCTCTGCCTAATTTAAGATTTAGATCATCTAAAACTAAAGATTTCTGGCTTGTTGGAGTGAGCTGCAGTGTGCAGTTTTCAGTGTGTTTTCATTTTCTTTTCTAAACAAAGTTGTATACATTTTTAATATCAGCCATTTGTCCATTATCAGCTATTTTTATCCATTACAGTAAATGGCAACTGGAGCTTTCAAGCTTTAAAGAGGAAGCAAAAATAACAATCATAACAGAAGTTCTTAGACATATATTTAGCTATTTTTATCAGTGAAATCTTACATTTCAGTCTGTTTGTCACTCAAATCATACTTCAGAGGACTAGGAAGTTTCTGTAGTTATACAATGAAAACTTTGTGAAATGGGTTGTTCTTCTTGTTCTACCATGCTATCTGTGTGTACTGATGTCTGTTCCATGTTGTTAGTTTGGAGCAGAATTCAGGCGGTTCTCTTTGGACCGGTCCAAGCCGGGACGCTTTGATGAGTTCTATGGCTTACTGCAGCATGTGCATCGGATCCCTAACGTCGACCTGCTTGTGGGTTACGCCGATGTTCACGGGGACCTGCTGCCAATCAACAACGATGACAACTACCATAAAGCAATCTCTGTGGCAGCGCCCCTGCTCCGCCTCTTCTTGCAACGGAAAGGTGAAGGTTGTTTTTTTGAACTGGGTCATTGGTCAAACTTCAACTCCATATGCTACTCACACAGCCGTACTCTGACATAATTTCCTTTAGATCCCTTATGGTCAGTTGTAGTTAATTTGTTTATCTGTATGGTGAGAGTTTATATGTAGTTGTATAGTATGCACAAATGTGTTTCAACTGATAATATATGTGGAGGCAATAGCTGTGCTTCAGAAAGCTGTCAGACCAGAAGTGGTGCTTTTGTTTATATATCAGTTATATCAGATTATAATGTTACAGGTTATGTTGTCCTAAGGGAAGCGAGTATCTCTGTGCGGTAACCTGGTTGCTAGTTAGCTGGGTTAAGTCTCATTCCAGATAAATTCTCTTTGTAATGCATGTAATCCTGTGACTAACACTGCTGCATTTAAAGATTTACTGTATATCTTTCCTAAATGTTAATCATTGTTTGCTTATTTGATTAATTATTGTATCTTAAAGTTTAATTACAGTTGTGCGGTTATGATATTTAAGACATTTCACAAGGCATATTTTATTGCATAATCTTTCTTGATGTGTTTTTCTTTAACTAATGTGGCTGACTATTTCTTAATTTGGGTTAAAAGTCTTCAGACTTTTAGACTTTGAACCCTTGGCTGAGCTTATTTGAAAGGAACAATGTAAAGTTAAAGTAGCACAGTTCATAGTTATTGTGTGGTTTTGGTGTGTCGTGGCCCCAGGCTGTGGGGTGCCCCACTATAAGCTGTGTCTGTGTGCCATATGACCTGTAGATGGTAAGCCACTTTGTCAGGTAGAGATTAGAGGGGTCACTGTGTAACATTGTGTGGCCTGCGTTTCAATTACACGGCGATGCTAGCTTCATGCTGTGACCTGTTGCTATGGCAGAATATGTGACACAGAAGCACATGAGGACCCGCCCACTTTTTAACTCAGCATGGGGAGGAGTCCTATCTTATCACATGTCCATGCATGTTTATGTAGGGGGTACGCAGACATTATTCCAAAAGCTAGATGTGACTTTTAGCCTGGTGCCCTAAATGCAACAGAGGTTAATATGCACACTTGATATAGGCTGATTAAGTCCAGATGAAATTTCTTTTTTTTAACATTTTGTGTGGATTTTAAGGGGAATTCTAAACATGGTAAGCCAAGAACGATAACTATATTAGCGCCCATACCAACAAGCAATGAATGCTGCTTTAAATGCTTTAGCTCTTTAAAGTTTGGTAGATTTTGATTGGCTGTCAATATTCTTAAAGAGATAGTTCACCCTAAAATGAAAAAAGTCATTATTTACTCACCCTGGTGTTGTTCTAATGCCATATGCCCTTCTTTCTTTTTTGGACCACAAAAGGAGAAATGCTAAAAAATAAAATTCTGCTCGTGCTTATCCATATAATGGCTGTGAATAGCGGCCAGCATCAAGCCTTTAAAAAAGACACAAACGTATCACAGAATAATCGTATGCAACACATGCCATATATTCCAGGTGTTCTAGGGCTATACAATAGGGTTTAGTGAAAAAACAAACTGAATTTTAATGTATTATTTAACGAAAATCCTGAACTTGACCGTTGGTCTTCTGTGCACGGCTACACAATATGCGGGTTCATTCGACTCTATTGGCGCTTTTCCACTGCATGGCACGGCTCGGCTTGCTTTTCCACTGGAGTTAGTACCGCTTCAAAGTGGGTGGGATTATAGAATGGTTGTTATAGTTGCGCTGCCTCTACTTCTCAGCATGTGGATGTTTTTAACTTCAAGAACGAAGTTGTTTGTTTCAAAGGAGGCTGATGGCAGCAAAACAAAATACTGCTAAAAAAAACCAAGAGAGTCTGGGAACTCGTACAACAAAGTGCAGACAACGACATCACTTGGTTTGCTCGGCGGCACACGAGGGTAAGCTAATCTTGGCTTGTTCAAGATTAATCAGAGCTGTGCAGACCGATCGGCGTATGACATCAAAGTACCGCGAGAGTGATTTGATGTCGTACGCCGATCGGTCTGCGCAGCGCTGATGCATCTCGAACAAGCCTATTGTGTTTAGGGTCTCAATCGCTATATCACTGTCACAAAGCATATAATGGTAGTGACAACAGTGTTTACGTCACATTTTAGAATTGGTACGGCACGCTTGGAACCTCAACCGAGGTGGTACTATTTAAGCGAGCTGTACCGAGCCGTACCATGCAGTGGAAAAGTGCCATATTATAGGGCTGGGACAATAAATCGAATTCTGGATCAATTTTGAGATTTTCAGTATGCATCGTGATTCTCTTTCCAATCGATTCTGAGCTTAGTTTTTAACAGCAAATGACGCTGCGTGCTTTAGAAACAGCCGTACTCTGCTTGCTTCCAATTCCTTACACACTGCTTGAATCTTCCATTAAATAATCTTTCATAAAGTTTGAAAAGGTTGAAGCAAATTACAAGGGGTGTTTGCAGTGGGCTGTGTTTACATTAATTTCGCATCATAAAAGCATTCTGAGGTGTACATTTAACCACTTGCGTGGACTCGAATTCACAAGCGCTCTTCGTGAGCATTTGAGCTTGTGGTTAAAAACTAGCCTAGAGATCCATCTGCTGTTAAAAACTAAGCTCAGAATCAATTGCAGAGAGAATCACGATGCATACCGAAAATCTCAAAATCGATCCACGAATCGCGATGCAGCGATTTATTGTCCCAGCCCTACTCTATTAGCGCAGCAGTTCACTCCAACTGGCCCAGAAAAGGCACACAAGGTATGAGAAATAAAAACTAATAAAAATGTGAACGCATCAGATCCAGAATGTTTTGCGTTGATGGAAGCCAGCACACACATAAAAAAAACAAGCTCCATGTTTGAAATCACATCAAGGTGAACAGTAGTAAGACTGCCAAACTAACCAAAATCTTTTGTGCAGTGTCTTGCCGTCATTGAATGGCACACATTCAGTGATCTGGGTTAAGATAGCCTTCGCTGTGGTTGGAGTTCACGTGGGGGATGGGGGGCTCTGAGGCATTCTTGAGCGGTGCGCCTCGTCTGTGGATTGTGTTTGGAATTCTGGGTTTTGTTCTGTCGTAGCCTGTTTTGCATATTCAAGTGGCTTGACTTGAGCTCAGCTTATTGGATCTTTAATGAGGATGTTTTGTAGGGTGTAAATGTACATCTGAACACTCCAAATGAGGGTTTATGTGTTTCTATAAGCGTCCCGTCCCAACACAGACACGCATGCTTTTTTCGACAACATCAGGATGACCACAATACACTAATCCCATGCTTGTTTACCTGCTACCATGGCAGCAGTGAAGAGCCCAAGCTGATTGGGGTTAATGACAAGAGATTCATGAGTGGTGATTGTAGCATGCTGGGATAGATACTACATATTCAGGAATCAGGATTGTGGGGGACCGGACCAAATGTATTAATTTAAGAATCAACCATTGAAAATGGCAACGCTCTACCTGAATACTGAGTGGGACGTCCCCCCACCCTCAATGTCTATGGTGGTTCTGGCACTGCCTGTCTGTTGTAGATACATGTTTGCTGGCTTAAGGGGTGGTGGCACCTGTGTGTCTATTTGCATCATGTGATTTCCTGATCAGACATCCTGCTCAGCTGCTGCTATGTCATAATATTGGGTCTTTGCCTGTGTATTCTCTGTGCTCTACATTCACCTCATTTACCAACTGATTCTCCAGAAAATAACCTCAGTTCCAAAACCTCCTTAGACATTGTTTTAAGGCATCACAGGAACGCTCCTGATGTGAAATGTTCCTTCATTGTTATGCAGCCAACTAAGATACCTCATCTTGGGCAGCATTGCAGCAACGTCTTTTCTCAATAGTTCATTTAATACAGAAAGACAAAAAAAGCTTAATCTAATCAAAACTATTTTACACAATGTGATGTATTTATATGCTTATTAAGATCATGTTTATACACTGTAGAAAATAACTTTAAAAAGTATTATGGGATGGCGTATTAGTCGTCTTGATTTATCTACATGTACATACTTGAATTGACAAAATCTTAAAATGTACTGCACTGTAAAACATGATTGTTGGTTTAATTTAAAGTTACCTGGTTGCCTTAATTTTGAGTTCATTGAAATTAAAAATTCGAGTTAATACAATGAAGGAGATTGGTTTAATAAATAGAAACTCAAAATATTGTTATCTGAACCACATTAATTATTGATAAAAAAAAGTGTGATAAATCATTAATTTTTTTTTTACAGTGTGATAACCACCATAATAATACAGGCTCTAAACATATAACTCACTTGACGCTAAAATAATGCAACAAACATAACAGAAGAGAAAATGCAGCACAAAACACCCTAATGCACGTTACTGATAACAAAAATAATAAGAAAAATATAACCATATGTGATTTGTTACACAGACAACTGGAAATGTAAATTATATGTTAATTCCTTACAAAACCTATACATGTTAGTATTTTGCAGTACAATTATATATTATGCAGTGTTAAGCAGATTTTTTTCTGGAAAAATTACATTTTATACAGTGTAGTTTAGCAACCAGCAGGACAGAAAAGGGTTATGGAACATATGCATTGCATAGGTGTCATAAACATATCCGATGGGCGTCCAACGGTGATCTCCTGCTCAATCTCCACACCTACCCCCTCTCCCTTTGGCAATCCTTTGGCACGAGGGTACCAAATTTTGTTTTGCGGTCACCTTAAAAATTGCATTGTTGCGCCCTGTTAGCAACATGCAGATTAAAGAGTAATCCTGAGCGCTTTACACAAGGATCATTATTGATGTGGAGTGTGGACTTGCTGCCTCTGCATAGTGTTCTAAATCTGTCACTTATGAGGTTTCATTTCAGTTAGGATGCTGCCTAGGTGGCAGCTGACAGCTCACTAGGTTTTGAACAAAGCTTCAATTTCAGCAGCCACACATTTACTTGATAACTTCACCATTTAAATCAAACCACAAAATCTTGTGTTGAATGAGTTTGTAGTTGAGTAATTCCGCTGAGATTAATATACGAGTATAGTGTATATATAGAATATAGAATATAAAGTATAGTATTAGCATTTAATCTGTCTTTTGTTCACTAAAATTAAAACTTCCATATGTTTCTAATAATAGCGCTGTGATTCATTTTATTGTCATTCATTTCCATTCCTTTCCATTCCTTTCATAGTTTTCTTCGCATGTCTCTGGGATCCTCCCTGCTGGCCTCACCTGTCTGAGAGGTGTGGTTCTGGAAAGCAAGAGAGTGCCGTGACTTACGCTTTAGGAATCTGCCCACTCTCTCCCTCTCTCTCTCGCTTTACCTCTCCTCTTCTCTTCTGAAACCACTAATTTGTTTACTTTTCCATTCATGTCATCAGCTGAATCAGGGCACAGGGGTGGGTTTGTGTTTTATTGACACCTGTGACATCTGCAGTTTTTATTGCCGTTTCAGTTTTAGGAGGAGCCGCTTTAATAAGAGGAAGGAATTCCAGGGTCAAGGAATGTCAGACTGATACACAGAAGCACTGGAACACTGTTATGTCATCATGCCTGGGTAGAGAGGGCCAGTGCGATCGGCCCATTGCCTCTCTGGTGTTGTCAATGAAGCGGAGCGGGATGAAGGAGGGGTGGAGGGTGCGCTGCGTGGTGGAAGAGGTTGTACTTCTGGGGGGGAAGGGGCAGTTAGCTGCAGGATTGGGGGGAGGCGTCACACTGTGTGGAATGTGGTCAGCCTCTGATCACCTCTGCTGATTAGATTAGACAGGACAGGATGGCTGCACATGGGTGCGAGGAATGAAGAAGTTTGTGAACATATGGAGGTGTAGAGAGGGACCAGACCAGGAAGGTGGTGATGAAAAAAAAAGGTGGGAGTGTAAGGAGGAGTTATTAGTGGGAAAACACTCTGCTATTACCTTATTGTTGATAAAAAAAACAATAGTGTAAGACCTGTTCACTGGTTAGTCCTGTTTTGGATAAAAGGGCAAGTCATTCTCAAACACAGTGTTTGTTGTCAACTCGTGTTCAAATTGAGTTGTTGTTGTGCTTCATAGTGATTTGTAGAAGAGGTGTCGATATTATCATACTGTATATTGAGTTTTTCTCACGATATTGTATCAACACTTTAGATCCTTGTATCAATGTACCGTTCAAAAGCTTGGGGTCAGTAAGATTTTTTTTTTTAATGTATTTGAAAGAAGTCTCTCATATTCACCAAGGCTGCATTTATTTGATAAAAACAGTGAAAACAGTAATATTGGAAAATATTATTATGATTTAAAAACATTTTTAATATATTTTAAAATGTAATTTATTCCTGTGATTTCTGTCAAAGCTGATTTTTCAGCAGCCATTAATCCAGTCTTAAGTGTCTTATGATCATTTGTTTATTTGACGCACAAGAAACATTTCTTATTATCATCAATGTTGAAAACAGTTGTGCTGTCTTCGTGGAAACTGTGATTTTTCAGGATTCTTTAATAAATAGTTGAAAAGAAAAGCATTTGTTTGAAATAGAAAATCTTTTATTGCGTTATAATTGTCTTTACTGTCACTTTTGATTAATATAATGCATCCTTGTTGAATAAAAGTATTAATTTCATTCACACAAAAAAACGGGGAAAAAAAACGTACTGACCCCAAACTTTTGAATGTTAGTGAATGCTAATGTGTGAATTCATGTAACTTCTAGTCCAATTGAAGTAATGAAGATCGTCTAAATAAGCAATAACTAAACAAGCAAGGAACCGTTTTTGGAGACAGCTCTATGAGGTAAAATACAAAATAAAAAATATAGATAAGCTAGTTTTTTAATGAACAGTTTTGGACCATTGTGTCCCATCCCTGTGCCATACTGGACACAGTGAACCATGAGAGAGATTAAAAACTTCAGCCTCTCTTGCAGTACACAACTCTGATGTTGAATAATTTGTTCTTTATTGCCTCTGTCACAAGTTTTGAATGCTGATGACTTTAGTGTTTTATGATGCTTCTGTGTATGATTAACCTCAGAGCAGTAAAACACCTTCCAAACTGAACTCTGACCATGTGACCTTTACCAGTGCACTTCACATTCTTCACAGTCAAAGGCAAGAGAAGGTGCAGGTTATCAGAAAGGCCCTCCCTGTGGAAACTGAGTGACAGGGTGTCCCAGCTACTATTGAGTGCAGGAAGTCTCTGCTCCACAACTCCATCTTCTATAACATGGAAAAACACATGTAGACTGATCAGAATTTCTATCCAAAAGTGAAAGTGCCAATTATTTCACAGGCATAAACAAAACAAAAAGGTATGCGGTATATAATTCTTCTCATGTATATCTAGTTTACTTAAGTACAAATTTGTTTCCAGGCGGACTAATTAAAGCCTGACTGAACACTCTGATTCCTGGAAATTGCTTAAAGCCAGCCAATCTTATTGGCGTTTGCAATGTTTGTTTAGAGTATGCATCAGAATGATCTGCATAGACTGTACACTCTTAACAATAAAGCTTCCAAATGAGGGTTTTTGGAGCAATACAATAGAATAATTTTATTCTATAATTTTATTCCCAAACACTGGCCCACAGAAACAAGCTTAGCCCAGCTGAAGTAGCACATCCTGAGTAGCAAAGTCACAGTCACTCCTTGAGAGACAGAGAATGTGTCAAAGGGATAAAGATGATGCTCTGAAGGAAGAGAGTGGGAGAGAGAAGAATGAGCAGCGTCAGCATGAATTAAACTGAAGGCAGCAGTAGTTACACGACATGGAGGAGTCATTCTACCCACACACACTCTTATTAAACATACATACCGCTTGGTCTTAAATTTGTTACAAATGTGTCCTTGACCATAAAAGTGTTCACAGAGATTAAGGAACTATATATGAAAGCTGTCTTGTGCTGTGCAACATTATTAATACTAAATTAAGTACAAGCTCTTAGGAATTATTTTCTGTGGTAATCAACAACATGCCACAGAAATTCCGCCCTTTATGACGTCATACAGGGCCATACTCAAAAAAACTTTCTGAAACTTATTCGAATCCTAAAGGAGTGTATTTTTTCAGACACATGCTGTAATTTGATTAAATGCTTTTGAATGCAAGACACTGAATCTATTTCTTATTTACCTGCTCCTTAACAGCACATAAAAACAAAATGAATTATGGTTAGTTGCTGTACATATCATTCAGATGTTCTCTTCCTGTCTAAGTGTAAGTTGCAAAATGGATCAAATGTGATATGCTGATAGTCAACAGTCTGGCTCTGTGCATACAACACTTAAAGGTGCTGTATGTAGGAATGACAGCTAGTGGTTGAAATGGGTACTGCAGTCCAAATTAAAAATATAGTTTGCCCTACTCCCTCCTCCTCAGATTCGACGCTCACGCAGGTTGCCAGTTTAAGGACACAACAGGAACGAGCGCAATTGACAATGGAAGGCGAGGAGACTTGCACACTTTAAGTTGATGATTTGATTTATCCGTGTTTTAATGTGCTTCAGAGATTTTAGATGGATTCCGAGGCTTTTTAGTTCGGGTAGAATCTGCGATCTCTGACCCAGTTTGCTGGCTTCCATGGCTGCAATACGCTGTGTTTTCCTCCAACTGGCAACCTGCGGTGTCGAAATACTGTTGGGTAAATTGGGAGCACGTGTTATCACACAGACCAAAACAAAAACAGACATTCCGACACGGAACGCACAATTAAAAGTATAATAACTTGTTAATTGTTTTTCAGAGAAAAGAGTATGTGAACTCAGCATGTTTCCTAAATATCTGCAAACATATTAGGGTATTTTTATGTTTTAGTACAGTCAAAAACTTACATACAGTACCTTTAAATATCTTTGCTTAAAGACCTAATGCACCAGGTCTTCTGTTATCTGTACAGTTCACAGGAAATGCATGATGATGATGCGTTGGTGGCTCAAGGTTGTTTATACATAATAAGCAATTTGAATGGCTTGTCATTTTTGCTTAAATTAGAAACTGCTGTAATGATTTCCATGCAAGTTTCATACACAGTGCACCTTAGTTTTTCCACATGTTCTCTGTGTATCTTATTCTCAAGGGCTTTTCCCATGTTTCATAGCTCTCAGACTTTGCTTTCTCCCTCTGTTATCAGAAGAGGTCTCACTTTATCATAGCTGTGTCACAGAAGTATGCACTCAGCAGGCCCAGAATATAAGCACCTCATAAAGTTTCTCTATTCAAAAGTTTTTTTTTACCCATCATCCCTCACTCTTTCATCCTCGTTCTCTCTCCCTGGCCTAATAAGCACTCATTATAAGCCTCTCTCCACCCTCTCTTCTCCCCTCTCCTCTGTCGTGCCGTGACTGGAACGGGATGGTACACACTCCTCATGTGGTAGACGTCTGGACTCAACCTTAAAAAAGCAGAAATGTTTTCACAAATGCTGTCGTGCTGTCAGGGGCTGCTCATCTGAATAATCTGGGCGCATAATTCTCTGCAAGCAGCTTTGTGGAGCGAGACCGTAAACAGAAAGTAGCACATGCAAAAAAAAACCCCTGAATGAGACATTCACAAAAGTGAAACATGAGCCATCACGGCCTTCATAAGGCCTGCTGAATATTGGATGAGATGAGTCTGTCTCTCACAGTTTGCGGTGAGCAGAGACACGGTGTGACATCTCTATTGTTTTCACGTTCCTCGAGGGATGCTGCTCACGAAATGTGCCTGTGAACCTCTGAACTGACAATGAATACTCAATAGTCACTAATCAAATAGGTGACATCTAGACATTCTAATAAGTTGCACATTTCAGAGTTCTTGAGAGATCTTATATATTTATGTAGTCGTAACTTTTACACTTCATTTCACACCTATAAGACATGAATAGTATAGATATGTTTAATACGATATCCTGATGTGTGTCATATCAGTGGCCTAGAAAAAAGTATTTTATCCTATTTAAGTAATGCACCATATATTGGTACTGTATCGTTATCGGATGATGATAGATTTTTTGGTATCGGCAGATACTGGTTATTTAATTGTTCATTCTCATTTGCCTTCTTTTTACATTTAGATTACCTTTGCAATCATCTAACACACACTTAGTTAATCTTTAAAAACACATAATTGAACTGTTAAATGTTATCGTTAGCAAATCTCAACACGAATATCCATTTTTCATACTGTGCATTGTTGCAATGCCTAAATTCACTTGTAGCATTTACTTTTAAGTGTTTTATATTTAGATAATTTAGCTAAATAGTATTTTAATATTGACTCTTTATCAATTACTTAAATGCAGAACAGTTCAGAATACACAAACAGTCACCTAACCTTGGGACTGTAAGACCCTGTGTAATGGGATACTGATCATCTAGCAAAGGTGGGGCTGCATTTCACTAAGCTTTCTCTCTCTCTCACACACACACACACACACACACACACACTACTCTCACTGGTTGACATGGCAGACTGATTACACAGACTGCATCCTGGTGTCCTCTGACAGGAAGTGAGGACAGTGCTTGCACTGCCATGGTCAATGGTGACCACATTATCAGATAAAGCCAGTGTCACATTTCGACTGCCATATTAACACACAACTGCAGAGAAATCCACACTGCTTCACTGCCAAAACAAAAGATCAGACATTGAAAGGTGTCTCTTATGCTCACCAAGGCTGCATGTATTTGATCTAAAATACAGCAAATATTATGAAATATTATTACAGTTTAAAATAACTCTGTTCTATTGTAATAATATATTTTAAAATGTAATTTATTCCTGTGGTGGCAAAGCTGAATTTTCAGCATCATTACTCCAGTCTTCAGTGTCACATGATCCTTCAGAAATCATTCTAATGTGATGATTTGCTGCTCAAGAAACATTTCTTATTCTTATCAATGTTGAAACATTGAATTCTGATAAATGAAACATCATTTATTTGAAATGGAAATATTTTGTAAGATCAATGTCTTAACTTTCACTTTTGATCAATTTCTTGCTGAAAGTATTTTCTTAAAAATCTTACTGACTACAAAATTTTGAATTGTAGTGTGTATATTTACTTTAAAAGTCTCTTAAGAAATGTACTGTGAATTAACAAAATAAAATTTTAAATTCCAGTAATTTTCTGCACTAAGAATATTTATTGATTTTAAATACCACAAGTTTTCATGGTGTAATCATGAACATCTGGAACATTTAGAGAAAAATCATGGAAATTCATGTCAACTAATTGTTTGTGTTGAGAATTTATTGTATCCCCTGATTGTAGAGAGCCCAATGCATGATGAGGTGTAATAAGGCCTGTTGTCTATGTTTGATTAAAACACATGATGATCGTCTCTATTATATTTGTGATGAACCATTATGGTTTCTGTAGTGAGAGCGTCAGGTTTCACAAAGAACCAACTGTGTTGTGTTCAGGAAGTGAGATGATGAAGTTTTGTGTCCGTCAGCATGATGCATATATCGCTGCTTTATGCATCCTCTCACTTTTTCTCTTCTGGACCTCTGAGTTTAACAGAAAAGCTAGTTTGTGCCTGTTTGAGTGGCCCTCAGGGACTTCCCATGCTGCCCTTCAACACTGACTATGAAGCCATTGTTAAGCTTTAATATGGAAGAGTGGAGCAGATAAGGAAGGAAGAGAGAAGAACGCTGGAGGAGATGAAAAGAGACCTCCATACATGCTGCTCCAGCCAAACTTGCATAGCTGAGACTTGTGTGTGCATGTACAGTTTGTGAATATATCTCTGCTCTGTTAGGTCAGAATGAGATTTTTTTTTTTGTTATGGCAGGTATTGAAGGCATGTTGCCAAATGATTGTAAAAATGTCAACACAGGGCTGCATATTCACATTGAAACAAAACACAAGGACGATCCAGGTAGTTTTCTGGTGGGAACTGGCGGGGGGGCCTTTACTCTCTCTCACTGAACAATCAATATTGTGTGTGTGAGTGTGTTTTGACTATATTTGGGCTGAAGTTAAATCTATTCACATGCTAGATCACACAGCCTCATCCATGCTAACATGGTCCTGGTTAAACAAACACCGTACAGGAAGATACTTTTCGTTTTAGAGGTGCAGTTCAGGTTTATGGCATTAAAAAAATCCATAGAAACGCATGGCTTTAAGTCACAAAACTTGTTGGACCTAGATACAAAAGAGCAGTAAATAACATAATTGAGATGTTAGTAATAATCTCATAACATGGTTGTTTTTGTTAATAATTACATCTCTCAGGTTAACCATTGTTCGTTAAGGTAAATGGGAGTTCAGAAAAACACATGGTACTGCTTTGAACTCTCTCAGACATTTCCATCCTTTACCTACATACATTTATATCCTCTCTCCCTTCCTACTCTATTCTCCTTTTTGATCTTGAGTATGAATGTCTTGCAGGTGAAAGGCTGTGATTAAGCCTCTGAGGAATTCATAAAGGGCAGCTGAGAGAGAGAGAGTGAGAGGTTGAAAGGAGGCTTGGGTTTACAGTAGATTACACATTAGCTGAGAGGCGGAGGGAAACTAACAAGCAGGCATTCTCTACCACGGTATCCCCTGCAGGTCTCTCCTTACAAAGTTGTGGGAACAAGTGCAAAAAAAACACACTTGATCATTTGAACATGTTAAATAATGAACTTGCACGTATAATGTGTGTTTACATGCACAACAATACGCTGATATTAAACTGTTTACTGAGCCGCTGAAAAGTGTCAATGGCCAGAAACTTTTAGTTACTGCATTATATTACTCATGGACATTTTAGTTTATTTATTTATTTTTTATTATATTTTATTGTAAATAAAGTAAAAGCAAACTAAAAAAAAAAAAAGTTATTTTAAATTATTATTTTAAATTATTTTCATTTATTATTCAAAGGGGGCTATATGTAAGAATTTCCATGCATTTAATCTTGTTTTTTTATTGCCAATGTGTGAACAACTTCCCTGACTTCCTAGGTTGTCTATGAAAGCCTGTAGACTGATTTTTATGTGAAGAACTCGGGATGTTTTTGCCAGGAAAATAAAAAGGATGTGATGTTTACACATGCTCCCGAGAGCCTCTCTTCCGTTAAATTACACATGAAATGAGTGCTTATACAATGTTCAGGATAATGCTGAAAGAGCTACTCTGTACTGTAATGTCAATGTGTCATGCAAAGAAAAGGGATCAAGTCAAACTATACTCTCAGATCTATAGTCTATAGTCTCAAATATACTAATACTTATATACTCAAACTATCATAAGTGTAATTTTAATGACCTCATTTGTCGACATGATGCCAATGCAGAGCTGGTGCAAACATATCCATATCACAATGATCAGATGCTTTCTTAACTGTCGTTTTCTCACCACTGTCAATTTTATTCTGTTTATTTTGTTATTGAGAGGAAAGCGTGCAGCACATATTTACATATTCACATATTCATCTTACGGTCACTCTCAGCAGTGTGGATGGCGTCTGGATGTTTGTGAAAAGTATATCGCTGCAAAGTTATTTCCAACTCCTTTTTACTTCTAAGCAGAGAATGAAAAACAACTCCACCGTGAGTATTATATGGGGGCATTGAATCACATTCAGTCTCTTGTACGTTACATGTGCAAGAGTGCGAGGACGAGCAATAAGTAGTTGCTGGCTGCAGTTTATTTAACGGCCACCAGTGTCACTAATAACAAGGGTTTTTGAATCCTACATATAGCTGCTTTACATAAAAACAATCTAAATAAACTTGTACAGTACACTGATATTGAACTGCATTTGAAGAGCTGCTGAAAAATGTTATTGGACTGTATAGCCTGTATTGATTTATAATTTTTTTACTTTGTTTTGCGGTTGTTGTTCAACGACTAGTTGACTATTGTAATCCACCCCTAAGAGAACTTAACTTGTTTTTAACCCTCAATATTCCTTTAAATTGTAAAGCCTAACATAAGCTTTCCATATTTTCATTCTCTTTCTCTCTTTTCTTCCTTTTGTGAAGAGGAGGCAGATTACTCTTCATTCGGTACGGACACTGTGACCCGTAAGAAGACCCCGGCAGTGCTTGCAGCAGTCCTCCTTCGCCCGGACGCCAACAAGAAGAAGCCTCCAATCATCATTAGCCTGCCCAAAGATTTCCGTCCAGTGTCCTCCATCATCGATGTGGACATCCTCCCAGAGACGCATCGCCGTGTCCGTCTATACAAACACGGTCAGGAGAAACCACTGGGCTTCTACATCCGCGACGGTTCCAGTGTGCGTGTTACACCCCAGGGCTTGGAAAAGGTCCCGGGCATCTTCATCTCCCGCATGGTCCCCGGGGGCCTGGCAGAGAGCACGGGACTGCTGGCCGTCAATGACGAGGTGCTTGAAGTCAACGGCATTGAGGTGAGCGGAAAGTCTTTGGACCAAGTAACGGACATGATGATTGCTAATAGCCACAACCTCATTATAACCGTCAAACCAGCCAATCAGCGCAATAACGTGGTACGCAACAGTGGAGGCGGAGCCACATCCGGCAGCTCAGGGCGATCTTCTGACAGCAGCACCAGTTTTTACGGTTACTCGACAGCAGGCTCCATGGCTATGACCCCGTCCCATATTATCCAGAACTATGAGCCGGACGAGGAGAGCGAGGATGAGGAGGATCTGGTGATCGAGGCAGACAGAGGGACTAAACTCATTCCACCGGCAGCTGCGCGGGCGACGGCAAGCTCTAGCATGCCCGCTCTGCCCAGATATGAGCCTCACCTCGACCTCCGCCCCTCGAATGGTACAATGTCGACCAGCACAAGCGCAGGGTCTCTGAATGCCCGCGACAGGGGTTTGGAGCGGCGTAATCTGGAGGAGGACGGCACAGTCATTACACTGTAAGGACGCACACGCAGCATATAATCACACACACATGCCAATACACACTCTTGTGTGCCATAGGACTGAAAATGCATGTCTTTATATTTGGGTGACCAGTGAGTCCCAGACCAAAAGAGGAGGACAGTCACCACAGCACCTTACAGCACTTCTCTATAACCACAGGGACCAGGTAGTCCCCATCATTGATCCCATGGAGAACGGCACAGCACCAAAAATAGCTGCTTCTTGAGTAATAATGAACTTCATGAGTCAGTGCGATTGAATGAATGCAGATGCCTGTCACGTGACTGAGAACAGATACTCGGCAGCGTATGAATCATGACAATCTTTTTTTACTTTGACAACCACTCCCTTTCGAGCCACGCGGCTCTAGCATTATGACAGTGAACAAAGTACAATGGGCTGCGTTACCATGGTAACTGAGTCTGAGCTACAGAACTTCAGAAGGAACTGAAATATGCTCTTCATCAATTCCTGTCTACAACACTAACACACCCAGCTTACCGATTCTTTGAACATTTGTGGCGCTTGAGCGAATGATTTGGAGGTATTTTTACTTGATCTGACATTTCAGAACAGTTGTAGACTGCTGCCTCGCTTGAGATACAGATGTCTATTATTATCTTAAAAGTTTTTATTCATAGCCAAAAAAAGACAAATTATTAATGTCATATTTTCCACTGTGTTTTATTTGTACCACTTATATTTCTTTATGACAAGGGCTATCATCCTGCTCTCTGCTACCTGTGGTTTATTTTACCCACTGATCTCTACTTGATAACCCTTTTGGGGCTTTGAAATAGATCATCATTAGCTGTCATGTTTCAAAGGAGCACTCTGAATGGACACTAAGCTGTTTCATGTATGAAGAGTGTCCCGTGACACTTTACAATAAGGTTCAGTTTGTTACAATTATTTAAAGAGATAGTTTAACCAAAAATGAACATTGTCATCATTTACTCCCTCTAATGCCATTCCAAAACTAGAAATCCGTGGAAGACAGCAAAATATCTTGGTGTTTTTTTTTTTTTTTATTGTTCATACACTGAAAGTCAATGGGATCCAGTGCAATTTTAGATCCCATTGATTTTCATTGTATGGACAAAAACAAAACATATTCAAAGATATTCAATCAGTCATACAGGTTTGGAACAACATGGTGGAGTAAATGATGACATAATTTTAATTTTTGGGCTATACATTTAAGGCATTAGGTATCATGAAGTAACAATTAACAATATTTTTACATTATTAACATTTTGTGTACATTTTTAACATTTCAAGTTGTATAAGTTAACAGTTAATGTGTAGTGAATAATGAACAAAGTATATTTATGAATTAATTAATATATTAGCTTTATATAAACTCTGTAAAAAAAAATCATTTTTGGTGCATTATGCATTAATGCATTAATTAATATTAACAAGTTGAACCTTATTTTAAAGTGTTACCTCTCTAACAATAAGCGTTGCAAATTAATCATGGAGTGATTATTGATTCACTATGAATTTTGAATATCTGTCAAAATATTAAGTATCGTTCCTTATTGATGTTTGTTTCTGTTTGTTTTTTTTGGGCAGCTGCGTACCAGCCGAACTTCAGAAATTTTGTAATGATGTGGTTAGTTTCAGCATTATTATGGGACAGGCTTGATTTGGTCTATGTAGACTTTAATTCAACTGGCTGAAATCTCAGCGTCAGTCCTGGCAAAAATGCACACTGTTATCATTTTGTCATCTAACTCCAATACCCTCACAAACCCTTCACTTTTAGTGAGTGGGGCCTTCCTACTTGAGTGATAATTCTAAAAATATCTATTTCTAAAAATTAACTCTTATATGAATGACTGGGCAAATGAACAAATGTTAAGCTATTGCTTTCAAATAATTCCTTTAAGTCCATATGACTGTCGGTACATTTCTCCCATTTTTGTCCTTATACATACATATCATAATGATATGCATGATGTCAAAGCTGTAAGCTTCAATACGAACTTTTATGATCTCCGAGTTTGTGTCAGCAGATGCACTGGAAGAGACTGACAAGAAACAGATGTGCCTATGCTCTTACAGTTATAGGACCTGCTGATGGAGATTCAGCCGAAGTAGCCTTTCGTTATCTCCCCATTTCTCTCTTTATAATTGCTGGTGAGAATCCTAAACACTGGGCGTCTGTGAGCAAAGCACATGTTGCTCGGTTCCTCTGCCCATCACACAGAGCTTTTCATGGCACTTACATTACCAAAACCTGCTTGGAGTAGCACACGCACTGTAGCTGTGATCATTCACGCTTCATCCCGATCGTTCATTCTTGTGGTACCAACGACATATTGAATGGAGTCTCTAGCTGTGTTCATTTAATTTTATATTAACCACTACATACGATTTGGGATTGTAACCGCAGAAGTTTTATTTATTTTAAAATAGACTATGTATTTTTACTTGCTTTGTTTTAGCTGACATAAAAACCTCATGATTTTCATTCTTTTTTTTTATTTTATTTTATTTTATTTTATTTTAGATCATCTCTACAAAATGGTGTTTTAATTCTCTTCCACTTGCATCTTTGGTGGAACTTAATGCTCAGACCTTTAGGGGGAATATAAATATGAAGAATAACTTGCTATTTTCCAAACTGTGAATATCTTTGCTAAAGGAGACCATATATCTATGAGCACCTGCTTTGAGAGACCTAGAAATAGGCTTTTAAGCATTGTCATTCATGTGTCAATTCATCTTTTTGATAATGAGCTTGTCAGATAAATCTTAAGGTATAGATTTGTACTGAAATTATCAGTATTTTCTTATTAGTACTACTTGATGTAAATTTGTTTCACATAATGAAACTTTTAAAAGGATAAATACTATATTATGACATAGCTGCACATGTATTATAGTCAAATCTTGGATGAAATAAACTAATATGATGAAAACCACTGATGCTGTTCCTTTCTTAATAGTTTGGTGTATTGGTCATGAAGAAGATTCATTTTATTTGTGATAATCAATATGTGACAGGATTAATACAAGTCAATTTTATTTATATACAGTGGGGAGAACAAGTATTTGATACACTGCCGATTTTGCAGGTTTGCCCACTTACAAAGCATGTAGAAGTCTGTAATTTTTATCATAGGTACACTTCAACTGTGAGTGACGGAATCTAAAAAAATCCAGAAAATCACATTGTATGATTTTTAAGTAATTAATTTGTATTTTATTGCATGACATAAGTATTTAATACATCATAAAAGCAGAACTTAATATTTGGTACAGAAACTTTTGTTTGCAATTACAGAGATCATACGTTTCCTGTAGTTCTTGACCAGGTTTGCACACACTGCAGCAGGGATTTTGGCCCACACCTCCATACAGACCTTCTCCAGATCCTTCAGGTTTCGGGGCTGTCGCTGGGCAATACGGACTTTCAGCTCCCTCCAAAGATTTTCTACTGGGTTCAGGTCTGGAGACTGGCTAGGCCACTGCAGGACCTTGAGATGCTTCTTACGAAGCCACTCCTTAGTTGCCCTGGCTGTGTGTTTCAGGTCCATCCTCCCCTCAATACGGTGCAGTCGTCCTGTCCTCTTTGCAGAAAAGCATCCCCAAAGAATGATGTTTCCACCTCCATGCTTCACGGTTGGGATGGTGTTCTTGGGGTTGTACTCATCCTTCTTCTTCCTCCAGACACGGCGAGTGGAGTTTAGACCAAAAAGCTCTATTTTTGTCTCATCAGACCACATGACCTTCTCCTATTCCTCCTCTGGATCATCCAGATGGTCATTGGCAAACTTCAGACGGGCCTGGACATGCGCTGGCTTGAGCAGGGGGACCTTGCGTGTGCTGCATGATTTTAATCCATGACGGCGTAGTGTGTTACTAATGGTTTTCTTTGAGACTGTGGTCCCAGCTCTCTTCAGGTCATTGACCAGGTCCTGCCGTGTAGTTCTGGGCTGATCCCTCACCTTCCTCATGATCATTGATGCTCCACAAGGTGAGATCTTGCATGGTGCCCCCGACCGAGGGAGATTGACCGTCATCTTGAACTTCTTCCATTTTCTAATAATTGCGCCAACAGTTGTTGCCTTCTCACCAAGCTGCTTGCCTATTGTCCTGTAGCCCATCCCAGCCTTGTGCAGGTCTACAATTTTATCCCTGATGTCCTTACACAGCTCTCTGGTCTTGGCCATTGTGGAGAGGTTAGAGTCTGTTTGATTGAGTGTGTGGACAGGTGTCTTTTATACAGGTAACGAGTTCAAACAGGTGCAGTTAATACAGGTAATGAGTGGAGAACAGGAGGGCTTCTTAAAGAAAAACTAACAGGTCTGTGAGAGCCGGAATTCTTACTGGTTGGTAGGTGATAAAATACTTATGTCATGCAATAAAATGCAAATTATTTAAAAAACATACAATGTGATTTTCTGGATTCCGTCTCTCACAGTTGAAGTGTACCTATGATAAAAATTACAGACCTCTACATGCTTTGTAAGTAGGAAAACCTGCAAAATCGGCAGTGTATCAAATACTTGTTCTCCCCACTGTAGCGCCTTTTACACTGCATATTATTTCAAAGCAGCTCTATAGAAATGTTTTGTCTCAATGTTTCAATGTCTTTAGGCCCCAGTGAACCGCTTAATAGAAAATATTTTAACGTAATGCGTATGAGGAATGAAGGACCCAATAAATATCTTATGCTACAGTTACCATTGCTAAATTATTGGATGATTGACCGTGTCCAAAAGAATGTTTTTTCCTGTATTTCATGAAATCCTTACAACTATTTAGCTTTGTGTTAAAACTTGATTATTGCAGCCAGTGATTTATTTATATATATATATATATATATATATATATATATATATATATATATATATATAATACAATACAATACAATACAGAACTTGACATAAAGGTTGTATTGGTGCTGCTTTACAAAGTTCAAACACCTTAAAACTTACTTAACTGCTACACTATAGTGCTGAGAAAGCAAACTCAATCTCTGAACGCTGATGTCAGGAGGCCACCCTGTGGTTAAAGCATGTAACAGCATCTAGACTTCTGCTTCAAAAATGTTGCTTTATCTAAATTGGGAAGGGATTCATTTTCTGAAATATAATCTATGCCTTTGCACATATTAAAATACACATGGTCTGGTTTTTTTTTTGTTTTTTGCATTTTATTCAATAAGCACAATACATATCAGTATAATTCCCTCAGAACCTCTTGTTTAAATGCAGTTCTTTTACAAGTGGTAAAATGCTACAACATCTGAATTCAGTTCTTCCTTACACCATTACTTAGAGGTCCTTCTTTATTGTGATTTGTCTGACATGGCAAATGTCTTTATAAAGTTTGCTCTCTTTTTACAGGAAGAAGAGTCAGTGTTGTTCCACTCAATGTTAATGGCTTCAAACAGTTCATAGTTGAAAAATGTCTCCCAGTTTATTTAAGTTCAATGTGAGACCAAATATTCACTATAGGGTTTTAATCTGGCATCCAGGCCAAACATGAGCCTGATGGACTTGTTCCCAAGCCACTTCTTGGTTGTCTTTGCA
Source organism: Coreius guichenoti (assembly GCA_039654105.1). Taxonomy (NCBI): domain Eukaryota; kingdom Metazoa; phylum Chordata; class Actinopteri; order Cypriniformes; family Gobionidae; genus Coreius; species Coreius guichenoti. The sequence continues at coordinate 22,180,293 of CM077178.1, forward strand.
ATTTGGGCAGGAGCATTGTCTTTTTGAAAAATAACTTTAGATAACTTCATTTGTGGGAAGCAAGCCATTCTGCAATATTCTTCTGTACTTCAAAGCATTAAATGACTTTTCACAGTGAAGTATCTCACCAATAAAGCAGCTAAAAAAGGTCCTCACACAATGACACTCTTCCTCCATGCTTCCCTGTGGTAGAGATGCATTTTATTATTATATTTCTCATCAGATTTTCGAAGACACCACTCTGGAGCATCACCATGCAACTCATGTTTCATTGTGATTCATCATTCCACACACAACTTCCCATATTCTGTCTCCCTAGGTATACCCTACGTTATGAGGACAAAATGTCCCCACAAAAATGGCAATATCCAAAATCTTTGTCCTTATGGGGGACATTTTTTGGTCCCCATGAGGAAAACAGCTTATCAATCATACTAAGTTACATTTTGAAAATGTAAAAATGCAGAATGTTATGGTAGCGGATAGAATATACAGTTTGTACAGTATAAAAATCATTACGTCTATGTAAAACATGGAAACCAAACATCTGTGTGTGTGTGTGTGTGTGTGTGTGTGTGTGTGTACAGGTATATGTGGTTTATGAGGACACAAATTTGCACAATGACATGGGTATTACAACGTAAACATGGTTTATGATGACACTTCTTGTGTCTTCATAAACCAACTGGCTTAAATAACATACTAAACTGTGTTTTTTGTTTTTTTTGAATGTGCAGAAAGTAGGTTTATTTTCTGTGATGAGTAGGTTTAGGGGTAGGGTTAGTGTAGGGGGATAGAATATACAGTTTGTACAGTAAAAACCATTATGCCTATGGAGAGTCCCCGTAAATCACATATTCAAGAATGTGTGTGTGTTTAGTTCATGCTTATATCATTTGTTCTGTAATTGTAAGGCAATTCATACTTTTTAAATACCTTTTTTTTTCTGTGATATCTTTCAAAATATACAGTTGCAAGAAAAAGAATCGCTTGCAGAATCTGTGAAAATGTGAATAATTTTAACAAAATAAGAGAGATCATACAAAATGTTATTTTTTATTTAGTGCTGTCCTGAATAAGGTATTCAAAAAATGTTTAAAAAATGTTTATAGTCCACAAGATGTTTGTCCTGAGCAGTTACCAAACATCACAAAACAGTAAAACAGCCGTGGATCATCCAGGTAACAACACACAGTATTAAGAAGCAATGGTTCATAAACTTTTGAACAGGGTCATTTTAATAAATTCAGCTATTTTTTTGTCTTGTGGACTATAAACCCCCACCCAAACTAACTACCTGAAACCAAACTGGCCACCAAACACATGCTCCATTCATTTCCACCTCAGCCAAACCGTGCTCGTGCTCTGAATGTACACATCAGTGTAAGCGCCTGCGGATCACGTGACGTGACGTGCAGCCAACATGGCGACGCAGTGCTGAGATAGTAGCAGCAGCGTCCAACTGGCCCCGACTGAACCAGCGACAACATCGGCCCACTCCTGGCACCCTCACGCCCCTGCCAAACCGCAGGGAACGGGCCAGCGATGACGGCCTGACGGACTACTTTTAACACGTCGACCGAGAGATGAAAGAACAGGAAGCGCTGGAAACCCATCGACGGCATACGCAGACAGAAAGCCTGAGCACCAAGAGCATGTTTCTGTCTCGAGCGCTGGAGAAAATCCTCGCGGATAAGGAGGTGAAGCGGAGCCAGCACAACCAGCTGCGCAAGGCTTGTCAAGTGGCATTAGGTAAGATTCTCTGTATTTATCGCCTCTTAGGCCTCAGACATATCTTTGAGATCCTCTACTGCCCCCTGATATCCTAAATTAACCTTAAAGTCTGCTTAGCGAGCTAACGTCATTCCAGCACGCGTCAGTGTCAGGAATCTGTTGTTTCAATTTTCCTTAAGCTGACATTGTCATCCGTCCCATCGGCTATATAATGTTACATTATGATGAATGAGATGTTGGCAACAGAGTAAATGACATGTCTTGGTGTTTTGTTTATCCGGAGCTGTTAGCATGTGTTAGCTGGGATCAGCCGCTATCCAACATATACATATGTATGTTGCTCAGCTGTTATGGCGACTCGACAGATTGGCGATTTACTGCTTTCTTATTGATTAAAGATCACTCACTGATTTACAGAATAGATCTGTGTTGTGAGTGACATTTTAAAGAAACAGTTCACCCTAAAATATTTAAAAAAATGTCACATATCTTTTTTCAGGCACAGTGTTCAGTACTGACAGCATCAGTCATCAATCACTTTGCATCTTTTTGCCATACACAATGGCGTTGAATGGAGACTGAGGCTTTCCCTGGCATTGGCCACATTTTATGTGTTTTACTGTTAGTGTTAATAAAGGAATATTTCATCCAAAAATTTAAATTCTGTCATTTACTCACCCCCATTACCATTTCAAACCTGTATGACTTTGTCTTTTGTGGAACATTAAAGACGTTTTTTTTTTTTAAGAATGTTGGTAACCATACAGTTTTGGTCACACTGGCCTCCATTGTATGGACAAAAAAAAAAAAAAACACTACTGAAATATTTCTCACCATATCTTTTTTATGTTTTATGACATGAGGGTAAGTAAATAACAGAGTGTTAATTTTTGGGTGAACTGTCTCTTTAATTTGTAGTAGCAGCCTATAACATTCCCGTTGTTGTAACTTCCGGAATATCCATCCCTCTTTTTATCAGGAAGCTGGATATGCAGGTTAGACTCATTTGACTCGTCCTGTCTGCGCTGTATTACTTATTTACTAAGTTAATGACCACATGTTGAGACAGGAGGCTCTGGTTTCTTCGTGAGCGTTTCCAAACACTAACCTTTGTCCTGGAGTGTCAATCTAAAACAAAAATAGCTTCTTTTTTTAAAAACAAAATCCATAAAAACTGCATTGCGTTTTGTGTTGTTTTGTTTTTTGGTACATTTGAGGTTTTGATCCAGTGAAGTGCTGTAGTGTTCAGTCATTTAGCTGTTAATGTAATGCTGCTTCACCGTGGGTTTGTTTGAATGCTCCCAGTAGCACTTCATTCAAACAGACACTCCCTCATTACCCTGTCATGTGAGTGAATGAGGTTGATTACCATACAGGCCTATTTACACAGTCCACCGGCCACCCGGATTCACTGCTAGGCAATGGCTTATATATAGACTAGTATGACTATTCAGTTAGTGTTTTTTTTTTTTGTTGTGCTGCCATGTGACATGTTTAAGTACTACAGGTAGCCGGATACAGATGTTTAAAAACATAGTTCTTAAAATGTGCATCTTATGAAATGTGTTGTTGCTTAAGCTCAGTTTCCTGTCCCTTCTTGTGAGCAGATGGCTATCTGATAATGAATAATGATCCATTTGTTGATTGTTCCTGAATATCAGAGGCAAGAAATCTGTATAAATATGTCACTTTATGCAACTTGCTCATCCCAATAACCTTGTTTTTTTTTTTTTTTTAAAGGAATAGTTCTCCCAGAAATGAAAATTGAATTGTCATAATTTGTCAGAAAATTGTCAGAAATTTTAAAGAATGGTTTGTGGTTTTCTAGATCTTCAAAAGGTAGACAAAAGTTTTGTGTGAGAGACTTAAGATGATTTTCCCCTCCAGTGAGCTGTTAACCACCACTGTGACTGGATCATTGGGAACTAGAATTCGAGAACTAGAACTGTCTGATTTGTGAATGAATCATTTAGACCTGATTTGTGAACCAGATCAAATGATTCATTGAAAAGACACAATACAAGAGAACCATTTATCCACAAATTGGATTGTTCGGGATAGTTGACTAGCCATTTAACAGCCAACTAGCTGATTAGTGATGTTGACAAGTGAGTTTAAGATTTTTAGTGATGGTGTATTTAAAGGGATCTTCAAACTAGAGAGGTTTTGACTCTTCATTCCATTGGAGCACTGATGCTACATCCGCTACAAATTCAAGACAGTCAATGTCAGAATTAAATTTGCCTGCTGTTAACAGATGAGATGGAAATTACTGAAACATGTGTTTCCATTGTTATTTACTTGAGATGCACTGATCAACCGGCCAGGGACCAGAATCGGCCGATTTACCCCATGCTCGTCCCGTTTTGTTGCAAGTGGCACAGGCAATAACGTCAGCTGCACGTTCTCGCTCTCTTCTCTCCGACGGCAAAGTGACAAACCCGCCTCCTCTCACTCACTCATCTCATTCGCTCCGGTTAAATTGTGCTTGTATTGCATATAATTTTACAAATTCCCACAGGTTTGGCACTCACACCAAAAGCGAGCGCACCACCGATCTATATCAGTGGCCTCTCAAACAGCTTGCGAGTCGAAAGTACCAAAATGAGTGGCTTACTGCACTTAAACGGCCAAATACACACAAAATTAAGTCAAAATGCCCGTCTTGGCGAGTATTCAGTTAAACACAGTCAGTTTTGGAACATAAATAGTTGAGAAAGATAACACGTTATGTAACAGTATATTGGATCCGTGCATAAACTCTTAAATTGACAGCAATCTAATATTCCTGCTGCTGTCTGTCATGTTAATAAAAGACAAATAAAATCACTCTCTGCTGTAGACTGAATAACTTTTGTAACTAATTGTAAGCATTAATCTGTATTTCATTTTTACAATGAAGACTATCCAGTGTTATTTTAACATTTGATTACTTTAATTTTTCTTACCTGAATACTAAACTACTGTTAAACCCACCTAAAACACGTAAAGCTCTTCGTTCTATTGCATTTATTTGTGCTGTTGTTTGAAATTTGTTTATTTGTTCTCATTCTATTACTGTCTTTTAATGAAAATAAAATTTTGCGTTGAAGAAAAGTAGATTTTTGTTTGTATGTGCTGTCAATTATAGTTCTTTGAAAGAAAATCTGAGTTGGCAAAAATCGGTATCGACACGTCACACTTACAAAACAAATCAGAAATCGGAATCGGCCAAGAAAATTGTACAGTATAGTATTTATCTGGAGTCCTGGGTGTCTTTCAGAATGCAAAAATACACCCGCAGGAATCAGTTCGTGCATCCCAATTTGCGTACTATCCGTCCTAAATAGTATTTGAAAACAGACTTTCACACACACAGACACACACAGACTTTCACACACAGGCACACATAAAATATTTGTAATTTTACTTTTAAGCTGTATAAATATGGACACTTTTATGATACTTTTATGGTATGTCCCAAATCGTAGTATGTTGAAAAGAGTATTCCAAAGATGCCCGGATGGTCTACTATTTCTGGTTAGATTTCGAAGTGCAGATCCGTGCAAACTCTAACGCCTAATATTGCCCACAACCCATTGCGAGTTGGACGAGGATTCGATTAGAACTACAAATGCGGATAAAAAGTGTTAAACTACAAACATGGCATATGTGCGAGTCCGACGGTTAAGCAGAGAGGTTTAGATAAAGGGGTTTGAGTGAACAATTATCAGTATCTAACCTGACGAAAAGATATTTATTCAGTGTTATCCACATTATATTTCATCTGCAACAGCATTGAGAACTTTTGTAATGATACGTTTGGCCATTAGCTTTTAAATGCATCATTTTAACTGTGACAAGATGATTGACAGGGCAGTTTAAACGGTGACAGGATGCATGTAACTAAGCTACAGAGCGTCCGTTAAAGACGACGAAGTAGTATTTCCCAAAGCTTGCACACTCTTCTGCTACACACTCAAAAGTATGTACTTTTTCTTCACAAAAAGAGTACATACTTTTAGGTCGTAGTATAAGTAGGCGAATTGGGATGCAGGAAATGACTTTCACACACAGGCACACATAAAATATTTGTAATTTTACTTTTATGCTGTATAAATATGGACACTTTTATGATACTTTTATGGTCCTTTTGTGTCCTTTTTAAGTCCTCATTCATTATTATTGTGTAAAAAAGAGCAAGCAGCACTTTTTTTTTATTTCCACTTAAAATATATATATTTTTTATACAGGTTTAGATTGCATGAGGTAACAAAATTATAATTTCTGGGTGAATTATTGGTTTAATTTAATTAAATTTTGAGCAGCTGATAAAATGGCAAATAGATGCATTTTGTCTCATTGCCACCTTCAGTGAAAATTATAGATGTTAAGAACAAGTTTGTCCTGGATGATTTCTGTATCTTGCTGAGTAGGCAGTGTTTTATATTAGGAATAGCTTGTATATTGTTTGCTTTGGCAGTATTAGGGCACATATTCCTGCTGCTGTGCTGTAGATGTTATTTCTACCTCATCATCCACTTCACATTGATGTCCTTCTGAACGCATAATCTGAATACCTAAAAAAAACCTAGGGTCCAAGCAGCGTAATACTCATGTAAATCTGAATTAGCACTGTCTTCTCTTCTTTCTTAAGGTGTGTTTGCTTTGGAGGAGTCACGAATGGTCTTGAGTTGATGTGTAAAACTGTCCCTTTTTTTTATTTTTTTTAGATGAAATTAAGCATGAACTGGAAAAGCAGAAGTAAGTTTACATCTCATTTACCAACATGCTCCATCCATCCAAAAGTCTCCTGTCACACTAACATGTAACATTAAGAGAATGCTTATGTTTTTCTGAAAAGGAAAGAAGCATAATGAAGCATAATGCATCATCTTTATTGTGAACCATCATGGTTATGTAATAATTTCCATGTCCATGCACTCATGTCCATGCTGAAAAAAAGCCCCCTGTAATGCTAATGGGCTACTTGTTTAAATAAAGCATGTTTAAGTGCATATTGATTTGTGCTGTGAATCCTGTATGTGCTAGGGATGGCACTGTTGTTCCTCCAAGAGCCAACTACATTGAGGCTGACAAGTACGTCCTGCCTTTTGAGCTGGCATGTCAGTCCAAGTCCCCACGTATTGTCAGTACGTCTCTTGACTGTCTACAGGTACGCAGAGTTCTCGTCCACTTCACTCTACTGCAGGGTTTCATCATACTCAAGTCATTAATACATTTAAAACGCATTGTTTCAGTTTATAGTTTTTAATTCTTGTAAATAATAGTTTTTGCCCTGTGTGACAAATCTATTTAAGTATGGTTTTAAACGCACTATATGACTTGATGTGTATAATACAGTAATACCTCCATTCTATTCATCACAGAAACTCATTGCATATGGGCACATCACGGGAAACGCCCCTGACAGCGGAGCTCCAGGAAAACGGCTGATTGACCGGCTGCTGGAGACCATCTGTAACTGCTTTCAGGGACCTCAGACTGACGAGGGGGTACAGCTACAGATCATTAAGGTGAGACAACTCTATTGTTGACTCTCCAAATCTCCAGACAGGCACTTTCTTATTGAAATCCATATTTGATGGCTGATATGTATGACAAACATACATACACAACTGTTTAGAAGTTTGTGGTCGATTAAATTATATTATATTATATTATATATTATATACTGTTACAAAAATAAATGCTGATCTTTTGAACTTTATCAAAGAATCCCAAAAAAGATTGCTCAACGTTTTAGTAAAAATAACCATTGATAATAATAAGGAGCACCAAATCAGCATTAAAATGATTTCTGAAGGATCAGGTGACACTGAAGATTACTTTAGTAATGACTACTAAAAATTCAGGTTTGTAATCACAGGAATAAATTACATTTTAAAATGTATTCAAATAGAAAATTATTTAAATTGTAATAATATTTCATAATATTACTGTTTTTACTGTATTTTTGATCAAATAAATGCAGCCTTGGTGAGCATAACAGATCCCAAAACGGTAATGTATATTACAAAATATTACATATAGATATTAAATGAATACTTAATTAAAAAAATATTTACTCTAAATTTACTTTGCGTTGTTTTTTTAATGTAATCTATTTTGGGAAAAAAAGTTGCAACATTAAATCAATTTATAGTTTCATCATTCGTAATACATCTCTGTTTGACCTTGCAGTAAATTCACCTGGTCACTGCAGTGGAGATCATGCCAAAGTAATCAAAGCTGCTTCTGTATTCAGCACCTATGTCCACACATTTGAGTCACACAAGGCACTTTAGTTACCAGGCAGCTAAATGGTGATCTATGTTGAGAACACTGTCATTACCTTACAGCATTTGCAACATAAGATGAGCAGTACAAAGTCTTTTGTTTTATCCAAGCCTAACTCTTATCATTGTAGATAGGCATGCTGTGTGACAAATATACAAGCATTCTATTCTCTATTAATGGAGAGAAAAGGCAGCGCAGCCTACAGTACATAGAGAGAGTAGTGGTTTGCATAAGGGGGTTGGGCAGCGTCTTAAATAAAATGTCACCAGGGTCATTCAACAACGTTAGCTTGCAGTAACATTTAGTTTTACCACTGAGATGTGTACATAGTCACACGAGAGTTAAAGATCCCATTAGAGATCTCATTTTCATCAGTGTCATTATTTACATGCATAATCCTTTAAGCCATAAACTTACCATTGCGCCAGAATCACATTTGTCTTATAAGTGGGGTTCAAAAGAGGTTTTTTTTTTTCTTATTTTAATAAAAATTTTGGTAACACTTTACTTAAAGCCTTTATGTATAATGCATTATAAAACTATTCTTAATGTAAATATATAATGCATTATATCTATTAATAAATAATTGTAACCAAAGTTAAAATTAATTATAATATTGGCAGATTCCTTGTTACATCTGAAATTGGTTATCATATGTTTAATGCATTATACTTTCTAAATACATAACATTATAGTGTATTATAACTGTGGTTACAATTATTCATGAGACCATACAATACATTATAAGGTGCATTACAAGGCATATCTAATGTATCAAAAAGGCTTTATATTTAAAGTGTTACCACATTTTTTTTATTGCATTTGGGTTTGAACAACAATTTGAATGAAAAGGTATAACATGAATTTGAGAATGTATTACTATTTTGTTTGTCCCTCTTTTGCTTTAATGACAGCAGCCCTCGAGTTGCACGAACTCCACAAGTTTTGAGATTATGGAAATAATGATCCAAAGAGTATTTTGAACTTCAGTGGAAGGACATCTGACCGTCTGTACAAATAATTCACATGATCAATGTCACAGTGTGCAGAATCTGAAATATATCTTTTGTATTTTTCAAAATCTTAAAACTTTCCATTTATTTGCAGAACTTCCAGCTTTAAATAGATTTTCAATGTCATCTCAGATTTTTGAACCCCACTGTACGTGAAAAAACTTCAGATCTGTGATTTCATAATGCAGATCATTGTGTTGCTCTATAGGCTCTGCTGACTGCCGTGACATCACCACACATAGAGATCCATGAGGGAACGATTCTCCTTACTGTGCGCACCTGCTACAACATCTACCTTGCCAGCCGCAACCTAATCAACCAGACTACAGCCAAGGCCACTCTAACACAGATGCTCAATGTCATCTTCACCCGTATGGAGAACCAGGCGGTTAGTATAAAGCGTCTCACTTTGCAGACTCAAAACAACTCTTTTTTTCGATGTGTGGTATCACACCCTAGAGGAACTATGGGTGCCATTATGGGTTAAGAAAAGTACACTAAATCTAGGAAATTAGGTTTGACTTTCTGATGACTGTCTTGCAGGCTCTGGAAGCTCAGGAAGCGGAGAAGGACAGACAACGTCTCCAGCTGCACAATCCTTCCCCAGTGTCCAGTAACCCTTCACCTGTGACCCAAAACCCTTCTCCAACTCCTGGTCGAGGGTCCGGATCTCCATGGCTCGGACGAGCCCGCTTAGAACAGAACGGACCACCATCCCCCTCTCTCAGCCCGTCTGAGATCCCATCCACTCCTTCCACCCCCCAAGACTCATCCTCCATCAATGGCCAGCCAGATGAGTCAAAGTCAGAGGAGGAGTTTGCCACAAATCAACAGAGTACAAAGGAAATTGAACACCCAGGTATGGGGAATCACTTGGATCAGGATATGAGGCTGGGTGGAATGACAGTATATACCATGGCAACGATATAAAGAGTCTATTTTTAGAGATGGGCACTTTAGAGTGATTAAAAAACTGGCATGAATGAGTGTTTTTTTTTTTTAGCTCAATAAGCCATAAAAAATAACTCAATGCGACACTTACGCTGAATGACACACACTTGAGGCGTGCACGCACAGAAAGCTGCCTTTCTTAGACAGCATGCGATCCCGAATTCAGTTCTCTTTTATGGCTTAATGTGCTTAAATAGTCAAATACACACTATCATGTTAATAACAAAAATAAAACAAAAAATAACTGTATTGTGATTATATAATAAAAATTCTGATATTGTGAAATAATTTGTCATATTGCCCACCCTAAATTTAAATTATAAGGTTCTGGCAGTTTCCTGTTATGTTTTTGAAAGTTGTTTTAATGTGTTTAATTTGGGTAGTAGAAGCTATTTAATTTGACTTCTTAAAGACAAAGAGCTTCAGGAGTCAGACCAAACAACTGCCGATCCATCGAAGAGAGAGGAAGCCCATCCGCAGCCTGAAACAGAAGCAGACGCTGAAGTTCTGGAAGAGACCGAGCCGGACAGTGGATTGGGAGATAGCTCTGTGGAAGGAGGTGCGTCACACTGGAAATAGGTTACTGTACCTTTATGTGGACCTACGACATAGTAGTCACTCCTGCTTCTGTTTCTACCACAGGATTAGATCATCATTCTGACTCTGAAACCAAAGTGCCGCCCCCTGTTGTCCGAGTAGACATGCAGCAGATGAATGGAATGGTGGATGACCGTGGCTCAGAGTCCTCTACAGACATCATGGTGTGTTTCTTGGGTTACAGTTTTTTGATTTAGGACAGGGGTTCCCAATTCCAGCCCTCGCGCCTCTCCGCTTACTTAAAAGGGTATTCCGCCATCTTAAGATTCCAGTTAAGAGTTGCAATTAAATCACACAATAAACACAGCACAATAAATTTATCAAAAGTGACAGTAAAAACATTACAAAATAAATGTTCAAATATATTAAAAAAGAAAGCGTTTTTTTTAAATTGCAATAATATTTCACAATATTACTGTATTTTTTATCAAATAAGTGCAGCTTTGGTGAACAAAGAGACATTGAAAAAGATTTCAAAAAATCTTACGACCCCAAACATTTTAATGAAAGTGTATAAAGACAATGGGCCTCATTCATGAAACACGAGCAGAACAAATTTTTGTGTAAATGGCTTGTAAAGCTGTTCTGACATAATTTTTCGGATTCAAGAAAAATAAAATGTTCAAAATGTAAGTTGGTACGAAAGAAATGTATACCTGCTCCCTGCTATGTAAATGGTGCATAAAACATTCAAACGTTCTGTGTTCTTTTAGGTAAACTGATGACTGCATTTTGATGCACTATGTACCATAATAATATTTCACGAGTTTGTTTGCCCTGTCTTTTTGTAGCTGAGAATTGAAAATGTTCAATTTTGGGTAAAACACAGAGCTCGCCACTGTCACTTTTTACCCAGCCGTCCATTCACAGTGGAGGAGGGGCATGACAAATACTACACAGACAACTATCCTACTTGTACAACGACTGAACAACAATGGAAGTTAATGTTGCTAGTTACTGCATTTATATTCAGTAATATTCTTCAGAATGAAATGCTAGTAACCCAAGCATTTTAGCTGGAAAAACACTGCGCCTCCAGCTGGGCATTTTCAGAAGAGCACCTGGCATTTCAGCTGGCATATGTCCTATTAGTCTCTTTTGCATTTATGCAATATACTGGAGCCAAACCTGAGAAGGGAGTCCAGAAGATTCCACAGCATTCCTGGACATGTTATTTACATAGTTGTAATTCATTGGTGGGGATTATGCTAATTGTGGTTGAGCATGCATGCATATTTATGAATGATTGGAATTCATTAACATACACACGTTTAACTATCATATCTGATGTTTACGAATCGTTTGTCAGGAAGGTCCGTTTTATGCACAAATTAGTCTGAATTTACTCCTATATATTTTTGAAAGTTTTCTTGAATGAGGCCCATTATCCACAAAAGACAACTGGACTATACGATTTTTAACCCTTAAACAGGCACCACGTAATATGTACTCTTTAGTCTCTTGTAGGAGGCATGACAAAGAATTTTTCGTCCAATTCAGTTATCATTATCATAGTTGAGTCTGTTTGGAGAATGTGGGTCACATGACCTGGTTCAAATTTTCTGTGCTCGCTGACCTAAAGCCAACACGTCCAGCCATGGTGCTGGACATTCTGACATTATAGAAAGTAGGCATATATTAATCTTACTTTTTTTCAGCAAAAAATGCAATACCACTGCTAATGTTAATTATGAACATTGTCTTAAGATGTTGAAAAAGAAAATGATTCATGTTAGTCATATGTTGTTCATGCTGTTATTTACTGCATTTTGAAATGTCCATATCCCCTGAGGTACATTGCCAGATTAGGGTAAGAAAAAAGGTTAATCCACAATATTGACAATGAGAGGTGTCGCAAGGTAAACTGATTAAAAATAAATCACTTCGAGGGGAGGGGGTCCGCCTCAGTAGAAATTGCATTCCAGGGCTGGGGCCCTTAGGGAAGATCCTTATAGGCCCTCCTGGCTCTGTACACAGTCCCCTTTCTCAACCTTTCTCAAAATTGTGCAAATGTTAGTATTCACATGTAAAACTGATATTACTACATTAAGTTGACTACAAGTTTGCATTTTTAACTAGATATTTTCTTGCAGGGTTTCACACAGCTCATTTTATAGTACAAAAGGGGTGTCCATTCCTGCTCCTGGAGGGCTAGCATCCTGCAGAGTTTAGCTCCAACACTGATCAAACACACCTGAAAAATCTAACCAAAGTCTAGGGATGGAGTCTAGGGCAGTGAACCTCAAGGGCTAGAACTGATGAGACAGTTCAGCAGTGGAAAAATACAAGAAATGTATATGCCTTAATTTTAGGACACTTAGACATTGTCATACATGCAGCATAATTTGCATATTACATTTTTTTGCATCAAATAAATCATAGACATATTGATGACTTTGGTGTTTTCTTTTGTACCCTAATAGGGCAATGTATCATGAATCATGTATCAAAGTGACATGAAATGATAATTTTCCAGTCTTGCCTGTTTTAGGGTTAAGTGTGGTCCGACTGGTCTTTTATTTCTTGTCTAAGCAGGATGTAGAAACCATTCAGGGCAGTCAAACAGCTGCCCGCTTCTCGCACATTCTACAGAAAGACGCCTTCCTCGTGTTCCGCTCCCTCTGCAAGCTGTCAATGAAGCCCCTGGCTGATGGACCACCAGACCCAAAGTAAGAACATGGAGAAAAAATTTAACATTAGCAACATTAGAAGATAAATCAGTCAAGAAAGTTTTTTTAAGCTTGTTATTTTATATGAAAGACTTCATGAACTGACAATCAGGCCTGTAAATGATGTATAGTGTCTGAGATGTTGCTGGAGGAAGTCTGAGTGCTCTGGTCCCACAATGGACACTCCCTGTTTGAATTAATTCACCGTTATTTATTCAGTTTTATTCAAACAGATCCTTAACATTCGAATGACTGCTGTCATTTTTCTATCCTCTCTTTCAGGTCTCATGAGTTGCGCTCCAAGGTGGTTTCCCTGCAGCTGTTGCTGTCAGTTCTGCAGGGTGCTGGACCTGTGTTTCGAACCCATGAGATGTTCGTAAACGCCATCAAACAGTACCTGTGTGTGGCACTCTCTAAAAACGGGGTCTCCTCTGTGCCTGAAGTATTTGAACTCTCTCTTGCCATCTTTCTTACCCTGCTCTCCCACTTCAAAGTGCACCTTAAGATGCAAATTGAGGTAAAAATATGGTCAGATGTTCAGATTTTCTCATGATATTCAAAACATTTTGATCTAAAAGCTTATGCTTAAATGCATGAAATTAGTTTTGCAGACAAATATAAATTTTGCCTGTGATTTAAAAAAAATAAATGAATAAAAACAGGAAATGGAAATTAAAGTATTCATTTTTTTTGTCTCTTGCCACTACTTTTTGCTCAGGTGTTCTTCAGGGAGATCTTTCTAACAATCCTGGAGACGTCATCCAGCTCCTTTGAGCACAAGTGGATGGTCATTCAGACTCTTACTCGAATATGTGCAGGTTGGCGCACCTCAGTGTACACTTGCAGAAACATACACAGAAGCATCTCACAGATAATTAGCTCAAATATCAAACTCAATTTTGAATCAGTCTGCTGTTCTTCTCACAGATGCACAATGTGTGGTGGACATTTATGTGAACTATGACTGTGATCTCAACGCTGCCAACATTTTTGAGCGGCTGGTAAATGACCTGTCTAAAATCGCCCAGGGAAGGAGTGGACAGGAGCTCGGCATGACTCCATTACAGGTAGCTATCATAATTTTCGAACTACAACATTAGTACTTTACATGGCATGCTATTCTTTTAAATGTACATGATAGAGCATATGTCATTTAGATTTCATTTAGCAGATGCTTTAGTTTGAAACAACTTAAATGAGGTAAAAATATCAACACAGAAAACTGTATTTCAAAAGTAAACCAGAATAATAAACATCTCTAGCAAAAAAAGGTGGCATGCTATTGTATAATTGCAAGTATGAGTCATAAAATTTAGATGGTATTTAGCGGATGCTTTAAAGGGGGGCGGGGGGAGATGATAAATAAATAAATAAAAATACAATAATATATATATATAATTTTTTTTTATTATAATGTACAAAAATTTTAAGTGATTAATCATAATATTAGCAATGGGAAAAAAAACTACATTTCAAAAAAGAACCAGAATAGTATAAACATTTCTAGTAAAAAACAGATGCATACTATTTTATATTAACGTATATGTCAGGGGTCTCCAAACTCGGTCCTGGAGGGCCACTGTCCTGCAGAGTTTAGCACCAACCCCAAATAAACACACCTGAACCAGCTAATCAGTGTCTTACAAGGCCCTAGTAAGACACTGATTAGCTGGTTCAGGTGTGTTTATTTGGGGTTGGCACTAAACTCTGCAGGACAGTGGCCCTCCAGGACCGAGTTTGGAGACCCCTGGTATATGTCATACAATTTAGATTTCATTTAACAAACGTACGTAATCTGAAATATCTTAATGTGGTAAAAATATTTTTATAAATATATATTTTTAATAAAATCAAGTGATTAATCATAATCTAAGTATTAAACTAAGTATTACTACTATTAACTACTATTAGTAGTGCCAGACAACTACATTTCAAATATAATTCCAGAATATTGCAAACATATCCAGTAAAAACAGGTGCATGATTCACTGTGTGTAATAATTCAGAGTTGATCGGTTAATGATTCATTTGCAGGAGCTGAGTTTGAGAAAGAAAGGGCTGGAGTGTCTGGTGTCCATTTTGAAGTGCATGGTGGAGTGGAGCAGAGACATGTACGTCAACCCCAACCTGCAGGCCAACCTCGGTAAGACAATATTGGGGTCTGTTTTAATTGTCTGTATTATCTTTTACAACAATTTTGCAAGTCTAATAGACTTGTGTTGTGCTGTAGGTCAGGAACGTCCAGCAGAGGGTGACAGTGTGGATGTGAAGCTCCCTGAGCATCTTTCCTCTCGCAGAGATAGTGTGAGCTCTCTGGACTCCACTGTGTCCTCTGGAGTTCAGCAGTCTCAGCCAGATCACCCTGAGCAGTATGAGGTCATCAAGCAGCAGAAAGAGATCATTGAGCATGGCATTGAGCTGTGAGTTTTCTTTTTTTATCAGCTATTTCTTTTTCCTTTTTCCTTTATTTTTTTGACTGTTTCTGTGATTCTTAAAGGTTTAACAAGAAACCAAAAAGGGGATTGCAATACCTGCAGGAACAAGGCATGCTGGGAACCTCACCAGAAGACATCGCACAGTTCCTGCAACAAGAGGAGCGTTTGGACACGGTAAGTTCATGCTCCTTTTCATACATGGATAAATTGGTGAACCAAGAAATTTCGTGCTCCAGCTACTTAGACTCTGCTGTGTCATGTGATCAGACTCAGGTTGGTGAGTTCCTGGGAGAGAATGTGAAGTTTAATAAGGAGGTGATGTACTGCTACGTGGACCGTTTGGACTTTTGTGGCAGAGACTTTGTGTCAGCACTCCGTGCCTTCTTGGAAGGCTTCAGGCTTCCAGGTGAAGCCCAGAAAATTGATAGGCTTATGGAGAAGTTTGCCGCCCGCTACCTGGAGTGCAATCAGGGGTGAGTTTTGTAGTCTGAGGAGGAATTTTATATTTCTGAGGCTTGCTTGGGGTTTGTGTAGCCTTTGTGCTGACCTGTCTGTTGCTCTGTAGGCAGACTCTGTTTGCCAGCGCGGACACCGCTTACGTTCTGGCCTACTCCATCATCATGTTAACCACCGACCTGCACAGTCCACAGGTAAGACTGCTTATTTTTATTTTTGCTTTGCTTTCTACCTGCTAAGATACCTTGACAACTAACCAGCAACTGCATAGCAACACGCTAGGTGGTTATAAGGGTGTTGATGTCCAGATGCTAGGGTGTTCTGGTTGTTTGCTAGGTGGTTGCAACTGTATACCAACGTGCAAAAAAGCATGCTTGTTTTATTTCCAGAAAATGTCAAAATCTATTTTAATGTCTAAATTATTTTATTTTTCCTCTCTTCAGGTAAAGAACAAGATGACGAAGGAGCAGTACATAAAAATGAACCGTGGCATTAATGACAGTAAAGACCTGCCCGAGGAGTATCTCTCCTCCATCTATGATGAAATTGCAGGCAAGAAGATAGCCATGAAGGAGAGCAAAGAATACTCCATCACTCCCAAATCCAGCAAACAGAGTAAGAGCTATATAGATAATATTGATCTTTAGCGTCTAATTTCCTTTGTTGGGATTAAAAAAAACAATGCTGATTTGTCTTCCTGTTAGATGTAGCCAATGAGAAGCAGAGAAGGCTGCTGTATAACATGGAGATGGAGCAGATGGCCAAAACGGCTAAAGCTCTGATGGAGGCTGTAAGTCACGCTCAGGCTCCCTTCTTCAGTGCCACTCACCTAGAGCACGTCCGGCCCATGTTCAAGGTAACAACATCACAACACAGTTTTTCACAATTTTCAGTTTCAAAACCACACGTCTTAGCAGTTTGGTGTCATTGAGCACTGGAACACAAGATCATTGATATGTCAAAAGGATCATGAGCAGGTCATGGAAGAGACATAATCTGATGTGTTCCAGGAAGTGGCTTCACACATAAATCTCAAAAGGTCGAAAGGAAGTTAAACTTTGAAATGAAAGTATGTTTTGTGTGGGTTCATTTCTCTATACTTGTATGCTTATGTAAAACAGCTGGCCTGGACTCCCCTGCTGGCGGCGTTCAGTGTCGGACTCCAGGATTGTGACGATCAGGATGTGGCGTCTCTTTGTCTGGAGGGAATTCGCTGTGCTATCAGGATCGCCTGCATCTTCAACATGCAGGTTTGTGTTTTTACTCTTTTCATGTGACTGATCTTATTTAAGGCTGTTTTATTTAGTTCCTTTTGCCAAGTCTTATTTTCTTTTCTGTTTCATTCTCTCTGCAGTTGGAAAGAGATGCCTACATCCAGGCCTTGGCCCGGTTTACGCTGCTCACAGCCAGTTCAAGTATCACAGAGATGAAGCAGAAGAACATTGACACCATTAAGACTCTAATCATGGTCGCCCACACCGACGGAAACTACTTGGGCAATTCCTGGCATGAGGTGGGCATCAGAGCATATATATATATATATATATCACACAGTCGTGGTCAGAATTATTGACTGATTGTTAAGTATGATCAAAGAAGGCTGTGAAAATTCATCTGCATTGTTTTTCCTTTTGATCTTTCATTTAAAAAAAAAATCACAAAAATCTAAACTTTCATTGAAGCAAAACTAATGTAGGGGGAAACTCACATTATGAAATAAATGCTTTTCTCTAATAAACGTTGGCCACAATTATTGGGTACCCTTAGAAATTCTTATGAGTTAAATATCTGAAATATATTCCCATTCATATTTACAATTTTTAGCACACCAGGGATTATTATAATTTATGGAAATTATCCAGTCATGACTTACTGTTTCACAGGAGTATAAATATGAGTGAACACAAAGGCCAGATTTCCTTAATCCTCCATCACAATGGGTAAAACCAAAGAATATAGTTCTGATGTGCAAAAAAAGATTGTTGAGCTTCACAAAATAGAAAGTGGCTGTAAGAAAATAGCTAAAGCATTGAAAATTCCCATTTCCACCATCAGGGGGGGCAATAATTAACAAGTTCCAATCAACAGGACATGTTACGAATCCGCATGGAAGAGGATGTGTGTCTATATTGTCTTAATGCATGGCGAGGAGGATAGATTGAGTGGCCAAAGAAAGAAAATAGTTGAGTCTTGGTGTCACAAAGCCTCAAAAAAAATATCTAACACCACCTACATCACCACAAGTTGTTTGGGAGGGTTTCAAGAAAAGTCCTCAGACACAAGTTGTCAGACACTACTGGAACTTCAAACGGGACTGGGTTCTGTGGTCAGATGAAAATAAAAAATTTGCTTTTTGGCAGCAAACCCACAAAATAGGTTTGGTGCCCACAGAGATAAAAAGTACCCCATGTGTACAATTAAATATACTGCTGGACTGCTTTAATGTTGTGGGCCTATTTTTTTGTTGGAGGTCCTAGACATCTTGCATCATGGACAGTGTTTCCCATAGGTTGAGAATTTGCTTGTGGTGGTGGGCAGGGCAGAGTGGCTCGGCATGGTGCTTGATGAGCGGGTTCAGAATAAACTAGTCAAACAAAGGTTTATGAATTGATATGCAGATAAAATTTACTTTTATTAACAACAGTAATGTGCAAAAACCTATTTTTATATAGAAAATGTAAATATTCGGCTCTTAGTAAATGTAGGCTACCATTGTTATTCTATAGTATCACACTGAACTGACCGACAGCTTCAGTGATTATAAAAGGAGCGCTCTTTACTTGTTTTCTGGGTAATTAAGTCACAATTTGAAGAAAAGTTTTTGTTTTTCATGAAACTTTGTGACTTCCTACTTTTTTCCATATATTAAAGAGTGGAAATGGCTAATAAGTCGATAAGTGCTCCTCTGCCGCCACCTACTGGTTATAGTGGTAATTTCATGTCTTTTTAAAATAAAAAGTGCTTTAAACTTTTAGTTTTACAAATCATCACATTTAAAATTTGATCATATTTAGAGCTTTTAAGTGCTGGAAAAAGTGTGAAACAATTGAAAGGCTTTGAAAAGTGGTTGAATTTCACTCTCAAAAGGTTATACGAAGCCTGAGATGAATAATGTAAAGAACACAATTTCTTCCACAATACAATGGGGTGTCTCTACAGTAAATTCATGGTGAATGTTTATGATTTGTGGACTGAAATCCCTTAACTTCGTTCATGGCTCAATGTTTCTCCTGGTTTCCACGTCAGCGCTGTTTGATCTGATAACTGTGGTTTATAACCGTGAATTCTGCGCCGAATGCTTCCCACTAGATCTCAGAGTAGCAATGTTATTAATTCTGTGGTGAATTCAAGCACTTTCTCTCTGGATCTCCCGGTGCTGTGTGATAACAGTGTCATGTGATCGAGATTGGCCCTGCGTATGAACTCGCGCTGTACTGTCTATTATTGCTCCGAGCTGATAAACGGACAACGGACCGCGCACCGCAGCTCAAACAAGTAGCGCGGTTCCGTTACGCTTTCGTTTTGTTTGCCATATGTTTCTCATATGTAACAGAAATGGCAGCTCTTATCATTTGGGCACCAGTGCGACCTTAGTTTGCCGCGTTGGATGACGAGTCGACGGCGCGCGCACCAGTTTGCCGTCAACTATGCAAATGAGAAGATAATGCGGAACTGGTTCCCAAATGCAAGCTAAACTCAGCACATGTGAACTGAGACGCAGAGCTGATCAAGTGCTGATTGCGTGTATGGGAAACACTGATGGATTCTGTCAAATGCCAACAGATAAAAAAAAATCTAAACTTGACAGCCTCTGCTAGAAATCTTATAATGGGCCTTGGTTGGATTTTCCATCAGGACAATGATCCAAAATAAACATCAAAATCAACACAACAATGGGTCACTGAACACAAAGTGAAGGATCTGCCATGACCATTCCAGTCCCCTGACCGGAATCCTCGCAAAACTCAAAAAGAGAGTATATCAACATGGATCTGGAGAGATTCTGTATGGAGGAATGGTCTCTGATCTCTTGTCACGTGTTCTCAAGCTCATCAGGTATTAAAGGAGAAGACTCAGAGCTGTTATCTTGGCAAAAGGAGGTTGAAAAAGGTATTGAATAAAAGGGTGCCATTAATTGTGGCCGACATGTATTGGAGAAAGACATTTTATAGTGAGATTACAATTTTCAATTGTTTTACTTCAATTAAGGTTTAGATTTTTGTGAATTTTTTTAATAAAAGGTCAAAAAGATTAACAATGCAGATTTATTTTTACACGCTTCTTTGTTCATATTTACCAGGGGTGCCAATAATATATGTATACACATATGAACAAAGAAGCCTGTATATTTATGTACAGGCTTTATGTAAAAAATATGTTTTTATTTTTTGTTTATATAACTATTTTTTTTGAAACTTGGATTTTTACTTGGGTTGCCAACAAAAAAAAATTATTTTGATTTTTAGAAGTTCATTTTGATTTTTCATTGATATACAAATAGATGTATAAAAACACTTTTACTGGGAAACAGTGGCATGCAATGCAAAACATTACTGATAGGTTTGTAGTTTTCAGCACATTCTTACTGATCATTTCAAGACTATCACAATTTTTGCTAATTCAACAAAATTGACACACATCTGTTTTCTAGCTAGTCAATATTATCTTGCTGACAAATCAGCAGAATTTGCAACAGCAGTGAAGAATCACCACAGAAAACCAAATGATTAGGTTTGAAAAATTGATGTAGATCAATTAATGTAACATTCAGACACTGGTCTGAAACACTCTTAAACTCGCCCCAGGCCAGCAGGTAATCCTTATTGTTGATCCCTGTAAAGTCATGCAACTCCACTCCACTGGTGGGCATTGACCCCTGCTTTCCTCCAAAACCACTGAATAGATAACGTTTCTTTGTAGACTCTATATGTCTGCCTGCTTTGTTTCCCTGTGTAGATTCTGCGGTGTATCAGTCAGCTGGAGTTGGCTCAGTTGATTGGAACAGGGGTGAAGACGCGTTATATCTCCGGTGTAGTCCGGGACCAGGGAGGCAGCATAAAGGGCTTCCCATCAGGGGGAGAGGAGTTCATGCCCCTCGGTTTAGGTAAGCTATTGTATGACTGCAGTTAATAGCTCACGGATGGGGCCCAAGTGTTCAGTCTGTTTATTGTTTGTTTATTGATGTGTGTGGATCGTGTTGACAGTGTTGCTTATGGAGCAAAAACATATTATTGGTCTCCTGCAGGTACTTTGGTTGGAGGTCCAGACAAGCGTCAGATGGCTCATATCCAGGAGTCAGTGGGGGAGACCAGCTCTCAGAGTGTTGTGGTGGCTGTGGACAGGTGCATTGAAATCACAGGACAATACAAACATAGAGTGTTGTTCTTGCTGTTTATAATCCTCTGTCTGACCTTTCGTCTCTGTGTTTTGTGTGCCAGAATCTTCACTGGATCCACCAGGCTTGATGGAAATGCAATTGGTAGGGTTTCTTTGTTTTGTTTTTTGTTTTAATGTAACATTTTTAAGTGGGCAATATAAATATACACATTACCGTTCAAAAGTTTGGGATGGGTAAGATTTCATAAGTCTCTCATGCTCACCAAGACTGCATCAAGATACAGTAAAAACAGTAATATTGTGAAGTATTATCACTTAAAATAGCTGTTTTCTATTTAAATATATTTTAAAATGTAATTTATTCCTATTATGGCAAATCTGAATTTTTAGCATCATTAGTGTCACATGATTCTTCAGAAATCATTCTAATATGATGATTTGCTGCTCAAGAAACATTTCTGATAATTATCAATGTTGAAAATAGTTGTGTTGCTTCATAGTTTTGTGAAAACCATGATGCATTTTTCTCAGGATTCTTTGGTGAATAGAAAGTTCAAAAGAACAGCATTTACTTGAAATATTTTTGAAATATGTTTACATTATTTCTTTCAAAAAAAAAAAATCTTACTGACACCAAACCTTTGAACAATAGTGTAACTATCAGATTATATTATTTATTATTCCTTATTGACAGAGCGCAAAAATTGTCACAATTAGTTACAGCATGTGGCGGCATTAAACTTATAAACAAATAAATGTACAAATAAAATGCTCTAATAATTTCAGCCCGAAACAGTGATGAATTGAACATTCCCCAATGCTGCAAATGAGAGAGAGAAATGCTAGGGGTTTGATTTATAGAGCGTTCCATTTTTAGTTGTAAAACATGAAAAATAAAATTAGCATGGGTTAGCATAATTAGCATAATTCCTCAGGAATTATTAAATAGTTTTAGAGTAGTGGTTTTGGGTTTATGAGTTAAATAAAGTCTGTGGTTAACATGAAAAGACATTCATGTTTTGTTCTACAACATTATTTACATAGTCAAACCTTAAATTTGAATTATGAAGCATTTGTGTTGCTAAATAAAGACTTACACAAAGATGCAAGTTTACATGCTTGGCAAACCAAACAACTGTTGTAATCCTTATATACATACGCAATACAATGTGACATTAAAGGTTGTCACTCCACTGTTACTCGTTAGAATAAACTAGCTTGTTACTGGAAAAGCAACACTATTTTGAAAACAATTGAGGTACTCTCACGCTACTGAGGGGTGTAGCTAAGTTATTAGTATCACTATATGTAAGTTACACACCAACACTGTTTGAAAGCATATCTGTGTGGGTTGATTATGACGATACTTTAATTCTACTTGTGTAAATTTGAGTCAGTTTTGTTGGAAATTACAAAGAAACGAACTAGAATGACTGCATTCCTAGCATATCTTTAGCTTCATAAGCAATGGAAAATTAGTTCTTAGTCTAAGTGGGCGTCCACGCTGTGATCCTGTTCACCATAGCTTGGATTTGTTCTTAGTCTGACATTCATATTTGGTCCATTACATCGTAAGGAAGTGAGTTACAAGGGGTGGTGGTTGTTCAGCCTGAATTGCTTCTAAAGCCATCACGAATTGCAATCGTCTGCCTTATTGTGACATTATCCAAGTGAAACAACTTCTCAAACAAGAAAAAATGTAGGGGGAAACTTGAATTTGTCTATCTGGAATTATGTTTCCTAATTGTGAATTGAATTTACCTGTTTCCAGGACTCAATTCAGAAGTAAATATAAACTTCCCTTATTCGTGTAAAACTTACACGTGTAGTTTCATGACGGAGCTTCTCTTTCATAGAAGACAATAGGGCTTTTTGATTCAGAAATTATGTAAGAATTTGCAAAAATAGTTCAGGAAATGTTAGTAACAAGCTATTATTTATTTTTATTTTTTTAAAAGACTCTTTTTCTTTCAAATAATTGCTACATGTCTTGGTTGTAGGTGTATGAGTGGCTGAAAATGATCTGTTTCAGACTGTTTTGGGGGAAATTTTATTTAGTTAATTTATTATGTAGCCTAACCATTAGGCGACTGCCACACAAAATGGCTTTCTGGACTGACTCACTCTTCCATCCCACGTTAATTCACTTTTACACTTCATGCACAAAGACACTCTTCTAAACTGTCAAACCAATGTGTTGTGCCAGTAGACAGTGAACATGTAGATAATGTATTTGAGGGCAAAATGTCCCTGAGATTTGCATGAATTCTAAACTCTGCTCCATCTCCAGTTGACTTTGTGCGTTGGCTATGTGCGGTGTCCATGGACGAGCTGGCCTCTGCGCACCAGCCGCGCATGTTCAGTCTGCAGAAGATAGTGGAAATCTCCTACTACAACATGAACCGCATCCGTTTGCAGTGGTCACGCATTTGGCAGGTCATCGGAGATCACTTCAACAAGGTCTGTGGCCTTTATCTAAAGGTGCGGTCACATTAACCATTGTTCTGTGAAGGTTCGTTGGCAAAATCCAGTCATTTTGATAGGAATCCATGCAATCAGAAATTGCACGTAAGGGTGAAAGATTTCACCACGCAGATTTTGCAACAATATCAATGTGGTGTCACGGATTCACCACATTCACCATCAGAAAGCAGCTTGGTTTGAAATTTACTTCTGTGTGAGCTGTGCTACACTATTGACTATAGACAATGGACCTTTTTTGTCAGCAAAATTTTGCGAAAATATCGCTAATGTGACTGTACCTTAAAGATGCCAGTGAAGTTTTTTTCTAGATTTGATGACTCCGTAAAACAGCTGTCTGATTGTGTTTTATTTCTGGTTTGACAGGTGGGTTGTAATCCTAATGAGGATGTGGCCATCTTTGCAGTTGACTCCCTGAGACAACTTTCAATGAAGTTTCTAGAGAAAGGAGAACTGGCCAATTTCCGCTTCCAAAAGGACTTTTTAAGGCCATTTGAACACATCATGAAGAAGAACAGGTGAGGAGAAGGGAGTTAGAAGTGAGTGATTGAGGAGGTAATGAAAGAATGAGGAAACCTGTTAAATGTAAACACTTAAAGGGATAGTTCACCCAAAAATGAAAATTAGCCCGTGATTTACTTACCCTCAAGCTTATCCTAGGTGTATATGACATTCTTCTTTCAGACGAATAACTGATTGTATTCGTCTGAAAGAAGAATGTCATACACACCTAGGATGGCTTGAGGGTGAGTAAATCATGGGCTAATTTTTGGGTGAATTTTTAAGGTTAACTTTAAGGTTAATTGTGTCAGAGTTAACCCAGTTTCTGTTAACCCAGCTTATTATGCTGAAGCAACTATAAGTAGGCCTTTTGTAGTTTGTTTTCCCCAAAAAGTGTTACTTGGACTGCACAATTTGGGGAAAAAAATCGATTTGCAATTTTTCTGATAATAACTGATTGTGATTTTTTTTTAAATGCGAAAACTCCAGATTTGCCCCGCTTGTTTGTAACACTGCACAACTGCACTTTTGTGAGTATATATCAATATGGCTATTAAAATAATATTAATAATAATTATATTATTATATTAATAAATATTATTATTATTACTAAATAAGAATATAAAAGTTACTAAATAAAAACAAAATTAGAAATATTTCACAAAAGAAAAATGGAGTATTTAAGAAAAATCATAATAATAACTATGAAATTACAATACTAATATTTGTGGCTGTCTTAATCCAAACGTTAAGCCTTCAGACTTTCATTTTGACGGAAAACCGCAGGGAGCCCTTACACAATGCGTATATTTATTTAAATAAATTGCAGCCTTTGTGATATGGCAATCGCACTGAGCTGTATCATGATTTTGGTTTTATTTTGATTTAATTGTTTACCCCAAACACTGGCTGCCATTAAATGTGGTACCATCAAAATTCTGTTTGTTTGAGACATTTGACCTGTCTGACACAGCAACTTTAGCTCAATCAATGGCATGAGTTTGGGGCAGAACTAACTATTTGTCTGACCATTATAAAGATAGAAGAAGTGTTCTGGAAACCTATTTTAATTCATTATTTTAGCACATTTTTCCATTTTAAGCCATGCATTTTACTTTCTTCTACACTAACTTCCTCGTCCTTTTCTAAAGGTCGCCTACTATCCGGGACATGGTGATACGTTGTGTGGCACAGATGGTGAACTCCCAGGCTGCTAATATTCGCTCTGGCTGGAAGAACATCTTCTCTGTGTTCCATCAAGCAGCATCAGATCATGATGAGAACATTGTGGACCTAGCGTTTCAGACCACAGGGCACATTGTTAGTAAGTACCGGCAATTGCACATTATTTTAAAACTTGCATCTTGAATATTAAAAAAAAAAACATCATTCTCATGTCTATTCTTTGCTTCCTCACAGTGAACACGTTTCAGCAGTATTTTGCTGCGGCCATTGACTCTTTCCAGGATGCAGTGAAGTGTTTGTCGGAGTTTGTGTGTAATGCTGCATTTCCTGACACCAGTATGGAAGCCATTCGGCTCATCCGCCACTGCGCTAAATACGTGTCTGACAGGCCGCAGGTGAGTGCTGTCACCTCAGTCTTTGTTACCCATGACATCTGAGCTTCAAAGATTACATTTTAGTCACTCTTCCTCTTTCCAGGCACTGAGGGAGTACACTAGTGACGATATGAACGTGGCACCATGTGACCGCGTTTGGGTGCGAGGCTGGTTCCCTATCCTGTTTGAGCTTTCCTGCATCATCAACCGCTGCAAACTAGACGTCAGGACCAGGTTGGTCGCCATCATCAACCTTGCTACTCTTATAATTTCCTAAAGAAACACTTTTTGAAGCTTATTCAGAGGGTGTGTTTTGGTGTTTCAGGGGTCTGACTGTAATGTTTGAAATCATGAAGAGTTACGGACACACATTTGAGAAGCACTGGTGGCATGACCTCTTTCGGATCATCTTTCGAATATTCGACAACATGAAGCTCCCTGAGCAGCAAACTGAAGTGAGTGTCAATCACAAGTTTAATACTCCAACATAGCGGAGTAACTGTAGCGACGCTGCTAAACTAACGACATTTTTGATAATGTGATAATTGTTCATTGTTCTATTCAATTCATTTGAAATGAGCCTTATTGGCATGACTGTGTGAAATAGCACAGTATTGCCAAAGTAATAGACATATACAAACATATACAGTCAAACCAAAATTTATTCAGACACCTTAAAAATTAGCTTATTCGCTATAGTTTAGAAAATGGTAATAAAATATGACAAGAACTCATATTGTCCTAAAGAGTTAAACTGTGTCAGAACAAATTCATCTTGATAATGTCAGATAACTTTGATGTATGTAAAAAATTACAATCAACCAATCAGCTGTCAGCTGTTACATTTAAGTACACAATTAGATAATACCAATTTGGGTCAACCAATTACCAAGCAGTGCTTAATTTTGTTCAGTCTGTGGTGTAAAAGGTCGCATTAGCAATTAAAGAAAAAACACTTAAGCAAAACATGGTCAGGTCAAAGTGTCTGAATAATTTTGGTCCCAAATTTTTATAAATCTTACTGGTAGTCCACTGTATGAGGAATTTTTGGGTATAATATGCCACAGTTTACATTATTTTGCTATCCTCACTTACATAAATGAACTATAGTATCCTGCACACACTAGTAATAAAAATATCTGGTGTCTGAATAATTTTTGGTTTGACCAGATAAAAAAAGGGGAAAAACATTGGCATTGTATTCAAACTACTTGAGCTTTTCCAATAACAAGCGACTTTTTTTTTTCCATATCAGTATAGCAGCACAAAATGTTACATCACTGGTTTTTGTCACATTATTTTGTGCATGCAGCCTTGCGACCGAGCAAGCTGAAGTAATAATCAAACATACTTCACTAGCATGTCTACTAGAGTAGTAGCATTGGAAAGTCTGATTCGTTTAGAGTCTGTTGGTTCAGTGTGTTCTTATTAATGAACTGATTCAAAAAACGGTTTACTGATTCATTTGAATTATCACTCATTTGTGTTCCTAGAAGCCCCTGTGCAGCGTTTTCATTTTTGCACAAAAAGAATGTGCGATTTAGATTTCTTTTATGCTTGTGTGTGTGTGTGTGTGTGTGTGTGTGTGTGTGTGTGTGTGTGTGTATATATATATATATATATATATATATATATATATATAATCTAATTTAAAAGATATTTCCCCCTTTTATAGCTTGACTGTAGCTGTAGACTGTAGTTAGTTGTGTATCCACCATATTTTTAACATAAGAGCAGACGCTGTCATTTGTAACTTAAATGTTGAGGCTTCTGGCGTCAGTTGCTTCCAGTTATTTTAGCTGTATAAAAATAGTCTGTTTTGCTTCTTGAT
Organism: Coreius guichenoti; assembly: GCA_039654105.1. Lineage (NCBI taxonomy): Eukaryota > Metazoa > Chordata > Actinopteri > Cypriniformes > Gobionidae > Coreius > Coreius guichenoti. The sequence goes on from CM077178.1 coordinate 22,208,136, forward strand.
GTATCTGTCTGGTATGATCATATTATTTTAATCTAATATTGTAATCGTAAACCCACTGGTTTGTTGCGCAAAAAGTTTTACTGCACTTTGTTATTCTTCTAGTTGTAACGGCTAATGAATTAGAAGTCTCACACATTCACAAGAGAATAGCTTACTTGCGCATTGAAAAATAAGGTAGATACATTGCAGCCAATCAATGATGACAAAGTTTTTTTTTTTTTTTTTTTAAATAAATTTCCATTTTTTTCTTTCATAGAAAACCGAGTGGATGACGACAACATGTAACCATGCCCTCTTCGCTATCTGTGATGTGTTCACACAATTTTACGAGCCTCTCAGCGAGGTGCTACTGGCGGATATTTTTGCACAGCTGCAGTGGTGTGTGAAACAAGGTGGGGATTTTACTAATCTGTTGCGCTAATCATGAGGGAGAGTTTGTGAATTTTAAGACCCGCCCTGCTACTTGCTGTACTTCATTCCAGATGGACATTTCAAATGTGACAACTACACATGTCACATTTGGGGAAACATATTGGCCCAGTGGGTGGTAGTGTTTTAAATCATCAGGGTGTGGTGATACAAGGAAACTGTTAGTGTGTTACACTCAGAACTCCGCCTCTGTTCTTAGATAATGAGCAGCTGGCGCGGTCAGGCACAAACTGTCTGGAGAACCTGGTGATCCTGAACGGGGAGAAGTTCAGTCCGGAGGTGTGGGACGTCACCTGCGCTTGCATGCTGGATATCTTCCAGACCACCAGCCCTCATGCGTATGACACTCTTGCACACCACCATCTGTTTCAGTGACACTTAACGGCCTTCCATCTGGATGTGTTTTGATTAGAGTTGTCAATCGATTAAAAAATCAAATAAATTACTTGGTATGATAATCAATTAGTCTAAATAAATGCAAATAATCACACTACACAATTTTTTGTATTTTCTAGCTTAATCTGAAAGGGTTTTTTTCCCCCCACTTTTCTGGGGTCTGTAAGACACGCCAACATATTTCAAACTCTTGACAGGTGTTGACAATGACCACTGATAGGGATAGGCGATATGATCAAAATCTTATATCACGATATGAGTAATTTTATTTCACAATAACTATATATATATATATATATATATATATATACACACACATACACACACACATACACACACACACACACACACACACACACACACACACAGTGGGGAGAACAAGTATTTGATACACTGCCAATTTTGCAGGTTTTCCTACTTACAAAGCATGTAGAGGTCTGTAATTTTTATCATAGGTACACTTCAACTGTGAGAGACGGAATCTAAAACAAAAATCCAGAAAATCACATTGTATGATTTTTAAATAATTAATTTGCATTTTATTGCATGACATAAGTATTTGATCACCTACCAACCAGTAAGAATTCCGGCTCTCACAGACCTGTTAGTTTTTCTTTAAGAAGCTCTCCTGTTCTCCACTCATTACCTGTATTAACTGCACCTGTTTGAACTCGTTACCTGTATAAAAGACACCTGTCCACACACTCAATCAAACAGACTCCAACCTCTCCACAATGGCCAAGACCAGAGAGCTGTGTAAGGACATCAGGGATAAAATTGTAGACCTGCACAAGGCTGGGATGGGCTACAGGACAATAGGCAAGCAGCTTGGTGAGAAGGCAACAACTGTTGGCGCAATTATTAGAAAATGGAAGAAGTTCAAGATGACGGTCAATCTCCCTCGGTCTGGGGCACCATGCAAGATCTTACCTCGTGGGGCATCAATGATCATGAGGAAGGTGAGGGATCAGGCCAGAACTACACGGCAGGACCTGGTCAATGACCTGAAGAGAGCTGGGACCACAGTCTCAAAGAAAACCATTAGTAACACACTACGCCGTCATGGATTAAAATCCTGCAGCGCACGCAAGGTCCCCCTGCTCAAGCCAGCGCATGTCCAGGCCCGTCTGAAGTTTGCCAATGACCATCTGGATGATCCAGAGGAGGAATGGGAGAAGGTCATGTGGTCTGATGAGACAAAAATAGAGCTTTTTGGTCTAAACTCCACTCACCATGTTTGGAGGAAGAAGAAGGATGAGTACAACCCCAAGAACACCATCCCAACTGTGAAGCATGGAGGTGGAAACATCATTCTTTGGGGATGCTTTTCTGCAAAGGGGACAGGACGACTGCACCGTATTGAAGGGAGGATGGATGGGGCCATGTATCGCAAGATCTTGGCCAACAACCTCCTTCCCTCAGTAAGAGCATTGAAGATGGGTCGTGGATGGGTCTTCCAGCATGACAACGACCCGAAACACACAGCCAGGGCAACTAAGGAGTGGCTCCGTAAGAAGCATCTCAAGGTCCTGGAGTGGCCTAGCCAGTCTCCAGACCTGAACCCAATAGAAAATCTTTGGAGGGAGCTGAAAGTCCGTATTGCCCAGCGACAGCCCCGAAACCTGAAGGATCTGGAGAAGGTCTGTATGGAGGAGTGGGCCAAAATCCCTGCTGCAGTGTGTGCAAACCTGGTCAAGAACTACAGGAAACGTATGATCTCTGTAATTGCAAACAAAGGTTTCTGTACCAAATATTAAGTTCTGCTTTTCTGATGTATCAAATACTTATGTCATGCAATAAAATGCTTTAGATGTGTGTGTGTGTGAGTGTGTGTGTGTGTGTGTGTGTGTGTGTGTGTGTGTGTGTGTGTGTGTGTGTGTGTATATGTATATATAGAATTTAGAATTTGTTTTAGATTCCGTCTCTCACAGTTGAAGAGTACCTATGATAAAAATTACAGACTTCTACATGCTTTGTAAGTGGGCAAACCTGCAAAATCGGCAGTGTATCAAACACTTGTTCTCCCCACTGCATGCATATATATATATATATATATATATATATATATATATATATATATATATATATATATATATATATAATTTTTTTTTTTTTTTTTTTTTTTTATATATATATATAATGATTTTTGCTTTAAGGTTTTTTATCATATAAAAATTTTGAAACATTGATATTTTCATAATTATTGTCACCAATTTTAATATCACAAAAAAACCTAATACTAGCCTAAGTAAAAAAAAAACCCTCAAGATTACTGAAGACAACTAAACAATCAGTGATGAAATAAGAACAAAGAATCTAATTACAAGCATATAGGAAAACAAACCACAATAGAACAAAGACAAATGAAATAGGCCTACCTGAAAAACTTCAAGCACTATAAATAAGAAATACTACATAAATTGAAAAAACTACACTGCATAGTCTTCACTGTGTAAATTAAATATACATTTTATTCTTATTAAAGTGATTCAGTCAAGAGCAGTCAGAGATTTCCTCTTTGTCTTTTGTTGTTTGATTAACATTAATGACACAGATGTCAGGAGGTATATTAGGCTGCTGTCACTTTAAGACCGAATGCACCGATCCAATTTACTGATACACATGCGCTTTCTTTCTAAACAGTTTACGTTCACTTACGACATAAATGACTGTGTTTACAAAGGATACTCGCAAAGATGGGCATTTTGACACGCAAGTGTGTGTATTTGACCGTTCAAGCCCAATAAGGTGTCAAAAAGAACTTAGTATATCGCCCACCCCTAACCACTGATATTGAAATCGGAGCGTGTTTGAACAAACTCAAGCTCCTCTAGCTCTGGTTATGAAATGCTTTCTCAGTTTGGTTTTGACTTTGTTCTTAACAGCTTGCTTACATGGCGACCAGCTGGACAGGAGGAGGAGGTGGGAGAAGGGAAACACATGGTGAGATCACAAACACATAAATAAATTAATAAATATTGCGAATACACACACAAATAATAAGCCTTAGCACCTTCTAAGCCCTTATTCTGTTATACATTGCTGTGTCCTACCCTTCTGCTAACACTGACACACCCACCAGACTTTGCTTGCTATTTATAGTAGACGTTTGCATATTAAGCTCTGGTTTTCATATGCATGTTGTGTGTGTTTGTCTCTGTGTTTTTTTTTTTTTGTTGTTTTTTTAGGATGTTGAGGTGGATTCTCAGTCGCAGAGCAGCTTTGAGAGGACTCTATCAGAGAGAGCCCATAGTCAGATGTCCACCGCCAGTGATGAAACCTGGAAAGGAAGGTCCCACACCAGTACGTACCGCTGCAATGCCTCTCTCTCTTTTATGGTGATTCTCATAAAAATATGTCCCTCATTACCATTTTTTTACTATATTTTTTAATTCAGCAAGTATGCATTAAATTGATCAAAAGTGACAAATACATTTATACAAATGATTTCTATTTCAAATAAATGCTGTTTCTGCAAAAATATATCAGTTTCCAAAAAAAGTATTAAGCAGCACAACTGTTTTCAACATTGACGATAATAAGAAGTGTTTCTTGAGCAGCAAATCAACACATTAGAATGATTTCTGAAGGATCATGTGACACTGAAGACTGGAGTAATGATGCTGAAAATTTAGCTTTACCATCACAGGAATACATTTCATTTTCAAATATATATACAAAAAAAAAAACAATTATTTAAAAATAATATTATAATGTAATAATATTTCACAACATTACTATTTCTACTGTATTTTTGATCAAATAAATGCAGCTTTGGTGAGCATAAGGGACTTCTTTCAAAAACATTTTAAAAACCTACCGACCCAAAACTTTTGAACTCTAAAATCAAAAAAAGTATATATAAAAATATTTTCCTAAAGAAAATTAAGCCTCCATTTCCCCATTACCGTAATGCAAAAAATTTTCCCCAAGTAATTTGTTTTACTGGATTATGGCGCGTTTCCACCGAGCGGTACGGTTCAGTACGATTCAGGACGCTAAATCCTGATCCGGCTTGCATTTCCACCACCAAAAGCACCCTTATGATAGGCATGGTGTAGCGATCAACGTCATTCTCACGCGAAGAAGAAATCTTGTTCTTGCTTCTCGGCATGTGGCTATTGTCACAAGAAGAAGACACGCTTTGTTTGAGCCAAAGCTGCAGGCTGCAAGGAAAAACACAGCCAAAAAAGCACACGCTTCTCTGTCAACCAATCAACGTTCTACAGTGAGTCTAGCTCCACCCTTTAGTACCGAACTACTGTGCTAGGTACCCCAACGGAAGGGTGCCAAAAAAGTGGTACGGTATGGTTTGGAATTAGGGTAGGAAACGGCAAATATTCCGTACCGAACTGTACTGAACTGTACCGCTCAGTGGAAATGAGCCATTACAGAACAGAAAAACCCTTTGGAGTTTTCATGAGATTTGCCCTTGTACTGAGAAACCACCTTGTGACTTCATCACTTTGCTAGTTTTCCGCAGAACATCGTAACGCAACCTCATGCCACACAGCTTGCCTAGTTTGTCTGAAGTACAAAGACATCTGATAAGCTGCCCACGAAACGTAATTTAGAGTTTCCACCAACAGCCCCATTCTCTTTGAACTATATGACCTCTTCCTCTTTTAAAGTCGTCATGAAACGGAAGTCACAACTTTTGTTCCCTATTGTGGCATTTATCCAAGTTGAAACTGCTTATTGAACAAGAAAAAATTGTACGGCATGACTTAATTTTGTTTATCGAGATTTGATTGGAACACTTAATTGCAAGCTAATTGAAGGCTGATTTGAATATGGATTAAAACTCCTTTGGACAACCTTGTTGCCCAGCTCTCGAGCCAGTTTACACATCACCTTTCTGTCCTTCTGTGACTTATAACATGTTACTCTCTTACATGTTCTGTTCTAGGGGTCTCGGACCACAGGCTGTTTGCAGGGCTGCTTATAAAGTGCGTTGTACAGCTGGAGTTGATTCAGACCATAGATAACATTGTATTCTACCCGGCAACCAGCAAGAGGGAGGATGCTGAGAACATGGCTGCTGCTCAGGTTTGTTCACTTAACCCAAGTCCATTCAACTATCTGCTTTATAATGTGTAATAATTGACATGATTACATTGAAAATACAACTAATAAACAGCACTGACAACTGCAAGAACGTGGCCTGTGTGGTTTTGACAAAATACAGAGCGGTATTGAAGACACATTGATTTGGAGAAATCAGCCAAGGAACGGCTTAGTTGTAGTGTGCTAACTTTAAGTGTCTTTTTTCCGTCTCTTTGTGTTTCCCAATAGCGAGATGCACTTGAGCAAGCAGAGGAGGGAGAGACGGAACCCGATCAGGGCATGTACAGACACCTGTCGTCTCAGCACCTCTTCAAACTGCTCGACTGCCTCCTTGAGTCCCACAGGTTTGCCAAGGACTTCAACTCCAACAATGAGCAGAGGACAGCGCTCTGGAGAGCAGGTCTGGGCTCTTTTATTTCCTCGTCTGGGTTGTGTTAATGCTGTCATTTAAAGGTGACAGTCTTTTTTTTTATCATGCGTGTCTTTTATTAATCTTGTGTGTAGGCTTTAAGGGGAAGTCAAAACCGAATCTTCTAAAGCAGGAGACCAGCAGTCTAGCCTGCAGTCTAAGGATCCTCTTTCGCATGTACTCTGACACGCAGCTGCAAGACTCCTGGCTAGATATCCAGACACGCCTTCTGCAGTGAGTGCAGCCGTCTGCCTCATTCATTAATCACGCCTGCTCACCAAGCTCAACACAAAGACGGCGGGTTTTATACAATTCATCTGCGCTATGTGTTCAGATGAACCTGTTGTTTGAAGAAATTGCACTTGAGTTGATTGATTATTATTCTGTAATTATTTAAATTATATTGACATTATTAACAATTAGAAAGCATTAAATGGTAATCCGTACAAATCAGATGTATGACTCTTAAAAAAAGTGGTAGGAACTGTTTTACGTAAAACACTGAGTCACATATGTGCTGTATGGGACAGTATTGGGACAGTAATAATGTGTGTGTGTGTGTGTGTGTGTGTTTGATTTAGAGTGTGTAGTGAAGCCCTGGCTTACTTCATCAGTCTTACCTCAGAGAGTCACCGGGAAGCCTGGACCAGCCTCCTGCTGCTGCTCCTCACCCGGACACTCAGACTGCCTGATGACAAAGTAATAACATGCATAAACAAACACACCCTCTCACTGAACCAGAACATTAGATGCAGGCCCCAAAATGAACTTTTTGCCTCGTGTGCCAATAAATATTTTTTACCAGCAATGAAACTTTTTTTTTTTCCTTTCTTTTTTCTCTCTCTCTGTTTTTTTTATTAAAATAATAATTTAAATAAATGATTCAACTATTTTTGCTTGAAAATTTGTGACAAACACACGAAGATGGACGCATAACACGTCTTCATCCAAACTCCCCCCCCCCCACAAATTTTCTGTAAAAAGCAATCCAAACACTATTATCGCCATTTGTTCTTGCCCATCGTCCAAGTAACGTTTGACTGCGAGAGATCAACACCTAAACAAACAATTTTGTGAATATTTGCTAGATGTCTGTTCTGTGTGTGCTGAAAAAAATATTGTGTTTGTACATAGTCCTGGCTGTGCAAATAGGAGAAAAAACAGTGTATCGGACTGATCCACGAAGCACCAAAACACTCTTGTAGCCAATGAGCAATACGCCCCGTATACAGTCATGATGGAGGAGAGAGAGTGAGCAAGGAGGACTGTAGAAAGAGAGATAGCTGAGATATTACCAAAGAGGAATTGGTCAGCGGTAGGGCTGGGCAATATAACGATAATCATCACAATATAATTTTCCTTGATAAAAGGATAACAAAAGTTTGATAAATGTTCGATATAATTTTTATGCACCAAAAGCAGAACGAAACAGCACTACTCGTTTGAACCGCACCACAAGGACCATTTATCCACTCAGCTCAAACAGCAGAGTGTGTTTACTCGCTGACTGATCTTGATCACGCGACCACTAAACAGCGCTGTGAGATCCAGTGAGAAGCGCTTGAATTCAGCGAAGAACACGAATGTGATTTAAAATAGTTTAAACCAGATGAAACAGCACTGACAGATACGAGAAACATTAAGTGTGTTTAAAAATATATAAATAACACGAGTAATCATATTTATGGGAGCAGTAACAGTAACAACAGTTAACATTTTGTGCTTTTGTTTTTGTTTATTATCATGTTTTAATTTTACTTTAATTTTAGCAGTCAGTTGTTTTTAGGTTTAGAATGTATTTTAACCCTTTTTTGCTTATAATGTACAGCATAGCCTACATAGATACATTCACTACATTTGTTTTCATAGTCTTTGTTACACATTCTTTGGTGGACGGCATTGATGTGGAATAATATTGTTTAAAATAATGCTTTTTTTTTTTTTTTTTATTAAAATAAATTTATATACAGTTAAATATACAGTTGCAAGAAAAAGTATGTGAACCGCTTGCAGAATCTGTGAAAATGAGAATAATTTTAACAAAATAAAAGATATAATACAAAATGCGTTATTTTTTTATTTAGTGCTGTCCTGAATAAGATATTTTACATAAAAAAGTGTTTACATATAGTCCACAAGACAAAAAAATAGCTGAATTTATTAAAATGACCCATTCAAAAGTTTATGAACCATTGATTCTCAATACTGTGTGTCGTTCCCTGAATGATCCACTGCGTTTTTTATGTTTTGTGATGGTTGTTCATGAGTCCACTGTTTGTCCTGAGCAGTTAAATTGCCCAGTGTTCTTCAGAAAAATCCTCCAGGTCCTGCACATTCTTCAGTTTTCCAGCATATTTTGCATATTTGAACCCTTTCCAGCAGTGACTGTATGATTTTGAGATCCATCTTTTCACACTGAGGACGATTGAGGGACTCAAACACAACGATTAAAAAAGGTTCAAACATTCACTGATGCTCCAGAAGGAAACACGATGCATTTTGTATGATCTTTCTTATTTAGTTAAAATTATTCACATTTTCACTATAATTTTTTTTTTTTTTTTTCATCTTTTTTTCTCCATACCATTAATCGAAAATACTCGACAGATTAATCGATTATCAAAATAATTGCAGCCCTAGTTTAAACCACAATTAACAATCTGGTTTTTACAACTTTCACTAGGAAGCAAAAATAGTGATAATTATCGATATTGACTGATATGAAAAATGTTATTCCCAGTGAGCGTTCCCAGTGGCATTCCACTCCAGACTGACACTCCACTAAAACTATTTTTTTGGCCATATTGCCCAGCTCTAGTCAGAGGAAAATAATTGAAGGGAGGGAGGGGACTTAATGTGAGGAATAGTGTCACCACAAGGAGTTTAAAAAACCTAAATAAATGTGTGATGGTAAATTTTCCACTGAGCTCAAAGTTAGAAGAAGTGAGAGTCACAACACAGTTTGATTTAAAGGGATAGTTCCCCCAAAAATGAAAATTCTGTCATCATTTACTCAACCTTCATGTTGTTCCAAACCCATAACACTTTTGTTCATCTTCGGAACACAAATGAAGATCTTTTTGATGAAATCTGAGGGATTTCTGTCCCTCCGTTGACAGCTATGCAACTACCACTTTGATGCTTCAAAAAGTTCATAAAGAGATCATAAAACTAATCCATATGAATTGAGTGGTTTAGTCCAAATTTTCTGAAGAGACTCAATCGCTTTATATGATGAACAGATTGAATTTAGGCTTTTATTCATATATAAACAGTCATCAACTCACACATCAGTTGTGGTAAACGGAAGCTCAAGCATGTTGCGAGAACCAATGAGGTTAATTCTCGTGTTACGCAGCACGTTTGAGCTTCTGCAAGAACCAATGATGTTTGTTCTCGCACGTCAAGCTTGTACGGTTGAGCTTCTGTTTATGTTCACTGTTCAATGTTTATATGTGAATAAAAGCCTAAATTCAATCTGTTCATCATATAAAGTGATCGTGTCTCTTCAGAAAATTTGAACTAAACCACTCCATTCATATGGATTAGTTTTATGATCTCTTTATGAACTTTTTGAAGCGTCAAAGTGGTAGTTGCGTAGCTGTCAATGGAGGGAGAGAAAGGTCTCAGATTTCCTCAAAAATATCTTCATTTGTAAAAGTCTCACGGGTTTGGAACGATATGAGGGTGAATAAATGACAGAATTTTCATTTTTGGATGAACTATCCCTTTAAATCTCTTATCTTACAGTTCAAATTGAGGTCCCTGATTAGAAAGTTAAAAATAATACACTTTTCATCTTTCATGTTGAGTAGACATCCGGTTGGGTTCGGCCACTTGATCTTGGTTTTATATTGTTAGATGGGACATGTCAATATTTAAGAATAAGAAAAAACAGACAGTAAAAAATAGTGCCCTTATTAACCATACAGGTGGGCTAATAATTAACCCAATGGGTGTTATTTCCTGTAGGAAAAGACAATGTTTTGGATATCTCTCTTATCCTTCAGGGGTTTGAGTTGAGGCTTTTATTACAGGAAGCACCCTGCTGAAACTCCAGCTTGTCAGTGTGATGACCTTTATATGTAAAAGAGACCTGTGGGGATCTTCCCTGTCCATAACTAAAATATACTTTTCCATTCATCACTGTTGATAACATCAGGCATTCCCAGTGGCGTTCCACTCCAGACTGACACTCCACTAAAAGTTCTTTAGGGAAACCTCTAAATGAAAAGACTTGTGTTAAGTTAAAATTAAATTTAAAAATAAAATAAAATGTCTTAAAGCATCTTTCCATGAATGTCTAACACTGTCATTTCTCCCTCAGTTCAAGCCTCATGCCTCCTGCTACTACCACCATTTGTGTGAGATGATGCAGTTCGACCTCATTCCGGAGCTTCGTGCTGCTTTGCGGCGATTTTTTCTCCGCATCGGCTCCGTCTTCCACATCGCCGCTCCTGAATTAAACCGAGCGCAGCCTTCATCGTCATAAAGTAGATCAGGACTGGGCACACAGCTCTGAGATGAACTAGGAAAAAAGCGGGGCTGTAAAGTGGATGGATGGTCAGAGCGTATAAACCCCTCCTGTGATTTGAAGGACTGTACAGGAACACAGAATGACTGCGTGTGACTGTCCAATACTTTCCTCTGCCAGTACTGACTTATCAGCCGTTGGTCACTCCCTTATGAGAGAACAGCAGGGTGACGCTTCTGTTGTGTCATCCGTCTGTGTTGTTAGAGTCATATTTGTTTATTTTGACTTTTTTTTTTTTTTCTGGATGGCTGCGACAATAATTTATTACCAGTACTGCTGTATATCTGGTTTTTGATCATCTGTTGATTTTCATTTTGTTGGCTTTTGTCCTATGTTAATTTTTTGTCTGTTTTAAAGGCTGAACAAATATAGACATCTCAAAAACATACAAAAATGAGATCTACCCCTGTTATTAAGAGCTTGTAGGCGACACCCAGTGTGCAATGGGCTTGTGCCAGTGAACAGTGGCATATTTGTTACTGATTGGTCCAAAAATGCCCATTATCATTGTCCTTTATTGAATCATCATACAATTAAACAATCTCAGATTCAAATTCATTCAAGTAACCCCAGAGGTTTTTGCATTTAAAATGCTTTTAGTTTTGGGCAAAGGACATGAATTTGGTTTTGGTGTGTTCACACTGAAACCCAAATTGTGCTAAGAATGTAACGGTTGCTTTCAAAGCATTTGGTGTTTATTTCACATGTGTCAGTAATTACAATTGTTAACCCAGACCAGGCAGACACTACCATTCCTTACATGCCACACACACACACCATGCTGATTTGGTTTCCATTGTTTTTTTTGTTTGTTTGTTTTTTTGAGAGGCTTGCTAATTCTGCATTCTGATTTTTGTTTCTTCATATTTATCATTGAAATCTTAAGACATCTAATGAATATTATTTTAGTGCACTAAAGTTGCTTTATTATTATTTCTTTTTAATCTTTCTTTTTTGCGAGTGCTGTTCGCTCTTAATTCGGAGTCAGACTGAATCGGCAAGTTTACGCGATGGATGCCAGTCACTGATGTCATTATCAAAAAATGAGTGAAGTAGGAGAAATACAGGAATACAAATTTACTGTATAATCCAGGTAAATCTTCATTAAACCCAAGCAGCATACGGCTTAGTAGTGTATTACCAGTGTAGATTCAAATCCTAATTCATTTTCATTAAGGATGTATTTCATTCTTGAAGTGCATTTAAATATTTTCTGAAAAGCATTCCTTCCCCTTGCAACTATGGATGTCTACTTTGCTTCCCTCGAGACTGGGGAATATAAATATATATAGTATATGAATAAATACAATGTGTAAAGTTTTCATGTAAAATATACAGAATAATGTTCAACTCTATACATATTGTGATGTAATCTTAAAAGCATTTGGTGAAGTAATCAATAAAATTTGAATTCTGAACCATTGAATATTCTCCTATATTTTGTTTCTTTTATTTTTAATTAAAGAATTATTTTTAATACCCCTGCTTTATATCTCGACAATACCAACATTTCCAATGAAGGATAAGTTTGATCTTAGTAAAGAGTAGATTTGTACTCATTTGAATACGCCACATGATGTCGCTGTAACAGTTCGAGGCATAACGAGCGTTTTGGGGTAACAAAGGTTACCATAGTAATTCTGCCACTCTTTGTTTAGTGAGCTCGCGCCGTTTACGGTTAATAACATTTACATTCATAACGCCAGTTAAGTATGTTTATTAAAACATCTGTAGTTATATTAAGAAAATTATTAGGACTTTATATCAGTAATTTAAACAAACATAATGTGTAAAAGTTGCGAGTTCGTTAAGATTTAGCCCCTGTATTTAGTAGCAGTTACGCTGAATGGTGCGTCTCAACATTTTGAAACATATCTGCCAAAGAGTGTTGCTTTTCAAACGATTCAAAACTTTAATTAACGTAGTAAAATAGTTACTCCATTAACCAGCATAGGCAGTCCACATATGATGTAGCTGCTGTAATAAATGAATAGGCCTTTGGTTTAAAGAGCAGCGCTCTGAAGGGGCGGAACTGAACTGAGCACTGAATGCGCTGCTGACAGCGGCTCTACACCGACTGCACTCTGACCGAGGAGAAACACGCCGATATCGATCATGCGGGAGATCAGGAATTTGCCTTTCCAAATATCCGAGTAAGTACCATCGGTCTGTGATGTGGTCTGACATGGGAGGTTGATCTGTATACCAGCAAATTATACCGTGTTTCCCTGTACAGCCTGTCCATCTTCCATGACGCTAGCTACACTGCTAACTAGCCGAAGGGGGAAAGATTGACGTAACGTTAGTTGGCTTGGATTTTTACAGGAAATGCATTCTTGGCCAGCAAGAACCATACATTATATAGCGCTTGATATTAATTTGCTCTCTTGCTAGTGTTTTTGTGACTTTATTGCGTGCAAAAATGCAGTAAATGTACTGAATTCATTCGTAAATGAAACATGAATGGGTGTTTAATTTTATCTGCATGCGTAAATCATTTATGCAAGTTGTAAACGGATGATGACCGATAAAAGATGTAGAAATTATGAAATAATCTACATCCAGACTGTTTCTTCTAAGCATAGATCGTGCGACATTTGGGAAGCCCTCGCTCTCGCGCTCTGCCTTTGATCAGCAGCAATGTTTGGCTAATAATTCTGTATTTGGTCCTTTTATGTGCGTGTTCTCGTGCTGGAGTGATTCTGTGCGAGCACTTCTCTGAAAGTGATACGTGTTGCGGTTGCTTGCCCAACAGAACTGACTGGTTGTTTCCGTTCGGCCTCTGTAATGGGCCCTAGATGGAGCCTTATTACGTAATGGCTGGTAGGCAGCGCGAGCGTCATGCATAGGTAATCATATCCTATCACAGAGAGGGGAGGTCTGCTTTAAAGAGAAATATCTAGCACTGGCTCGTTTTCCTCACATACAGTATTACTTTTGATCTGCCGCGGTTTGATAGTGTAGCTACTGATATTGACTCAAAAGAGTTGTTTGCTTGGGTTGCCATAATCTACGAGAACAGTACGCAGATTGTGTTATGGTAAGATGAATGCTCTTTTACTCTGTGTTGTCATTATCGTAAACATTGTCAGTAAGCACGATAAAGTAGAAAAATGTTAACGTTAGACTTTGTTTCTGTTAATTTCTAACTAGTTGGTCGATACAAACATTGGTTCAGTAAATGCAGATCTGTACAGTGATTCACTACTGCATTCTGTTTTAAATGTTGTTTCTTGAGATTACTAATATAAAACACTGAATAGCTTTGTGTTCGTCAAGGAGGTACTCGTACACGCTTGCGGGTGCGCGTGTGCTGTATGTAGGAATGTGTTTGTAAACACTGCGTGTCGCCTATTAGAATCTTGATGAATTCACTCCTGGAAGTGTCCGCTGTCAATACGTGCTACCACATCACTGAATGAATATACATAAAATATATATATATAATTATTACTACTATTACATTACAGTGTGCGTCATATTCGGACTAAGAATTAGTCATTTCTTAAGTACCAAACGATGCGAATTAATAAATATATATATATATATATATATATATATATATATATATATATATATATATATATATATAATGTGTGTGTGTGTGTGTGTGTGTATGTATGTATATGTATGTCATTTTCCCGCGACAGACAGAGCTTTTGAAACGGCCATGTGTTGTGCTCGGAGCCTCGTTGTTGTCAGCACGTGTTTGGCTGATCCAGTTGTTTCCAGAGAATTCTCGCGCTCTTCCCACTAGCGATCAGATAATGCCCCGCGTGAACACCCCGCGCTCGTGATGTGGTCAAAAAGAGCAATCAGCAGAAATGAATCACTTAATCTGTTTATTTAATAATAATTATTAAAAAAAATCTCGTTACTCATGAGATCTGTCTGTCTACAGCATTCATCCATCCAGATTTATTTTACTAAGATATTACATAATAATACATTTATGTAATTATAAATGATTGTATTCATTTTAGTCTATTCTATCCAATACATTGAGTAAATAGGTTATACATGAGTTGTCAGGACATTTTAAAAGGCATTCCTAATGAAAAATGCTATGAATCACTTGGGTATCTTTTGTCTGTGACTCTTGGCTGGTTCTTCTGGCACCACAGTCATGGTCCCTTATAGATTTGTTTAAATGAGGGAATCATAATTCTAGCCACGCTTGGCTGTTCGTGCCCCCTGCTGTTTAAAATTCATTCATGTCAAGGTCAGTGTACATTTAGCCTTGTCTTGGACAAGGAGAGAGGGGAGATTGTCCATGTTTTCATAGGAGGCAGGTGATGAGAGGCTACCATCTGTTCTTTTGATCAAGCCTCTCCATTAAATAAGAGTGCAAAAAAAGCTGTTTATCTTCAATGCCCCTTAACCTCTTACAAAGTTTCACCCTTACCCCCTCCTCTTGCTGTTTGTCAAAATGATTGCGTATTTACGGATCAATTCATTGCACTGTTGTCTTACTACAGGGTATGAGCCATTGCACCATCCCTGAGCGTCGGCAGAAGCCTGAGAAGGACGCAAGGGTGTGCACTGTGTTCTAAGAACGAGCGAGTGGATATTCAGACATCGGAGAAGGACAAGCAACGACGTGAACTATGTCTTACTATAACCGAGAACTGGTGGTATTTTTTATTAAATATAAACTCTCGCAGAGGAATTACCCCTGCAACCATATTGGACTTACAGAAGACACAAATCGGACTGATGGGGCCGAAGAGAATGGTGAGGGGGCGGCAGGAACGACGACCCTCATTAACGGCTCCATGAACAGAACCCCTCCACGATCCCCCGCTTCATCCCCTCAGCATCAGACAAACGGGACTGGGGGTCTGGACGCGGTGAAAGAGGCACTCCGCGATTCTGCCAACGAGTTTGAGCTGCGTTATTCCAGAGCGTTCAACGACCTCTCCTCACAGCTCCACATCACACCCGCCACGGCATACCAGAGCTTTGAGAGCGTGATGGATGAGGTGTTCCGCGACGGTGTCAACTGGGGCCGCATCGTGGGACTGTTTGCCTTCGGAGGGGCTCTGTGCGTCGAGTGTGTGGAGAAGGAGATGAGCCCATTAGTGGGACGCATTGCAGAATGGATGACCGTCTACCTGGACAACCACATTCAGCCCTGGATCCAGAGCCAAGGAGGATGGGTGAGTGGAAAATTACATTTCTTTCCTACCTTGTTAGTGTTCTTCAGTTTAATCACAAACAGCCTTTCATTGGGTTTAAACCTTCCTTTGCCAACCTTGATGTAAAAAAGTCAGAATGTAAAGGACTGAACTTTAAAATGGTAGTACTCCCAAAAATTTTAAATTCTGTTAGATTCTGTCCAAACGCAAGATTTTGGGTAATCTTCGAAACACAAAAAAATGTAGAAGCTCCAAAAAGGTCATATAGGTGTCATAAAATGAAGCATAAATAAAGTCTTGCAAAGAGATATGATTGCTATATATGATGATATTTGGGTATAATTTCAAGACTTCTGTAGCCATTTGTGATTCAAATACTTTAAAATTCTGTAATAGTCCAGGATAAGTGGATATAATTGATGAAACGGTGTGTTTTGCATGGCCAAATCTGCTGTCTCCCTTGGGTCCAGACAGGGGCTGTTTTTAGCACCTGCCTTCTCTTGGGCCTGGGTGGGGATGCTCTAACTCTGTGGAGGGGAAAGGAATGGGAGATAAGATAGCAGAGCCACAACCACTGGTCAACTGATTATTGATCTCCATAGTCTTAATTCCCAAAAGAAACTACAGAACGGAACGGAATCGAGAGCGTGTGGGAGATGAGCACATATGGTTGAGAATAGAGGGGGATGCACTGATAGTTCATTTGGGTTTTTTTTTGTCTTTTTATTGTTTTCACTTTTTCTCCCCATGTTTTTTGCTCCTCGGTCAGCTGTCCAGTAGATGAAAGGCAGGAATGAGTAAAGTCATGTGAAAACCCTTTGTGTTGGTTCTCTTCTTTATGTATGCTGGACGAGTGGCAGGTAATGGAGGGGTCCTGGCCAAGTCAGCCTTTTCTCTTTGTGATCAGGGCTGCGATGTGATTGGGTGGGTAGTGGGGGTGAGATATGGAAGTGGATTGTAAAGGTCATTTTTAACACGGCTGGTTTATTGGATGGTGCAGAGAAAAGACTCTCTGATTGGCAGGTTGGTTTTGTTAATGTTATTTATTCTACTTTAGACGTTTTTTTTTTTTCATTTGCCAATGTATTTTAAGACGTGCATTTTTTTTTTTTTTTTTTTCCCCTCTTCCCCTTCCTTTCATGTTCATTTTTGCTATCTTGTGATGTCTTGATTGCACAAAAATCTGGAACTGTGTAGAAAGCAAAAGTCAATGTGTCATTATCTAAATTCGATCTTGAATCTCTCGTCATGTGATCACAGGAATGAGAACATTATGGCACACAACAGTCACAACAAACAGTCCTTAAAGATTGAGTAATTAAAAAGAGTAAACAGGTTTTCTGAGCTCTGCCATTGGTTGGATAAAGTCTACAGACCATTTTATCTTTTTTCTTTTTCTTTTTTTTTTCTTTTTTATAAAAACTTCTAAAGTAACTTTGACAACTTCTGACAAATTAAATTCAGTTAATATTTCATTCAGTTTTATGGACTAACAGGTTATCTAATTTTTGTCTACAATAATATTTTAGTTGACAGGAAAGTGCATAAATAAACCAAATATTCAGACAATGTATTTATTGATTTAAACATCTCAACATTTTACGACAACATTTGAAAACTTTGTTGTTAACCTAGATTTTTCTTCTTCAAAAACATTAATGCATTGATAATATCTTGCATATGTTTGTCAGCAGTATGTATTAATTAAAATAGTTTAATTATTGTCATGATAGGAATTTGTCTTGCCTTCGTTCTCAAAATAATTAAGAAAAAAGATTTAACATTTTCATCAGTAATTTTTGTTAATGAGATTAATACTGTCCGGCTAGAAGATTTTTGCATTTAGACGCCACCCAGTGGACTGTTTTGGATGAGGGAAGTGTCGGGCGATTTATTATGCCAAGTTTGAGAGTTGAATGGCACTACAGTGGGCTAATGAATGAAGTTTTGAAGTTTCACATCCTGAGGTTTTGCACCCAGCTGCAGTTTTGGTTCATCTCAAGCAGAAATTATAAAAGCGTGCTCTTCATGTCACTTCCTCAATGGGGAAGGAAAATGAGGTCTGCGTGTCATACAAAAGGCAGACGTGCATGTGTTACATGAATGTAGGGCGCCTTTCTGCAGACTCCCACTCAACCCACTTCATCTCTGTCGCATTCGGCATCAATTTCAGTTTGGTTGTCTTTTGGATGCCTAGTCTCAATCAGGCCAGTGTAGTTCATCTGTGCACTGTGGCAGTAGGGGGGGACGCATAAGCACACATGCACGCTCGATTTCACGGTCGAACAGGATAGTCTGTCTCTCTAGTGAGCTTTTTCCACACATTGAGGCGTTGTGGTGGCGGGGGGGTTCTCATGCTATATATTCATCTCAGTTTCTGCTTTGTGGTGAGATTTAAAAGCAGCTGTCGCAAAACCAAAGGGCGTCCTATACGGTGGGACGTCCCCTTGGTGTGGGAAGAAGCTGGGAATGCCCATTTCAAGTTTCACTCTCACATTCAAGATTTTTATGTGCATATGTGTTTCTCCCCTCCCACATGCAGACACATTTTCAACCACCTTTTGGTCTCATTCTCTTTGCCTGCGCAGAGTTTTGCAGTGGCTGGCAGCTGTATGATGCAGGTGTATCGCAGTACCTGCACATCAGGCTGTGTTATTACTGGGTCTCTCTCCTGCTCTGGATGGATCTAATGTTATACTGTAATAATGCCCAGAGGTGAGGTCGCATCAGGTCTCTTTCCTTTTGTATGTTCGTCATGATGGTTTGGTGAGTGGTGGTAAAGATTGTTGGACAGAAATTTTGCAATTGCAATTAGGAATAAATTGAGTAAAGTTGACAGATACAGAAAGGACATGGAGGCATATGAATGAGAAATGTAACGAGCTCAGTTACTATTCCAGTTCCTTATACTACTAACCAAACACAAAATGTGTATCTTAACAACATGTGTTGTGTTGTGTTGTGTTGTGTTGTGTTGTGTTGTGTTGTGTTGTGTGTGTGTGTGTGTGTATAACCAGTTGGTAAGTCTCACAGTTAGTAAAAAGCTGTACATGTTTAATTTACTAAATAGAACAGACTCATTGGAGCAGTGGTGTTAACTAAAACAATTATAAATAATTTTCATCAATTGAAATAAAGAAAAAAAAAAATATTAGATGGAAATATTAGGCTTAAACAAAAAAAATCACAAATTTTGCCTTGGCAACTAACTGAAATTAAATAAGTTGAAGACATAAAATTACTAAAAAATAAAGTAAAAATAAATTTAAAGCTAAATAAAAACTTTAAAAAAGTAATAAATGACAAAATATAACAAAATAAAAAAAAACTTAAACTAAAATTTTAAATGAAAACTGAATATTAAAAAAGAAAAGCTAATTCAAAATATGAATAAATACAATAATAGTAACACTGCATTAGAGTCAACTAGAGTCAATAAATCAAGGAGTTGGATTAGTAGCGTTGTTGCGTAGGGGTGTAACAATATATGTGGCCCTGGACCACAAAACCACTCATACGGGTTAATTTTTTTGAAATTGAGATTTATACATCATCTGAAAGCTGATAAATAAGCTTTCCATTGATGTATGGTTTGTTAGGATAGGACAATATTTGGCCGAGATACAACTATTTGAAAATCTGGAATCTGAGGGTGCAAAAAAAATCTAAATATTGAGAAAATCGCCTTTAAAGTTGTCCAAATGAAGTCCTTAGCAACGCATATTACTAATAATGATAAATTTTTGATATATTTACTGTAGGAAATTTACTAAATATCTTCACAGAACATGATCTTTACTTAATAACCTAATGATTTTTGGCATAAAAGAAAAATCGATAATTTTGACCCATACAATGTATTGTTGGCTATTGCCAGAAATATACCCGTGCGACTTATGACTGGTTTTGTGGTCCAGGGTCACATATGTCACAATATATCGCAATACAAAAATGCAACAATATGTATCATTGGTAGTGACAATCTGAGTGACAAAAAAAGAGTTTTAGTGTCAGTACTACATTAAACTAAAAAGTGAAAAAAGTGGCCTACATTATTTTAAATATATCTAGTCAGTGACAGAGTGCAAGCACATTCGTCTAAAAGAATTCTGTATTTTCAGCTTCAAAATCATGAATATTTTGATTCTGGTGTCACCACTGTCCTGTGCATTGGGTTACCAGCACCAAGTCCAAGCTTATTCATTTCCACCCCCAATGTAATACCAAATTTAGCATTTTAATCAACAGTACATTTTTTTTTTTTTTTTTTTTTTTTTTTTTTTTTGTGTTAACCTTTTACCATATGTCTTGGAGTATCGCAATAATATTGTATTGTGAGTTTTGTAATATATCGAATCGTGACATGAGGGTATCGTTACACCCCTATTGTTGCGGTATCTCTGTACTAAAATGCTCTTCTTGCACTATTTATTCAGAGTTCTCTCTGCATCTGGAGAAGAATGCATGGGCGAGTTCGGTTCTGGTAAAAAAATTTTTTTTGAAAAAATAGTTCCCCATTCTACAGAGGGACGTGGAAAGAGGATTGACTGACGTGAATAAGAGTCTTGTCTAGTTGCCACTAGTAGAGTCCTGTGCCTGAGGGGGTGGGGATATTACCAATTAGGCTTGAATTATATGTGAATGTGCTCAGGGTAACTGCCTTTGTTCAGATAGGCTAGTACAGGATAAATTATTTGCAGTCGATGAGAGTTAAAGGCCAAAATAACGATACAGCAGGGAGGATCCATACCTTTTCACTCTTATTACACCTGCTTTGTTCATTATTACTGATTTTTGTGTGTGTGTGTGTGTGTTGCAATAGTCCCTCTGAAACCCTCATTAGCGTCCAGCAAGGTTCCTTCACTATCATTCTGCACCTAACTAGAACAGTGACTTCCAAACACAACAAATCATTAATCACAAACTTCACACACACACACATAGCAGTGAAGCGCTTATGTATGCTGATAAACAAAGGCCCGCCTTTATCACGTTTTAATCACTGTCACCACAACAGAAGTCTTTGTGTGACGTAGGGCTGTTACCGGGAGTTTCATCAAATGTATACACGTGCAAATACAAACATGCGCACACCATATACACACACACACACCCTCGTCCCATTGTCTATCATGTTTGCACAAGGAACACCCACGGGACCACCCCTTACTCCCCATCCTCCATCACTTTTACTTTTTCTCCCGCCTCCAGCTCGTGTCCTTCCTTTCTTTCGATTCTCTGTTTCTTTCTTTCGGTCGTTCTCCCCCGCCTTTCCCTTGGTCTCACGTGGTTGGACGTGTTGCAGATCAGACATGCAACAACATGCCCGCGTCACCGCCGTTAGTGTCCCCGTTCACCCCTTCATTATGTCTCATTCGTTCTACGTCCATCCGTCCATCCATCATTCCTCCACCTTACTGGCCATCTCTATTGATTTGGCAGGCGCGAAGACCATGCGTGTTTGTGGCACGCCTCCCGCAATCATTCGTCAAGCTTCGATACATCAGCACCACCCACTCTGCGCCATGTGTGTCGCAGGACACTATACATCTGCTTTTGTGTTCCTGGTTAATTGTGTCTGGGTTTGGATCATACACGTCGCATTTAAAATGCAATATGTGCATTATTTTTATTCCATTTCATGCATGTTTACACGCCTGTGCCTCTCATTTGTGCAATTATTTGAAGGTATAGCACGCGCTGAGCATGTGATTACCTTAAACAATGGAGCTGCGGGTGAACACACACACACGCACGCCTGCAGAGTACAGGTGAGGAGCTTGGCTGTAAACACACAGTGACAACAGCAGTGGAGACGGTGATCCAGATGTGATGTTTTCCTCCATAGACATGAACAGACATCATTTATACCCTGACAGTTAGTGCTTAAGCTAATGTTTATGGTATTTGCTGCTGTTGTCAGTGGTGCCGCACATCGCTATCTTCAAGGTTGTAGTTCACCCCTGACCTTTTGGTTCAGGTTTATGCATCACCAGCATTTTAAATGTTCTTTTTATATTTCACAATGTAATTTCATTTTTTTGGCGTACATGCACATGCCTTTATGCTTGGTTTATGTGTGGCTGACTGAGTGAAAATGGCAGTAAACAGATGGTGTGATTCAGTCTGTTCCAGCAGCCTTGTCACCAGCGAAAGAGAAAAAGAGGGGGGAGAGAGATAGAGAAAAGGTTTTGCGCTGTACTGGAGTAGTGCACTCATCTTATGTCACAGGCAGGGGGAGGTGGGGGTTCTGGGGTTCTGGCCTCACCTTCAAGGAAGGTTGGGCTGATCCATTATGCCAGGGTCACGGGGGGAGACGGATCATCCCAAACGTGAGAGAGGGAAGGATTGGAAAGGATTGTTTTGGTCCATGTAGCTAACAGTAGAGGCTAAATGAAAATTCTGTCAACTGAATTGTTTCCAAACCTGTTTGACTTCTGTGAAACACAAAAGGAGATGCATGACAGTATGAACAACACCAATCACTTGTATGGAAAAGAGCAGCATCAACATTTTTCAAAAAGTCTTCTTTTGCTCCATTGAGATATTTTGAAACAATATGAGTGAGTAAATAACAGGATTTTCATTGTTGGGTGAACTGTCTGTTTAAATGCATGTGCACAACTAAAGCACATTTGAGTCTGTGTCACTAGTTTTTCTCTCACCTTGTTGTGAATACACCCTGTGTTTGTGACTACACCGAGTGTATTTTTATCAAAGTTTCTCCCACATTTTTGTCATATGTTATGTTTTTGTGGTGCTGCCAGTGTGTTTGTTTACATGTATGATGTTCAATTCCAGTGGATTTAGCTTCTTAGCTGCAGCTCCTCTTAGCTAATTAAAAATGTCCACACACACACATACACGCACTTCTTTGTGTGATGGTCAATTGTGTGGAAGAACAACCTGCACCTTTACGCCCGTTTCTCCTAATGCACTTTAGCCAAGATTAGCCAGCGTCATCGAACCGCACTGCAATTAGCCTCTAATAACACAAATAACGGTCCACTGAAAGGACCTGCTAACCTTTTAGTGGCTCTGTCGCCATTCCACTGAGCAGTGG
The DNA here is from genome assembly GCA_039654105.1 of Coreius guichenoti. Lineage (NCBI taxonomy): Eukaryota > Metazoa > Chordata > Actinopteri > Cypriniformes > Gobionidae > Coreius > Coreius guichenoti. The sequence continues at coordinate 22,231,172 of CM077178.1, forward strand.
ACCACATTAAGCTCCTTGTTCATCTGACAGAATTATGACTTTTAAAGCAACTGTGTTTTATGTTTTCGTAAAGGGTCGTCTGCGCTTCACTTTCGCTCATAATGTACTGCACTGAATAGCCTCTAGCTAGGCAGAGCGTAGGGTCCAAATGTGTGAATCGTATAGTAGACTATTTAAGGAGGAAGAGAAGGACAACTGATAGAAATACGAATGGAAGAAATTTATATTTGAAAGTCATATGCTTGCATAAAATATTCATTCATTCAGCATATGGTTTTCCAATATGGCGTCTTTATTGTAAATCAGGCAAAATAATAGGGCTGGGTATTGATACAGATTTCATGAATCAATATCATGAATCGATTCTGATTCACAAGCTCTTGATTTGATTTCAGTTCATGTAGATATGTCAGGTACAGTACATATACATTTTTTTCTTAAGGAAAACAATCTCTCAACTAATGCTGTAAACTATACAGGGATCCCTGTCAGTTGATACATTACTATAATATTAAAGGTTAAAATTAACAATAGAGTCTGAATTGAGTTGCTATTTATTTTTAGATATTTCTAGTGCTATAATCAGCACTAGATATAATAATTCAAATCGCTGATGTTTTGTTCATGCATCAACTGAAAACAGCAAAGATTGATCTTGAGATTTAAAAATCGACATTGGATCAAATTGAAGATTGATTAAAATCAATTGATCGATATCAGTATAGTGTGATTTGCATTTGAGTTTGCATAAGCATGTTTGTAGTTTTGAGATGAAGTCATTCGAGACCTGAGATCACCACAGTGCTTCAGAGATGTCTCAGGTAAGACTGAAAGAGAGCCCTGACTCAGAATGGAAGCTTAGTCTGAGTGTGTGATGCCTGGCTGATAGCAGATTAAGGGGGTGGGGGATCAGCTTCTCGCCTGTGCCACTCTGGACGTAGCATGACTGTTGCTCTACTCCGACTGAACTGGCTTATGCTGGAAAATCAGGTCATGAGCAATTTCCCCCTCTCTCTCTCTCTCTCTCTCTCTCTCTCTCTCTCTCTCTCTCTTTCTCTCTCTCACTCACTCATTATTCGTCCTGTTTTATATTCTGTCCATCCCTTTCCTTCTGTCTTCAGTAAAGCCCCTCTTTCTATCCAGTTTTCCCTCATTCCTGTAAACTTCTAGTTGAGATCAGATTATGCAGAAAAATCTGAAGCCCCATCAGTAGGATTAGACACAGTTGTGAATAAAGGCCATGACGATGGAGTCACAGGGATTTGAAGTTACTGATAAAGTGTGTTGATGGTATCATCTCTGATGGCCATCAGTCACATTGTTGTTGTTCTTCTTCTAGGTTCCACCTTGTTCACCTCCTCAGATTTTGCAGAAATGTGTCTTTTCTGCTCCATTAACATCACCAAATGGAATTTATAAAGAAAATTAACACATTTTTTTTTTAACAGGATTCCCGAACTCTCCTTTCGTCTGCCATTGGTTGACAAATCGGTTGACCAGCTGTAGTTTTGGGCTGGTTCGGTTGCCAAAGTATAGTTAATTTTTTCAGCTATTTTTAAATTTAGTCTTAGTCCTGTGTCAACCATGTTCTGTTTGTGTTTAGTCTAGTTTTAGTCAATGAAAACTCATCTAGTTTTCTGATTTATTATAGACTATTTATCATATAAATTAATACGCTCTCTACATTTATGAAAACTGGTAAAACAAGAAATTTCTCTCAAAAATTACAACATTGAAATTCCTAATAGTAATTCCAAATGTTTTTCTCGTAAAACAACGGCAAAAAATACTTTTTATTGTCTCACAAAGTTTGCATAATTAAGTGCATTTATTTAACCACAATCGCAAACAATAGTTGAGATCCATGTTTGGATTTATTACAGTTCATCATTGAGAAGGTTTGATCGCAGATTTAGTCACAGCAAACAGCGCAAGTGGCTCGTGACAGAACACAGACCGATTGAATGACACTTTCATTTACGCAAAATATCTCAATGGAGATCGCTAAACTCCAACTGACTTTTTTTTTTTTTTTTTTTTTGTCTGTTTTCAGATCATCGGCGGCGCTTCCGCAGTGTAGAGAGTGTACGTATGGTTGCCAGAATGCAAATATTAAGTAAAACAGAAAAGTTCTAATTGGGGGATTTAAAATCCTGACATCTGGCAACCACAAGCATGAAAGCCCATAGAGGCTTGTTAAAAACGTTGTGTAATATTTTGTCTCCTCTTTTAAGATGAACATTTTTCGTCATAGATTTCATTAACAAAATTAACACTACCACAGTGTTTACTTTTTAGGAAAGTCATCCTACAAATGGAATTGACCAACACACAGTTCATGCCATTTTTGGCAAGATGGTGCAGTGTTTGTGATTTTGAAAAGCATGACTATATCTTGGCACCACACCATTCATGTACATGCATGCATGCATGCATGCTCTGTCTCAGGCTGGTGTGCCATCCAATATGCATAAGTCTTACAGTCTGTTTCCTGACAAATATCCCTAGAGGCTGTGTCTGTCTGTAAGTGCGGGTTTAGGTCAGAGACTGGTAAATCTGGTTGCATATGTGTGTCCAAGAACATGCATGAGTGTTTTGGTCTTTATGTATGTGGATGTATGTGGTCTGTGTGTGTCCCAGCTCATTGGGATTTGCCTGACAGAATGGGAGCTGATGTCTCCCCGGTGAGATACGGAACAGATTGGAGTCTGAGCCCCACTCTCCTGACTCATTAATCTTCTCTTTAATTCATTTATGGTACGCACAAACATGGCCACATTGCCAGGCGGGTACAAAAGACACCTCCCACAGACAGATCCTCAGATATATGACCTAAAATAAAACGGGGAGGTGTGCTGCTCAGATTACTTTACATGCTGTGATCTGATTGGATGTTCGGTGATCTAAATTTAATTTGGGCTGAGGGTTTAGTGGAGTCTGTTTTGTTGCTAATTATCAGCTAAATTTGAGGCGCAGGGCTTTAGACTAGTTTAATGTTTCAGGTGTTCTCACACTAAATGATTACATAACGAAACACTAATGTTTCTGGGCAAAGACTGATGTAATTGGGAAAAATTGGATGTAGGAGAATAGATAGTCTGTCCATGCTGAGAACAGTTAGTCCAGTTAATGTGAATGAAGCAACAGAGTTGCTTGAAACATCATCTGTCCAGGCCAGTATTGCTATAGTTTTAAGGTGACTGTACTTTCTGTGCTTGGGAAACTGATGTTTGGTTTTCATCAAGGGTTCTGCTTTCCTGTATTTGGATTAATGAACAAAGGTTAAACAGTTAGAGAACCTTTCCGTTGATGTCTGTTTTGCCAGACATTTTTTAGAACGGGCTGATATTAGAGAATTTTTATTTTTATTTTATTTTATTTATTTATTTTTTATTTTTTATTTTATCCATTTATTTGTTTATTAGTCAATATTGGATATTTCATTTGGCTTGCGCTCTTTTCCTGTTTTTACATTTAGATTACCTTGACTGTCATCTAAAACCACTAATTTACTAATTACATTTACTGTCATCTAAAACCACTGTTAAATGTAATCTGTAGGAAATTTCAAAATGAATATCCATTTTCATAATGTACATTTATAATATGATGCCTAAATGGACTCATTTAGATTTTAGTCATTCATTGTTTATATATTTGGACAAAATAGTATAGAATTTTAATATTAGCCATAACATGAAAATAATTATTTATATTTGCATTATAATTTTTTTATTTAATATTGTCACTGGATTCCTATGTAGAACTTGCTCCTTTTTGTTAAAATGTTAAGCTTGGGGTCATTTGAACTTAATAATTAATGAGGCTGAGACAGTTTATATTTGGTTGCCAATAAACAACTCAACATTTTAGCATTTCATTCATTTAGGGCTGTCACGATTCCTTGATTAAATTTGAGTATTCTATTTTTATATATATATATGTATATGTATGTATGTGTGTGTGTGTGTGTGTGTGTGTATGTATGTGTGTGTATATGTATTTTAACAGTGTTGTTCTATAAAACCATATGATTACTTGCTTTTGATACTTGATTTGAACCAAATATTATTGCCTCCTTGTTATTATATATGCATTTTAAGTCATTTTAAAGGCTTAGGTCTTTGCTTAGATCTATTTTTATTACCAAAAAAATATCTGATTACTCGATTACCAAAATAATCTTTAGTGACAGCCCTACATTCATTGTTTCACATTATACATTAGGCAACACAATTCGGATAATTCACAACTCGACAGGTTAAAAGCAGTGATGATAACCTTTCAAAATTACAAGTGTTAAAAAAAAGTATCTTAACCCAGGATAAAAGTGGCCTGAACAAGGTTGAATGTATCTTTCAATCATTTTATTGAGATTTAAGGTACCATTAAGGAGAGGATGCAGAATGTGCTACTCTAACTGTGAACCACTAAACCCACAGGCCATTATCCAGAGAGAGACAGTTGCTCTCTATAAAAAGTGAGAGACTCTCTATAATAAATGTTTGCCTGGTCTGTAGGTGTGGGCTGATGTCATTGACATCTAAATGGTAAATACCAGGCTGACATCAGAAATCCCATTTGCTGTGAAGCATCTGCCTCCCTCTTAGAGTAAGTGAGATCACATTGTCGTCCTAAATCAAAGAGATGATGATCATCATTTTGATCAGAGATAAAGTAACTGTGGCAAATGCAGTCTTTGACCCTGTTGTTGTTTATTTTTACCCTGAAAAATGTGATTTCTCCAAAAAAAAAAATGACATCCTGTTTGTTTTGCAACATTCGTGTAATTTTCGAATGACTGTGGCTGTCACATATACTGCCTTGTGATGGTTTAACTGGGTTTGTTTTGCTTCAGTCCACTCTCTCAGTTTTTACTTCTCACTCTCTCCACCATCCCTTTAATCATGGACTGGAAATTTCTGGTTTCAGCTTGAAGTCTGAATGACTCAGCAGAGATTGAGTGAGAAACAGCAAGGCCAGTTCTTGACGCCGCACAGTTAGAATTGAATTTTTTCCCCTCCCTTAAAGCACGTTTCATATCAGCTGATTTCCACACAGGAATGAGGGTGTCCAGCATTCCTCTGCGATTTTGTGAGGAAATCCTGCCCTTCCGGCCTCTCTGTAATTGTTCTGCTCTGTGCTGGTGTGTGAGGTTCACGGCAGAAAAGAATCCCACTGGTTTCCTCTTGTCTCACTACTCAGGCTAAATGCATTTTAAAGAGGCCAGACAGTATCTCGGGCCGGGAGCCCATTTTGTTGTCCTGTGAAACCTCTTTAACATTCCAGTTTGTTCTCTCATCTGCTGGGAGCTCAGCTGCTTTGTTGGCCAGCCTCGGGCTGTAAATATCTAGGTTGAGTGCATTCAATAGTGGTGCTTCCTAGGAATCTCTTGTTTCTATTGCTCCGGGTTAGGGATTTGAGCTAAACTCATTATCCCAAGGAATAAACTTTGCTGCATAACTCAACCTGCATTGTTTGTGCTACGGACATCAATGACCAAAATCATTGGCAGTGTGATCAGAGCGGCTCAATTGGTTTGCGGTAAATGCTGCTCCATCTCTGCAAGTGCTGTGAGCTTAAGTCACTTATGATGTGCATTTGAAAAGCAAAATGCGCCAAACATTACATGTTTTTACTTTTGTATTCTATACTGTGATTAATATGTCCATTAGCATTGCATTATAAATATGCTTTATTCTTATGAAAATACCCGAGATGGCTTGAAGAACACAGATAAACCATATATTGTAACAGTTTGTCTTCATGTTTAATAAGTCGAAGTGTTTCTATCTTCTTTTTATTCAGCTACAGCGATAGCTGGATGCCTTTGTCCATATTAGGGATTTCCTGGAACATCATAAGTCAAATTACTTCCATGAGGCATATTTGGACTTTCTGCACGTGGGCGCCCTCTGGCTTCCAGTATAAATTAAACAAATATTACATGTCTTTATAGTGCTCAATAATGCTCACACCACCCTATTTTGGGTAAAAATATGAAAAATAACACTTCTCTCTAAAGAAATTTGAAGTCTTTTGACTTTGGAAGAGACCAGGGCTAAGTCCAAATTAGGGTTTGCACAGACTAGTCGACTTTAATGCTCTGCCATGACGCTTTAAGCTTGACATCAACTAGTCGCTGATCATGGTTTATAGAGGGCGCATGAGGATAAGAAATCTTTGAAGTCCACTTTTACACTCTGTTTCCAACAGTTAAAATGGCAAATAAATGCATACTCCTAGAGTGCTCCACAAGACATGTTTGATTAAAACCATCTGGATGCTCAATATTGATCGGGTGAATGCACATTTTGAACAGCGCAAGTTAATCGCCATTCAAAATTAATGCGCTGCTGCGTTGTAACGCACACACATACAGACAGTAGCTCGCACATCACGTGCAGATCGCGCGCACAGAAACATTCAGTAGTGCAGAAATGTAATGTCAACACTGTTCTGTGATTTATCAGAGTAGCTTAGAAATTTAGAAAGTTCTTAGTAACTAAAACCCACAGCTTTACTATTAGTAGAGAGGTGCTGAAAGGTAGAATTTATTCACATGCTCTCTCAGCAATGCATAAATGTAATTTTTACGTGCTACTTTGTGTATCTGATTTAGAACGAGCAGAAATCTGTTAGAAATATAACAACCCAAAGACAAAATAAGCTGTTATGTAGGAGCAATAGCCTTGTGGGCAGCGCTGCCGCTGCGTCGCGTCATATGCCATAGCTGTGAACGAGCAACCCACATTCAAGTCTCAGCTCAAGGACAGTTCAGGCTTATTTGTTTATTAATGACGTCATCAGCGACTAGTCGACTTGACTTCACAAAAATGTCGACTTAAAAAAAGTCGTTCAACCCTTAGCCCGAATATGCATACTTCCCTACTATATAGTTGACGAAAAACTATGTGTGTGTGTATGTGAAGTATGTGAAAGGTAGTAGGTCCAAATTCACAGTATTCATATTCATAAAACAGTAGGCAAAAAGTACTTGGATATCCTGCTACCACCAAAATTCTGAAGCTCATATCCAGTGGACACTCCCCATGAGGGAATTGTAAATGGCAGTGAAGCAACACAACTGCTGGGAGGTCACATGACAATGACAACATGAAATATGTAGTATGTCCGGATGACATTACTATACACATTCATACTATGTAGAACATGTTTCTTAACAGTTACAAAGTAAATACTGTAACTACACACAGAGTATGCGATTTCAAACACAGCCCAGGAGTAGGATACAGAGAAATTGTAATGCTCTATATAAGTCCCACCTTTCAGTTTAAAAAGTCAGTGGTGTTTTGTATTTACTCTATAATTTACAGGAGTTTATTTACTTGTGCATTCATTTTAAGTGGACCAGCCTACAAAATTTTTATTTTCATTTTTGTGTTACTTGAAAGATGCATTTATGATACAACTGTTGTCAGATTTGACACATTTTAAAAGTAGTTTTGACAGACATTTTTGGAGATTTTGGTACTTCACTGAAATAGATAGATATATATTACAAGTACAGCTCCTATTATCTACATAGATTATAGTTTTTTGGGGACTTGCTATAAAGGGACTTGCGTCAATAAGCAACCAATCAGAACACATTAGCAACCATCCAGAACATCCAGCATAGAGGCTTGCATGGGCATTTTCTGCATAATATGTACAAATCTAGTTATTCTCATTGTTTCTCAAAGGATGCTCATTGGTCAACCAAGCAAGAAAAGGCTAAAGCAGAAATATTGATAAGAAACTAGTTTCTGTATCATACCAGTATTCTCTAATCAGTACAGAAGAGTGGCCATGCTGTGTTTTGTATGAAACCTGTTATGTTCTAAGTGTGTGTATCAATCATCTGGCTGAAAACAGAACAAGCTATTCCGGAAAGCAAGTCATTGGCTTCACAAATGCCATGATGAGGGTTAAGGGGTCAGGATGGTGTAACAGTGGAGAAACCCAGTGCTCTGACTCAATCGAACCAAACTGAACTCTCTGTACAATCCTCTCATAACTTCCCAAACACACACACTATTCTCTCTCTCTCACACACACACACACACACACACACACACACACACACACACACACACACACACACACATTGCTCATCTTCTAACAAGATGAGGTTGGACATACTTGATGTAATACACTGATGTCAACAGAGTAGCTCAGTAGCTGTATTGTAACTGTAGTAACAGTGGTGAGGATGACTTTGTGTTTCTGCGGTCTGCCTCTGTTCGTCTGTGCCAGCTTTTATACCCCTCCAGTAACTCTCCTTCACCCACTGTGCTTCTTTCAAGATCAGAATCAGCCCCTTTCTTGGCCTCTATTTGGATATTACCCTATGCTAACTAACAAACGTAGGCACCTTGCACCTGGTTTCACTCTCTCCTGTAGGGCCAGGTTTGTATGTGCTCTTTGTTCAGATAGGGCTGTGGAAAACGCCTGGCAGTCACCGCTGCCTAGCAGCCGGTATCTCTTGGGAGCATTCGCACAACCTCAGCGCTGTTTGGAGCCAGTAAAAATCAGGTTTTCTTGACAGATTGTGTTTGAGTACAAATGCTTTTTTTACTCAGTCACACCTATAGTGGATCAGAGTTTGGGAGTGGATCTTTTAAGGTGTAGTTGCAAGATATACAAAGAGTCACATTGGTTAATCAACTGTTTAAAAACCGAGTCATAAATGCTGTCATGATGGTCAGGCATATTACACTGTGTTGTTGGAGACATGTCAGGGCATGTGCTGTACCTGGCTTGGTGGGCATGGGATTAATAAGACCCTACATTGTTAAAGGGATGATTTAAAAATATATTCATTTGTGTTTCAAAAATGAAAAAGTCTTGTGTTTGGAATGGCATGAGGGTTAGTAACTGATGACAGAATTTTAAATTTGGGTGAACAATCCTTTTAATGTACTAATGTTAAACATTGGAAGATCTGAACACAGATACAACATTCACTTTTGATGGGAAGCATCAGAAATAATTCTGCTGCCTGGTGAAATAGAAACTAAGAAACCGACAAATTGTAGTTGCCTGTTGTTCAGTGATTAGGATAAAATAAAGATTATTATGGAATTAGTTTGAACATGAAAGAGATACTTTTAATTGCTTAATGCTTTATCATGCAACATCTAGTTGGGACACAGAAGGCTTATTAGTGGTTTTCTAAAGCAAGCATCACTATTGCTTATTCTTGGAGATTTAGACAAAGCCCTGTGATGTTTCAGCTGATGATTCGTTAATTAAAAGCTTATTTTGCATGACACAGAGATATTTTGCTTACTCACTCCAGCATGAAAGATGTAGATGTCTGCTCAAAAGTTTGACACACCTCCATATCTGCCCCTCCTGGATCCACCCACCATGTATAGCCTGTGCCTTTACATGATTGCACTACAGTGTTTTATGTGCTATAGGCTGTGTGTTGCACCATAATCTTACTGCCAACAAACATGCCTTAACATGTCTTAGATTTATGACTTGGACTGTAATCAAAGAGCCACATTCTTTTCATACCATTGTACATTGTTCCTACCTTGTTCTCACAGTTTCACACACTGATATTCTCTAACGTGTGCATTAGGCTTGGTTCTGCTGCCAGGTCATACTGTTAGCATTCCTACGGGGGTTACTCATATACCTGTTATTAAAGAATGATGCAAATTCCTCTGCCACCTGACTGTATTGACTGTAGCACACCTTTTCTGTTCGCCATTCATGATCAGGTCAGCACAGGTCATGTTTAAACTATCCAAGGTTGACAAAGGTGGGCCCGAGGAAGTGCATGATAGAAATTATATTTACTTTTCAAGTCACTGTGCGATGAAACGATAGTTTACTTTTATGGTTCATTGTTCTAGTAGGATATTGAACTCTCTGTAGGATGTACAGTATTGTGTGTGTGTGTGTGTGTGTGTGTGTGTGTGTGTGTGTGTGTGTGTTTTTATTTATGTGGTGTTTGCTCAATTCAAGTATCACTATCCTATTGGGGGTTGTTTAACATTCGTTCCACACTTTTTATGCTACAGATATGAATCATACATCAGATTGTGCGTTTTGTTGAAGTATTACTTTTCTAAGCAATCAGGCCATGATTTTTAAAAAGACTTACATTGATGGAGGGAGCCAAGTCATATCTAGAGACCAAAACATTGGCTATGACTTGGGTCAGCAAGCAACCACACTGAATACCCTAGCAAATGCATAGAAACTCCCTAGTACTGTTGCGGTGAAGTTGCTGTAAATTAGTGTAGTTATTCATGGACAAGCCCAATTCGTTCTTTAAACAAAATTGTAAACATGTAGTTGTTAGCTATATTAATAATTATAATCAAATATAATTAATAATAATAATAAAAATAATAATAATAATAATTATTATTATTATTATTATTATTATTATTGTATATCATAGATTTGAGAATTTATAAGGTGTTTTTGAAGTTGTTTTTGGGTATCTGTGTTAACCGTAAGCGAAAGTAAGTTACCGTCTTGACTTGTCATGTGCTGCGTCACTGGTTGTGATAACCCCTCTGCTCTGGAACTGCATGTCTGTTATCAGCTTCTGCCACTCCCATCACCCCTCCCTCACACTTACGAAATAATTTCCTATGAAATTGATCTCATTCCTATGCACACATCTATGTGACGGACATCACTTTGACTACATTGTCACACATTTCATATCCAAAACATGCCTATTTGACTCTGTCTCTTACTTCCTTTTGATCCAACTCCCATTCAGCCTCTGTCAGTTAAAACAATGTACCTGGTCAATAAATTTGACAACTCCACCCCAGATTATATACTTGAGGCTTTGTGAAATTTACCATAGGTCATTTGCATTTTGTTGTGCATTATCCTTCCATCAGACACCCATTTGACCTTTCCTAGCTGCTCCTTTTTTTTTAATTACACATAATATTTTTAGTGCATTGATGATGTAAAGATATTTGAAATGTTTCAGCATTAACAATCCTTCTCAATTCATATAAAACCTGACTGATTGCTTTAGTAGCTATCATAGATTATGGATGAGTATTAATATGCAGAAATATGGTCACAAAGCACTGGAGCTGTGGCCTAGTGGTTGACATGTTCTCAACACAACTTATAAAGCTGCTATGCATATGCAACTATAGAGTCTAGCTTGTGTACTACCCTGATCCCATTTCTTCTTTGTCTCCCCATCATTTCCTATCCACTAAATTGTCCTATTCATTTGCGATAATCTGTCAATATTTGGCCGCCTTGGCCATTTAACCAAAGTTTGTTCTGAAAGCTTATATATATATATATATATATATATATATATATATATATATATATATATATATATATATATATATATATATATATATATATATATATATATATATATATATAAATAATATATTACACATACATACATGTTTTATGTATCAGGACATAATAAAAATCATCTGGTCCTTGGCAGGTCTTAAAATGAGTTAAATACAACACATGACATATATTACACTCTGTCATTATTTTTTTTAACAAAAACTAGGCCAAAATGGAGAAGCCATGGCTAACAAACTTTTATTTATATATATATATATATGTATGTATGTATATGTATATATATGTATATATATGTATATATATATATATATATATGTATATATATGTATATATATATATATATATGTATATATGTATATATATATATATATATATATATATATATATATATATATATATAAGCAACTATTGCCCACCTCCTCCTTTTTATGCTAAAAAAGGCCAAATTAAATAAATGGTCACACAACTTGCTATGACATCCCCTCCAGTTTTGTTTCACTGTAAAGAGAAACCCAGTTCTGTTGTGACTGCAAAATGTTGCCACAGTGCACGTGTTAAAAAGTGTCGGATGGTTTTATCCAGTTCTCCACATTCTTCTTCCCATATTTTCAAGCTTGTGTAGATAACTAGGGCAAAGGGAAAGACTGGAGGATGACATCAGTCTTTTTGAGTGGAAACAGGGGTGGGCGTCTGAGGGTTTTGTGTGTGTGTGTGTGTGTTTTGTAATCGACTGCATGCACTGAATGTTTTTGGCTTGATCACTGCATTGCTGTAATACCTCTGACAAAAATGTGATGCCAGTAAAACTAATCATATTGACCCTGAGTCTGCACTGAAGATCCAACTGAGAAAACTACAGAGAAAAAAAAAAAACATTTCTGTCCTCGCAGAAATTGTCGGGGTAGTATGAACTCATAGACGTTTGAGTCATATTTGCTTTTTACTGCAGTGCTCTGGTTGTTATTTCAGCCTCCGTCTGCAGTTGGTGAGCTCTACTTTTGTGTGTGTTCCCTGAGGAAACGGGTTACATTATAAAGCCTGAAATCCCCTTTTAGCTTTTCAAATAAAATTGGGGCTGCTACAGAATCCTGCTGAGAAATTAGGTTAGTGAAGTAAACAGGCATGGTAAATCTTGCCCCCTGGTGGTCATTGCATGAAAACATTATTGCACACACAAACTTGTCACAGGAAGTGCAGGAATAAGGAAAGGCCTGATGGGAAGGGACACTGAAGTAGTTCAGTGGTTGGCTGGAGTGAGCTTGTCAGTTAGTGTCGGAAGTATAATTATTGGGTGTTGAGCATGGTAATATTTTCCTCTGCTTTATGAATTAGCTTGTGACTATTTGTTATAGCACTATAATGTTCCCTACACTGCACTAGTGCTAGAGCTGTGGTAATCAATTATGTTGGCAATTAGGAGACTTTTTTTTTTTGGATCTCAAAACCAATTTCACCCCATAATCAAAATATTCAGCCAATTTCAGTCATTAATAACATAATATAGTACATATACATATTTTTCTTTATAAAATTCACTGTTGTAGAAATAAATCTGATTATATTCTCTGTGTGTTTTGTGCAGGAGCGATTCGCAGAGATCTTTGGAAAAGATGCAGCAGCAGAGAGCAGAAAGTCACAAGAAAACTTCAAGAAGTGGTTGCTGGCGGGAATGACCTTGCTCACGGGTGTCGTGGTCGGGTCACTCATTGCACAGAAACGCCTGTGAGGATCAGAATAACTGAAGATCCAAATACACCTACTGCTTCATTTAGACCTCCAGCTAACATGAAGGAACTTCAAAAATGCTTATGTTTTGGATTTATTTGTCTCCCTTTTATTGCCAAGAAATTTCATGTTTACATCCCACGTCCCGTCGTGTACTGTTGACTGAGTGGAGCGCATCTGTGATGTCAAATCACATGACCCAGACTGCATGAGGGTGCTTTGGTTTTAGCTGACTCAGAAAAGGCAAGGCCACGTCTCCTTATACCCTGTTTAACGAAATGAGGAAAAATGACTAAAAGTCAAAGAAAAAAAGTTTCAAATCTTTGTTCTTTATGTCTGTAATTTTTTTTCAGCTCTATCATCAATCTTTTTAAGTATCCATATTATTCTCTCATTTTCAAAGAGACTGGCAAAACTGACAAGGATACAAACATTTTATCTTTAATTCTAATTTAAGCTCATTTGTGATTCTTGAGTTGACCGAATGATAGAGAAGTTGAATCTGGACTGAATTTGAAGTATTCAGTCAATAAATCAGCACTGACATTTCTGAGGAACGTTGTTGCTGTCTGGAGTGCCAGATATCAGCTCGAGAGCAGAGAGGCATCTTATGGGCCCGGCACTACACTTGATTGCCTGCTTCCTCTGCAATCTCTCTACCATTTTAGAAAAGTGTGGCGAACAGATAAAACGTGTCTGTGTGAGTGTTTTTATGTTGTAGTTTTTTCCCCAATTATTGTTCTGTTCCTTTTCACATGCAGATTTGATGAGCGTTAAATGTGTGTGACTGCCTGCATGGGCAGGTTTGAATCCTCTGAAGCATCTATATTGTCTAAAGGACCAACAGTTAAGAGACGGCCAACAGTTTGAGTTGAGAGACAGTTCTGTATGTTTGGTGCCGTTTGATTTTTATTAAACCTAAGTTTCAGCTTCAGATGTGATATCACATATAACTCTTTATACCTTTGAGATTGTTGTAACTAGAGATAGAGGAGACACGGATACACAAGGAGTGAGTAGGTCACTCCTGTTGTATCTGTGACTACACTTAACTGTGTTTTATACACAGCAAATGTAACACATTAAGCTGAAAGTAATTAGATTAAACCATATTGCCACAAGAGTGCTTGGTGTCTTGTATGGTCTTTGGAATAAGGATGTAACCAGTGCTGGGAATACTGGCCTAGCATTTGAAACAAGCTAATAGTCGTTGAGTTTTTGTTTTATTTGGAATTAGAGGTATGAAATGATATATGCAGTGGTTTTGTTGGTAAACAAAAGTTTGTTTGACACTTGCAGCACATTTAAATGTACAGAGCCAGGCTAAAATGCTAATCTCAATTCTGGTCTTTTAGCATTCATATTTCCAAGTGTAAATATTATTTCCACAGATATTGGAGCATTCATAGATTTGTTGAGTTGGGTCTTACCGTGTAATGGTCCACAATGTTTTGAACCTTGGCTGACAGACATATATTGGGTCAGATAACATCATGGTGCTGTCGTGGAAAAACAAACAAATAAACAAACAAAAAATAGTATTTGACTAAACTCATTGTTTTTAACTCTTAAAGAGTAAAGTTTATGCTTCATCGTTTTTTTTTTTTTTTCTAATCCAAGTTTTCGAAAGCTAACCTTAGAATAGCTGGGATAAATCTCTCCAATCTTCTCCGTCTCCTCACAGCTCCTGATTCCCGCAGAATCTCATTTTAAACGCTTTCCTGTCGGAGCGGTTAAGCGCGCGTCAATCCGCACGCGCACCTGCTGCTTTTGAGTGTGTGTCAAACTCGTTAAAGCGCTCGGAGATGTGGAGAAATGATCTTTAGGCTTCAACCCATTAATAATTCAAATAGGACGTCAAGTTGAATATTCCTCGCCTTTTCCGACTAATAATGATTGACGAGCGGGTTAATTCAAACAGAAGTGATGAAAGTAATGGTGGTACAGGTGTGTTTCCAGCCTTCAACCCCGGTTTGGAGATCTCATGGAGAAGCTGAGATCGTTTGATGTGTCAGTCAAAGATACCAATCCTAAACGTAACGTCCTTTGAGACCTAGCCTAGAAAAGAGACGTCTGCCGCAGGTCTCCGCGGGAAGTTAACATTTAGCAGGTATGAGAAAAGATTCATTCTCCTCGATTCACTAAGAAGAACTAGCCTACTTATTAAATGAACTTTCCCAGATCTCGAGTGATTTGTTTTAAAGTCAACATAAAATAAAAAATCCCCCTTTCTTTAATCTTAATACACGCGTTTTTTTTTTTTTTGTGAACTACTAGCCTAATCAATGCTCATTAATCCAAAGAGGGAACCATTGTCTTTTGCTCGTGATTCAATCCTTCTCTTTTAATAAATACAGCTTTTCTGAAATAGCCCATTAGTTTTATTGTTTACAATAATTGAATGCCGATCATGTACAACAACACAGGCTACAATAGGTTATATATGAACATCGTTACAATCTGGATTTGCTGGGATCCGCATGTTACGCTCTCACTTCAGCGATTCCATGTTTCGTTCAGAAATACGTCACATTCCAAAAGTAAAATGGGTTGCGAATGCAATTATGTTGACTTTTGAAATTAAGTTTGAAATGTAAAGAGGTTTTATTTGGCAACATTAGATCCAGAAGTCCCTTTTAAACTTCTAAATTGCGAGTGAACTGTTTAAATAGCGATGTAAACATTTATAGTTGGTGAGTCTCAGCAGATTGAAATTGCCGACATTACACACTTTGCTGCTCCTATAGACACTGATTTCACAGAATACATTCCGTGTTATGAAATTTGCTGCTTGCATGCTTAGTCTGTGTTTGTCTGTCATGTTGCTGTGTGTGTGTGTGTGTGTGTGTGTGTGTGTGCCCGCGTGTGTGGTTACTGAGTTTGACAGTATGCTTAAGAGTGAAATGTACCAGCATTGGCACGACACTATGTAAACTAGTTAACTTAAATAACGATTAGACTAGCTCATCATAGATTAGTAAAATATTTAAGGCGTTTGTTGATTTGAAATTATTTATAATATTTGGTGTAAACGCATATTGTTCCTTCCTATGGCCTTAAACTCCATAATTTCTTTTGAAGTGTATCTGTTCATTGTGTTTGTATTTAGCCAACTTAACCTTAAACATAAGGGGACAAAAATGAAAACTATTTTTTTAAGGTTTTATTTAAACAGCTTCACCCCTGAATTGTTTTATGTCTTAAGACTTTTTTTAAGTGTCTGATATCATTTAAATTAAATAAAGACCCATTTGAATTCACAAGACCTCTCATGGTTATTATGTGTCTGTTTCTCTTGTTTAATGAATACAAAGATACACAAGACGTTATTCTTTCAGGTTTTACTTCTGTCAGTCAAGAGGAAACACTTGTGATTCATTCAGTGTTGTGGGCATTGTCTCACTCATCTACTTGTTCAGATTTTACATTGTTGCCCGTCGGATAATATTCAAGTGTTTGCATAAAGGATGGCATAGTAATGTATAAAGAATGGCAGATAATTGGCAAGGTGTTGTCATGATGCTCACAGCTGCATTCCCTTCATTTATTTCCACTGGCCCTTCTCATAGTCCCATTTGGCTGAGAAGCCCTCCACGGGGTTCACCCGCATGTCCAGCATCCTCTTCACCTGCATGGCCTGCCATTCGTCATCGAGGGTACGAGGATGAGGAGGATACACTGAGAAAGCAAAACCGTATGTTGAACCTAGACCTATTTTAATCCAGGCATATTCATTGAATTAAAAATAAAAAAATTAAGATGATCACTTACCATAGTACCTTTGCCACAGAACAACCAGGCCAGTGAAGCCAATGAAGAAAAAGATGCCACCCACCACCGTCTTCCACTCACCCGTTGGTTTCTTCATCTCCGCGAATGTCTCTTTAAACATCATCCTGTACACTGCCATTGAGGATCACAAATAAAGATTACAACATATTTTACCCGTTCTCCATGATTGTGCTTTGCCCTCTCAGGAAAGTTTCTGTCCTTAAAAACCCCATAAAATGGCCAGATATTTTCTTGAAGTTGGGGCAGGATGTATCAAAGGGCTTGCTTTTCTATTTTTATTTTATTTTTAAATTAGACAATAGCCTTTAGTTTAAATCACGCACCATGAACCAGGGTATGTCACGTATCATGATTTGCTACTTTCTATTGCTAGTCAGAGGTAGATGATATGAAAGGACGTAATTACAGAGAGCATTTGATATTAATTTGGATACGCTCACAAACGCAATCAGTATTTTTGGTTCATTTTCTCTGAGAGAAAGTTACGATTTTAAATGTGTACACCTGCTAAAAGTTCATTTATCAATTTTAAGAATTTAGATGGACTCACAAAACTTACAGAACTACAGATGGAAAGTCACATAAAATATAAACATTTGCTCTCTATAGGTTTGTTTCCTTTCGAATACAAATAAGTACTGAATAAAAGACAACGGACCAGAAAGAGAACAGACAGGAAGAAGTACCAACAGGCAAGTTTCTCCTCTTTGGAGAGGTTGTTCCAGGGGCCTTTCTCCTTCTGCTTCAGGCTCTTGTCTGCAGCACTGAGGGTGTCTTTGTACGGTCTGTCTGGTAGAGGAGTGTCCAGACGGCCCCAGTACATGGGTACAGACATGTCCGCCTGTTCTGTCACTTCACCTGAGAAAACAGAAAGAAATCATCAATTGAGAGAAAAATGCAGGC
This sequence comes from Coreius guichenoti, assembly GCA_039654105.1. Lineage (NCBI taxonomy): Eukaryota > Metazoa > Chordata > Actinopteri > Cypriniformes > Gobionidae > Coreius > Coreius guichenoti. The sequence goes on from CM077178.1 coordinate 22,248,926, forward strand.
ATCTCAGATGTAAAGTAGAAATCTCTTGAGTGTATAAAAAGTGTATAAAATCATACTGATATAATACTGATGCAGCGGCAACTCATTAATCACACAAGTTTACATAGTCAAAGTTGTTTAGTATTTTTATTATATTTTAATGTCCAATTTTTTTTACTATATTTTTGGCTTTAAAAGGACATTGAACATTACCATGCCCATGGCTGGCCATCTTGACACTGCTGGAGCTGAATGCAGCCACTCCCCGTCTGGACAAAAGCCCCCCTACACGTCCGGCTGTCAAGTGCAGCATCTGATCCACAAAAGAAAAAGCACTCAAAACCCCTCAGAAAGACAACAGAGGTTAAATCTGTGATCTACATTATTAGCTATTCAGGAACCTGCATCCTCAGCCACATTGAATGTCATCCTCTTAATCAAGGTAGGGGAGACTGGGCAGTGTTGTAACACTGTCAATATCATACACTCCCATCTTCTTTTTGAGCTCACACAAGAAATTGCACGTGACTGAGCAAATTTGTAGATTTTATGACCAAAAAACAGAAATTTTTCAGGTAAGAAAGTAAAATTTTTCACCAGGATTATTTTTTGCCTAGCAATCAATTAATAATTTCACTTGCATGACCTGAAGTAGCTATTTCTCTAGTTTAATTTGATGCTTTGTATTTATGCTAACTTCAAACCCTTAACTAAAACAGTTAGCCTTGTTATGGCTGTTTGGGGTGGGGATAGTTGTAACAGTTTATTAATAATGTTACAACCAACCCCTATGATTCAGATTCCAATTATCAGTCATATTCTCTGTTGAGGCAAAATCATGTGTTTTTTTTTTTTGTTGCGTATCAAGGAATTTATTCAGTAAATGTGTTTCCATCATAGTTTATGCGCATGTCTTCTTAGCAGCTAAAAAATGATCTGCCTCAGTTGAACGCACAAGTGTTTTGTGCACATTATTATAATTTATGCGCATCTTGATGTTTTCATCCAGCATTTTTTATGCAATATCTCAAAATTCACATAAAAATAGGTGGCTCTTGGAAACATAGCTAGTGACTGAACCCTTATGTGACAGGAATACAGTACACTTACACGCACACTCACACAAACACAAACACGCACAGCAATTGTTTTTGCGCATTTAATATTCTAAAAAATTACAATATAATGTTCTTTTGTCAGTTTAAATTGTTCACGTTGTTCAAAACTGTTTTTTCTTTGTTCTTCAATGATGTTTATGCAAAAAATTGGATAGTGTGGGTGTTATTTCAGCAAATTACCTCTCAGTGTTACATCTATCCCCAGCTAGTGTTACAACTCACCCCATATTGTAACAACAGAACTCTTTGTATTTGACATTAACTCACATAACCTGTGATTGTGTAGTACATGTCCAAGTGAGTTATATTTGTAGCAGACAAATGTGGTTACAATGTATCACAATTTGAGACTTCTAGCACAAACAACCACTGAGTTATTGATGCTCAAACAAAAAGTGTTAGAACCATCCCCGGTCTCCCCTACCTCCATATGATTGTGTATTACATTCAGTTCTTGTCACACTTTACCTTTGTTTTACTTTCACTTTCTTTATGGATGTTTAGTTTGCTTGTCTTTGTTCCTATGTTATCGCCATCATTAGTTGTACTAAGTATGATACTAATTAGAGCACACCTGGGGCCAGTTGCATAAACATAGCCGCTAAGTTAAGACTGTGTCTTAAGAACTAGTTTGACCAACTAACAATTAGTTAGTGCTAATCAGTCTTACTTTTCGGATTCAAATTAGACCAAATACCTTTTTATGTAACTGATTTAAAAAAAAAAAAAAGTTATGACCAGTCTTGAAGAAAAAAATTAGATGACTAACTAATAAGACTAGTCTAAGTAGTTTATGCAACCGGCCACAGGTGTTGCTTATGTAGATATTGAGGCTTCTGTTATTTTATTAAAGATGCTTATGTAAGGACTATTTGATGTACGACTACTCTCATCTTCATCTGGACTAACTCGTGACAATTCTACAGTCTACAGTGGTTTTAGTAACCGTCAAAGCCCTAAGTAAAGGGGAAAGTCTTGAGTTTAGGACTTTTTTGCTATTTATTTTATTCTGCATATATACTGTCTATAAAGGTAGGCTATATAAACTTCATGATGCTTTAGTTCCTCCTGCTTTGGATCAAATCCAAATCCCAGCTTGTTCAGTCACATAATCATCTTTTGCTATTAATTACAGTAAGACTCCACCATGCACACGTTAATTTCAACATTTACTAATACATTATTAAATCTGTTTATTTAATGGACCTGAGCTAACATGAACTAACAATGAACAGTTGTATTTTTAACTAACATTACCAAAGATTAATAAATACTGTAACAATGTTACAGTATACAATACCATTTGTTAATGTTAGTTAGTTGCCATAGTGTATAGTTGTCATTTTCCTTTTGTAAGTATTTTTCTAGATGTTATCCATGTTTTATGTCTCAATGACATGCACGCAAACAACCAAATAAAGGATTTCAAGAAAAAAAAAGGTATTAACTTCCTTCCTGTCACATGAGGCTGCCAACTTCCTACCCCTACTTCCAGGAAGCAAGGCGAAGGCAAACCCTCCCAAAGAAAGGTAATTTTCATGTTACTAATAAGTATTTTTTGTTGACATATATATATATCTACATAATCATGAAGGTCTCTAGAATCATCCAGACAAAACAAATCTTACAAGAGATCTATAGTTTTTTGTATACTTAGTCAAAAGTCCAAGAGGCAACTTTGGTTGCCGGTGGGCAAATGACTTGTAAGTACATATATCATGTGGAAATGGGGTATACTGTGTTAATAGGTTAATAAATCGAGATTTTTTGTCTTATTTAGTGCTTTTTGCTTTCATAATATCCCACCTAAAACATAACTTAACCCTTTAACTGACATCTCTATTGTACAGTAGACCTTAATTCGATAGGTAATAAATCTGTCAAAAGGAGGAGATGAGAAAGCAATCTTTCCACAGCTCTACTGTCCCACCCCGTGTCTGCTGTCCAGGGGTGGATGGGCCTTCCAGTTTTCAAACTTCAGTCAGTCACACAAAAGGAAGAATGGAAAGATAAAGAGTTAAAGCATGGGATTAATTGCTGTAGATTATCTTTTTCTCCCTTTTATGATATTATGTCTTGTAAGGGCCAAAATATTGAGGCCCCTTCATCCAGTTTGGATGCGTTTCATTCTAATTCTCCCTAATTCTTTTTATGACTAGTAGCTTATGATTCCATTATAATGTGGAAATTCAGACAAGTAATGAGTTTACATTTACATTGTTATATGAAATCACCTACTACAGTCAGTCATTGAATACTATGGAACTATTTTGTTGTTGCTGTTGTTGTTATATAGATGTAATTTTTTCGTCATTCTATTTATTTATTTTCATTTAACTTTTCGATACACAATGCCCTGTTGGGGCAACTTAATGGCTGCACTTTGTTCTTCACTATGTTCCACCACTTTAAGACAAATGTATTTGTTGTTTGTTGTGTTTTCATATTTAAAAGATTATAAGATAGATGCAGCTTTTTTGAGTTTGCATCGAATGTTCTTCGACTTTAATACATAATAAATTTGTTTATGAATAAAGATTGATCTGTTGAAAGCAGTTATTTTGAGTTAGATGCCAAATGTTCTCCTCTTATTCAAATTTGACATTGAAGGGGTGCATACAACATATTTGCCCACCGGCAACTATAGTTGCCGCACATTCAAATATGATTTTCAAGAAAAAAAACAAAAACCTGGGGAAAATAAATGCAGAACATGTTCACATAGGACACTATTAACATGATTATATGCTTGAAACCATTCAGAAAAATTTGGGCACAAATGGGTTAATGTTTTTTTCTATTTCATTTAGAATGCAATGATCATGCTATAATTATATAATATTCTTTATTCATCTGTGCAGAGCTGAAACTTTCTGCACTCTCCATGTGCAGCGGGAGAGAGACAAATGCTGTAATTAAAATGGACGAAACTGGCAAAAGCTCAAGCCAAGAGTTCATAATGACCCCTATACACTCTAAACTCTCACACAAATAAACAAATGATTTATAAAAGTCAGGAATCTGCTGTATTTTGCTCTAAAACGTATTTTCATGTCTTGAATTTACTTTATTTTACAATAAGTTTCTATTGTAAAAATACAGACAGTCATTATGTAAATGCATTAAACTCATCTGTATGCTTTGTGATAATGTTGAAAGCTGGCCTATCCATCCATTTTTATAAAAGCATAAAGATTACTCAGTCTTACGGCAGAATTTTTAAACATTTTTTCACAGTTAAATGTACTTTTTGCACAGATGCAGTTTCTTCCCTGTTTTGCAGTCCATGGTTACTACCCTTCTCCCCCTGCTGCTTCTAGAAAGTTCCCTCATTGTACTCACAGTTTTCCTGAGAGACTAGACGATGACAAAATCACAAATAAGAAAATATTGCAAAAAGAAAAAGAAAGAAAATGTGCACACTTGCTTCGTTTTATGCGTTTTTTCCCTGCACTCAGGCTGACCATAAAAACACAGGGGTGGGTGGAGAGAGAGAGAGAGAGAGAGAGAGAGAGAGAGAGAGAGAGAGAGAGAGAGAGAGAGAGAGAGAGAGAGAGAGAGAGAGAGAGAGAGAGAGAGAGAGAGAGAGAGAGAGAGAGAGAGAGAGAGAGAGAGAGAGAGAGAGAGAGGTATTGAGTTTAGTAGGGATTTGAAACTGTGAGAGACTGTGCAAGTAAACAATCTGAGACAAGCATGTGACTTTACTGTTCACTGGTACGTCAGTGCTGAAGTTTAACTCTTAGTATATCCAAAACTCTGTGCCTGTTTTGTTGGGGTTTTTTATACGTTTTTGGCAGTCTTTCTCACATTTCGTTTTTATCCCCTAAAGACTTGTTTTTGAATCCATTGGTATATTTATTTTTGATTACAGTTCTTGGAATCAAACTTTCAGAGAACAGAGGAAATGGAAGATTTTCTGAAGAAAACACCAGAAGGGGGGGGATAAGGTTTGAGAGAGGCAGGGAGTTTATCCGGCTCATGTCCAGTCCTGATCTGGGTTTAGCCCAATGCAACCTGAACTAAACTCTGCCTCAGAAGTCTGGCAGTGAGTTTGCGTGTGGGATATATTTCACCGCTCAACTAGCAGTGAAAGCTGGAGAAAGATATCAGAGAAATATTGAGGAATGCTCTGTGTTAAGGGTCATTAAGGACAAACCTGCTGGGAAATATCCATCTGCTCCAACACACGCCTTCCTTCCTAGATATATCTAGAGAAAGATATTATTTAGACAATCAAATATGGTCAAATGGTGTCCTTAAATGTACTTTCTTCAATTTTTCTATTATCAGTTAAGTTCTCTCCTCTGCTTTACTGTAATTTATAAGCGTTTTTTTTTTTCAGAAAAGTGAGAATTTGTCAACAATAACTGCTCATGCTCTTCTGCTTTATGCAACAGCTCAGTGCTTTGAAGGAATGTTAAATACAACTTAATCTCTATCAACATCATATTTCACACACACTGGTTCGCTATCTTTGTGGGGACTCTCCATAGACGTAATGGTTTTTATACTGTACAAACTGTATATTCTATCCCCTTACACTAACCCTACCCCTAAACCTACCCATCACAGTTTTTTGAATGTCAAAAAAAACAGTTTAGTATGTTTTTTTAAGCCATTTGGTTTACGAGGACACAGGAAGTTTTTACGTTGTAATACCCATGTCATTATACACATTTGTGTCATCATAAACCACATATACTTGTACACACACACACACACACACACACACACACACAAACAGCTTAAGTTATATTTAAACTGGCATATTTCTTTAACAGTGCTTGGTTTATAGACATACTAATCTACTCTTCATAACCATGTGTTAATAAAAAAAAAAACCTGAAGCGCAACTTATATTTACGCTTGAACTCTGATTGACCTGAAATGACCTGCTCAGTGCTTATCTTTTCCCATAAGCATTTGTGTATACAACTGAATTTGACCTGTTTCATTGGCCATTCAAGCATGCTGAAACAGAGCTACCGTGTGTAGATGACAACACCTTAAATATGGGCTGTCACTGTCACTTTTTAGCTCAAACCAACGACAAAAAATGCAGGACAAGTTGGGACAGTTTTCTTTGGATGAAACTCAAACTAAAGCGGTCACACCAGTTCCAGACTGTAAACAAGGCATTTCACTGGTTGTGTACCAGTGATGAAAAAAAGAGAACAGGTCATTAAGGTCTTTTTGAAAGAAATAATAAGAGCTCTGCACATTTGTGTGATTGTGAAAACCTTCAGAAGCCTCTAGATGGCAGCAGTAAGCCTCACATGATGCCAACTGCAGGTCTTGTAGTTTATGCAGGACAGGAGGCAGCAGCGAGTCTGACTGAACATGTCTTCAAATGTGACGAACAAATAAGGAGTATCTTTTATCTAAGATAGGCTTTTTGTTTGTTGTAATGTGAATACAAAGGCTTGTTTGCTTTGAAGACAGGAAAAAAGGACAACATCACAAATTGTACTAGTTCCTGTCATGACATCAATTTGTTGGCCAACCTGGACCTATTCAAGCTTGAGGTATTACTGTCTACTTTATGTGGTAGCCTAATGTTAACCACACAGACCTTATTTCATTCGCAAATCAAAACTACTGCTCTAAAAACCCATATGAGAGGGTGGAGGGAAATAGTTCTTGTCTTTCACAACTATTTGCAAAAGTATGCCTACATACTTTTTTAGTTTATAATATAAATGTATGATCATGATAGATAAATAATCATTAATCACTGCTGCACTATGGATCTTTTGCCTCATCATTGCCATCTGTGTTTGAAACATAAAAATGCAAGTTACATGCAGAATAGTTTTTTTGAACATTCAGTAATGTATTGTCTTCTGTAGAGCACTTTTAATAAAACATTTATGTTTGATATTTTTTTTCAATTGGAAGCCTCACTATTTCAAGATCAATCCACCACTCCCTAGCAGAGATCTGTGTGTTAATGAGTATTAAGGTGGTGACTGTATTTTTAGGGTCCATTGATTCTCGGGTGTTGACCGTGACATCAACAGCTGGCAGAACAAAGCAGAGGGCCGGATCGGGCACCACTGGCTGTGCTCCCTCAATTCCACCCGGTCCCCTCCTACCAAGAGTGGCACGTGTCCCAGCCCACCCCCACCTAAACATAGCTTAAAACGAGAGAACACATCCCCCCTGCTATTGTCGTTACACCCACTGTTATCTCCTAGTCCCCTTCCTCCAGCTCAGTCCTATTATATGCTCAGATTTAGCATTTTTTTCTCTCTAGAGGAAACTTTTGTCATTTGTCTTCACCCTTCCCATCCCAAGCTTCTTGCATTGTCTTGTCCCTTCACAACAAAAAGCCAAAGATGAAGATTGAAGGAGAAATTACCCTCTTGACCGTTAGCATGAAGTCAGTCTGGTCCCCAGTGCCATTTGTCTATGTCCACATCCAAACAGACGAAACTCGCTAACAGTTTATCTGAAAAAAATTCATGTCAGTTATTTCCTAAATCAAGAAACTAACACACACACACACACACACAAAACATTTTGAACAAGTAAATTTAATAAAAAATAATAATAAATGCATGTACAAAATATAAAATGAGATTTAACTACAGTGCTTGTATTTGACATTAATTTACATGCTTTTTTATATATTTTAAAACAACTTTACTCAAATTTGTAGTAGATAATCTTGGGGAAATTATATAATGTATGTAACTCAGTGTTTATATACTGTATATATGTGTGTGTGTGTGTGTGTGTGTGTGTGTAAATAAACACTGAGTTACATACATTAAAGCCAAAAAATGAGTCTCTCTTCTCCCTTATTTTAACTGCAAAATGACCACAGACTTCACCATGCAGAAAGATGGACCTTGCAATGAGATATTTCTGTCACTGAAGTGAAATTTAAAGAGATGCTTCATTACTTTCTGTGTGTGGTTCATTCAGCCTTGTAGAGAAATGCCTTCTCATGCCAAAATCTGCAAGAGCACTACTTTAGTGATAGTATATCATTCACTCTCTTGACCCTTAACGCCTGGAAGGCCATAAATATGAGGGTGAACCTGACAAGCCCTGCCACCAAAATATGGCCAAGGGCGGATGCCATACATAAAATGCCAGCTTTGACCTAGACCTTCTGCCAGTGTCCTGGTTTACTGAGCCACCTCTCTCACTGTTCCTTTCCTTCTTCCATTCACATCCAACCTACTTTGCATACTGGCACCATAAGACAGTCTTTTCCTTTCAGACCCCCAGGGCATGCTGGGTAAATGGGTCATTCTCCCACCGCCTTTCGTTAGAAGTGTAGCTGCTCTTTTTGCCGCTCATTTCATGTGGTTACAGCTTTGTGTTTGATCTGGACCCTCTCGTCCTCTGCTGGCTCTTGTTCAATGAGGTTATGCTTCTGAATAGTGCACATGATGTCAGATGATGCACTCCATGATGGCCCTGATGGATGATGGGACAATGACCTGCATTACACACCAATTAGAGCTTCTCACTGTTTGTTTTCTCTATTCAAAATGGCACTGCCAAACGTTTGGTGATAATAATGGCGTTCAGTTTTATTATCGTGACAGGATTATCAGGCTGAGTTACCTTGCTTAGAGTTTTCCATATTATCTGTTGGCAGGAGATGTAATGAGGCAAATGAGGTTAAGCATTTTGCTTCAGGGTGTAACATTAGCGCCCTTCCCCCTAAAGAGACACTGTGAACATAAGCAACAAGTTCAACATCCTACCAAAGAGATTTCATTCATGCATATTTAAATCATTTCCACATCATCTAAAAAAATCCTTATGTGCTGTGCACTAAAACATTAATTAAAGGCAAGGTGAGATATATCTTTCTTCAAATCTTTTAGGCATTAAAATGCACCATTTGCTGCTCTAACAAGTTTTCTCTGCCAAACAGAACAAATAAACAGAATTTATTACATCCTGAAGCATATCTGATGTTTTTCCTCTACATTTCAGAAAAACATGCCTGTCCTTGTTATTTTTGTATAGAAATCAAAATCCGCTCTATAAGCTATGTCCGATTTTTAAGTGAATCATTTGAGTTTTTGTCCTGTGAATTCAACTGATCCAGTGATTGCAGTAATTAAAGGTAGGGTAGGCAATTTCAGAGAGGCTAGCAATATCAAGCTAGCTTTGACAGTATAAGATCCCACCCTCTCTTCAGAGCGTCTCCAAAGCCACGCCTCCTTCACATGAACACACACAGCAGAGTCTAGAAAGCATCACGAGATGAGAGATGGCGTTCAATTACCTCACATCTCGAAGCACATAACATTAATAATATTGAATGTAAACAACTTAAAGACCACTTACTTGTACCACCTGCTGCAGATTAATTTCGGTGTTCCGATAGTGTTGACACAGAAACGGAAAAATTCAAGTCTGAGAGCGTGAACATCACGGGTTGCAATCTCATAAATTATGTTTTATTAACAAGGTTCAGGAGGAGCGCGTTCAGATAATTGACACAAGTGGAGAGCACTCAGCTAATCAACAATAAGAGGTATATATACGCAGCAGCCCTACCTCCGTTTGTTGACAGTTATCATCATCCCTCCACCACCCCTTCTGGGGGTGGGGGGGAGGACTCTGGGTTCGGGCCAAATTGCAAGCTCGAAGCCCTCCCCCTGGACAGCACGCCAAATACGCATTTAAATTTACTCTCCATAATTATATGTAAGTGTGAACTCGTGAATTACAGTTATGACATAAGCTCGCTGTTTTGGTTCAAGAGGACCTGTAAAAGGTGGCTGCTGTTTGCGGCACTCATTGACTTTTGTCTACAACTCTGCATAGTCTTACGGAGGTATGGAAATACATATGTTGACAGGCAGGTTGGACATGATTACAATGATTGAACGAACATTTTTTTGGTCCTAAATGTTTTAACCAATATTGCCTACCGTACCTTTAACAACTCACTGATTCATGATCCGGTTACAGAGTGTCTGAAGTAAGCAAATCACTGAATCGTCTAGCCAATAACCATATAATAGGATCCTCAGAGGTCAAGTGCGCTAGCTAGCTCATAATTCATAACAATGTCAGACTGAGCTATAACCTATGTGACTGTAACATTAGACCTTTCTTTATTTTGAGCAGGAATATGAATAATATAAAATAGCAAAAAGTCACTAAAAGTTGTTATTTCCAAATTTGTTAATGTGTGCTAAATCACCAGGCATCATGAATCATGGTCCAACATGATCACATCATTACACCATATCTGCAATAGCAAAACATTATGAAAATTGTACCTACATGTACCTACAATTACGAATTTGGCTGAAGTTTTATCCAAAGCATAATTTTCGAATAATCAAATACTATGATTTTGTTGTTGCTAGCACTTTGTGGTACTATTTGAGCTACAGGAAATATAAATGCTAAGATATGATGTGTTATTTGTGAACATTAAATTAAATGTCATTGTCTGAGTTCTAGGGAAGAAAGAGACGTTGGTCCTCTTGAGTCAGCATTTTGTTTTCATGTGTAGTTTTATGAGGAGCTTTAGTGGAATGGATATCCTGGAATGTATTTCTCAATGTGTAAGTGTTTTCTTGCTGTTATTTCTGGGTGGAGAAGGAAATAACTTTTTTTCCTTTTCAAGTGTATTTACATGCAAAAGCTCTACAAGAGGGAAAACTGTGACTTTTCCTCCGAACTGAGTATGAAAGAGTAGGAGTAGATGGTAGATTTATATGCTATTGTTAAGTGTTACCAACTTTATGTGTTACTGTAAAGTATTAACAATTTTACTTACATTTAAATGCATATCAGGAAAAAAATAAAACAAAAAACAGGGTAAAATATTTCCCTTTAAGGATTTGTAAGTACTCCTGCAGTTTCACAGTTTACTGCAGTTTCACAGTTTACTGCAGTATTGCCGAAGTTATGACATACATATATTAGCTGTATTAGAAACATGATCTCATGAGTATTCTTATGTTTTCTACGTAAAGTTAACATTTACTTACATTTGCATAGACAACAAAAACATACAATACTGACAGCATCTAAAATGTAAATTATTTACGTATGAACATTTATAGAAGTACACGTTTACAAATCCTTATTTATGAATACAGAATTCATGGAATTAATCAGTTGATATATTTTACTAATTGAGATTATGTTTTCATATGCATTTGTTTAACACAGTTGGCTTATATACTTAATTGAAAATGATAACATTTCATTCTGTTCTCGGTAACTTCTGGTGCTAAATTATTTCAAAGCATTACTGTTAAGCAGGTCTACACTTTAAAACCTTAAAATGAATAACATTTCTGTAAATGTTTAACTATTACTTGTAATATGTATTAATATTACATGTAATATTTATTTAGCTTGCTGTGCACAAAGAAAGTCTCAATTTGCTGTGCCTCAAAAATGACTATAAAATAGACCAAAAATGCAACGATAAACATAAATTGCTTTACAGTTCAAATACAATCCAAATGAATCTCAATTGAGCTACGCAGGTGTAAGTGCGGATAGAAGTATCAATACTTCCAATAGAGATGATCAATCCTCACACAAAATACTGATACTAAATATTTAAGTAGACTACACTTTATTTTAAAGTGACGTACTGACTACTGAGTATTAATTAACTACATGTTCTATAGAGTTATATCTAGGGTTATGGTTTGGTTTAGGGTTAGTTACTTGTAATTATGCATAATTTACTGTTTTTACTACACTGTAAACCCTAACATTCAAAATAATTTTTGGTTTGAGTAGACCCAACTCAAATTAAACAAATTAGTTCAATCAAATTAACTTTTATGAGTATTTAGAACTTACTTTTTCTTTTGAGTTCACAAAACTGACACCTTTTAAGTAAACACCTTTTGAGTTTTATGAAGTTTTTTCTTTTAATTTAGACAAACTTAAATTTATCTGAAACTGGGCTGGGATTTATATTTCCCAGCATGCTTTGCAATGACACTCAAAATGGACAGTAAATGCCAAAATTAAGTGTTATATTATGTTTTTGGTGCAAGATTAATGTTAAAGTGGAGATTTTTTTTATGCCAGTTTAGAAGAGTTTCTGTTATGTTGTTTTTTTGTAGGGTTAACATCATGTTGATGAGTGGAGCATGAGCTTAGTTTGAGAACAGATATATGTTAAATGTATTATATTGCTGTCCTTATTCAGCAAGTGCTATGCTAATGCTACCAAAGCACTGTGTAAGAGATTAACAAGGTGGTATTTATTGAATTGGCTAGTTAAAGCTAGCCAAGTTTCCATTACTAAAAATATTTAAATTGAGATTACATGATAGTTAAATGTATAAATTATCTTACTCAAATATTTCAAGTTAAGAGCACTTAAAATGTGCGAGTACAAAATACTTACTTAATGCTTACTTAAACTTTAAATTTCTTAACTTAAAATTTTTTATGTAGGCCTAACTGATTACCTTAAATTTTTTGAGTTTTGCCAAATTATTCGGGTTTACAGTGTATAGTTAGTACATGTAGTAACGTGTAACTACGTCATCTTAAAATAGTGCTACCTTTAATTATTATTAATAATATTAACTATTCATTTTATTACTTATTTAGCATGAAAATGAAATGCGTAAAATAAGCTTGGAACAGACTGTAATCTGCAATTCAAGTTGATAGAGTGATGAAACAGAAATATTTGGAGTTATTTCTCAAAACGGCAAACCAAATATTTTTTTTAATGGCTATTAGTCACTTTATCCTCAAAATGTAAAAATGTATTACTATTGGCAATACCAATTGGTAAACAAATGCCATAAAAAGTTGATTTTATCTCAAATAAATATAGGCCTATGTGTAAATTTATTTCTATTGCAGAAACATTTGCGATTAATTAGTTACAATTTCTAATCGCCCTTAACGGTCGTAATATAGACAGCGTGTAAAACAGAGGGCTGCATTACTGCTGCTTTATGATAAAAGATTATCATAAATAAACAAGCCAGCCTTTACCACAAACCAGTGTAGAATCAAAACCCTTGTCCTACATCTGCAAGTCTCATCCCTTTTTGCACAGCTTCAGGACAAAAACATTATCCTGCATTCATTATTCATTATGATATTCATATTCATAATTCAACTGAGTGCCTCTGCGTGCAGGGATGCGGTCTCTGAGCATGAACATGTGCCTCGTGTCATTTTGTTGCTTAATAGCTGAAGGATCAGTGGAGTTTGGAAGGATGGACAGAGTGAGAAGGGAGTGAGGGAAGGAAGTGTATCTGGGATGGAAGGGATAACACCTCCTCCTCAGAGTCTCATGGCTTTGGTGATGAGGTCAGCTCCCCTGGGCTTTGATCTTTGACACAGCAATGAGCGAGTAATGAGCGTGTGTGTGGGTGTGTTTTAGGGAAAGAAAAAGCTGATTTGGATTCCGTGTCCTCATTGTGTAATGTGCTACTGCGTAATATGAACAATTGTGTGTCTGAAGGTTTTATGGCTGATTTCACAGTCAATTTGCCTTAGCATTGACATAAGAAAGCAGTGAATCTTATCTTTATAGTATTCTAGCCTCATACATAAACACATCAACAAAAATCCAGTCATTTTAATTGTTATTTATTTTTATTTTGTAATGAGGATGCCTTGTTTGGCTTGTCTCCACCCTAGTGCTGCTAATGTTATCTAAAAGTAAAACTATTTAAATTTAGGTTTTCATTAATTGAAATAAATAGAAATAAATCTAAAATCTAAATATTAGATGATAAACTTACACTTAAAAAACTGCACTGGCAACAGTCTGAAATAAAAGTTGAAGTACTAAAATTACTAAAAATAAAACTGAAATAAAAATACTGACAATAATGACAAAAGCACATAACAAAAACATAAACTAAAATTTAAATGAAAAATTTAATGACAAAAGCACATAACAAAAACATAAACTAAAATTTAAATAAATACTGAAAAAATGAAAGTTTAAAAATATTAATAAATACTAAAATAATTCTGTTCCACCCCTGTGTTCCCAACTTTTCCTTATTATATTACTGAAGTTTGATGAAAAATATATGGAAATATATTTTGTCTTTATTCCTTCTTAATATTTTTTGGTTTTTAGATGACGTATTATTTGAATTATTAGAAAAAACTATTGTGTTCTCAGGTTGTGTGTCAATATAGTGTTTCTCTTTTAAAATAATGAACTATAAAACTATATGATAAAAACTAAGTAAGTCTCTTTGTCTCATGTTTTTCGTCTTTCTGAAGTCATAAATAAATCCCAACATTAGAATTGATCAATTTAGCTTGAGATGGAACAATGCAACACATTACTTGTCTAAAATGACCCCTTTTTAAAGATTTTTTGGTGATCTGTGAATATATATGATGATTAGTAGGTGTGTGCACTTGCCTAACTGATGTGCCATATAGAAATCTGGCACATGCAGTCTTGACCTTTGACCTGTAGCGTCTAGTCACACTCATCCTCCTTCTCTCCTGGGGCTCTCCATTCAGAGCGAGAAGGACAGCAGCTGCTTGTCTAGATGAAGAAAAGGAAAGAGGATTTGGATTTGGTCGGATGGGGTATTTGGGAAAAGATGAAAGGAAGGAATAAAGTTAAATGGTTACTCTGATCTCTTGGCATTAGAAGAAAACTCAGAGCTGTTATCTTGGCAAAAGGAGGTTGCAAAAAGTATTTAATAAAAGGTTGCCAATAATCTCGTAACACAGTTTTGTAACAATAATCTTGTAACAATAAACAATAATCTTGCAACACAGTTGCCAATAATCTTGTAACACAGTCCTCCTGTCGACTAACTATTTGTCTTAACAATAAAATACACATTCTTTACATTCTATAAGGTTGTTTGTAAGGCCTATTGTTGTCATCATCATCACCGTTTTCTTCTTCATCCCAAATTTAAACCTGTATGGACAGACGTTACATCTTTGACCCTCCAAGTGACACCATCAAAACATGGACCTTCCACATGCCACTCTTCCTCTATCTTCTTCCACATGCACTTATTGTGATTAGTTAACATGAACAATTCTAAAGAGGCAGTGGAGTTTAATACACTCTCAAGTAGCCACATTCTGAGACACATGTATTTCAAGTATTCCCTAAACAACAATATGTCTGGCACAATAGTGTTTTGGATTTGTATACATATGTGCAAGCTAGTGTATAAATAGAAGCACACCCAGTACTAAAGCATGACGCAGCCTTGACTTTGAAAGAACTATTGTTTACATTGTCTCTATATTTCCTGATAAAGGCTGATGGAGAGTAGATGGTGCATGTGTGTGAGAGTGAATCTTTTTATGCATGTTAGGGGGTGGGGTAGCCAAACCTGTTTAATTCAGTTTGATTCTCTGCTGCCTGGCATCTGCTGATCCCTCTGTCATGGTCCTGCTGGGTGGACTCACTCGCTCACTCACTCACTCCACTGGGAACAGGAGAACACCAGAGATGGTGGAAATGAAGTGTATTGAGAGAGAACAGAAGTCAGATACATTAGTTAAAGAGATAGTCAAACTCACATTGTTCCATGTATGACTTTTCTTCTGTGGGACATAAAATAACATACAGTTGTGGTCAGAATTATTGGCACCACAGGTAAATATAATCAAGGATGACTGTAAAAATAAATCTGCATTGTTTATCCTTTTGATCTTTCATTCAAAAAATAGTCTAACCTTTCAAGTAAAAGAATTGAAAGTGGGGGGTAAATTACATTATTAAATAAACGCTTTTCTCCAAAACACGTTGGCCATAATTATTGGCAACCTTTTATTAAATACTTTTTGCAACCTCCTTTTGCCAAGATAACAGCTCTGAGTTTTCTCCTAATGCCAAGAGATCAGAGACCATTCCTCCATATCTCTCCAGATCCTTCAGATTCCCAGATCCATGTTGGTGCTTCTTCTCTTCAGTTCACCCCACTCATTTTCTATAGGGTTCATGTCAGGGAACTGGGATGGTCATGGCAGAAGCTTCATTTTGTACTCAGTGACACATTTGTGTGTTGATTTTGATGTTTGTTTTGGATCGCTGTCCTGATGGAAGATCCAACCACGGCCCATTATAAGATTTCTAGCAAAGGCCGTCAGGTTTTGATTTTTTATCTGTTGATATTTGCTAGAATCCATTATATCATGCATCTGAACAAGAAGTCCAGGACCTCCAGCAAAAAAATAGGCCCACAATATTAAAGATCCAGCTATATTTAACCATGGGCATGGGGTACTTTTCTGGTGGGTTTGCTGCCAAAAAGCTCTTTATATAGTTTCATCTGATCATAGAACCAGGTCCCATTTGAAGTTCCAGTCGTGTCTGACAACTGAATATGCTGGAGTTTGCTTCTGGATGAGCAAGAAGGATTTTTCTTGAAACCCTCTCAATCAACATGAGGTGATGTAGGGGCTGTTCGGTTTTATTTTTATTTTTATTTATTTTTTTTTTTTTAGGCTTTCTGACCCCAAGACTCAACTAATCTCTGCAGTTCTCCATCTGTGATCCTTGGAGAGTCTTTGGCCACTCAAACTCTCCTCCTCGTTGTGCATTAAGACAATATAGACACACGTCCTCTTCCAGGCAGATTCGTAACATCTTTAGTCTTCTTAATTATTGCCCTGATGGTGGAAATGGGAATTTTCAATGCTTTAGCTATTTTCCTACAGCCACTTTCTATTTTGTGAAGCTCAACAATCTTTTGCTGCACATCAGAACTATATTCTTTGGCTTTACTCATTGTGATGAATGATTAAGGGAATTTGGCCGTTGTGTTGCCTCATATTTATACTCCTGTGGAACAAGACATCATAGCTGGACAATTTCATGTTCCTAGTCACCCTGGTGTGCCAAAAAATTTTAATATTAATGGGAATATACTTCAGAGATATTTTACTCATAAAAAATTCTAGGGGTGCCAATAATTATGGCCAACGTGTTTTGGAGAAAAGCATTTATTTCATAATGTGAGTTTCCCCCCGACTTTCAATTCTTTTACTTTAATGAAAGGTTAGATTTTTGTGAATTTTTTGAATGAAAGATCAAAAGGAAACCAATGCAGATTTATTTTTACAGCCATCTGTGATCATATTTACCAGGGGTGCCAATAATTCTGATCACAACTGAAGAATGTTCACAATATTCGTTTCCATACAATGAAAGTGGGACTGTCAAGCTCCAAAATGTGCAAAACTCCAAAGTGTGCAAAAAACACCATAAAAGATAAATTCGCACACATTATCTGAACACACATAGTCTGAAGCCCTACCATTTCTTTAATTGTGGAAAAGAATGACTGTAAAATGCTACAGTAAAACCTGTTGAATGACATAGCAGTAAGTTACCTTACCATATACAGTACAATTAAAAAAACTGTAAATGGTTTAACATTGCATTGTTTTATTTTACTGTAAAATAGTCAAATTTATGGTTTTTGACAGTAAAAATGATTAATAACATATAAGCTATTATGAGAAAAAAAAAACAGTTAAAGGACATAAGCTCTGATTCATCATGTGGTTTTCTATTTTAACATCTATGTGATCATGGTGGTTATCAGTACATTTAAAGGAAAAGGCTGATTTTCAAGTCAATTGATATATTAACATTGCAATTTAGAAGATTAGTGAGTAAATGTGAGTAAATGATAACAGCATGTTAAATGTTAATTGTTAATTTTTGAGCTATTGCTTCAAATATAGTGATTGTGTTTATGGACTGATAAGACAATGCATTGCTCTATCTCTTGTAAGCTTTATGGAAAGTCACTAGACTGTGACCTTATGCTTAGTCAAAACATTTTTGCTATCTCAAATGTCTTTTGTGCCACATACTTTTCATTCTTTTAAAATCTGTGAAACTATAAGTGTGTTTGTGGCCATATGGAGCGTTTTATCATCAACATCTCACAGACTCACACTAATCGCTGTTGTCATCTGGTGCTTTCTCATTATTTGTCTCTCTAGTAGTTTTCTGTTATCCAAAGATGATGGCCTTATCTTTCCTGTTTCATCTTGCCACTCTCTCTCTCTGTTTTAACCGGTGGGATAATGAAAGGTAAGAGATAAGAGAACCTTTCCCATCCCCAGCAGCATGGGTCCTTTCCCATGAGTCCATCATCCAATGGGAGGGAGTCAGGGTGCTATGAATAGACAGGGAAAGGGAAAAATAGCATTTGTTTATGAGAATGAAAATGTGTGTGTGAGAAAGAGAGAGAGAGAGAGAGAGAGAGAGAGAGAGAGAGAGAGAGAGAGAGAGAGAGACTGTCATTGGTGATTGAATAGCAGCATCCTGGACTGGCTTTCTGCCAGTCTCTGCCTCAGTGCAAGGAAAAAGATGCAGTTTTTAGATGAGGTTTGGAAATATGATAGAAGGACAGTAAAAAGTTTGTGCAGTTTATTATCTATCAATATATGATTAGAGGGTTGGTAAGATGCTCATGTATTATTAAAGGGATAGTTTGTTAAAAAAATAAAAAATTCTGTCACCAATTACTCACCCTCATGTCATTCCATACCTGTATGATTTTCTTTCTTCTGTGGAACATAAAAGAACATATTTTTCATATTTTTTTTTTCTTACATACAATGGAAGTCAATGGGCACCAAAACTCTTTGGTTACCAGCATTTTACAAAATATCTTCTTCTGTGTTCTGCAGAAGAAGAAAAATGCGCACAGATTGGAATGACATGAGGGTGAGTAAATGATGACAGAATTTTCATTTTTGGGTAAACTTTTCCTTTAAGTCTCACACACGTGATCATGTCAAGTCTCAACAACCATTAACTGATATAATTAAATTATGATGAGTGTTATCTGTGAGCCATAGAAATTTAAGATGGAAGCTTAAATAAAGAGAGATGACAGATAAACAAGTGTTGTTTCATACCAAATTTAAGCAGATGTTCAGAAAGTCAGTCTTCCAAAAACATAAATGAACACATGAACGCAAGACAACATCTGCATGAGAGAACTCTTAACACCTCATCAGTCCTCTGTGTGAAGAGACTAAATAAAAACAACAAAAGAAGCTTTGAGAGTGTGTCATGGTGTGGTTTTTTATGGCTGATTTTGGAACCAGATTAAGCAGAAGATGAAGTCCTGCTTCAGTTAACGAAAAGTCATTGAAAATAGACAATAACTTGGCTCTCCACAAGATCATTATATTAAGCTCCAGAGCATCATCAGACAGGTTTTCTCAGAAGCAACTACAGCTGACTGTGACATAAATGTCATTGTTTCGCATCCAGTGGTTATGAATAAAAATGGATCATATTTCAGAGTAAAGAGAAATCAAAATGGAAGTAAAGGAGATAAACAGATGGCAGTATTTACTCATGTTAAGTAGTATTTAAATCAGGCACACAGATTTCTTTAAATGATAAGGTAAAGCAATAAGCTTGGTATTCCTTAGGTCTTCCTGTTTGCTCTTTTGTTTTGTTTACATGTCAGCATATAAAAACCGAGCCTCTGTTGCAATTGATAACAGTAAGTATGGAAGTGGAACTGATATACTTCACTATTTCAACTGTTTATTTTCAGTAGAGAGACAGATCAGCAGTAGCCTGGCATTTCATGAGACATGTTTGTAATGGGAGAGGATTGACGGTTGAGGTTCATGGCCCAGGGGACTGTGTCTTTGTGTCTCAGCGTTCTCTGTTTTCCTCTGTCATGGCTAACAGTTAAACCGAGCATTGAACAATAGATGCATACGCCATTTGGCCTCTCAGAGCCCCGAGTGGGAGTGAAGAATGGGGGTTTAAAGCTCAGGCTGCAGCTTTTTTACAAAACAGCTTTCTTATTCTCTGCCTCTCTTTATTAATTAGGTCTCGTCTCATCTAGTCTGCACAGATCTCATCTTCAATTAGCAGCAATATTATTTTTTGATAATATTATATATTGCATTGCTTTGTTCGATTTTTTATATTTATTTAATTGTTGAATCAATAAAATAATCTAATAATATTTTATATATATAAATCATCAAATAAATCATTAAAATATTAAATAAATTAAATTACAATTACAGTCTGTAAATTCAATTCAGTTAAGCTATTGCATTTGTCTTTTGCATCTCAATATCACCTAAAGATGACAAAAAGTGAAAGGCTACTTTGTAAGTTAATTAAATCACTTTGAATTCACCTTCTGCTGCTTTACTTTATCAGTAGCTTCATTGTATACGCAGACGAGAACAAACACACTAGTCTAGTGAATCTGTGCCAGTTAATGAATTAACACAATCCCCCCATAACACCCCTGTCTGGTGTTGGCTGGGCCTCAACACATGATGTAGTCTAACACAACCTCTTTATTTAGATAAAGTCACAAATGAAGGTTCATCTGCTGATTAATAAATATTGCTGGAGTTGTAAACCATCCATCATTCTGTATAAGTTTGCTCTTGCCTTACTGATCAGCAAAAAAAAAGAGTCTAGGCCAGAATTTAAATAAACACATTTAGATTTATAAGGTCAGGGTTTATGTATTCAGCTTGTAAAGCCTCCTATTTATAAAGTGTTATTAGCATTGCTGACATATAACATCACCCACAAATCACTTTGAAAAATAGCTAAGTTACCTGATTCAGGCCTTGACAGAATGGAAGAATTAATGTGAACAAAGTATATGCCAGAATAAAACCAAATTATTTGAGATATATAATATTTATTTATTTGTTTGTTTGTTTTTTTTACCCAGATTTATTATCAGTTACTGTGAGTTTTGAACGGAGGCAAACAATTACGTAATAAGTAACACATTGAGGGGCGGTTACCTTGGAAACTGTCCTGCGTTTTCCAAACTGGGAAGCGACCAATGGCGGGATTCGGCCCATACTATTATTTGCAGTATTGGGGGTGTTCACACGGTGTGCAGACATTCTAACCCGCTTTCTTGTCCTGTTTTTATTTTTTTAATTTTTTGTAAGAATGTATTTATAAAAAATAAGCATATATTTGTGTGGTAAATTAAAGCACATGTTACCGCTGACGACTTTTTTTTTCTCCAAAAACAATGACGTTGCACCCTCATATTTTATGGTTTGATAATGGTATATTCCCCGCAGAAATTCAATTCGCTATCAGTATTCATGAAAATTTAGCTACTCTCACTTTTTGTCTCAAAGACATTTCAGCTATTAACTAAATTCATACGCTAAAATCTGGTGTGAATTTTACCTGTTTGAGGTCTACTTCGGAAACGCTGCAGTGTCGGTTCTGAGGTGAGTGCTAACGTTAAATAAATGAATTATACACAAGACTGAATGACAACGGATGCTAGTCAAATGATTATTGCGTATGGAATATTCGAAATAAAAAACGACAGCTTCAGAAGCAAACTGTAACGCTGAAAAGACATTCTAACTGTCTGATCTTTAGGTTTAATGGATTATTCACACAATGTTGACAAAGTGTTAAAGTAAACTTGACGCTCGCATACAGTCATCGCTCACAGTTTGTCGTTTAAAATTATTATTGAGCACATTCAGTATAGTAAAATGGTATTTTTATATCAGTGTATGTATGATCATGTTATTTGTTCTAGCGGTTCGTTTGAACCGGTTCACAAATGATCTGAATGATTCGTTCAGTGATTGGCGTAAAGTCTTTTTAAGCGAAGTGATATGGATGAATTTTAATATTGTTTAATGTAAATGCAGATGATATTTGTGTTCTTGAAGACTATGAACTGAGATATATGAGTACAATTTATGAGAACGTTATGGCACTTCGTGATGCCAGGGACCGCGTGATGACGTTAATAAAAGAATCCCTGAATCTTTTCCTTTGAAATGAACAGTTCGAAAGAACCGATTGCGCGGCAAGGAGTCAGCCTTCTATCCCTAATCAATTCTGGGTGATTCTTTTACTGCAGGATGTCAGTGTTGCATCCGAACAAGGCTTTGAAAATGAATGTGCAGTCTTGTTAAAAGTGGAGCCCAAGGGCGAGTTCTTCAGTGAAGGTTTACCACACACATTCTCGTGAGTGATTTAACCTTGACTGCAGCACTGCTACACTGACTGAAGTAACAAAATAGCTGCACACAAGTAAAAGTGACTGGTGCTTCCTACCTTTTTCACGTTAATGTTTTTTTTTTTGTTGCACTATTTTTGTATTTAAGTGACGGCTGTGGGTGGATAGAGCTTATTTTGTTAATAAGGAAACTTGACCCAGAGGCCACAGGAACTTTCTAGTTTTTTTCCCCTTGAATCGTTCATCTACGTTTCAGACAGTTTCCCTTGTTATTGAATTCAAACTCATTGAGAGGATTTTTTTTTTGGATGTCACCCAGGAAAAGTAAACTAATAAGGCATTTTTTTTTTTTTTTTTTTACAGTTATTTCTCGTCTTTTATTATACAAATTGTATATTTGTATACATATTTGTAAATATTTTTTAAATATACAGGCCTATACATATCAGTGTGATTTCATTATTTTTTTTATATGAGTAAGTTGGTCCTCCTGACTGCTTCCTTGACATTCTTTTGCACAACTGCTGACTTTTGTGTGGTTCGTTACTAGATAGGCCTTGTTTGGAAGAATGTGCTTATGTGTCTGCATATATTTAGTCACCAAGCCAAATGAAACAGATCATATTATATAAGAAGACAGACTGGCATTGTTTTAGCATTGTAATGTGCACAAATAGGCTACTACTCTTCATGCTGTTCTGACCTGATTCCACTGCAAAGGAAATTGAAAAGGGATTAGTTTACGCTCAGACAGAGTATGTTTTTGTTATTCCCTGTTAGTTGATAGCCTGGGCATTATCATTTTGTGCCTGTCTAAATAGTGAATTGAATCATGTTGACCTTTTTGTACACGATAAGCCCTAAAGCATATAAACAAACATGAACCGCTATTCTATGTCATCATGTCTATGTATTCTTTCACTAGTAGTGCCCCTTTTCTTTGTGGTGTCATGACTAAATTGATGTTGTCCTACATTAGTAAGACGTAATTTCCAACTTTCCGTTCATGTGCAGTGCAAGTGATTTGAGTGCTTTAAAAAAGGCCCACTAGGTAGTGCGTATGCAGTGAATACATATATGCCTTTACATGCACATGAACTTTAATGACATCCCATTCTTAATCCGTAGGGTTTAATATGGAGTTGCCCCACCCTTTGCAGCTATAACAGCTTCAACTCTTCTGGGAAGGCTTTCCGCAAGGTTTAGGAGTGTGTTTATGGGAATTTTTGACCATTCTTCTAGAAGCGCATTTGTGAGGTCAGGCACTGATGTTGGACAAGGCCTGGCTCGCAGTCTCCGCTCTAATTCATCCCAAAGGTGTTCTGTCGGGTTGAGGTCAGGACTCACGCCAGTCAAGTCCTCCACACCAAACTCGCTCATCCATGTCTTTATCGACCTTGCTTTGTGCACTGGTGCGCAGTCATGTTGGAACAGGAAGGGGCCATACCCAAACTGTTCCCACAAATTTGGGAGCATGAAATTGTCCAAAATGTCTTGGTATGCTGAAACATTAAGAGTTCCTTTCACTGGAACTAAGGGGCCAAGCCCAACCCCTGAGACCTGAGGGTTTCATGCACCCACAGCCTCTTCTTCCTTGCTGCTCTCTTTTTTCTTCTTCTTCTTCTTCTTCTTCTTCTTCTTCTTCTTCTTCTTCTTCTTCTTCTTCTTCTTCTTCTTCTTCTTCTTCTTCTTCTTCTTCTTCTTCTTCTTCTTCTTCTTCTTCTTCTTCTTCTTCTTCTTCTTCTTCTTACTAGCAGGGCTAGTGCTATCGCTTGCTTCTTAGCACGGGACACACATATACATATATACATATACATATTTGCTGCTGACCGAAAGGTGGAACAACAATCAAATAACTAGACATATAGAACTCCTGCTAAAAGTTTTGAAAACTCTGCCTACTTTGCGCTGGCCAGCGAAGCGCAAATCGCTTTGTATCTGAAGGGCTACGCTGAACCCAGCGGCCAGCGCAGCGCATTCCACATCCTGTGTGAAAGGGCCATAAGGCCCTTCTCCCCCGATTGCTCAGTTTGGCCGGGCGTCCAGCTCTAGGAATAGCCCTGGTGGTTCCAAACATCTTCCATTTACGGATGATGGAGGCCACTGTGCTCATTGGGACCTTCAATGCTGCAGAATTTTTTCTGTACCCTTCCCCAGATCTGTGCCTCGATGCAATCCTGTCTCGGCGGTCTACAGACAATTCCTTGGACTTCATGGCTTGGTTTGTGCTCTGACATGCACTGTTAACTGTGGGACCTTATATAGACAGGTGTGTGCCTTTCCAAATCATGTCCAATCAACTGAATTTACCACAGATGGACTCTAATCAAGTTGTAGAAACATCTTAAGGATGATCAGTGGAAACAGGATGCACCTGAGCTCAATTTTGAGTGTTTTGAGGCAAAGGCTGTGAATACTTATGTACATGTGATTTATTTATTTTTTTATTTTATTTTTTTATTTTATTTTTTTATTTCAAACAAACTTTTTTCAACTTTCACGTTGTCATTATGTGGTATTGTTTGTAGAATTGAGGAAAAAAAATAATGAATTTAATCCATTTTGGAATAAGGCTGTAACATAACATAATGTGGTAAATGTGAAGCGCTGTGAATACTTTCCAGATGCACTGTACACTTGACACAATGCAGTCAGGCAAGTACCGTTCTCTTGGCAACCGCCTAACCCAGACTTGTCCATCGGATTGCCAGACAGAAAAGCGTGATTGGTCACTGCTCTAGAGTCCAGTGGCGGCGTGCTTTACACCACTGCATCTGACGCTTTGCATTGCATTTGGTGATGTAAGGCTTGGATGCAGCTGCTCGGCCATGGAAACCCATTCCATGAAGCTCTCTACGCTACGCTAATCTGAAGGCCACACGAAGTTTGGAGGTCTGTAGCTATTGACTCTGCAGAAAGTTGGCGACTTCTGTGCACTGTGCGCCTCAGCATGCGCTGACCCCGCTCTGTGATTTTATTTGGCTGAGTTGCTGTTGTTCCCAATTGGTTCCAATTTGTTATAATACCACTAATAGTTGACCGTGGAATATTTAGTAGTAGAGCTGCACGATTAATCGTTAAAAGATCCCGATCTCGATTCAAACACCCACGCAATCTTATTTCTAAATGACAATGATTCCGCTATGTCTATTACTATGGCTGTTTCAAGTCAGCAGAGCGTGAGCAGCGTGTGTTTTCGCTGCCCATGTTAATGAATGAAAGAGTCGGCCGTCACGCTTCCGATGTGAACGCTCTCATTCATTGCTACGAGCAGCGAAAACACACGCTGCTCACGCTCCGCTGACACTTGTGACGTGAAACAGGCTTTAAACCAAAGACTTTAGGGACTTTTAAAGTACGATCATCGCACTGCAACATTCAAATCTGCGTTCGTGCTGCCGCTGATCTGGAGAGAGCAGCTGCCATGTAAATGTACAGATAAGCAGCTTCACAGTCTTTTCAACCACACATTTCGTTATTTATATGTTACAAACATTTAAATAGCAGGGAAAAAATGTGTACTAGGATAAAAGTTTATAGTTTTGGTATGAACATTGATATCTAGCGATCAAAATAGAGCAAATCACCTTTGTATAATACATACAAGTCATCGCTTATTACACCACTATGTGGTGACAAGAGACTGTTTAAAAAAGTGTTTGTCATTGAATCATTCATTCAAGAGATTCATTCACAAATGCTGATTCATCCAATAATGAAACAAGTCTTTATGAATGAGACATGACTCCTTCATTCAAATTATTTTTTTAATTATTTTGTTCAAATTAATGTATTTTTTTAAATAGACTGAAGCAATGAACATTTTGTTATTTTGTTTGTCTAATGTTTTTTCTTCAGAATCGTGGGAGAATCATGATCTCAATTTTAAACTTTAAACGTGATTCTCAGTTTATCCAGAATCGTGCAGCTCTATTTTGTAGTGAGGAAATTTCACGAATGGACTTATTTGCACAGGTGGCAACCTATTGCGGTACCACGCTTGAATTCACTGAGCTCCTGAGACCGACCCATTCTTTCACACATGTTTGTAGAAGCAGTCTGCATGTCTAGGTGCTTGATTTTATACACCTGTGGCCATGGAAGTGATTGGAACACCTGAATTCAGTGATTTGGAGGGGTGTTCCAATACTTTTGGCAATATAGTGTACTTTGGAAGGGCATGTGCGCTCAATTGTGCGCTAGATGCAGCGGAATGCAAAATGAAATATATGAGCACCCCATATGTGGCAAATTGTCCACTCTTTAGTTGAGTATTAGTGCTGATGTCAGTTCTGAAACCATCCTCAGTAGTGTTGGGAAATGTGGGATCTGTCTGGATGTCATAACACAGTCTGAGTCCATGACTTGATGGTCTACTTTATCTCTTCTGGTTGTGCTTTGTGAATTTCCAGGATGACTGCTGCTTAGGAGTTTAGTCAGCGGTGAGTAGTAGAGGTCTATCAGCAGAGATAGAGAACGGGGGGCACTGTTAAGTAAAGATTAGTCTGTGTATTCTCTGTCTCTTGCAGAGCAAAGTCTGTTTTTCTCAAACCACACACACACATCCTCAACCACAGACTAGCCACTAGGTCCTAAGCCAGTTAGTTTGCAAACCATGTAAAGCACCACAGTCTCTTTCTCAGTGATAGTTGACAGTCTGACTGCCTCAAGGCTCCTGCGAATAAAAAAAATTATCATATGCTCAGCAGAGTGGAGAGGATTAGAGAGAGCATCTGAGACATTTTGGGTTTTCAGAGTGAAATATCATTAAATTTCCTAAAACCCTAAGAATGAAACCCTAAAATTTCAAAGAATGAACAAATTTTTGGAAAAGTGTTTAAATTGGCAAATATTTTTTGTGTCAATGTATAAACAAGAGGTTGAGTTGATTTCTCAATAGCTGATGGGTTGTTAACAGGATATAAACACACAATAGCCACTGCAGTGCAGAATATGATGTTGACTGTAACACTGTTCCCTTTGACCCACATAATGTTTCATGTGCTTTGCTCAATCTGTAGCCTAATTGAGCTAGAATGTTTTTGTACTCATATTATGGGCTTTCCATAGAATATCTTGAACCATTTCATGTCCCTATTTTCTTTCCTTTCCAATAAGCAAAAATGATGTTTGAAACTTATGCATGTGATTCATTGCTCTCAGAGTCTTTTTGACCACAGCCCCTGTATTAAGTTTATTATGGACTTCAGAAATGGTTGCTAATCAACAAATGTTTGTATATTTTAAAGGGTACATAACACACACAGTTTCTGCCAGTCTCATGTTAATCTTGAGTACCTATAGAGTAGTATTGCATCCTTCATATCTCTGAAGAGTCTTTAGTTTTATCATATTTATAAAAGACAGATACGCTGTGCCGATTCTTTCCGAAAACAGCCAAGCTCATGGAGGCGTGCAGTGGCGGCGCTAAAGAGACATGAGCGCACACACACACACATACAGTACACACGATACATCATGACATTATCCCTGGATAACTTTCGATTCACTATACGTTTGTGTTGCTTACATTATATGTACTTACGTGCCGATTGCCAACAGAACAGAGACATTTGATGCAGTTTCACTTACCGCCTGTGGTTTCAACTCATGGGATCTTTTATCGCTGGGATCGCTCCATCTTTCAGTTTCAAACGATTTGCAAATCTAGCGTCGAACTGGGCCTTGTTTATAAAACATTCATCACCGAAATGCCGGGAACAAACAAACACACTTGCACAAGTCCGTTGCTGCTCCGGAAAAACAAACTGCTTCCACTGTTTCCTTAATGCTGGGTTATTTGGGAAGCTGAACAAGGTTATCTTTCCCTCACAACCAAAAACACACTTCTCTAGTGACATTGTTGATTTCATGGTCTAAAAACAAAATGACAGCACTGCCGATTGCTTCTGTAACCCGAACAACGCTCGTTAATGGGCGTGCTCGTGCTCTTGCTCTCGCTCTGGTTGATGTGCGCACGCGCTCATCCGGGAGAAGTGCCCATACAAGGATTTCCGCCCTTTATGATGTCATACAGGGCCATACTCAAAAAAAACTTCCAGAAACTTATATGAATCCTGAAGGAGTGTATTTGGAACAGAAATACTCCATCATACGTCCAACTCGTTTGTTGAATCTTTGGCCATGTTAAGCATGAGAATCCAACATAAATCCATATTGTCTATTGTTGACTTTTATAATAAAGTGCTTGTGATTTTTTTTTTTTTTTTTTTTTTTTTTTTTTTTTTTTCTCATTTGTAAGTTAGTTTGAATAAAAGGATATGCTAAATTAATAAATATTTTATTTTATTTAGAGAAAAACATCCTGACAGCATTGAAATTACAGAAATAGGAAATTCTGTCATGTTCCACAAACATGATCAACCATACAAACAAATAAAAAAAAGTACATTATTTTTTTATCTCTGGATGACGCTTTTGACCCATAAGAAGTTTGCCACATCAACTGCCCACATGCGTTTACTGAATACTGCTTCCTCAAGTTTGGACTTCAGAACGTGACCAAGCTTTTCCCTTTTCCTCACACACTCTTCTAAATCTCCAGTTTTTTTCTCTGAGGAATGTGAGTTGGCTCTTTCCAGCCTCTCCCTAAAAACTGCCCTCCCAAGATAAACAGCGCTAGTCCAGCCAGCTCTCCGCCCTTCCCAGAGGGCTG
This sequence comes from Coreius guichenoti, assembly GCA_039654105.1. Taxonomy (NCBI): domain Eukaryota; kingdom Metazoa; phylum Chordata; class Actinopteri; order Cypriniformes; family Gobionidae; genus Coreius; species Coreius guichenoti. The sequence continues at coordinate 22,277,650 of CM077178.1, forward strand.
TGTTTCCCTGCACCATGTGAGAGAGTGGATCTGGTCTCCTCCCCTGTATGGCACTGCAACTGAGAGTTCACTAACCCCTGATCTCCCTCTCTCTATGCATTGATTGGCTCAGGTGCTCTTGTTTTTGCGTAACCTCTCCAAATCTACGGTATTTACTTGGATGGCCTTTATAGCAAACAGTTTAACCTTTTCTCAATGTGTGCGTGTGTTGAAGCAGGTGCTATTTTAGACAGTCCTTTCAGTGCCGCCCACTTATAACCAGGCCTACACGGAAATTTAGCAGAAAACTCTCCATATTTCTGCATAATTGGAAATTCTATAGATGCATCACCCTTCAATTCTGCAGAATTGCATGCAAAAAATGGCACATACAGTGGGGAGAACAAGTATTTGATACACTGCCGATTTTGCAGGTTTACCGACTTACAAAGCATGTAGAAGTCTGTAATTTTTATCATAGGTACTCTTCAACTGTGAGTGACGGAATCTAAAACAAAAATCCAGAAAATCACATTGTATGATTTTTAAGTAATTAATTTGATTTTATTGCATGACATAAGTATTTGATACATCAGAAAAGCAGAACTTAATATTTGGTACAGAAACCTTTGTTTGCAATTACAGAGATCATACGTTTCCTGTAGTTCTTGACCAGGTTTGCACACACTGCAGCAGGGATTTTGGCCCACTCCTCCATACAGACCTTCTCCAGATCCTTCAGGTTTCGGGGCTGTCACTGGGCAATACGGACTTTCAGCTCCCTCCAAAGATTTTCTATTGGGTTCAGGTCTGGAGACTGGCTAGACCACTCCAGGACCTTGAGATGCTTCTTATGGAGCCACTCCTTAGTTGCCCTGGCTGTGTGTTTCGGGTCGTTGTCATGCTGGAAGACCCAGCCACGACCCATCTTCAGTGCTCTTACTGAGGGAAGGAGGTTGTTGGCCAAGATCTCGCGATACATGGCCCCATTCATCCTCCCCTCAATACGGTGCAGTCGTCCTGTCCCCTTTGCAGAAAAGCATCCCCAAAGAATGATGTTTCCACCTCCATGCTTCACGGTTGGGATGGTGTTCTTGGGGTTGTACTCATCCTTCTTCTTCCTTCAAACACGGCGAGTGGAGTTTAGACCAAAAAGCTGTATTTTTGTCTCATCAGACCACATGACCTTCTCCCATTCCTCCTCTGGATCATCCAGATGGTCATTGGTAAACTTCAGACGGGCCTGGACATGCGCTGGCTTGAGCAGGGGGACCTTGCATGCACTGCAGGATTTTAATCCATGACGGCGTAGTGTGTTACTAATGGTTTTCTTTGAGACTGTGGTCCTAGCTCTCTTCAGGTCATTGACCAGGTCCTGCCGTGTAGTTCTGGGCGGATCCCTCACCTTCCTCATGATCGTTGATGCCCTACGAGGTGAGATCTTGCATGGTGCCCCAGACCGAGGGAGATTGACCGTCATCTTGAACTTCTTCCATTTTCTAATAATTGCGCCAACAGTTGTTGCCTTCTCACCAAGCTGCTTACCTATTGTCCTGTAGCCCATCCCAGCCTTGTGCAGGTCTACAATTTTATCCCTGATGTCCTTACACAGCTCTCTGGTCTTGGCCATTGTGGAGAGGTTGGAGTCTGTTTGATTGAGTGTGTGGACAGGTGTCTTTTATACAGGTAACGAGTTCAAACAGGTGCAGTTAATACAGGTAATGAGTGGAGAACAGGAGGGCTTCTTAAAGAAAAACTAACAGGTCTGTGAGAGCTGGAATTCTTACTGGTTGGTAGGTGATCAAATACTTATGTCATGCAATAAAATGCAAATTAATTATTTAAAAATCATACAATGTGATTTTCTGGATTTTTGTTTTAGATTCCGTCTCTCACAGTTGAAGAGTACCTATGATAAAAATTACAGACCTCTACATGCTTTGTAAGTAGGAAAACCTGCAAAATCGGCAGTGTATCAAATACTTGTTCTCCCCACTGTATTCCGTCAAGACCTGCTTTTAATGCCGCTTTTGAATTCAGAGGGAATTTGACCGGTCTATTCTAGCCTCTGATAAAGAATTTAACCCACATGCAAATTTGAACCGCTTATTCAAATGCAGCTAAGTATGTAAACAGCTTGTTATGGTAGGTGACCTCACTTTGGTTTTGAGCCATTTTCATCACTGTTTTTGATAAGTTGATCAGGCATGTTTATGTGCATATGTGCATGTTCACAGAGGGGTGTGTGTGTATTTGCAAAGATTTAGTGGTGTGAAAGCCCGTTTGGACATGTCTGTGTGTAATATGAGTTGTAAAAGGAGATGTTCGTATTTGACCCTTTGAGTGAGTGTGTCTCGCTCAGAGCCTACAGCGTGGTCTGTGATCTTCAGAATGAAAGATGGGCAGCAGTAGTAATCCTGCACTGCTTCATAATCAATCCTCTCTTTCAAAGACACTGGCATTCTTCAGCAGCTCAGATGAGCACCCAAACAGATCAGTGCTGACAGCATTACCAATATGGCACACAGGGCAGCCGGGCTCTTAAACATTAGCATTGATCCTGCAGCATCAATGTAAACACTTCAGGAACTTGGGCAGGGATGAAGTTACAACGTAAAGGTGAAAGATCAGAGGTCTTCATATTTGCATAGAGTTTGAAGATACTATAATATATATATATATATATATATATATATATATATATATATATATATATATTAGTAGAAAAGGAAATCTGATGACAGACATGAGAAGAACTCAATGGTCAGTCACTCTTGATGATGGCTATGAAAGTGCTGCATTCAAACAATAATTATATGATAACATGATAAACTAGTGTAGCTTATGTCAACCATTCAAAAGTAGTTCAGGCTAGAGGTGTTTTAATTAATGTTAATGTGGAGGACTCTGAATACCATTTATACGTATACCCTATGTTTAAACTATATAATAAATATGTCTTGGTTCATTAAAACAGTCTGCTGTGTTTTAGTGCATTTGGATTCTTTATCCATTTAATTTTTAATTTTGTCTAGTTTTATGTATTTTCCATTGATGATAACAGAGACCGAAACTAGGACTGCAGATATACAAACGGTAAACAAAACAGCGCTTGCTTACCATTTTGAATATCAATCATGCTGATCACTTTCTTCATTCCAGACGGTTCATGTTGTTATGAAAATATTTGCACATTGGAATGCTCAGGTAAGATGATGTAAAATAAATTATAACAGCCTTAGTATACGGTTATAACACTACCGGTCAGTTTGGAAACATTAAGGTTTTTAAATCTTAATCTCACTGATCAAAAATACAGTAACAACAGTAATACTGCGAAATATTATTACAATTTAAATGAACAGGATTCTGTTGTAATATATTTTAAGATGTAATTTATTCCTGTGATACAAAGCTGAATTTTCAGCATCATTACTCCAGTCTTCAGTGTCACTTTCATAAATCATAAGATCACATGTTATTATTATCAATGTTGGAAACAGTTTTAGCTGCTTAATTTTTTTTCATGATACACTCATGATACACTGCCATTCAAAAGTTTGGGGCAAGTAAGATTTATAAAAAAAGGAAAGAAATTAAATTAATACTTTTATTTAGCAAAAGGCACATTAAATTGATAAAAAAGATTAAATTAATCAGTATTACAAAAAAGTTTTATAATAATTTATTTATAATAAATTATGTTCTTTGAACTTTCTATTCATCAAAGAATCCTGAAAAAATACACAAAAATATTAAGCAGCACAACTGTTTAACATTATTAACACTAATAAATGTTTCTTTAGCACCAAATCAGCATATTAGAATGATTTCTGAAGGATCATGTGACACTAAAGACTAGGGCTGCCCTCGACTAAAGATTTTCCTAGTCGATCATTTAAGCCATTAGTTGACTAATCGTGCGTTTATATTAATAAGCCATAAACATAATAATGAGCCTTTAATTGCCTATATATCAAATATATAGCATAATCAGTGCTCAAACGGACGCATAAAGCTCGCCACAGGCAGCGCACTGGCAAACATAATGATTATGAATGTGGTGTGAAAAAATAGCAAGGAGAGTGTTTAAACATTTTTAATAATTTATTGATAATGTTTTCTGTGTTTTCGGCTGCAGAGATTAAGTCGACGTTGCTGACTCTCATCTCCGCAACGTGCCTATATGCACTTTATATTACATAATTTAAGAATATTTGTTTTCCACTTGAATTGGTTCATTTAAAAGTAGACATTTCAATCTTTCTATAGATAAGCTATATTTCTTATGTCTGTGAGGCAAGTATACGCTGAGTTTCGGTTCATTTTTGTTACATGCTCAAGTTCACTGAGACGGCAGATCAAGCGCATCCTGATTCTTTTCATTATTTTACAAAAACACACAGTAATAAAAGTAGGCCTTTTACAGTTTGCATCACTCCTGTATGACCAATAAGTGCAAGTGATCGCGCCGGCATGTCATGCAGTAAGCGTGCTCTCCACACAACCACCACACAAGTAGTTGCTACAACTTGCATGTTTCAAGTGATAAGCCATATTTGAGGTCAATGAATGATGGGTTAATGTTTGGATTTCCTGCCGTTAACGATCTGTCCATCACAGGCTGCGTGATTTCGGCACTTCCTGTGGAGTTTTTTTTTCTGCAACTAAACGACTAATAAAATTTTGGTCGACCAAGCCTCTTCTAGTCGACTAGCGGTTAATCGACTATTAGGGGGCAGCCCTACTAAAGACTAAAGTAATGGCTGCTAAAAATTCAGCTTTGCCATCACATGAATAAATTACACTTTGAAAATATATTACAACAGAAACCAGTTATTTAAATTGTAATAATATTTCAAAATATTGCTTTTTACTGTATTTTTTATCAAATAAATGCAGCCTTGGTGAGATTAAGAGACTACTTTAAAAAAAAAAAAAAATTGACCGGTACTGTGTATGTGTTTTGCAATTCAAATTTATTATAAATTATATAATATATGTAGTGAAAATAATGGCAGGACAAGTGTTTCCCTGATTGGGCAAGCAGAAAAAAATCATTGTTGTTTATCATTTGTCTTTATCACACTATCACTGTGTTTTCAGTAAATGTAATCATTGTTTATAGACAGTAAAAAGTTGCAACGTCTTGAATTTAACCTGCTTTATTTTCACATGCCAGGGGTGCACATATGAGTTGCACATGTGACGCCACTCAATGTGCAGATACGCTTCAGATACCTGTATAGATGGTGTTTTCAAACACTGCTTATTAATCGTTTTTAAAAGATTTTATCTATTAAATTATGCACAAGAATTAATCGTCATTCTGTCATTAACACCCCTATATTTCAGACTTTTGGTAGCATCTGCTCGATTCACTTCCCTCAAAACAGACCGAGCGACAGCCATTCCCATAGAGATCTGTTACCATAGCCACAGGCACACATTCTGTGGGTATTGTGTTTATGGTGGGACTCAGGTATGCCCCCTTGGCATGAGGGTGTGGGTTTCAAAGGCAGCCAAATGGAGAGGAATGGGGTAAGAATCCACACCTGGACTTGGCTGAATGAATAGACCCAGAGAGGAGCTGTAATGGTCAGACTTGTTTATTTGTTGTGTATCTGGATGGCAGATGTTATCTGTTTTCAGGAGAACGTTCACTTTCACACAATGGTGGTCTGCCAAACCTGACTTCATTCAACCACTCCTTAAATAATCCGGTTAATCATACTTAAAATGGAGAGGTGGAGTCTCTAAAGTGAGTTTGAGGTGCACACTGACGTGTCAGTGAAAATAAAGTGTTGTTTCACAACTTTCTTTTTTTCCTGTCCCTCTGAGTTGGATACAGTCCACTCCCTGCTCTTACAGGATTTTATGGGATGAACTTGTTTTTTTGAGGGCGATGCTCAACCCAGACTCATATTCTGAGAGCCGAGAAACCACAAATTCTTCTTAGCATTCTGCTTCCAAGAACAGAAATAGTCATAATAGATGATTCTCTCTAGTCTTTCTCAGGTAATTCCTTTGAGACCTTCCCGAAATTGTCCAGCTGAATGACGGGATATCCTTATGGCCACCACTGCTTGTCTTTCTGTTTTCTTCAGCGCTCTGTTTACTTTGATGAAGCCGATGGACACTCTTATATCACTTCCTCTCGTAGTCTAGGTGGAACGTGGGAAAAGATTATTGAGAGGTGTTTTGGGAAATGACTGCCACAAATATCCAGGAGGTGAGCTCCATTCGGAAGCAAAAGCTCCAATCGGGAAACCACTCGAGACCAAGAATAGGCAAAGGATTTGTGGAAACACATACTGTGGTGCATGAATGAATGAATTTGGTCATATGTCCGTAGGAAATTGTTGTTCTTCCTGCTTGTATTTCTTCAGCCTTGCTCTTCCTAAAAGAGTTGGCTGGGAGGAGCTATAGGGAAGAGGGAGGAGGAGAAGTATTTGAGTTGCCATCTCAGTCGCGCTCACACACACAGACTCACAAACACATTCACTGGAGCGCTGACTCTCTGCCGAGCTCCGTTCTTCAAAAGGCTCTACAGCTTGAGAGCTTCATCCTGCTCACGGAGAACACTTGTCCTGGTAAGTTTAACAACCCGTAACAGAGATGGTCCAGTCATTTATATACTAGTGGATTTGTCAAATTCTTACTGAAGTTAGTTTGTGTTGACTATGTGAGATATCTGTTGAACTCTGGCTTTGTATCAGTTGTTTGTTTTTGTTTTTTTTTATCTCTTTGTCTTTTTAAGATTTTATTATCATCAGTTTTATTGGCAATAACAGTGAAACTCATGTCATGTCCTCTCATTTCATCATTCATTTATGAAGGATGTGAGTCTCTAATGAGTCTAATTTGAGCATGCCGGGACTGGACTGATTACCTAGTAGGACATAATGGTTGTTTATATGGGATCAGTAAGAATCGTGTGAGTGTAGGGTGATTGAGTTCAGGTTTTAGGCAAATAAAATACAGATAAACTCCAGGTATTTTCCCATCTCATTAGGGCTTTTATTATATTCGTTAAACAGTGGATGACAGTTGCTTTGCATTTATGAGCTCAGTTGCTAGATTACGTTGGTTTTTGTGGGTGCTAAATGTTGTTTTGTGCCATTGTTAGGAATGCACCAATATTAAAATTCTGGCGGATATGTATTTATTAAGCTGATAATTATTTTCATGTTATGGCTGATTATTGGATGATACTAAAAGTTATATTTATTTATACTTTATACCATTTTGTCTAAAAATAAATAAATAAATAAATTAAATGCATTTTAAATACTACAAGTGAATTTAGGAATCACAACATTATTATTTTCATGTTATTGCTAATAACCATTAAATGGCTGATATAAGTCTAATACACTAAAAATTAATAGTTTTAAAGGCTCATAAAATTACATTATAATGTATAAAAAATGGACATTCATTTTGAGGTTTGCTCAAGATTACAATTACCAGTGTTATTAAAATATTAGTGCTTTTAAAGATTAACTTTAAGTGAGCTTAAATGACAGCAAAGGCAATCTAAATGTAAAAATAGGGGAAATGAGCGTGCAAAATTAAAAATCCAACATTGAACAATACTGATGAATAAAAAACGTATATAGATATATTGTGCATCCCTGAGATGGATGGTGTCAAAACAATAGTGACTGTGAAATGAGGAACTGAGTCAGTGCATGTAATAACAACAACTGATGTATTTCTGTATCATATTGTGTGTTGAATATTCATGCAGAAAAAGATCTATCTCTCTCCCTCTCTGAGATCCATTAACATTCCTGGCTTAGTTATTGGGTTAATAGGTGACCTCTGCTTATGTATGTTTAGAGGCTGTGTTTGTGTTGTGCTCTAGTTTTTGTGAATGTAGTTACTAGTTGTTTGTTTTTCTTTTGTTTTGGTGTGTGTGTGTGAGACTGTGAGAAAGCAGAATTGGTAGCTGCGATGGAAGAAGGTAAAAACAACACTCTGGGCTGAGGCTTAAACCATCTAATCTTTGTGATTACACACTCTGTCCACACGTATATGCTTTTGTGTGTCTGTTTGCATGCTTGTCTTTGGCAGACACCTAGCAGGCTGTGTTTCTCTGCAGTTATGAGCGCGTATGTGTGTTTAAATGTGTGAGTGACATTTCTCTACATTTCTTTGTCAGGCTTGTGGCAGGCCAAAGGGTCAGGGTCCATTTAAAGGTCCTGGGGGTCGTGGATTCCTGAGATGAGTCTGACATGGACAAGGTTGCCATGGTTGTAATTAGGTTGTAATTTATGATCAGACCATTGCTTGATCAATATGACAGCAAGTTGCATCTCTCTTTTCACCGCTGACAGCGCTGTGAGGATGTTGCCAAGGCGATTGAACAGTACTGGTTTGAAAGTTTAATGTGACCTCTGATACCACAGTGTTCTTCCTCAAATGTGCAGCTGGTACTGCAGAGCTTTATCCGGGGGAAACGGTAAATCACTAATAATCTTGTAAGTGACAGATCACCCAGGCCTCTGGGGTCAGATAAATCTGTGCTGATCTGCTGAGTGTCTTGATCTGCTGTGACGTTTAACCCTGATCTGAAAACTCCAGGGATCTGATTTGATCTAATCTGGTTTTCTTTGATTTGAAGTTTTAAAGTGATGGACGAAGGGAAATGTGGAGAATTTATGGCAACAGTGAGGCTGGCCATGACGGACAGATGGACTTTTTGCTCTTATCTTATTCTTATTATAGTCAACATGATGGAGAAATAGACTGATCACATTCTCTGCTTGTTTCCTCTCTAACACGCCTCTGTGACACATAATTCTTATGTGATACTACTTTTGTACGTTTTTCTATTAATGATAAATTTTGTCATCACTTTCTCACCCTCATGTTGTTCCAAACCTGTATTCTTCTGTTGAACAGACAGTTGATGGTAGCCATTGATTTACATAGTAGGTCAGTAAGTCAATGGCTACTGTCAACTGTCTGGTTACCAACATTCTTCAAAATATCTTATTTTGTGTTCACCAGAAGAATACAGGTTTGGAACAACATGAGGGTGAGTACGTGATGACAAATGTTACATTTTTAGGAGAACTATCCCTTTAATAACCTTATGTTCGGCCGTTATAAGATTATCCATTCTGGATTTCAGAATGTGTCTCTCCAATTTTTCTTTTTATATTATTTATACCCTTTTAGGCATAAAATCCATATCCCCAAAATGATATAAATATTATAGAAAAGATATATATATATATATATATATATATATATATAAAGATGTGTATATATATATAAGATGTATAAAATATTTGATTAATAAATACAATTATTCATCATCATAAGTAAAATCATTTATAAATTAAAGATTATTAGGGCTGCAACAATTAATTGATAATAAAATAATGTGCTTGTTTTTCTTTTATTATAATTTTTAATATGGTGATTTTTAAACCGCCGTTCTGCTTCAGAACTGCTGACAAACTGTTGTTTTTTTAATAACGTAAGGCTTATGTAAAAAAAAAAAAATTCACATAAAGTATAACAGCCTACATGGATACTTTCACTATATTTGTTTTCATAACCTTCAATTTGCACAATTTTTAGAGGACTTTAGAATTTTTTTTTCAGATAAATTTTTTTTATCTGATTAACCAAAGAAATACTTGACATTAATTGATTACCAAAATAATTGGTAGGTATTTATATTTTCATATTAATTATAAATAATTCTAAAAATGCTATAATCATTATTTGAAAACAACAGAAGTTTGTTATGCATCAGTTTAGTTGGGTAAACTGTGAGTGTAAGAAATGGCACTAAGGGCAACTGTATTTACATCTCTTTAGGGATCCACATATTGGCTGTAATAATAAATGTGAGATGAATGATGATATTATCCTGAGGGCTCATTCAGACATTCAATGTTAGTTGTATCCTGGTTTAGCTGTGGGACGTTTAGTACAATACCAGGCTCTGTCTAATGATGTTGTGTTGAGAGGTCATCCTGGCCTGCTGTGGACGGAGGGGAAACAGCTGTGCTGTGCGGTGCCACACATTGAGAAGAGAAGGCTGTTTAAAACCCTTTATAACGGGCTGTCCCTCGCCGATAGAGCTTTGTGGTGGTTATGGATGGAGGCAGTGTGAAAGGTTATCAAGCTAAAGGCTTGAATCCTCTGGGGCGTCTTTATCACAGTCGCTGAGGTGAGTTGAGTGAGAGGTGTGACTCTGCCAATGCAGCACAAGCCGTCTGAGAAAACCCTTGGGAATGATGCTAGTTAGCTTGTACTTACACCTAACACTTACAGTGTGGTGCAAGAGGTCAAATCTTTAAGTGAGCGGGCCCACAAATGAGGTTCATCTGTCGGACACATCCAAACAAAGCTGTTACAGCTGAAACAAGCCGTTATCAATAAATCAATTGAGAACTGTCACATAAAAGTGCTAGAAATATATAACTACTTGTTGCCGAATAGGGGGGGCTCGTCCACAATTCATCTTATCTGACTCTCCTTATCCGATTCCTCAGTTGGTGGCATGCAGAAAATGACTCTGCAGAGGTAATATTTACCGTGACTCTTTACTACACAGTGTTGTGATGCTCTCTACCTGGGTTGTATTTACACATTCCTATCTTTTTTTCCTTGCACAACTTCCGCTCATGTCAGCAGGATGGCTCATGTTCCCAGTTTAGAGGGATTCCTGAATTCTGTCATGACTCATAGTGACGTCAGATCTTCTGCACCCAATCCTCGTGCAATACCTGAGAAGATTCACAGGAACTTCCTGGAATATTGACACGTTAAATGATGAAAAGCATGTAGTCTGCAGAACAGGAATGTAACTGTAACTTTGCACAGGTGACTCAGCCTCAGAGTGAATCCCTCTAGGCTGCTTGAAGCAGGAAATGTTGGTTTTGATCTGGTTAGAGCTGTCAGTCTCCAATCACAAAGGCCTCACATAGACAATCTGACATCCAGGAGCTTTTCATCATTGCTCCAAGCTTGGCAACCGTACAACTAGGAAAGGCATCACCATTTCTATTTTTCCCTTCCATAGCAAAGCATAGTAACTATATTTTTGTCAAAATTATGACTATTTTGGGTTGTGACTGAAATTTGGTCTTTTAGACTATGATCTATCCAGTGACAAAAGTGTGAAAATTGTTAATGAATTAATCAGACTTCTATAAAAAGCAATTCATTTTGTGTGTTCTTCATTAAAAATGGATGGAAATAAATTTGATTTCATCTTAATTGTTTTTAAAGTATTTTAATTAAATTAGATGATTAAAATATTAAATATTAATGTGTAAAATTATGTATATTAACTAGCAATAATATTAATTATAGTAATAATATGTTAATTTAAATCATTTTAAGTCATCATGTGGGCTGGTTGAAAGTTTGAGGCCCCATTATTGTGGGCCCTGGCCTTCTGGTTGAGAACCAGACTGCTTTAGGGCAGTAATGCTCATAATTACAGTTAGGGGCAGTTTCGAAATGCTTAAATCCAAATTACATTTTGGCACATAACACGTGCAGCTGTGAACATGAATGATGCCACAAATTGTATAGTTTGTTGAGAAAAGATGTGATGTCATGTTTCTAGCTCAAGAATATCTAAGGACCAGAGTCATAGAGACTGGGCTTTTTGATTTGAGCCAGTAAGCTACCTAGCAACCCCCCAGAACACCCTAGCAACCACATTGCAACGGACTAAAAAAAAAAACTTTGAACACCATAGCAACACTTTGACATTGTGGTGATGAGATTTTCTTTGGCAAGCAACACTCACGTTATCTTTAGGAAACTTAATTTTTGTCTTTTTGTATTCAATTTGTTTTTAATGCATTTAATATTATAGACTTTGCCTTTAAAATATAACAATAATTACTGTTTATCAACTATCTCACTCTTTTTGTCTTTTTCAGATATCTATCCTGACCCACATCTCTCTTTCTCTCCCTCACTTTCTCTCTTTCATTTTCTCTTCCTTGTTCTTTTTTTTCCCCCTCACGTGTATCTCTCATGTCGGGCCTGTTGTCGCAGCAGTAATTGATAGATATCCTTAAAGTAGCAGATCCATTTCGGTCACGCAGAATTCCCCTCTAATTACATTGCAGAGTTTCTTTAAGCCAAAATTAGTAAGGTCATTTTTTACTTTGTCCCTGCAGCTGTAGACCGCCACGCTCGACCAGCCCTCACCCAATTCGCCAATGGTTTTTAGGATTAGCTTATTTGCATCACATTTTCCTCCATGTAGTGTACTATCATTAAATCATTAAACACTAATAAAATGAACATTGGAAATTATACATCCATTCGGTTTTAAAAACATCACTGTTAGATGCCATGCTCAAGCCGTTAGCAAACATTTTCCAGTCACGTTTTTTGCGGCCCAACCAACAGTCCAGTATACCACTAAACGATGTGGGGAACATTACATCAGCTCTCAGAAATCAAGACCAGATCTTTATTTTGTGCCCAGAAAGGTTTGCTTGGAGATGCCTGTGTGTTTCTGTGGTTGTGGCAGTCTGCCGTGGGTGTGTGTATTCCTGGTTCTCCCCACGTCTTCAGTGTTCCGGGTCCAGTTGGCTCAGTGCTGAAATGCTTCTGTTATCTCAATCAGTTCACACCACGCTTGTGGGCTGTTCGTGCCACCCTCGCCCCTGTGGTCCTCACATTCCACCGTGTGTCTGCTTCTGTTTGAGGATATTATTTTACATGAGAAGTAAACACTTTAATGGTTTTTGGGATCACTGTGTCCTGTAAGATGAGCGTGATTTCCACTCCTGTTGGACCGAGTATGTCATTGCTGTAAACATTGGTTCTCAGCTGGTGGGTTGCAACCTAAAATTAGGAACCAAACTCTGCTTATTACAGTCTGCACAGGAGAACTGTATTTTTTACTCATTCAATGATATTATCAGCCCATATTAGAGATAATAAAATGGTTTGTATTTGTCCATTTTGGATATTTAATTGCATGTTCATTTCCCCTGTTTACTTTGGCAAACACTCTTGATTTAATAACACTGCTAAATATAATCTTTAGCAAATCTCAAAATATAAATACCCATTTTTCATAAAAGTTAATATAATATGATACCTGAATTTTGAAATTTGTAGCATTTAAATAGACTTTTAGCGTATTTGTTTTAACAAAATAGTATAGACTTTTAATAGCAGCCAATTATGTTATCAGCCATACAATGAAAATACTGGTATCTATAATAATAATATTCCCAAAAACATCTCTAGTACATAGTTTATGCTACATAGTTTAGGCCTATGCTACATTTGCTGTTTGCTGTTTGTGTGCTTATCTCACTGATGCCTGAGGCAGTTAAATATTTTGGAGAGAGGGCTCTGATGACTTAACAAGCCTAGAATTTCTGCTAGCTCTCATTGTATCCATATTTGTCGCTCTAAGCCCTCATGCTTGTGGTCTATAGGGATACACTAAAATGAAAATTCTGGGCTAAAACCAAAAATTCTAGATGCCTTTGGCCGAAAACCGAAAATGCTTTTTGAAAATGATTTATTTGATATAATGATTTATAGCTATAAATTATTGTATTAATATTAAACTTTTAATGAAATTCAGTCATTTTAACGATCCTGAATTTAAAAAATACAAGCCAATAAAATAAAATAAAATAACCATGCTTTTATTGAAAGTAACACACTAGAATTGGACAGAAAATGTATTAAATATCAATATATTATTCTTTATTCAGTTCAGTGAACGAGAGGGTAGCGTTATTTTACCAGTGTTGCCCAGCATGGCTATACCACACCATGTTACAGCACATTAGGGCTATTACAAATAGAAACAAGTACACTACTACATAGAAATTTCATGTCGGCGCGTTATTTGAGTGGACTTTGCTTTTCCGATGAGCATGAGCGGTACATGAGTGGAGCGTTCACATGGGCCGTGAGCAACTGAGCGGAGATCACGTGTATAGAGTGGAACATTGAGCGATGCGTCACACCGCGCAGTGATAACGGCTAGAGCGTGCCTAAAACCTGAGTGCTGAACACTGATGGGCGGCATATATTTTCGGCTGTTTTCTCAAAAACAAAAATGCCATTTTTGGTGGGTGAAATTTCGGTGCATCCCTAGTGGTCTATGGTCCCTGTCTGTGGAAGAGCTTTCCTCCATGTTGGTGTCTGGTAAAGGCCAGTGTAGCACTGGGGAATATAGAGATGTAAAGGGGAATGAATGATGATCCATTTTGGCTTTTAGACACTAGAGCTGCCTCACCCCTAGCAGCATGGCAGGGTCCTGAGCAACTGTGCCTTCTATTAAAAGCCTGGCTATTGAGAGACAGCTGTGTGTGTGTGTGTGTGTGTGTGTGTGTGTGTGTGTGTGTGTGTGTGGGTGTGTGGATCATCATCTAAATGCAACACAGAATTTGACCTGGATAAGCATTTATTCCATTACTCTGTCCATAAGCCTCTTATAAGACACAATAACAGATAGAGGCATGCCAAGCATTTTTAAATGGTTCTATGTCCATAGTAATAGAAACACCACTACACAAGACATTTCTCAATGCCAGTGCTAACCTACTTTTAACTTACCTGTCACTCTGTTTTAGTCTCGTAGTCACGTATGAGTCACATATCTGAATGATTCAGAAACCAGAATGGAATCATTAGTGGCAACAGTAAAGCAAATCACCCCGCAGGGTCATTTCGACATGGGCCCCTTCACAAAATTTAGCTTAGGGCCCCCAGAAGTGTAGGACTGGCACTGGCTATAGGTAAATAACTAGAAGAATAACAAAGTCCTGTAAAAGGTAAAACTACTTGTGCTACAAACCTGTGTGTTTATAATTAGAAGAATACATCAAAATAATTTGGCAGGAAATACCAGTTTACAATATACAACAAAAAAATAAATGGAAGCGAATGACACCGAAAGACAGACAGAACCATTGGGTGTGTTTGTTTTGAAGCGGCACTGCGCAGACCGATCGGTGTACATCAAAGTACAGCAAGAGTGATTGGAAAGCATACAGAGCCATCTGTTCTCTAATCGCTCTCTTTGATGTCATACACCTATCAGTGTTCAAGTCAGACACACCTATTAAATGTATAAATGGCTGTGACCAATGACCAATCAAACAAATATTTTACACTATAAAAATAAGATGGATACAAACATTAAAATTGCACATAAGGCAAAACTTTTTATTATAATAATAACTTTTTACATGGCATTATGTATGACATTGTTTCTACTTCAATCGTTTTTGGAGTATAAACATTTAAACGGTGGCTGTCATAACTTGTTTTCATGATGGATTTATTCAAACATACATTATATTTTTACATAACCTGTTTCTCATCATTTAATGAATATATAATATAGTGCATATATTTATCAAAATGCACCTCTCTAGAGTTTTTTTTTCTTTTTGTTAGTTTTTAAACCTAACAAGTTATGGTCATTGAACCGCTTCACTTGAACTGAGGCAGCAACCGTGATCTATCATGACACATCAAAAAGCGGCAAGACTTTGTTTCATATCAAAAGTAACAGCACAAAGATTATTGCGAATTAATGGATGGGAGGCACGCTGAAAATAATGTTTAGTTTATGCATTAACTGAAAACAGCATAGACTAAAAGATCGATTATTGAGATTTAAGAATCGATATTGGTTCATCAAAATGAGAAAAAAAACAGAAATCAATATTTTCAACCCATTCCTAATAATTAGTATAACATTAAGTTAAAATGAATTACCACTTGAAACCTGTTTTACTTGCATAATGTGAGAAAAACAGGATATTTAAAGAGGAGTGGATTGGATTGTGAAAAGAGGGCGTTCCAGACCAAAATCGAGTCAAAATGATTGTGAAATTGTTAAAACAATAGCTATATGTGATTATCCATTAGCCTGTGTAGCCTAAGTGATGGCAGCAGAAAAGTCGTTTCAGAGGAAGAGCAAGCTATTACATTTTGACAATTTGACAAAGCTACACAATTTTAATATCTGGACAAGCATGCACTAAGGAACATGCATTAAGAAAGTAAATGGGGACAACTTTGATTTCATGTTGGAAATAATTGCAGTGTAAGCGGAGGAGCTCATTTAAGCAATTGAGCTATTTATTGTTCAGTCTTTTGGGCAAATGTCAGTAAGGTTATTAACAGTTTTCTCTAAAGGCAATTCACTCTGTTCTGTAATTAGAGTATAAGACTATATTTAGGTTTTCAAGTGAACTGTTGCTTGGTAAGAGAATTTGTCTATCTTTCTATTGTACCAAGTTTTTTCTATCTTATTAGTGGAAGAAAGGGAGGGGGAGCGTAACGAGGATGAGGGCCCAGACACAAAGTCATGCTATAAAAAGATTAATTAAAAATGAGTATTTGAATATAATGATGATGATGGCGAGAAATGGTAAGGAACAAGCCTCTCAGCGCTCTTGATGATGTAATCCAAACCTTTAATGCAGTAACAAAAAGGAGAATAGGGAAGGGAAAAATTACTTTCACTCCCCTGACACTGAGGATCAAGAGAATATGAAAGCATCATAAGTTGTGAAGACAGAGAGAGTGATAGAAGAGTCTAATTTTGAGCCAGAACAGATTTGAGAGTAGCTCTCTTGTCTGTGTATAGTCTGGAGGTAAGAGGGTTTTACTGTAAAGCTGTGTGGATGCTCATGAGTGTTTTAAACAGATTTAAATGAGCCTTGGCTTAGATCTGGTCTGAGACCTGAATATAAAACATGATAATCTGCCTATAATGAACTCTAAAGACACTACACAAAGTGCCTTTGTGCGCTCATGAACACTGAACAAGAGGACATTTAAATATTTTCATAAAACGCCACTGTTTGATGTAATTAAATGTAAAAGATTGCAGCTGTTCTTTAGCTCTGCTCTTTTCTGTTTTGTTTCTTTTCAAAGAATCACATTTGAATGAAAATTCAGTAGGAGTGTTTGTTGTGAGTGGGGGGAAGGGTGCAATTGGTCAGAGTTCCAACCCTCAGCCAATCAGAGATCATCTGCTGGCTTACTCCTTTCTCCTCCTCTTGTGCTTACAACAGTTTTCTCTTTCCTGATTGGCTGCTCACACATGCAGCATCTGGAGGCTTTAAGAGTGTAGTGGGAGGGGCCAGACAGTGCATTAAAACCAAACGTCTGCCCCCATTCGCACTAGTGTACTCCAGTATGTGTTATGTGTGGAGCAGAGGGAGTGAAAGGAGGTCCTCGCTTTTCCTACTCATGTCTGACAGCATCTTTTTCTCTCTCTCTCCTTCCTCCAGGAAAAGAGTGCAGGATTACAAGAAAAAGAGTTTCAGGTTTTCAAGGAGTGTTTTACAAGTCTGAGACATCTGGAGATTGAAAGGAAAGGACCCAGCCACCGTGTTTCACCAGAATTATTCTGCTAACCTTTCAGCTGCGAAGAGCTCACTTCAGGATCTGCCCCGTCCTGGTGGGTCACTCAGCCGGACTGATGTGGAATGCGACCCTTTATGACCCCATCCCACGGGCCTCTATTCAATGAGCCGGACTCGAGAGAGAGCAGATAATAGAGGCAAGAGACCGGCACACAAAAAAGAGTGAAGTAACAGCAGCAGGAGTGTTCAGACTCGTAAGAAAGTTAAAGGGGGCCTTTAAGGTGGGGAAAAAAGAGCTTAAAATACAAAGGAGAAGGAATAAAGAGACCTGTGACTACAAAAGTCTTTCTTGAGACTGCAAGACATTTTTGATCGCAAAGAAAACTTGACCCTTAGTCTTTATTTCACCTCTTAAATTAATCCCACTGCTACCCATCATGCCAGTGGAGACCCTCCGTCCTACAGATGGCCGTCTTAATGGGGGTCCCTTCACCTCTGCCATGCCTTTCCGTATCCTCAATAAAGGCCCCGACTACTTCCGCAGAGCGCCCGAGACAGGAACACGGAAGCTGAGTGCAGTAGAGCGCCTGGAAGCGGACAAGGCCAAGTACGTAAAGAGTCAGCAAGTAGCACTCACTAAACAAGAACCTGTGAAACCACCAATCATCCGCAAACCGCTGTTATCACCAAGCATGATGATGCAATGCAGAATAAACACTCCACCAGCAAGGAAGATTACCCGGCGGCTACTTGAGGCAGAGAATGGACCGGATCATGGCATAAGCAGAGGACCACAACTCAACCTGGAAGTACTGAATAATCTAATCAATGTCTGCGATGGGCCGCTTGCATCCTCCCCTACCCCTTCCTCTCCTTCTCCCTCAGGCTCCTCTCCCTCTTCTGGGGGTCACAGTGTTGGTAGTGGACAATCTCCAGAACATCAGCACTGTATCAACTTCAAAGCACACCTTGCCTCAACGCCCAACTCCTCTCGCACCTCCTCTCCTCTTAATAATCAATCCTCACCTGCGGAGCCCAGCCGAAGGCCACCTCCAGTCCCAGCCAGAGCTCCCAGATTGGTACCACAAGGTAGTTACGGACCACCCAACTCTGTAACTGTGCGGCGGGTAGATGTGCGACCGCAGGCAGAGAGCAGAAAACCTCAGAGATTGCCTCTACAACCCAAACCCAGACAAACCCAAGTAGCTCAACCACAGATAGCCCAGCCACAGGTGCCTCCCACACCTCTTGCTCAGCAGCAACCTTCGGCAGCATACCCTCCATCCCCCTGCATACCCTCCAGCCCACTGTTTCTGCGCCCTGGCATTCTACCCCCAGCTTCCCCTGCTTTCACTCGCCTTTCTTCAGCCAGCTCTCGGGGGTCACGTCCAGGTTCAAGCCGGAAGCACCCCTCCCTCCATCGGTCAAAATCAGACTTGAGCGACCGCTACTCTCGGGCCACAGCTGATCTGGAGCGTTTCTTCAACTACTGTGGGCTGGACCCAGATGAGGTGGAAGGAATGGGTGGCGTGGAGCGTTTCGCCCGGGCCAATTCGGACATTGTTTCAGTCTCCAAGCTCCGTAGCGTCAGTACGTCTAGCTCAGAGTGCGGGGATGGACGGCGAGGGGAAGAGGAAGATGATGATGACGATGGGCCCATCAAGCCCGGTGATCGGGTTCCTTACGGCATCTCAGTCATTGAGAGGAATGCACGCGTCATTAAGTGGCTCTACGGTATCCGACAAGCACGGGATGCCTCACAAAACATCTCCAATGTCTAGAAGCTTCTCTCTGGCTGTCCAGACATAGACAATATAAATGGGACTTGCTGTAGCATTCAGTTGATGTCTATCACACACCTAATATTTATTACGTTCTTGTTTGAAGGCTCTGACAAATATTTGTCTTGTTTGTATTTGCCTTAGTAAAAGGATAATGTTCATGATGTTTGTCACAGAATTTACATGGACATCCTGTTGTTTTTCGAGCGTCTGATGTTCTGCAAAAATGACGTACCTTCAGATGTGGAATACTACAGACTCTCAGCACTGTGACTTTGATACATTTTGATTAAAGCAATAAGACTAATGCTAAAGGCACTAAAAGTGATTGAATGGATGATGATGAAGGCAGCAGTCGATCTGCTGTGCTGGTGCTGTTCAGGTACAAAGTCTCTATTAAACAGCAATGCTGTGGGACCCATGGCCTAAGCTAATTACTCTAGGAACCATTGTGTTTATAGTATTGGAAATGAAGCAGGTACTTTCTAGTTTTAGAGATCTTTGTATTGGTTGAAGAATTGAAGAATGATTGAAGCTATTTAGGATGCTTGTGTTCATGAGGTCGTCATTTGGTGTCGGTTGTAGTAAGACCTCAGGGACTTGTTTAATAAGCCACACCTAGAACAGACACCGCACCAGTACACGCATATAGAAACTGAGATGCACACAAACCCCTGCTCACTGTTCACACACTTTTGCTCCATAGGTGTCAAATTCACAAGTGTGTCAGATGTTTGGTGTAGATGTTTTTGAAGGCAAGACTATGATACTGTGAAGAATTCAGAGCTTTCACAGAGGCTCTGCTCCTCTGCAAACATGGCTGGTAGACTGTTATTGCTAAATATAAGTTTAGACGTTCAAATTATAAGCATGTGAGAGCCTCTTGTCAGCATGCACATGTGGATGTACAGCTGTATTATGTGGCAAAGCACAGTTGCACGATGTGCACTCCTCAAACATGCATTCCAAAACACATTCCATTCAGCTTAATGTTTATATATGATTTGTTTGGGTTTTGTTTGTGACTGTTCCTTCGGCCTGTTTCTATGTTTTGGAGAGGTTATGTTATAGACAGGTAAGGTGTGAGAGCTGACAGAACTGAGAGAGAGAGAGTGTTTGGCTCAATACTCTCAGGGGAATCAAAGCTGTTATATCTGTTTATTGCAGAGTTTTCGCTCTTGTAGTGAAAAAGAAATGCCTTACAAAGAGAGAAAGTTATTTTGATGGAAGTTGGTTGAATATGTGCACATAGGCAAGACATTCACTTTTGGTTGGGAGTTTTTAAGAGAAAGTTTTGCTTTATTAAAAGCACAATAATCAAGATTATTTTTTACTTGACTGTGCAATCTAAATATAGCCATAAATGCATGAAAAGGTAAACGCAAAACATTTGAAATGCATTGCTCTGCAGCACATTCAGAAAGAATACACACAAAGGTACAAACACTCAGACGGTTCAGCGCAGTAGTTATTGAAGTAAGAGGGGTAACATGGTGGATCTGCTCATTCTCTGAAGTTTACTGTTGACTCGGAAAGAGTCGAATGCAAAATCGGTCTTTTGAAAATGTCAATAAAGAGATGATGTTTTTGAAGACAAGGTGTGAGTTTCCTTATTTTCTGTATGATTCATTTGAGTAGTTTAAAACTTCTAGTCTAGATCTTCTACTGGAAAAGAAATTTTAATCCAGGGTGCAGCACTATTGAAAGCCACTTTACGTGAAGGACCAAAGTTGGAAGACGTTCATTCTGAGTATGTAGTGCTGAATATAAAGGTGGCATATAAAACCCAACATGAGGCAGGATCCAAAGTAACCAGATGTTCCTATTCAAACATCTTGACACAGCTGTGAATGTGGGTTTTATGAAAGCCTGAAACAAAAGTAATCTGAGTCCAAAAAAAAAAAAAAAAAACCTTTTGTGTTCCACAAAAGAAAGAGGCAACATGGAACGACATGAGGGTGAGTAAATGACAGGATCTTGATTTTTGGGTGAACTATCTCTTTGTCTCTGTCTCTGCTTTCAAATGTATTATATATTGTAAAATATTGTGCCCTGAGGTTTAGTCTGTGGCTCTGTCACAGAAGCAGCCTGTTGCCCCAGTCACCTGTGAATTATGTCCAACCTTGAGAAGACAAGCAAAGAATTATGGCCAGGGAGAGAGGGGGATGTGACCATATAAGAAGATGAAGAGGGCAGAGGTGTGATTAACAACATCTTCTGCAGGCCAATTAATTTTTATTGAAGAACCTCCCATTTTAATCCAAGAAAATGAAACTGGTGGAAGGGACGAATAAGATTTATGGTAATGGGCTGTTCCCTAGTGAGGTGGTTTGAGGTGAGGTGTATTTATCTAGGTGTGCAGTAAACTCACGTAGACAGATGAGAGTGCAAGTGAACTAGAGACGCTGAGGGAGGAGTGCACTCATACAGTATTTACTGTCACACCAGCTGCTTCATTCAGGAACACACAAAGTACAGTAAACATTTCTGCACCTGCAAGCCTCTGGCAATATATTTTATATTTTATTCTGGATAATAAGGAAAAAAATAGTTTCATAAGCATTTCTTGGTGTAACTGAGTGTATTATGCACTAGTAATCAGATCTAGTGTTCATAATAGTCCCCTGCTTTCATTAGATATTACAGTGAGATCACATACTAAACACATTACAGCAATGAGACTGGTGTGTGCAGTGTTTTTAGGGGGGGAACGCACCAGTGAGGCTGTAAATAAAGGAATTACGTTATATCTAGGGGCTTTTTAAATCGCAGATGAGAAATGTGAATTACTTTGAATCTATATAAAACACATTAGACAAATAATAATCCCCCATGTAACAGTTTCACTTTGAACAATGTTGATGAATTTGCAATGTTGATGTACCATGCATTCATGGCAGCATGAATAAATTATGCAGTTAGCTTTATAGGCTTTTTTATTATATTGACTGGCTTTACTTATGTTGATGTTGTTTGTGGTGGTGGTGTAAAGAACTTAAAAAGTACTTTGTAGTTTATTGATTGTCACCGTTACTGAAGTTTATGTGTTGCTTCTACTATTATTATTATTATTTTTTTTTTACAGTGGTCATGTGGTGGTGTGTTGATGTAAACCACAAAGCACAGCAGCCATGGGCTCACTCACAGGCGGTCGGTGGGGATATGTGGTCATAAGCTGATTAGATGCACAAGGCAGATGGGTCTGTAAGTGTGTACGAAACTGACTGTGATGTGCTTTGAGAATTGGTGAGTCTGCTCTCACCAGCCTCATTTGCAATGAGCAGAAGCCACTTAACCCTCACTACTCAACTGCTTAGAGACCAGACTGTCAGCGGCTGAATTTAAGGAGATAAGCTGTACAGATCTATGTCAGCTATGGCTAGTTCTAAGCGTCAGAATCTATTACTGGTGGGAATGAACTTTGACATATTAAGCATATGCTTTAGCAGAGACTGTATGGAGTTTAGCAAAGTCCCTTTCAAGTCAGCTCACTCAGCCGCATTATGCATCGCCTCTTTTCCGGGTAGTTATTTTGGGCTTCCATGACCAACTCCTACCTACTTAAATGAGAAACTCACATTGCCATTTGAAGACATCAAAAATAAACATTTTTATAAAATAGCTTTCAAGGTACAATGACAATTCTGTTATCATTTACTCACTCTTATACAGTGGTGATCAGAATTATTGGCACCCCTGGTAAATATGATCAAATACGGCTGTAAAAAATAAATTGCATTGTTTATCCTTTTGATCTTTTATTCAAAAAATTCACAAAAATCTAACCTTTCATTGAAGTAAAAGAATTGAAAGTGGGGGGTAAATCACATTATGAAATAAATGCTTTTCTCCAAAACACGGCCACAATTATTGGCACCCTTTTATTAAATACTTTTTGCAACCTCCTTTTGCCAAAATAACAGCTCTGAGTCTTGTTCTATAATGCCTGATGAGTTTGGAGAACACCTGACAAGAGATCAGAGACCATTCCTCCATACAGAATCTCTCCAGATCCTTCAGATTCCCAGATCCATGTTGGTGCTTCTTCTCTTCAGTTCACCCCACTCATTTTCTATAGGGTTCAGGTCAAGGAACTGGGATGGTCATGGCAGAAGCTTCATTTTGTACTCAGTGACACATTTGTATGTTGATTTTGATGTTTGTTTTGGATCGTTGTCTTGATGGAAGATCCAACCATAGCCCATTATAAGATTTCTAGCAAAGGCCGTCAGGTTTTGATTTTTTATCTGTTGATATTTGCTAGAATCCATTATACCATGTATCTGAACAAGAAGTCCAGGACCTCCAGCAAAAAAATAGGCCCACAACATTAAAGATCCAGCTATATTTTTAACAGTGGGCATGGGGTACTTTTTATCCCTGTTTGCTGCCAAAAAGCTCTTTTTATAGTTTCATCTGATCATAGAACCAGGTCCCTTTTGAATTTCCAGTCGTGTCTGACAACTGAATATGCTGGAGTTTGCTTCTGGATGAGCAAGAAGGATTTTTCCCTCCAAAACAACATGAGATGATGTAGGGGTTGTTTGATTTTTTTTTTTTTTAATAGGCTTTCTGACCCCAAGACTCAACTAATCTCTGCGATTCTCCATCTGTGATCCTTGGAGAGTCTTTGTCCACTCAAACTCTCCTCCTCGTCGTGCATTAAGACAATATAGACACACGTCCTCTTTCAGGCAGATTCGTAACATCTTTAGTTGATTGGAACTTCTTAGTTATTGCCCTGATGGTGGAAATGGGAATTTTCAATGCTTTAGCTATTTTCCTACAGTCACTTTCTATTTTGTGAAGCTCAACAATCTTTTGCTGCACATCAGAACTATATTCTTTGGCTTTACTCATTGTGATGAATGATTGAGGGAATTTGGCCTTTGTGTTTCCTCATATTTAGACTCCTGTGGAACAAGAAATCATAGCTGGACAATTTCATGTTCCTAGTCACCCTGGTGTGCTAAAAAATTTAAATATTAATGGGAATATACTTCAGAGATATTTTACTCATAAAAAATTCTAGGGGTGCCAATAATTATGGCCAACGTGTTTTGGACAAAAGCATTTATTTCATAATGTGATTTACCCCCCACTTTCTATTCTTTTACTTCAATGAAAGGTTAGATTTTTGTGAATTTTTTGAATAAAAGATCAAAAGGATAAACAATGCAGATTTATTTTTTACAGCCATATTTGATCATATTTACCAGGGATGCCAATAATTCTGACCACCACTGTATATTGTCCACAATGGAAGTCAGTGGGCTCCAATGTTGTATGGTTTCCAGCATTCTTCAAAATATGTCCTTTTGTGTTCCGCAAATAAAGCAAGTTTTTGTGAACTATCCCTTTAAAAAGTCCTGATCTGATCTGATTGGTATTTATGGATCATAAAAAAACTTTACTCTTATCAAAGGGAAAAACATGTTCAAGAACAAAATAATTTTATTAAAAAATGTATTTACACAGTATATAAATTTAAAGGATTAGTTCACTTCAAAATGAAAATTTCCTGATAATTTTAACACCCCCATCTCATCCATCTCATCCAAGATGTTAATGTCTTTCTTCAGTCGAAAAGTTTTTTGAGGAAAACATGCCAGGATTTTTCTTCACATAATGGTTTTCAATTGCAACCAACGGGTTGAAGGTCCAAATCAATGCACTTTCAAAGGGCTTCGAAGGGCTTCAGAGGCTCTGCACGATCCCAGCTGAGGAATAGGGTCTTATCTAGCGAAAGCATCGGTCATTTTCTAAAAAAAACCAAAAAAAAACATTTATATACTTTTTAACCTCAAATGCGCGACTTCGGTGTTGTTATTCTTCACTGCATACAACGTCATCACATCGGAAAGGTCACGCATGGGACGTACGTGGAAGTACCGTCCCAGTGTTAAAACGAACGTGCAAAGACTAAATCAAATGCCCTTTACAAAAATAAAGGTAAAACAACGATGTCAGACAATTTTAAAGTTGGAGGAGAACATGAGATGGAGTTTTTCGGCACTGGGTCAGTACTTCCACCTACGCCACGGACGTGACCTTTCCAACGTGATGACGTCATACGCAGTGAAAAACAACAACACAGAAGTCGTGCATTTGAGGTTAAAAAGTATATAAATGTTTTTTTTTAAATCTAGTTTCGCTAGATAAGACCCTATTCCTCGTCTGGGATTGTGCAGAGCCCTCTGAAGCCCTTTAAAACTGCATTGATTTGGACCTTCAACCCGTTGGTTGCAATTGAAATGCATTATGTGAAGAAAAATCCTGGAATGTTTTCCTCAAAAAAAACATAATTTCTTTTCGACTGAAGAAAGAAAGACATGAACATCTTGGATGAGATGGGGGTGAGTAAATTATCAGGAAATTTTCATTTTGAAGTGAACTAATCCTTTAAGACCTCATTGATTAAAAAAAAGGTGGAGAGACACAATGTATGAATGGGCGAATTCTGAAAGGAACACTAATGGAGAGGATGCAAACACTGAGGCCTACTCAATATTTCATCAGCTTCAAAGATCTGAGAGAGAAACACTAAGCAGGAGAGGGTTACTATTCAACAGGCATGAACTGCACCCTATGGACATTTGATTAGACTTTCTCAGTCAAGAGTCATGTATAATATTATATGACAGCTGATTTTAAAGACCCGTAGAAAACTAAAATTGTGTCCATCTTGGATGTAAGTAGCTTGACAATTCCCTGGCAGTAAAAGTTGCTTCTTTGGCTTTATTGTTTGTGAGAAGCAGTATATATGGTGGGAGAGAGCCATGGATCCCGGCTTGGGAAAATTCTTCAGGAAATGTAGAGCATTCCTATGTCTGCTCTGGGTTTAAACTCATGAGATAAAGGAGGGTTAGCCAATGGGATGAAGGCCATGTTTATCTGGACTTTGACCTAATTGCTTTGCTATTCTTGCTGTAAGTTGTAAAAATGTGCCTTAAAATATACAGCTCCATGTAAAGACCTTGACCATATGGTTATTTATTATTTCAGACTAACAGGTGGTCCTCGTGAGATAAACCAACAGCCCTTTTTTCATATTTGTGTATCATGTGCAATGTCTTAATGTGTATTCTAAAATCAAGCCAATGTTTAAGCAACACACAACTAGGAAAAAAAAAAAAATCAAAATCCAATTATAAATAATTAATAATTATATAATAATTATAAATAATTAATAATTATATAATAATTATAAATAAATAAACTAAACCTTTATAAATAAACACTAAACCTTTGTTAGACAAATGTTTTAAAATTCCAAACTGATGTGTGTCAGTGGGTCCTTCATCCTTCTCTTCAACAAACAGACTCAACAGATCAATGGCTCATGGCCCTGATGGATGAGTGGCGCTTGATTAGGTATGAACTCTGACTAGTAAACCAGGTCATGTGATGTCACTTCCACCCTCCCTTCAGACTGGTAGTTCAGTTTTTTCCAGGCAGTGCATTCAATGTACACAAAAAAATGAATTTTGTGAAAAAATGGGACATTTCATGTAATTTTGTCATGCTAATTTAGCTGAAAAGGAATGTTTGATTTTTTTTTGAATAATACATCAGTTTTAAACAGTAAAATTTACAGTTTGTTCTGTAAAGTTGTTTACATTTTTACTGTGCTTTTTTTTTTTTTACAGAATAAGGCAACCACAGATTTATTTATATACAGCGTATACTACCATTTTATGATGTTTGAATGCAGGCAACACCAATTCTTTAAATATTTGTATTTAATATTTTGTATTTCGCCATTTGTATTGTATTTCTCTTTTCGATGCTCAGTTCAGTTCAAATAAATTTTTTAAATTAACTCTGCTTTATTGCTTTATTGGCATGACAAAATTGTATAAAGATATTGCTAAAGCAGTGGAAATTAGGTAATATTATGTAATATTATTAAATAAATTGAAATATTTAAAAAAATTACATTAGAAAAAATGTGACCAACTGTCTTCAGACTGTTTATTTAACTTTTCCGCTTTTTTTCCTTCTACTTCTTTATTTCATGGCTCAATTCCTCTTTCCTCTTGTCTCTGGATATTCATTACCAGGCGTCTGTACCTTATAAACTTTATTTCGCATTCCCTCACTCAAGAACAGATATGCAGTTGTGTCAACTCAGTCGTGTTTGCATCATTCTTTGAAATGACACTAGGTCCCAACTGAAGGCAGGTGTTTTGGTAGATAAGAGCTAGACTGCTTGTCTGGTTCCTGTTTGAATCTCGGAGTCTGTTTGTGTGTGCACCCAAAATCCTTCCCTTTATCGCTCTGGAAAGGATAGTAGTTTTGCTTGTCTCTACATGTTTGTTATTTATGTTGTGGTCATACATTATTGAAGAGAAACTGCTTCAGACAATTGGAAAGCTTTAACAAAGCATTGATTAAAAGTCATTCCTCGCTCTGTCCTTTGAGTGTGGCCAGAATTTAGTGTACTTGATATGATGTACAGACTAGGGATGGGTATCGAGAACCGGTTCCATTTTAGAACCGGTTCCAAATTCCCCAGAACCGGTGATTCGATAAGAAACGCGCATTTCGGTTCCACTTATCTGTTCTTGTGTGCGCAAAAGACTCCAAAACGTGCGCAGAGAAAAGGTGATTTTAAACATTCTGTGCCACACACACACACACGTGCGCACAGAACGGCTTCTCGCGATAATGAACTGAGTTCTCTTCCTCGTCTTTTTTCACAGCACACGAACGGACAAATACACACAAAATATGTCAAAATATTCTCGTAAACACAGTTGGTTATGTCTTAAGACAGAAGAAAAGATGAAAACGTATGTGTGATCCGTGCACCTCTTCAAGTGACGGCAGATTTTCCGGATGCCGTCTCTATGACAACATTAATCAAACAAAAGACAACGAGAAAACTCACTCGCTGTTCTAGACAGAATATAATTGAGCTATTTGTAATGTATAGCCTATATTTTATTAATAAAGTGCAGTGTTATTTTACATTTGATTATACAGTTTCTGTACCTGAATACCTGAACATGTTTATTTCTTTCTATATTTATATCTTTGCTCAATTGTATTTATTTGTGCAATTGATAATTTATTTGTTTTTTTTTAATTACTGAGTGTCTTTTTATTAGTGAAATTTATATTAGTTAGGCTAGTTGTTTTTCCTCTGGTATTTTTAAACCATAGGCAAAAGTTCCTTGTGTAAGTGTTCTTAGCCTGTTGATTTTTGTTCATGGTATTCAGCTCCTATGAAATATTTTACAATAAGACATAGAATAAATGTGAATTATATCTAAGGTTTTTTCTCTTTTTTTAACCTTATTGGAATCGAAATTAGGAATCGATAAGAAGAATCGGAATCGTTAAAATTCAAACGATACCCAACCCTAGTACAGACTTCAAATTTTTGGATGATTTTAATGCAGAAATGTGAAGCTTATACTGTATTTTTGTTCAAATAAATACAGCCTTGGTGAGCAAGATACTTCCTTAAAAGATTAAAAAATATTGTCACTGTACTAAAGCTTTAGAAAATATTTACTTTTCATTACATGTGTCTTTTTAAACCACTTACTATTAATGTAAATTTTGACGTTTATTTGAAATCCTACAAAATTATTCAGTAAAATTCTGATTTATTTGTAAAGCACTCCCCACTGGTCTTTGTTATCCGACAGGAAGTTGCAGTGGCCTCCTGTCCCAGTTCTATGCCAAAGGATAATGTCGTCAAGAGCAAGAAAGAGACTTTTCAACTTTTAATGAAATATTCAAAAGACTCTCGCTCACCTGAATGCACCTTCAATTTTTCATAAGGAATAATGTGCCTGTTGCCATGGAGGTATGCATACTTGTGTGCAGATAGTATTTCTTCTTTCAGTGTGTGCATAGAAAGATGGACAAACAGACGGCATGCACATCATTTTAGTCACACTAAATGAGGCGGCATTATATATACTGCTGCGCTGTAGCTCCGCTACTTTGTGTGAGGGAACTTGCAACATGTAATTTACATTCCCCAAATCGCCACATTCTCCCCTCCAAAACATGTCTGTCTGAATGGGACAGTAACCGGCATGGCAGATATGCAGCTGTGATTGGCCACAAACTACATCAAAACAATTCAACTGAAACCAGCAGGAGACAGAGAAGATTCGCTAGTCTGCCGCTAGTAGCTAATCCTTTATGTTTTGACACAAAAACAGTATGAGTGGTAAATTTTGGCTTACACTTTTGCATATTCAGACACACAAACAAATTATAAACCATATACAAGCCAATATAACATGGTTTCATCCTGAACCACAATGATTCAGAACAAAAATGAGCTGACTTAACAATAACACAGTTGAATTTCTACACTTGCACCTTTAT
This sequence comes from Coreius guichenoti, assembly GCA_039654105.1. Classification (NCBI taxonomy): domain Eukaryota; kingdom Metazoa; phylum Chordata; class Actinopteri; order Cypriniformes; family Gobionidae; genus Coreius; species Coreius guichenoti. The sequence goes on from CM077178.1 coordinate 22,307,117, forward strand.
TGCATGTGCTGGGTGGCTCATATAAACTCACCGCATGGAGGACGGGTGTGAGAGGAGAGGTGAGGAGTCGGAAGGGGAGCTTCATTATCAGAGCCCCAGAAACTCAGCACCCACCGTAGGGCAGCCCTGTTGAAAAAAAACAGCATATGCTGGTTAGGTGTTTTGAAGCATGGCAGCTGGTTTGAGCTGATTTATGCTGGTCCTTAGTTGGTCATGAGCTGGTTTAAGCTGGTCCTGAGCTGGAGCTAGTTACTTAGGACCAGTATTTGACCAGCTTAGACCAGCTCATGACCAGCTAAGGACCTACTTAAACCAGCTCAAACCAGCTGCCATGCTTTAAAACATACCTAACGAGCATGCTCGTTTTTTCAACAGGAAGACGCAGCATGCAGGTAGCTGGGGTGGAGAGAGAGCCGAGGTCTGATGTCAGGTGATCCGGAGATTAGATCACCTTTACTGGAGCAATCTGCGTCACAGCTCTGAAGGGATTCAGGTGAGTCAGAGGACAGGTCAGGTCATCTTTGACAAGACTGGGCAGAATGTGCAAGGGTGGGCCTGGGGCGAGTAATAAAAATGATGTAGCATAAAAACAAGAGATGAAAAGAACCTGCATGATATTATCCAACACTACACGCACGAGATGAGTAATGCGACAAGCAAGGGCGCATTAGACAACAACAAGCGGTTCAATCCGGTGAAATTCCACACCTCTCCTCTGTTTCTGCCTCCGGTTACACTGCTAATATCTGCTTCTTTCTCACTTGCTTTCTCTGCATGTTCAACAGGTCTTATGAAAACTCTTGAAAACAGTATTATACTGAATATATGAGTCAGATTATTTTGAATGTTTAAATATGATAAATATATCATGAAATTGGTTGACCATAACATTTTTTCTTTTGGGTGAGTCACATCAAAGGACCCATTTTTAAATAGCCAGTAGAATTTTAAATGTCATCGGGAGAAAAAACTAAATAAAATTGATTAATAATAATAATAATATAATGAGAATAATTTTAATACTAATATAATATAATATTATAAAATAATAATATAACATAATAATTATTATTATTATTATGAATAAACTTATTACAAGTAAAGTTAACAAAATCATATCAATTATTTACCAAATGTAACATTACGGTCTATAAATGCTGTTCAGACATCATGCAAATAATCACTATTATTTTATTCTATTGACAGCCATAGTTTTATGTTTTTCTTCAGATTTAGATACATCTACTCTTAATTGTTGGTAAAAAAAAAAAAAAAAAGATTAAACAAAAATTAAGTAAATATTTTCCATCTAATAGTTTACATATATTTATAATATTTATATTTTCTCTGTATAAATGGGCCTTTATATGTGAAAATATTTAACAGTATTTCATATTTTAGAAAAGGGATCCATCATAAGGACATCATCATATTTGGTGATCTAAGTCATCAAAAAGTTTGAAACTCCCTTGCAAATTCAATGCCATAATCAACAGATACGCTATCTCAGACCGGACTGTTCTCAAGAACCGCATTACAAAAACAAAGAACAACCCAAACAAAGGCCCTTCTGAGTTCTGAGCCTCCTCCACTAAAACAGTCATGAAAAACATCTCTGTGGAGCTACAGCTGACCTTAAGACAGACTGCAGACTCAACATGCTGTGTGGTCATACGTCAGCGACCCAGGCAGAGGGAGTAAAGCTGACGACAGATAAATGTAGACCTTAAACCCCCCCACACAATTAGTTACAAGCAGAGCTGATAGATAGTGCCTGACCCACAACAAACGCCTCATATTACTTCAGACCTTTCCTGTCTCTTTCCCCCAAATGACGCACATTTTGGCCATTATGTTGAAACACCTGCAAAGTCAAAAGAGTGTGTGGTTTCTGAAGCATATAGTCAGGGTTCAAAATTTATGGTTGTCAAGCAACAAGTGTGAGTAAAAATTGTCTTTGTCAATACTGGCCAACTTTATTAAGAACTGCAACGTGATGGTTTTAATGATAGTTGCTGGATGCAACAAACACTCAAAAAAAACTTATTTATAATAATTTCTACGGACACATTTAACCCTTTCGCCATGTCTTTTTTCAACTTCTCGCACGTGAGCGGCGGAAATAAAAAAGGTTCAAAATGTGTCTTGAGAACCTGCTTTCCTCAGCGCAGTGTCTCACATTTTTAAACGCAGCCAAAGACTTTAGATATACAAAGATGGTGCACTCATATTACTGCAACGCGCAATATCTAGAATTAAAGGTGCGTTCACGCCACCTCGTAATTCCCGTAATTACGAGATTCTAGCTTGTAAAAAGTGTTCACGTCCTCGTAGAGCTGGTAATTACAGTTTGTAAGCTGGGAGTTTTCTGAGAGTTACGGCTTGTACCACGTGACCGCTGCACCTCACGCGGAAGCAGAGAAAAATGACGGCGCTGCCAGCAGTAAAACGTAAATAAGCAGTTATTTCATAATATTTCGAAATTCGTGTAATTGACTTTTGCCAATGTACACAAATTATTTCATGCAAAAGTAATGTTAACATAAACAAAACACGCGGAGTTAGATATCTAGGTTATTCTTAATGACAACCTAAATAAATTAAAGTGTAATAATAATGCATTTGCATAACACTGTTACTTCTATTGTGTTTCTTCTTCTTCCTCTTAGTACTTAAATTACATTTTATTACATTTTACTTAAATTAAATTACAGCATTCTTTCACGCGGGTTCACTTTGCCGACTGTCGATATAGAAACGGATAATCCCCAGTTCGAGGACGTGAACAGCTCCGAATACAGCTTTACGTGTTGTCAATCTCAAGATTCCGGCCGCGTTCCAGGCAACCCGTAACCCGTGTTTTTCCAACCTTTTACCCAGGTGTGAAACCGCACTGGAACGGCAGTCAAACCCGTGACTTCCCACCCGTGAACTCGTACTAGATCGACGTACTCCCAGTTACGTGCTCTGACGTCACATAGCCCGCGAAACAACAATGGCAGCCCCTACGGATGCGGTGTTTGTGAAAGTCGTACATTAAAAACCAAATCGTTTATTAAAATAAGGTATTGCTCTAACGTTATTTATCGCAAATGTTATGCATTATCGGCAGCTTTTCTAGCGTTAGCTAGTTTTCAGTCCATTGAGTGCAAGAATAAATTAATACCAAATACATTTCCAAATATACAAATAATGTAAAATAAAAGGTCTAACAGCTTCTCTTGCCTTATGCGCCGTTTTTTTTCTCCTCCGATTTTTTAAGTAATACTGCAGTTTTCGTTTATGTAGAAAAATTCAGTTTTTTGGACACGAAAAAACTGCAATATTGCAGTTTTACTGCAATACATCTAAAGTACTAATAAAATACAACAGCAGTAAAGCTGAAGTATTACTAAAATACAACTGCAGTATTACTGCAATACAGCTGAAGTAATACTACAATAATACTGCAATATAACTGCGGTAGTACTGCAATACAGCTAAAGTAGTACTACAATAATACTGCAATACATAATACAACTAAAGTACAATTACAATACTACCGAAGTGCAATACTAATAAAATGCTGTACAATACCATTGAAATACAACCAGAATATCCAGAATAAGTTTTATTTTCACACATCTGCAATATAATGAATTAAGGTACAAAACAACAGTGAATGTCTCAAACTGCAATGCAAACATAAGTGTGATTTTAATTTTTTTTTTTTTTAAAAACTTATAACAAATAGCAGGATGAGAGACAATGTATTTAAAGTGTTTATTTACAAATCATGCAATCATAAATATTTCTTCTCATATGATTCATGCTTTTTGAAGAGCTTATCCTCATTATTCCACATGGTTCTTATACTGCGTTTATCTCAGATGTGGAAACACTATTTTGGATGTAGTCTGGAAAAACAAACAAACAAAAAGAATCAGAGAAACTCTCAAGTTTCAGATACACTCTTGACCACTGGCATATAGTATGTTTAATATTAATCTTGAATTGTGGAAAGTATTCATACTATTTCCAGTTAATTTCTTATGGTATATTGGTCAGCATTATCAAATCACAAATATGCTTTGAACACTCCAGGTAGAAGTAAAGGGTTAGTTCAGCCAAAAATGAAAATTCTGTCATCAATTACTCACCCTCATGTCGTTCCAAACCTGTAAGACTTTCGTTCATCTTCGGAACATAAATGAAGATCTTTTTGATGAAATCTGAAAGCTTTCTGTCACTCCATTGACAGTCTATGTAACTTGCACAGTAGCACGCATTTCTGGAAAAAAAGCAGAGAGACACAATCATGTTTAAATACTGTACAGCGCCCTCCACAAATATTGTCCCTCTTTATCCTCTCGGAATTTTATTCACAAATCTAACCTTAAATAAAAATTAAAATGAAATATTATTGGAATACTGTATATGGAATATATGTGTTCCACAGTTATTGTCCCCCTTCATTTAATACTTTGTGTAACCTATAACCCTTCACATAAGTAAGGGCTAATCCATGGCTAGGTGTGCATTACGTGATTTTAATGAACAACGTGGAGGTAAAGAACCACCTGACGTGAAGCGGGTTGCCTCTGTGAAGTGCACTAAAATTGTGCAATACACACCCAGCTGTTAAACTTAAAAAAAGTTAAGTTAACGTTTGTGGAGCACAATTTGACTGGAAGGGTAAAACTATCAGTTAATTTTCTTTCTTTTTTTTTGCCTACGGGCCATTAGACTAGCATTTTGCACACTTTAAATCAGGCACAGAGATAAATTAGCGTGGTTGGATTACATTTATTTGAATGAATAAACGAGGGAGAAGGCGGTTGTGCATATGTGAATTATCTGCGTCTATACAGCATCACTCTAGTAAAGCTGTCAGTTGAATTACTTGAGAAACAGCAACGTTAAGACCTTGTTTCTTAGAAATATGGTTCTGTGTGAGAGTGACTCTATATGTGTGTGTGTGTGTGTGTGTGTGTGTGTTACAGGAAAGGCAGCACATTTATTTATAATGGTGATTAAACTGACTGTAACCATTCATTGTTTTAATGCACACCTTTCAGTCAATCAGACTATGGTATAATATATACACATGAAGAAGAGAGACCACAAGCAAACTGTTGAGAACTGATGTCAAGTACTGAGAATAATTGCTGTGGTATAACTAGATTTCATTACCTTTCCAGCGGCGCTAATATTGTAAATCTTCTTTTAGCTCTTTGATTTCATTTTTTAAATCCTTGATTTCTTCTTACATGGCTTAGGAGACAGAGGACTACACTTGACATTCCCACAGGTCTTGGTTCCTGAAGTACAATATTAGTTATTATGTATTCTAAACTATAAAGATAATAATTTATAAAAGATAAAAGAAATAAATGCAGCTTTGTTTCACCGCAGCCATTATCTTCCGTTGAATTACATTTTTGGTCTTCTTTTTTTTGTTGTTGTTGTAGTTGTTACCAGTGCATTTTCCTGAAAATAGCAATCACACAATAAAAAGTATTCATGTAAAATATCCTTTTCTGCACATTAATGTCAAACTATTGAACATAAATGCTTGTATACAGTGCTATGAAAAAAGCCCTGATTTCGTCTATTTTTGTGTATATCCAATACTATTGTCAGATATTCCAATGTTATTTAGCATAAAAAAAGGGCAAGTACAATTAGATCTGAACCAAAGGGGACATATCATGACAATCTGACTTTTTCAGTGTTTAAGTGCTATAATCAGGTCCCCGGTGAATCTACCAACCCAGAAAATGTGAAAAAGGACAACCCAGTAACTTTGTTTTGGTAAGCCTTTCTCTGCAAGCATGTTGAAAAATTAGCCTTTCAAATTTCTCTCCCCTTCTGACGTAGGAAGAGGATCTTATATTACCGCCCCTCTGCACTGTTTTCAGAAAACAAGAACCTTGTGTGTATTTGACAGTTTAAACACAGCAAAAAATGTGAAAGAGAAGTTACTCACGAGACTTGACGTCTGACAGCCAATTGTCTGTGCGTGTGCTCAGAAAACGATCCATTATCCGTGAGAGCGTTCGCGATATAGAATAGATGATAATCAAAACCAAGCAGGTGGGGGCGGCGTGCACGCAGCAGCTCATTTGCATTTAAAGGCACATTTAAAATTGCACGAAAACAGCCTGTTCTTGACTGTAGTCCGAGTATTTGCGTTTTAAATGAGTATTTGCAACATGGATTTATGAATGATCTGTGAGGTATTTTAAGCTGAAACTTCACAGACACAATCTGGGGACACCTGAAACTTAAATTACATCTTGTAAAAATGGGCATAATAGGTCCCCTTTAAGTCAAGTCACTATTATTTATATAGTATTTTATACAATACAGATTGTTTCAAAGCAGCTTTACAGTGATAAAAATGAAAATAATGATGCCAACAGAATTCAAATATGTTGTGAAGCAGCTCCAACTTGCCTGATGAACTTTTCTTCCAGAAAACGCTTCTCCTCCTCCGTTGTGAATGCCAGGGTTTTACAACAAAACTCGCCCAATTGCTACTCAAAAGCCCAATTGTGTTTCGGGGGGTAAATCTGCAGAAAAAAAAACAAAAAAACCCTTTTTGGCGGGGTTCCTCTGCTAAAATTCGCATTCCCGGGGCTAAATATCACATTATTGGGGTCGCTTCAACCTGCGGACATGAAAACCAGCCAGCGGCAACAGTGTTAAAGTAGCCCAATTCATGTTTTTGTACTTTAGTTGTGGTAGTTTACATATATGAATAGTGTTGTAAGTAAAGAAATCAACCAAAACATATTTTATATGTTCAGTAGACACTACGAAACAGACGCTGACTGACCGCTACAAGTATCAGCTCGAGACTCGTGTCAGGACAACGACCATGTTGGCACGAAGAAAGAAGATTTGGTCAAGTGCGGGCTATTTATCTACGCGGTTGAAATGTCCCATAGGCAAAAAAAAAAAAAAAAAGTGGCTACATGTTGCACAAAACAGCATAACTGCAGGACAGTGTAGTACGAGTGGAAGGCCTATGAAGATTTTAGATGCAAAAAACGTCTGATATTTTTCTCCTAAGGCTCCTATAGGTTCAGAAATTTCACTTTAATGGCAACTAAAAGGACGTCATTGCCATTAAAGTGAAATTAATCAACATAAATATAGGAGCCAGATAAAAAAAAAAAAAAGCTCATTTAAAAAAAAATGTCAGACTTTTGCATCGAAGTCTTCACATGCATTACAGTGCATCACTGAACTGCAGTTATATTGCATCTATACTTCATTATACTGCAAATCTACAGTTTTACTTCAATGTACTGCAGTTATTTTTTGTAAGGGTAAGCCCCATACGGTCCGCCATGGTTTGTTTACATCTAGCTATCACAATTCCTTGCGCTCAGGCAGTTTGGCGTGACTTTGCCTTGAACGCTACAAAGTCGTGGTTTTAAATCGTAACTTACGGGCTCAAAAACCTGCCTAGAACGCATTACGAGGTGACGTGAACGCAGCATTAGTTCCGCCTTCTAAATAAAAGAGCCAATTGCCAATAGGCTTTATGCCGGACGTCACATGTACAAACAGGAAAACAGATTTTACGGCATCGCTTGTCAGAGAACGTGTTAACGGCACTATAAACTGACTGCGATATCTATGGACTTTTAAGGTAATCAGTTAACCAAGGGTCTGTTCTTCGTACCTCGCTTAATACTGAGATGATTTGACAGATCCCAGATCTTCTAATCGCGATAATTGATGTCTGGCTAATTTGGTTCTTCAAACGAATTTGCGGATTGGATTAAAATTTCCGGATTAAATTGTCTGAGATTACTGTGCGTTCCTGTGTTCCCTGAAGAGGGCAGATGTATCGATACTCGAAACCACGATCAGCAATGCAGCCATTGGCTGGCGGCAAGACAGCAACGTAATGACATCATATAATTAAAAAGACACCTGGCAAAAAAACACGAATTTCTGGACCTTATAAGGAAACAACCAAAACAACATAAAAGTTATAATAGATAAATTAAATGTGCACTGTTTTTTTTAAACATGATTCCCAATTATTTATATTCACGATTTTATAGTATTTGTACACCCTTTACATTTTTATTTCAATGTTGTAATTAGCAATTCAATTTCATTTTTAATTCAATTTGAAGCAGATTTGTTACATGACAGTGTTAATTAAAGTTTCTTAAGGGTCAAGATCAAGTTATCTGCTTCTCCTGCGCTGCATCAAGCCACTCCCATAATATCCGTCATCACTCAAATTAATGCACGTCTCAGATTAACTGTACAGCATGTGTGTAAGACTCCAATAAAATTATAAAGTAATTATTCCATCACAAATAAATCTCTCAATCAAGTGGCTGTGTCTATAGTAGCAACATTATAATATTATTTTCAAATACATTTTTATATTATTATTATTTAAAATTATTATTGCCCCTGGTTCAGTAAGGAACTCTTGTAATAAAGTAGCAGTGGCTGGGACAGATTTTAAGTATCACCTCAAGATGCAATCTAATCCTGTTTACATGAAATAAGCCTGCTCCCGAGCAGGTTTGATCTTACAGACCTGTTGCTATGACAGCAAGTCCAGGATGAGTTTCCAAGAACCAAACAATCCATATCGTCAACAATCAAATCCAGCTAACTGAGTTAGCGACGTACGAAGAATGGACCCCTAGCTAGTTCTTTTTATTATTGCTGTTTTATTCGATTTAAATATCTAAATGTTAGTAGGAAGAAGAAAAATAAAAAACTTTTAGATATCAATCTGCATATGTGATGAACATTGGTTATGCTTATCTTTGCTTGCTCCTTTGAAGGAGGCTCTATAAAACGGCGCTATATTTAATAAAGCACATACAAAAGACCTACACCGGAAGCGATGAGACCTGTTTTACAGAATAAGGAAGTTTGTTGCGCATAACTGCCATTGGTAAAGTCATTGCGTCTCTGCAGCTGCCCTTAAAAGCTCCGGTTGCTATAAAAAAGGTCAGTGAGATGAACACTTATGATTGCACATGTGCATTGGCTGGTCCAGCCTGAAAAATGCAGGGTTTTTTTGTCATGATTTAAGCGTTTAGAAACAAAATTCATGAGACAGTTGTTGTCAGATTTCATTGGTGATTTTAATCTTAAACTTGGTGAACAGCTTTGGAGAATTTGATATTTACGCATTTAAAGAGATATAGGAGCTGTCCTTGCATGACTGGAATAGCTGCTCGAGAGGCGTTTCAAAGATGGCTGCCGAGTGAAATGACTTGCCTGAAAGGGACTTTGACTCAGCCAGACACAGCACAACAGTTAAAGATGCCCATCTAGCACGTCTATATCAGTAGACAAAATTGTCTTTGGCAATACTGGCCAACTTTATTAGGAACTACAACGTGAACATGGTTTTAATGATAGTTGCTGGTTGCAACAAACACCTTTAAGAAAATCTCCTGGCCATAAATTTAGATTCTGGGTCTTAGCGCTAGTTTATGATTAACATTTTGTAAGCTTTATATTCTAATCGCTGAACACATCAGACACACTTTTGGCAGAATTCTAATGTACTTGCATTAGTCAGCCTGAGGATGGCACTCTAATGATTGACAGACTTTATTACACACAACAAACGCATAGAATGCCATCTTAGAATTGCCTTTAATATAGCCTCAGATGTTGTTTTAGAATATTACAAGTTGTGTAGGAATTCCAGTGAGGAAAACAAAGTCATGTCTATTCTCAGAACAAACATAAAACAAACACAACAGACCCACTGTATATAAAATCTATTCACATGAGCATGTTTAAATTAAAGGGTTTATAATCTCATTAATTTGATACGCTACTCCAGATAGGAAGAACAGACATGCTATTTATAGTTACTGACCTGAGGCAGACAAATAACTGAAGCTGAATCTGATGGACTAATATCATATTGGTCTGGAGCGAGGTTTACGTGAGGTAACGTCACATGAAAATAAGCTGGGCAGCCAGAAATCTACCACAATGGCTCTCTATGAGTGCGCGCTGCAGTTCCATTTTTCACCAAAGATTTACATTGGAAATGTGTGGGGCACTGTAGAGCTGGGGAGGGATCCGAGACCGGCTGCCCCACTTAGTATCATGAATACATGCCTGCCGAATCCATGCGCTACATTCTAATATATCCTGCTCTATTTACGACTTAAAATAGTCTAGAAATCCGAAAAATATTTGTTGCAGAACGCTGAACACATTTATAATTTATTATTAATTCAGTGTATAGAGGTCTATGTTTGGATTAATATTTTGGTGGGACTCTGCCCCACCTGCCCATACGGACGAGCCGTGGCTGGTCTAGAAAAACGATTAATCTGTCATGTCAAATCTTTTCGTAAGTGGAAAAAAAAAATGGATTCTAAGAAATATTATGGCTGGTATAGTCTCTCAATTCATTGTTGTGGCAAAAAATATACATTTGCACATGTTGGAAAGTTTTTTGAAGTTGTAAAACATCCTTAGAGACCATTCACACAGAACACTGTCTTTAGATGTGTTTTTTGACTTGTGCTCCGTGTTTTTAGAACTCTCTGTTATGTGCAAAATGCTACAAAAGACTCAAGACATGAGCGCAACCACATTCGTCTAAATCATGTTTAAATATAAAAATAATGGAAAAGTAGAGCAGTAGAATGTAAAAACACATTCTGTGAACAGTCCACAGTACTTCCCAGTTTAAGAACAGTCGGATTATTTGTTTAAAGCAACCCAGTCAGCTAATTCCAATAGCGGTCTAAAAGTTGCACATAAGATTTACACATCACAGTGACCCCTTGATCTCATATTAGAGGCTTTTGTAAATCCTTAAGTATTCCTCCACACTTTTGTAGCACTGTCTTTGTGAGCCTCCTTCACCCCTGACTGTGCTGATCTGTGTCTCAGAGCACCAACAGGAGGTTCCCCAGGGCTCTGTGGCAGGGGATCATCGAATTAGGTCTCATTCAGGTAGAATAAGAGGCTTTGAACCACAAAACAAGCAAAGCTGGTCTGATCTCCCCCAAATGCTCTCTGCGATCTATCCAGATATGAACATATTTGTGAAGAGAATATAATGATTCAATCATGTCTAGAACTTAGATTTGATTAGCATTCTGTAGTATCAGATGCTCTGTTTCAAAGATGATGCAAGGGCAAGAGAAATATTGAAAAATATAGATAAGAATAGTCAGTTTAATTAAAAATGTACAATTTTATCCAATATTGATGTGTCGTATTAGATTGCACAGTTAGCTTAGCAACATGCTAATTGCAAACTCAATTATGAGACAAATTATGTGAAGTTGCTTGTTGTTTATTGTTCAAAATCAATCCGTTATGAAGTTAGGATCCTGTCTTAGAGGATCCTCACTATATTTTAGAACAGAGCTAAACTCTCTCTTATAAATCAGATACTCTGTCAAACTGGATTCATTCAAAAAGCATTTCCTGTTTAATTTCTAATCACTGCTCTGCCAGAGCTTCACCCTGGTTTTTTTTTTGCCTTAGTTTGCTCACGTGCTTCCCTTAGGGAGTGAGTGCGTGTGTCTAAGTGTGAGTGTCGGTGTGCAAACCTATTTTCGTGTTCAGTAATGTACTTCATATTTTCTGCTTGCACAAGCTCACTTCGTAGTGTTAAATCTTGCTGATGGAAAGTGCATTTTTCATGAGAACTGCTTGTGAATGACTCCAAACAGAGAGATGGAATAATTATCATGGGAATTGCAAAACCTTTTAAAAAAGTATATTTGAGCTAGCCTTTTCAGAGCTTAGCCCAATCCTGTACTGACGGCTTTTACATATCACACTCATGTAGGAAGTATGTCAAGACACAAATAGATCGTTTCCAATTTGCCAAAAGACAAACACTCATGCTATGAACATACAGTGCATCCTTATATAACTAATGATTACTCCTCCATGGCTGCCATGGCTCTAAATTAAAATAATGCTCAGTAGAAAATTATATGCATTTCAGTTTAAACTGAAACAGAATCTCTTACAGACTGCATTGTAAGGTACCTGCAGTTCCCAAGACAAATGAAAACTGTCAGAGCACAAAACAGTCTTTCTGTGCACACATTGTTCTCAGCCTCAACCACAGCTTTCCTCCGTCTGTAAGAACCCTACTCAAACGACCCAGTTTGGAGACATTGCCTTTGAGACATTACTGTTTCTTTTTGAAGGCAGCTTGAGCTGCACAGCATGACATCCCCATTAGAGAGAGCGTAGGATAGGAATAAAAAGAAAATAAAAATATTAGCAAACCAGTGTAAAAAAAGTGTTTTACAGGCATGACAAAAACTATTTGTTTCACCCAATCAGTGCATAATAATAGATAGACTAGAGAATAGATGACTTGAGGATAGATAGATAGATAGATAGATAGATAGATAGATAGATAGATAGATAGATAGATAGATAGATAGATAGATAGATAGATAGATAGATAGATAGATCAAAGAAAGGCTGAAATATTTGCATTCTAGCAAAAAAAAATATATGTAGGTTAAATAAGGTTTAGTGAAATGCCAGGCTACAGGGTTGCAATTGAGCAAATGGTGAGATTTCTCGTATGTGCCAGAGTATGAATCTCTCTGCATGAATCACTGCCTGCTAACTTGAAAGTCATTTGTATTTTTGATGTCTGAAAATCTTCACCCACATCAGGCTCAGGAGTGTGTTGTGTGAGAGAGAGATTTACATTACTGAGATCTAAAAGGGAGACAGAGAGAAGCGAGAGAAAGAGGATTGGAAACTTGCGGCTGCAGGCGCATCATAGCTCTAAACGCACATTAGTGGAAGGCGAAAGTGGGCTAGATTTTGCATTTTTAATTAGCTCCTCTAATTAAAAATGCAAAATCTAGCCCACTTTCGCCTTTTTCGGATTTACTATCTGTAAGAATCCACTGCTGAGTGAGTGAAGAGGGAAGTGAGAGGAGAATATACACAGAAAGAAGAGGTTTTGATGATGCTGTTGTTCTTGTGCCCTCAATACTGTTTCATGATGTGCATGTTTTTCTTCCCTAGCCCCATTTTCTCTTATTTCTAATTTCTTTCAGCTGCCTCGCAACTTTCTCGATTATGTGAGGTTTGCATGACTTCATCATCAGTGCATGACTTTATAGGTCTGTGTTTGGCTCTGTCCTCAGGTTCCCACACAGCAGATAAACTGGAAGGACATACTGCACCACACAACTGTTGATGTCACAGTCCAGAAATCTGTAGCCAGAACACTGTTACACCGTGTCCTAACTACACGCGACGCGATAAGATTCCAGCGACAAGCAACTTGTCTGTCCACACCAGACGCGACGCGACTGCGAGATGCAACGAATCAATCCAAAAACCACAGCCAATCAGAACAGCGTGTGGGCGGGCACTCGCAAGGAAATGGATAAGTACATAATCAAATTCACAAATATTACATCATTTAAACATTACTAAAAATACATACTGAGTTGCTAAAACAATCTTTGTCATAGAATATACTTGTTTGTTCACAGTTTGAACGTTCTTGTTTCAATTTGTTTAATTTCAAGATCTGAGGTGAATTATCATTGTTGCTTTTAGTACGACTAACAAAGCTGGGAGCACTAAATGATATTCAAAGTCACATTACACGCTTTTAACATTAAATAAAGTACATAAACACTACCTGAGATTATCATTGCCATGTTTTGTGTTGTTATTCCAGCAGCGACGTCGCAGAAATAGAAACCGTTTCTAAAATAGATTCATCGCGTGTCGCCGTCGCGGCTGGTTAGGACAAAAACTCTAATTAACATGGAAAAGATACCTTTTATCGCGTGTCGCGGCGTCGCGTCGCGTGTAGTTAGGACACGGTGTTAGAACAACAAGAACCATTAAAGGAATATTCCAGGTTCAGTACAATTTAAAATAGCTGCATTCTGTTTTAATGTATTTTATGTGTATGTATGTCATCGTTACCCCAGTCTTTAGTGTCACATGATCCTTCAGAAATCATTCTAATAAGCTGATTTGCTGCTCAAGAAATATTTCTTATTATTGTCAATGTTGAAAATAGTTGTGCTGATTAATATTTTTGTGGAGGCCGTGAAACATTTTTTTCTCAGGATTCTTTGATGAATAGAAAGTTTAAAAGAACAGCACTGATTTGCAATAGAAATCTTTTGTAACACTTTAAGTGTCTTTACTGTCACTTTTGATCAAATTAAATGCATCCTTGCTGTAGTGCGGTAGTGTGTGTATTATAAAGGGGGTCACTCATCAATCACATTCTCTCAGTCTAATGTTATATTATACTCATGCAACCCTTTCATATTTGAGAAAAATACCCTGTGGTTTCTCTCAGTGTGTTTATATCTCCATCCAGGGTATCCTATCCTCCATCCTGCCCGTCAGTCCTGCAAGCTTCTATAACAACATGATCGAGCTCAAATTTATGAGGTGAAGCTGATTTGATTGTAATATGCAGGCCTGCTTTTCCCAACGGTCACTTGGACTGTGAATGAGTTTCCCATTACAGCAGCTGTAAAGCAGCACAACAGCTGCACGTGTGTCCTTGTTACAGAGATGAATGTAATCTTAAAATGTACACTACTGTCTTTTTTCCATCTTTTTCTAAGAAATTCACAAGTCTGCATTGTAGCTCTCACATTTCTTCCAGATCCTGTGCACCTGTTGCTCCCTCAATGTTCCCAAGTCATGGTGTTGATTACAGCTGTTGAAGTGCAGCTGTGTTCAGTTCTCTTTCTCTCCTTGCGTCTGAACTGAGTTCTTACATGAAGACATGATCTTTCCTGAACACATACACTGTTCAAATGTTCGATATTGGGTGGATAAGATTTTTATGCTCTTGTGCTCACTAAGGCTGCATTTATTGGATCAAAAATACAGTATGTTTTGTAAATACAAAATGTTTCCAATTGAAAATAACTGTTTTCTATTATATTTTAAAATGTGCCTGTGATGTCAAAGCTGAATTATCAGCATCATTACTCCAGTCTTCAGTGTCACATGATCCTTCAGAAATCATTGCTGATTTGATGCTCAAGAAACATTATCAATTTTGAAAACAGTTGAGACAGGAAACCAGAGACAGTTTTTCAGGATTCTTTGATGAATAGAAAGTTCAAAAGAACAGCATTTATTTGAAAAATAAATTTTTTGTGACGTTATAAATGTCTTTACTGTCAATTTAAAGGGTTAGTTCACCCAAATATGAAAAATCTGTCATTAATTACTCACCCTCATGTTATTCCAAACCCGTAAGACCTTCGTTCATCTTCGGAACACAAATGAAGATATTTTTGATAAAATCCGAGAGCTCTCTGACCCCTCCATAGACAGCAATGTAATTACCACTTTTCAAGGTCCAGAAAGGTAGTAAAGACATCATTAAAATAGTCCATGGGTGCTTCTCAATATCCCTCCTTGTTTCCTCGCTCCTCCGTCCTCCATCCTATGACCCGGAAACCGACCGAGCTCAGCCATCTTGTAGATCATATCAGGTCTCTAATCGCACTGCGAGGAGGCAAAGATCGAGGAGTGAGGTGACTTTCTGAGGAGTCATGAGCGAGGATACACAGGTGTATCCTTTGCGGAAGTGTTTTATTGACTAAACGTGACGCATGTATTAATTCTCCTCCCCCTTCACATCTTGCCACAGTTTATTAATTATTATTAATATGTTTACATGTACAAGACACAAATGTATGTCAAATAACAACAACTGTAGGACAGTTGCAGAATTATATCAAAGCACAAGAAAATAAAAGAAAATTAAACAAACTGTAATACTATACAACAAATAAAAAGCAGTTAATAACTGGGAATAATTCATTGTTAATAATAACTGGTAATATTAAATAAAATATGGACAAATGTGGTATTTTGTGGAGGTTGAAACTATTACAATATAAATGATTATCTCTAATGTTCAAGAATCCCGACGTGCAAGCTAAATCCAGCAGTGTAGAGTCATCATTAATTGACGACGCTTTAAAGGGAGCGAGGATATATCATTTCACTTGATTCAATTCCTCCGTCCTCACGTCTTTTTCTTGCGTCCTTCCCTCGCATCCTGAAGGGGCGGAGTTAAGACACTAGGAAAGGAAACGAGGATGCACAAATAAGAATTGAGAAGCACCCCTTGTGACTCCAGTGGTTCAACCTTAATGTTATGAAGCAACGAGAATACTTTTTGTGCGCAAAAAACAAACAAACAAAAATAACGACTTTATTCAACAATTTCTTCTCTTCTGTGTCAGTCTCTGACACTGTTCACGTGAGCCCCACGACGCATGCATGTGATGCTGATCCGGCCAATAACGAGCCAACGTTCTGACTTAGAACCCAGAAGCGATGCACTGTGTTTACAATGTGAACAGAAGAAGAGAAGAAATTGTTGAATAAAGTCATTATTTTGGGGGGGGTTTGCACACAAAAAGTATTATTGTCGCTTCACAACATTAAAGGTGCTGTATGTAAGTTTTTGACTTTACTAAAGAATAAAATACCCTAATATTTATAAAAATACCCAGATATTTAGGAAACATGCTGAGTTCACATACTCGTTTCTCTAAAAAACAATGCTACAGCCAGTCATTCTGCTTTCAACACGGTCTCACACCCAACTCGTCACATATTGACGCACAGGGTACCCCTTTAGTGTCATTTTCTGACACGCAGGGAACTCCATTGATTTCAGTTGTTTGCCCAATGCGTCAGATCAAGACGCATTTAATTTTTTGCATTTGTAAAAGTAGACACCCGACTCTTTAGCATGACGCGATCAGTCACGAGACATACGACAGCCAATGCAATTTCACTATCAAAGCTGACGTAATGTTTCTTTGAGCGGCAATTTTTGAAATGTGTTCATGATCTTCGGCAGATGGAGACGCTGATTGCTTTTGGGGATATCAATATGTGTCAATATGTGACGAGTTGGGTGTGAGACCGTGTTGCTTTGAAATGTGTGTTCCGTGGCGGAATGTCTGTTTTTGTTTTGGTCTGTGCGATACCACACACTGCCAGTTTACCCAATAGTATTTTGACACCCCAGGTTGCCAGTTGGCGGAAAACAGTATTGCTGCCATGGAAGCCAGAGAACGAACTGGGTCAGAGAGCGCAGATTCTACCCGACCTAAAAAAACCTCGACATCCATCTAAACATCTCTATGAAAGGGAGCATATTAAAACGTTGATAAATCAACTCATCAACTTACTTAGTTAGTCTCCTTGCTTTCATTGTCAATTTTCATTGTCCTGTTGCATGTCCTCAATCTGGCAACCTGCGTGAGTGTCGAGTCTGAGAAGGAGGGGGCGGGGGAAACAACTCTCTCCAATATATTGAATTTGGACTGCAGTACCCATTTCAACCACTAGCTGTCAATATTACATACTGCACCTTTAAGGTTGAACCACTGTAATCACATGGACTATTTTAATGTCTTTACTACCTTTCTGGGCCTTGAAAATGGTGATTACGTTGCAGTCTATGGGGGGTCAGAAAGCTCTTGAATTTCATCAAAAATATCTTAATTTGTGTTCCGAAGATGAACGAAGGTCTTACGGGTTTGGAACGACATGAGTGTGAGTAATTAATGACAGATTTTGACAGACATTTTATTTTTGGGTAAACTGTCACTTTAATGCATCTTTGCTGAATAAAAGTATTTCTTTCTTTCTTTTTTAATCTTAGTGATCTGCCTGTTGAGGAAGCATTTTTAGGCATCATAGATGAGATCCCAACCAGAAGAAACCAGAAAGTAGGCATCTTAATTATGTTGCCTTCTAAGATATTTTATTTTAACCAAATTCTATGGTAGCATCAGATGCATCTTTTGCAGAGAAGACAATCCCAATATGCACTGCAAAAAAAAACAAAAAAACATCCAAGAGTGCATGTCTCATTAATGCTTTAATTAAACCTAACAGCAGAAACACAATTCAAATTAATCCCATCAGTGCTATTAAATACACTCCCCTCCCCCTCAAACACATAATTCAACCTACATATACACACATATGCATGCACACGGGTCACAGAGCAGCCAAATGTTCACTGATATCCCGGGCACTTAGATGTCTATTTAGCCAGATGGGGTCCTCATTGGTTGCCATGGTGACTCCTCTCCTCGCACTATTTTATTGAGCATGAGAGGCCATTGCCTGGGTGTCTGGAGGAGGAATGCTGAGCAGAAGACCCTGATGTTTGGAGTCTTAGTGTCTGAGAGAAGATCTGATGACGCTGTGATAACAGGCCGTAAAGGCCTCTAGACCTGCACACACATTTTGGCATTGGTTTGTCAATGTCTGTCATTTTGTCTGACTTTCATTGTCTTACCCGAGAGGTTCATTGCACTAATAGTGTCATAAAAACATTCACAGACTCTGACTAATTGTTGATTGCTTAAATAATTACAGGTTGAATTGTGGAAATGTCACATCTATTCTAACAGTGATGTCTGTTTCCCTTTCACCTTCTGTCTGTGCCAAAAGGATAGAAATATCACAAAGGAAATGTCTCAGTTTTTTTTTGCTTTACACAATGAGATTGAATGGAGAGCAATTGGAGGCTTTTGCGTAAGTCTTCTGCTTTTTAGATGAGAGAAAAATGGCGAGAATCTCACATATCTCAGTGAATCAATAAAAACCAGCAGTTTTTGTATGATCTTAAAACATAAACTTTTTCATCAGATATAAAAGATCTACTGTGCAGATTTATTTTATAGCTCTATACTCTGAATGGATGTCAGCAATTGTCTCATTTGTCTATTTTTATTTTCTGAGGAATTTTTAAAGGAAATAAAATTTTAAGAGAAATTAAGAGAATCATAATACTTAGGGGATATATTTATAATAGATACATTTTATTTGATAAACAGACAGACAGATAGATAGATAGATATATTTAATCATAATAAATATTTTCTTTGAGAATTTTTCTTTTTCTTTTTTTTGAAAAGAGAAATGAAGAGAATCATATGAGGAAAGTAGTTTAATAAGTAAAGCTATTCATAGTGATTGGGTTTAATATCGAAGATGAAAGCAAACTCACCGAGCGTTGTTTAATTAAAGTTTACACGGCGGTTGGGAAAGGTTGATTGAAGAAAGGGCTCTGGTTGGAGTGCACTAAAAATAGATAGAGTTACACTGCTGGCGTGCTCACAGTAGATTTACTACTCTCACTCTGTCAAAGGGGCGATCAATCTGCCCTCTCTGCATTATAACCTGTGTTCCTCTGTTCTCTGCTGCTTTTGAACACTGTGGGCTCTCGTAAGACCAGGCTAGGTCACACACCGTGAGTCGCTTTCTCATTTTCAGAGAAGATATGATTTTGGTTTCCCCAGTTTGATGTTCCTTCCACAGGACTTATAGTGGAGTGAAACACTCTGGGTCCATCTATGCATACATACAAGTGGATAGACAGCTGACAGAGAGAGAGACAGATGGAGGCAGATTTATGGAAAATGGGTGGGACAAGAGTAAAAAAGATGGAAAAAGGGATGGACAGGAGGGAGGAGAGGTGGATGAAGCTTTTAGTAGTGTACTCTGATTAAAATGTCAGAGTGAAAAACGACAGGTCAAAGTGAGGGACATTTAGGATGCTACCATGCACACACACACACACACACTTGGTTTCACTATCTTTGTGGGGACTCTCCATTGGCGTAATGGTTTTTGTATGTATAAACGGTATATTCTATCCCCTTACACTAACCCTAACCTACCTATCACAGAAAACTTTTTACATTTTCAAAAGAACATAATTTAGTATGTTTATTAATGCCTTTTCCGCTGGCTGGTCCCCACAATGTAGGTGATCTCAGGTTTTTCTATCCTTGTGGGGATACATACACACACTAAAAAGTATGGACGCTTATTTCCACCACGGAATAAAATAAAAAAGGTAATTGCAACTTTTTATCTGACAATTCAGACTGTTTTTCTTTCAATTCTGAGAAGAAAGGTCTGAACTGAGAGATATAAACTCGCAATTGCAAGAAAACAGTTTAGCGAAACCTATTTTTTTATTCCATGGCAGGAAAAAAACAACACAAAAAACAAAATTATCAGCTGGATCTCAGAGTTCATAGAAAAAAAAAAGTAAAAATTGCAAGATGTAAACTCAAACTCATGTAAATTTCTGAGGGGGAAAAGTCAGAAATGTGAGTTTATAACTCGCAATTCTGAATTTTTTCCTCAGAATTGCCTCTGACTTTTTTTCTCAGAATTTCAAGTTTACATCTTGCAATATTCAGACTATTTTTTCTGACTTCTCCGTTTACATCTCGCTATGTAAACTCGCAATTATGAGTTTAGAGCTTGCAGTTGTGATATAACTGAGAAACTCACAACTGTGAGAAAAAAAAGTCAGTATTGTGATATATATACTTACAATTTTGAGAAAAAAGTCAGAATTATGACATAAAAAGGTTGCAATTATATTTTTATTCCATGTCGGTAACAAGCTTCCATAAAAAAGAGAGAAGAGAAAAAGTTAAAAGGGATATATGTGATTGTTCTCCACTGATGATAACAATGGCAAAAAGATGGAAAAGATGCATGTAAAGGGAAAGATGACAAGGGATGGGAGGATAATCCCTTGACTCTCCGGTCTACAAGCAGGCCTCTTCCTGTTGATCCAAATTTTATCTCCATATCTATCCCTGTGAAGAGCTATAGAGCTCCATACAAACAGAGCTAATCCCGGGAGAGGAACAGATAGCACGGGAAAGCGGCCTTGCTGAGTAAACATCAGTGTTCAAAGATGTAAATTAAGATTAAAATAATTTGTATAGCTGTGTAACAGTATAATTTGTTATCTTTGTAATTACGGAACCATTTCCCTAGTCTTTGGTGTCCAAATATTACGTTTCAAACTGAGAGTGTCCTCCAAGTCTCATGGATCATTCATGGATGGGATAGACCAGATGCACCCGTAGTGCACATGGGAATCGATTAGTAAAGGTGACCATTGTTAGAGAGGAAGTAAACAGCGAGTTCTGTTTGGAAGTCATAATCTCTGATAGGCTCATGAGTCAAAGGTCAGGTGTTCAGTTTCAGATGGAGGGGTGGTGGCATGAACAGAGAGATCCTATCTGTGCAACAGTAATGCAATTATTTCTCAAGTGACTTTTAGAAAGTGGAAAATTTGTCATAATTCACAAGATCAGTTTGCCCATTAAGACTCCCAGAAGAGAGATGCATCGTGGTCTTATCAGCACAGAAAGTGATGCACATAAGATTTGCTCTCACTTACTTTTACAGTTTTTTCTCAATTGCTTTGGCCCAATTCTCGAATGAGACTTTTTTTTCCCCTCAAAACAATAAGTTCAGATCTCTGAACAATTAGTTTCTTGTTCACATCAGATTTTAATTTCTTATTGATTTAAGCAAATTGCATTTGTTTTGGCACGTGTGTGCAAAAGAGTTTATTGTCTACAATCTGCACAATGACTAAATGCACATGGCTCGTTGATCAAAACTGATGAGTTGATTCTCAGTGAAACTGTCAAACTCTTCACAACTTATAAACATGCTTTCAATGTGTGAGCCTTCACATGCAAATCCATTCAGTGATCAAAATCGGTCAGACATGTTATATTCCATAAAAATTTATGACATGGAATGTTTGTTAAATTGCAACACATACACACACACACACACACACACAGAATATATATACAATATACACACACACACACACACACACACACACACACACATATACTGTATATATATGTGTGTGGGGGGGGTGCAACCACATGTCATATTCTTTATGTAGGCTACACATCCAAAACATATGGAAGCCCATTTCACAAAACAATGCTTTGATAATTCATAATTATGATTTTAAAAAAATCCAGATTATGAGATAAAGTCATAATTATGACAGAATTTAGACTTAATTATGACTAAGTATCTCAAAATTTCTTTTTTTTTTAATCTCACAATTGTGATTTCGTATCTCATATTTCTGACTTTTTAATGTCATAATTATAACTTTTAATGTCATAATTTCGACTTTGTATCAATGAAGCTGTCTGCAGTGCACAATAAATCACTTGTTTACATCATGTTTTACACTTTATTGGTATAATGAGAGAATCACGAAAATGACCGTCAGTGAGCTCGAGTGGTGTGTCAGCAACTTTAAACACCTCTGATTGGCCGTGTGTGCTCAACAAACATGTGATTGTTACAAGGCTCAACGCAGCAAAAAAACAAAACAAAACAAAAAAACATTAAAATAATACTTGTGATGCAACTGGAGTATATGTAAATGAAATTCTTTCTCACAGCATGTATCGACACTGGATTATTAATATTTCTCTAAAGTCTGTGTGTCCATGTGTGCTTTTGTCCACTCAGACTCTGAGCATTACAATTGCAGCCTTTGAGCCTAAACGTTCTGTTCCACACCTCGGTCTTCCTCTCTGGTGCTCTTCCTGATCTGTCAGTGACAAAGACTGTGTTTATCCAAGCACACATATCATATATATGTTAGAAATACTCATGCTTATCTTTATTGTGGAAGTGGTACATAAAATAACATTTCTTGAGTAATATTACCATATAGTGTCTGAACAGTCATATTGCTAATAGCTATCTTGCTAATTTACAGTTATGTTTTCTCTAGTATCACACCCAGTGAGGAAATTGCTGTTATTTTGATATGTTGGCATATGTCGGTCCTTCCTCATTCTGGCCCTGAGATACTGTCTGACTGCTCTTCCTACTCCAGTCGAGGGTCGCAGGCCTCTGCTCTTTGTATTGTGTGTTGTGAATTACTTCCCTGCCCTTTAACACATCAGTGACTGCAGGCCCACATCCACAGCCAGGCTGACGGTGTTCGTTTCCCCACGATAAGGATGGTTCTTCCTCTTTCTCCTCTTTCTCTCTGTTTGAACACACCCACACCCACACATCATTGTCAACAACTGTTATAGAAAGAGTTTATGCTTACCAGATTTGTGTAATGCTGATTTCATCAGTGAACGTTAGACACATATTAGCATACTTTATGCATGGTATATGTTCAATCTCCTGAGAATGAAAAAACAATGTTAGAGAGTCAGGTTTATCTGATTAATGCACCTTTAAAATCAGATTATTCTTTGATTCCTCTTTTTGAGGAACAAGGGACATATTTTTTAAGTATATGTCTGTATTGCAGTGAATCTGATTGCAAATAGCTGCAGAAAGAGGACACACTTTTCTAAATCTATAAGAACATGCAGCAATAATGCATATAAAAATAGAAAATTTGTTTTATTCCCTTAAGGGCCGGCAAGATGATTAAAATTTGAGGGCATATTGCTCTCTTGCAAGAGCTGCAGTGAGTGTGATAGGAAAGGAAAGCTTGGGGGTGAATGATGACAGCAATGCTCTGGTGTTTAGTCATGTACCAGAACCTGATTATCTGTGAAGATCAAACGAGCCAGTGCACTGGAAAACAAACAACAAAGCATCGCCAAGTTTCTCTCCAGAAACAATGTGCTAAATTAGACCCCCCCCCCCCCCCCCCCCCCACAACTAATTTAACACATAGTTTGCTTCTGTTTAGAGACCTTTGAATCCACAGTGGCTAATGAATGAATATTAGAGAAAGAAAGTCCTGCAAAATCCAGGTCACACAATAAATAAGTTATTGTCTGCTGGTGTGGAAAAGCACGTGCATGTGAGAACTGTTACAACACAGATTTTTTTTTTACTTTGGAAAAAATGTTGCATACATATTATTTCTAAATTATTGTACGTGGAAAAAGAGACACTGTAAGTTAGGCCTATTTCCTATTATGCATAACATTTGAAACACAGAATGCATTTTATTTGTTCTATTATTATTATTAATGACCTTCTGGACTTACAACATTTTGAGCTGCAAAAGATAACTTTGCACATATTTGAAAGTGACCTATTATATCCTATGACATTAAAAATCATCAATATTTAAATGACATCATGGGTGTGGCTTGTGGTCATAGTGGCACCAGCTCCTGCGGTAAATGTGGCATATTCGAGCGATTTTAAAATATTCTCCTGTTTAAATGCATATTGCCTGTCATGCACAGTTGCCCTGAAGCCACCGGGGTGGCGGTGCCACCGGCTTGGGCCCGTCATCGCTGCTCGCAGCTTTAATTATTATTAATATTAGCCTATTATGCTACATTATAAGTATTTCTATAAGAACACAATATTAAATTTAGCTTGCATGACAGTGTCGACTTGAAATATATGTTGTAGCTGTCTTTTTTGATATCATAAATGTTTATTTTGGTTTGAATAATTCTTAGAAATTGACAGTTTTACATGTTAGATGTTAGATTCAAAGCCATGGAACATGACAATGTGGCACCATCAACCAATTGTTCATTTAATTGTAATATTGTGATTAACGAAAACTAACTAATATAATTTCCATCTTTTAAAATTGTAAATATAACATTTGATCTAATATAACAAAACATACTTGATGTGGGTCTGAACATTTACTGCGTAGTAGGGATAAGAAATAAGGTGACATACTAGAATGGACTGTATTGCCATCTGCTGGTTAATACAAATGTTAGGGAAGGGATCTTTTCTCTGAATTCTCAGTTCTCCACGTGCTACTAGTAATATTTTCATTATATTTTTTTTATATAAAATATAATACATTAATAATTATGCCAACATATAGTCCCTAATAAATAAATACATATGTACAAATCAATATTTGTTAGATTTTCTCGTTTGTGGGTAATAATAAAACCATGGGTGATAATAAATGTGGGTGATAATAAAACCATTGCCAACATTAATATCGATTCAATGAAAAGAGAGAGAATTAAAAACAGAAAAATCCCCTCTAAACTTGTGCTCCCAAACAGCGGAACTAAGCTTTCGTTTCCCCCGTTTCCCGTCGGATCTTTCCTGAGCGTGACACATCAAAATGGCGGAGCGGGAAGAAGCAGTGAGGGGATTCGTCGCTGTTACTGATGTTGATGAAGAAAGGGCCCGGTTCTTCCTCGAGTCAGCCGGCTGGGACCTACAGGTCAGCACCACACTGATCACTTTATTACTGAAATATTGTGCTGTGAAGCACAAGCACCGCAGCTGATAATTCAACAGACTTTTAAGCCTCCACTGGCAGACAGTGAAATCTATAACCGGCTAACGAAATGTGCAAGTCACTCTTCATTAAAATCACCAGGAGTATCTTAAACTGGTTTAGCTCGTTAATCATACATGATGTGATTCACACGTCAGGATTTGGTAGTCAGTATGTCCGTGAAGTAGATAGATGTTTTTAAATTGTGCCGGTCTATTTTACATAGAAAGTCATCCATAAGCTAGCAGCTTTAGCGTGTTCAATTGATGCTCATGTTTACATTCGTGGTAATTATTTTTTCTTCTTCCTGAACTATATTAAATTGTGTTATTTTGGAGTCGTTAATATAATGAATCTGATGCATCTAATTACTGAAAGCAAAAATTGGTGTGTTTTGTTTCTGTAATTCACCAACTCAGTCTGTCTGTGAAATGAAGTGACAGCTCTCTCTCTCTTCTGTCTCTTCAGCTTGCTCTAGCTAATTTCTTTGAAGATGGAGGAGATGATGATATTGCCACCCTCCCTCAGCCAGAGACTGGCTCTGTCACTCGATCCACAGGGCCAAGGTAACACAGGTCAACCCACAAACTGTTTGGGCTTCTCAATTATACAATATCAGTTATATGGTTAAAGTCATAATAACAATTGTGCTGTGTTTAATGTAATCTCTTCTGATTTCAGTGAGCACAGAGTGACGTCCTTTAGAGATCTGATGCATGAGGATGAAGATGAGAGTGGTGATGAGGAAGGCCAGAGGTATCAATATCTTGTACAGTTAATAACAGCTAAAATTTAGCATTTCTTAATATTGGGGTTTATATCATTATGGAGTAATATCATTATTTTTTTATGGAATATTTATTTTTAAATTAAGTCAAGTCACCTTTATTTATATAGCGCTTTATACAATATAGATTGTTTCAAAGCAGTTTTACAGTGATGATAGGAAAATGATGCATTTCGGCTGTTGTTCAGCTGAAGTCAGTTCAGTGTTGATTCAGCGATCCAATCAGTTTCCAGTGGACAATCAAATTTCACCCCTACATTATTTTTTCTCGTTCGAGAAGCTGTTTTACACGGATATACGCTACTGTATATAATCTGTATTAATTGTATATTTCTGTATATAATTACTGTTTTAGCTTTTTGCTGTTCATTTCAATGGTCCTGTGGTGACAAATATATATTAAAAGTAAAAATCTAAATAAGTGATCATAAAAAATGCATGTACAATAATTATACCAGAATTAGAAATATAGTGTTAAAGGCCCCATGAAATCTAAATAAATTTTTTTTGGCTTTTAGTATTAATATTGTAAGTCTTAAGGTTATCAATAAGCTAGTGTGCTTCAAAACAATGACAAAACTTCAAAAGGCCTGTTTAAATTATTAAAACTAAAGGTATATCTTAATATTAAGATTACTTTTATCATGTAAACTACCTATATACATCATGTTATATGCATATGTATGTGGGACAGAGGGGAACATGGTTGCATCACAGCAGAGTATGCTGCCCAAGTGCCCATCATAAATCAAAGCACATGGATAAGGTGACAGGATGGACGATACTCGTCTGTATTTGTAGTACACACGCAACGGTTCAGATGTGCTCGACAATCGCTGCCAGTGTGAACGCACAGTGGGAGCCTGCTGCTTCTTCTCTCCATACGCACAGCTTCTGCACTGCGTCCAGTGTGAAACAGACATTAGTCATTTCTGCCTGTTTGGATCAACGATTTTGATTGACATCACTCTGCACTTCAGCTTCTCATCAGATTTTCTGTCCAATCAAATGCTCTGACAAGATGCACCCCCAAATAGACACTGAAGCTGCGGTTGAAATCAGTCACTTGTTCACAAAATACCTATTTTCTACATGGTGAATGGAACATTATGCACTATATAAGGGAAATTGAACGACTCAGACGGTGTAAATATGCTTTTCTTTGGGACGAATGAAGTCTGGTTTTGTGTTAGTGTCACACGAACCGCGCAGTGTGCACAGCACACAGTCTTCTCCGGTCCAGAGCCACGATAGCACAGAGCGGATGATATGATCGAGTCGACGCAGACCACAAAACGTATCGGACCCATTTGAATTCTGCACAGAATGCAATATTTTAAAGCGATATGGTGGAGATTAGGAGGAGAAACGGTTAGACAGACTCTGCATTAGAAACAGCACTGACGCGTAGAAGAGATAACACCGGTGCCATGCACCAACATAAATTACACACTTTTCAAACTACACATCCTCAGCATGATTGTTCACTGTTTTGCTTGAGTAGTTTCATAAAAGGGGAATCTATTAGACTGTGCCTGTCATCAGCTGTCAATTGCTGAGCTCAACGGCTCTGGCTCTGATTATAAACTAAACGGTATTGGCTATTTTAAAATGGGGGAGGAGCTGCTCTGTGTCCTGTTCTGTCTTTCTCTTTCAGTGGAAGAAACACATTGAAGGCACTTAAGTGGGCCTTTAAATAAAATATAGCGTCACCCTCCAAGAC
The DNA here is from genome assembly GCA_039654105.1 of Coreius guichenoti. Taxonomy (NCBI): domain Eukaryota; kingdom Metazoa; phylum Chordata; class Actinopteri; order Cypriniformes; family Gobionidae; genus Coreius; species Coreius guichenoti. The sequence continues at coordinate 22,334,708 of CM077178.1, forward strand.
ACTGCTGTCACTACTTGACATGTTAACTACCGATATACTCTGTAAGAGGATGTTTTCTCAGTCACACTTTTATTCCATCTCTAATAGCCAGATAAAGACTAAATACCTTCACTTCTGCCTTTTACATTCTTTTAAAGTCATATTTACACATATTTAATGATCCTTTTTTTTGAGTAACATCAGACTTCTCCTGCAGGTTCTTTGCCGGTGGCTCAGAACGCAGTGGGCAGCAGATTGTTGGCCCTCCCAAAAAGAAGAGCCCAAATGAGGTGGTTGAGGACTTGTTTAAAGGAGCTAAGGAGCATGGGGCAGTTCCTGTTGACAAAGCAGGCAAAGGACTTGGAGAATCCAGCAAGTCTAAGGTAGTTCTTCCACAGAATAAACTTTTCTGTAAATTAAAGATAATATGCATGCTTTTTGTGTACTCATATTATGTGATTTTGATTTGCTCACGTTTCCTTTCTGTCTTCTCATTCTACAGCCGTTTATAGGTGGTGGTTATCGATTGGGTGCAGCACCGGAGGAGGAGTCAACTTATGTGGCAGGAGCTCGGAGACAGTCCAGCGGTTCACAAGATGTGAGTCACCAAGCCTGTGCCTGCTGAAGTCATTCAGACGGAGAGAGATCTGCTTCAGTGATTTGTGCTGTGCCAACAGGTGCATGTGGTGCTGAAGCTCTGGAAGACTGGCTTTAGTCTTGATGATGGAGAGCTTAGGAACTACAGTGATCCCGCAAACGCTCTCTTCTTGGAGTCTATCCGCAGAGGGTGAGCTCTAAATTAATTCACTGATGTTTGGCAGAAGTTTACAGAAGTTCAGCTGATTGGCAGAAGTTATTGTTCCCCCAAAGGTCACTTTCAAAAGCATCCAACATCTTTCATGTAATGTATTTAGTTTTATGTTGGGCCTTCTTGACATAGCATTGAAAATCTTTATTAGATAGCCTAGTTGTCAAATTAGACTAGATAACCCACTAAACCTCTTTGTTACCTGCTGGCTCTCTCAGGGAGATTCCTCTGGAATTGAGACAGCGTTTCCGAGGTGGTCAGGTAAACCTAGACATGGAGGACCATCGGGATGAAGACTTTTCCAAACCCAAGCCTGCTTTCAGGGCCTTTACTGGAGAAGGACAGAAACTCGGCAGGTTGGAAAACTTTCTTCTCTCTTCTGATTTCCTTTCACTGAACTGAGGGTGGCTTAATTACGTAATGACACTCTTTCTAATGTTAATTAGGCTAATAGAGCTGCACAATTCTGGATAAATTGAGAATCATGATTTTAAATATGAAATCATGATTCTCTCACAATTCTGAATAGACAACTAAACAAAACATGTAATTTTACTAGAGGTTCTGACAAAAGGTTAATCAGTCTAAAAAATTTGATCATTTAAAGGTGCACTGTGTAAATTTTAGCGGCAAATTGCAACCGCTCATCCCTCCCTTTCGAAGCACATAGAGAAGCTACGGTGGCCAACCCAGGACAAATATGTCGTCCGAGACAGCAGAGAGTAGCTAGCGTTCTGTAGAGCAGTTTGTCCGTTTAGGGCTACTGTAGAAACATGACGGCGCAAAATGGTGACTTCACTGTAAGGGGACCCGTGGTGTATGTAGATAGAAATGGCTCATTCTAAGGTAATAACAACATAACGGTTCATTATGTGAGGTCTTTATACACCACTGGCAACATAGTTATGTATATTATATTGCATTTCTGTCAATAGATCCTCATAAATATTACACACTGCACCTTTAAAAAACGGTTTGAATCAATGATTCATAAAGTCTTCAATTGTTTCATTACTGGATGAATCATCATTTTTGAACAAATCTTTTGAATGATTCAATGAGAAATACATTTTTTCACTTGTCGCCACGTAACAATGCAATTGATATAATATTTGAAGTGTCAGGTTATTTTCAAAAGGTGATTTACTCTATTTTGATCGCTGCCATAGACATCAGTGTTTATATCCGAACTATAAACTTTTATTCCAGTACTTCTGTGATCATTTGAATGATTGTAAGACAGAAATAATTATACTGTGTGCTTAAAAAGACTGTTTGAGAAGCTTTTTCATACCTATACATGATGATAACTGCTCTTTGTGTCAGCGGCAGCACCAATGCAGATTTGAATGTTTGTTGTTTTCATACTTGTCAAAGGTTTAATAGACATAGACGAATCATAGTCAATTGTTGTCATGTTTGTGTGGGTGTTTGATTCGAGATTGTGATCTTTTAATGATTAATTGTGCGGCTCTATTGGCTAATGTCTCATTGCTGGACATGAAGACTTGTCTAATTTGGATTATTCTGATAAAGACTGTGATTTAAGATGCAATAAAAAAAAAAAAAGTTGTTTGTAGGGCTGCACGTTTTGGCACCAAAATTTTGTATATATATATATATATATATATATATATATATATATATATATATAAAATCAATATGACTTATAATAATATTAATAATTAGTTTAATATTTTAGTAATAATAATAATAAGTAAAGTTAATTTATATTAAATGGTTAGTGAAAATTCTGTCATTAATTACTCACCTGCATGTCGTTTCAAACCCGTAAGACATTCGTTCATCTTCAGAATACAAATGAAAATCTGAGAGCTTTCTGTCCCTCCATTGACAGTCTACGTAACTACCACTTTTAAGCCCTAGAAAGCTAGTAAAGACCTCATTAAAGTAATCCATGGCCACGTACACACTGTAAAGCTTCAGAAGTGACAACCGCATTTAAATGCGAGAGCGAGTCCCCTAAATTATCATTCTATGTGTGTACAGAACACGACTCGCTCCTGAAACGTTCTGGAGTCTCGCGTTTATATCCGCTATTCTAACTAAAGTAATATTACAGTGACAAAAGACTTGTTGTGTTCAGCAATATTAACTAAAGCACAGTCGACTAATACATCGTGTTTTGTTTATGCTTAGGGCTGCTTCACAGAGCGTGCTCGCAGTGTCGCCATTAGGGCTGCAACAACTGGTCGATAAAATCGATAATAATTGATAATGAAAGTCATAACGATTCTCATTATCGATTAGTTGGGTCTGCCCTCTGTGCATGATAAGCTTCCACCAGTCGCGCCAAATTACAGCACTGAATAACACATTTTTATGGACAAAATGTGCATCTAGAAATAGTGGAGTGGAAACAGAGTGAGCTGATGCAAGAAAGGTACATGATCCAAGTGCCCAAAACATAAGTTTTTATTTAAAGGTTCAAGCGAATGCATTAGCGTTTAACATACCCTGTCCTGCACTTCGACAGACGTGTGTGCGTCTGCGTCCTCAGCGCAAGACGTTCATTTTACAGGTTATATCCACTGATCTATATAGAGAACAGTAGTTATATCCTCATCTGTAAATGCTACTAATTCACGCGAGTATTTCCATTTTGCATGAAAGCGCGTCCTGACAGTCTGTTAAACTTCACTGAACGAGCGGCGGGCGGGCGCGCGCATGCGCGTCAAACAGACAGAACGCAGTCGACAGGGAGACGGTTAATATTCAGCGCAAAAACATTCATTTAACTGAAATATCTGCTGTTGGACGCTAAATTTAGTTTTAAAAGTCAACATGTAATTCAAGTATTTTATGAGAGCAGTAACTGTAAAGGGATAACAACGTGTAATTGAATATAAATGTAAGATGTTTCTACAGGATAAAGAAATGACAGTAACAGTTACTGTGTCCATAGCGAATGTGTCATAAAGTTTGTTCCTGCAGAACATTCCTCTAATCTGCTAACACTGAGTTTGTTTTTTGTTTTTGTTTTTCTTTAATATCATTTTAATGTAGGGATTTAAACTCCTTTTGCTTAGTAACTTTTTTTTTGCACATAATGTATAGCACAAACATACCCTTATGAAAATTAACCATATCTTTATTATAATAAAACCATGTTTTTGCCGTATTGATTACCATTTGTATAACCACACAAATACCATATAGTTAAACTATGGATTTGAAGCAAAACAGTGGTTACCATTGAATAACTACAATAACCCTGTTATTTATTTATTATTATTTTTGTTTGTTTTATTCGATGTAAAACCATGGTTAATTTTATGTAATGGTAGATATATTCACTATGTATGTGTTCATAGCACTCAGCTGACACGTTTGTTTGAAGGACAGCATTGGGCAGGGATGTGGAATAGTGTGTTTTGTCAATAAAATAAAAAATGAGCTTTTTATCCGATTAAAATATATTAAATTAAATGGGCTTTTTTATCGCAAAAATAATTGGCCAACTAATCGTTTATCAAAATAATCGTTAGTTGCAGTCCTAGTTGCCATGTTCACATATTCTAAACGTTTTCGGGGTTACTGTTTAAGCTTGGCTTATAAAGCAATCAAGTTTATGGAGTTATTAAAGTGAGCAGGTGCAGGTTGCAATGTTTCGGCCTTGTTTTTGGCATAAAGCATTTCCATTTACTTAGTTTTATGGGCTTGTTCTTGTTCGCTGATTTGCTTGCAAGGCAATGCGAGTCAGGCTCTTACTGCTTTCCCTGTGATTTCTTGCACCGCACATACAGAAGAGAGCTAGCTACATCTCTGATGCATGTTAAAATATGTACTTTACAGTGCTTCAGAGATCTGTAACTTGTCTGTCATCTCTCATGTCTCTTGTTGTATGTCATTAATAACTAGTTGTTCAGTTCGGTTCCGTACACACTGCGTAGAATTTTTGTAAAAGGCAGTTGTCACTGCATGCATTTTCGGGAGCTAATTCGGTTGTAGAATGTGGTTTTCACATAAATTACTAAACTGTGTGTGTACAGAACAGGATTAAGCACTTAAAGGTGAATTGACAACCGAATTAAGCTGCCGTGTGTACGTGGCCCATGTGACTACAGTGGTTTTCAGTGGTTGTTTGCGCAAAAAAAAACATAATTTACAAAATTAATTTACAAAATATTAATCCCCATTGCGCATTCACGCAACAACGTCTATTCTCACATCAACACAACATGCATGCGTCGTGGTGTTCTCGTGAACATGCATTGGGGATTTAAGGATGTCTTTACTACCTTTCTGGGGCTTGAAAGTGGTAGTTGCATAGACTGTCAATGGAGGGAAAAAATCTCTCAGATTTCATTAAAAAGATCTTCATTTGTGTTTCAAAGATGAGCGAAAATCTCACTGGTTTGGAACGACATGAGGGAGAGTAGTTAATGACAGAATTTTAATTTTTGGGTGAACTAACCCTATTATTGTAAAATATTGTAAAAAAAAAAAAAAAAAAAACATTGAGTATAAGAAAAACAATATAGTAATAATAATAATGATAGTTTTTTTTTTTTAATGGCACAACTGTAAAATTACAATATTAATATTTATTGCTGTCTAAATGTATTTTCAAACGTTAAACCATCAAGCTTTTATTTTGGCAGTAAACTGCTGGGACACCATAAAGGTGCTCTTTTGATGACAACAGCCGAAATCATTACAAGTTTGGGAAGATGCATATATTTTGTGATTGATAACCACACTAAGCCATATTGCAGTTTGGTTTTGCTTTAATCACGCAGCCCCAGTAAATCATGAATTGTTTAGTTTCATGAGTACTTTGCAGCTCTATTAATTCATTGTACTTTGTGGTCCACTTCATAACACTTGATCATTATATGGTATATAATTGAATGCGGCTGTCCTCATTCTACACTAACTTCCCTCAGCGCTACTCCAGAGTTGGTGTCGCTCCAAAGCAACCCGCAGGACCAGGCTACCAGTGAAGCTGAGGCTAGTGCTTCCATCAGTGTGGACAGCTCTCAACCTGTCACTAGCATCCAGATCAGACTGGCAGATGGAGGCCGGCTGGTGCAGAAATTCAACCACACCCATAGGTAAAAGCGTTACGAAAATGCTTTGAATACTATGGCATGAAAATCTTCCTCATGACTGACTGTTCCATCTTTCTTCATCTCAGGGTGTCTGATGTGCGTCAGTTTGTGGCGAGCGCTCGCCCAGCTTTAGCCGCCACTGAGTTTGTTCTCATGACGACCTTCCCAAACAAAGAGCTGACTGACGAGAGCCAGACGCTGAAGGAAGCCAACCTGCTGAATGCCGTCATTGTGCAGCGGCTAAAGTGACAGTGCCATCCGGTGGCCTGGCTTTATTAAAGCACTCTTGAGTTGGAGATACCTGGACTGAAGGACTTCTAATTACTTAATTTTGTTTTCTTTAGTGATATGTTATTCCTCTGTGACAGTTTTGAGGGTGGTGGGTGTATCTGGTTAAACAAAATGGAGATGAAGGGGAAGCAATCTCACTGTGATATAGTTAAAGGAGAGAGCAACCGAAGTGAAGATCTAACAAGTTTTACGATTTTAGAATAACTGCTGAACATATTCAGATTGATATAAAGAGCTGTCTGAAGAGTTTTGACATTCTTTTACCTCGATGTCTATCTTGCAGCTATATGCTGCTTCTGCTTTAGCACCTCAGTTTTATTCCTTGTTCTGTGATTCATCTCTTAACATTTCTCAGAACTGTCATTAAAAATAAAGTAGCCTTATATTCTAACCCCATACAGTGACACGGACCTCCAAGATCAACCTCAACTGTCAATGATCAAAACATTTATTTTTACAAAACATTTTTTTATAAGATTTGAGGCTTTTTTTTTTATTTAGGTTGTCTCACTATATTATTGAGTTTTTTTTTTATTATTCATTTTGCCTAATTATAAAATAAAATGAGTTGGTTAATTAAGAGCCAACTTCAGTTTCGGACACTGCTGCTGGTAAACATATCAGCGGCCTTCTTGTATTCTATGCAGAAACTGACTATAAATCTGGACGTATTGCGTGATTGTGAGCTGTGGTGAACCTGATATTAAACCCCTTTGTCTGGCATTGGAGAGCGCTTTTATTTTTTGGAGTGTTTCAGAGGGACCACCAGGGGACCACCCCCAAAAAAAAAAAAAAACCTTTGCATGTCAGGAAGCAGTTTGTTTTTGAAAGCTTTGTTTGTCATAAGAGCATGCTAGACAGCGTGATGGAAGCTATTAGTTTAGAAACTGGAGTCATGAGTTTGTCATGCACTCCCACGGTCTGCCGAGTCTCCACCGGCTTGCAGTGTATTTGTGAAGAATATTTTCACATTTAGCACAGTAATGAAATTGAAATTGGACATTAATGACTTAATCGAATTTATTTATAAAAATACATCTTAACATTTTAGCATATTGATACCACTGTAATGTATACAAGTATCCCTTCAGTATTAAATGAGATTAAGTTATATGGCCCATTTTATATTTAATTAGATATAATTCAGCTAATCAGATATATTAGTCATGGTTGCCCTTTAAGAGTTAACCAAGTTGTGCTGATCTTTGGCATGGGCTGTGTCTGGGCTATATTTCAGCCGTGTATATTTATGTGTGGCTAAATACGGCCTAAATAAGAGAAAAATAAATGTCTTGTTGCATAGAGATATCATGAAGTATATAATCACTCAAGTATGTCAACAGCAAGCATTCTTCGAATGGCTTGTCTTTTTTTTTTAGGAGACTCATTGCTATTCCCTTTTGCGCAGATGGATGTACATGATTCCACTGCACAGAAGCAAAGGTACACAAACCCATGCCAAGAAAAAGCAGTAGCCGAAGTGTCCCGAGCTCAACTCCCGAGTGTCCTGAAGGATTTCTTTATTGTGCAGAGTGTAAATGAGCACAGCAGTGAAGGCGTTGAGGCCTGAAAGGAGACAGAAAAAGTCAGAGAAAATTTTTCCAAATGATGTTACTCTCAGCTTAAGAGCAACTGAAATGAGCGTTTATGTATTTTGGCTTGGTTTGAAGACATTAACCTAATAAAGCAAATCAATTCAAAGCACTTGCCGGCAAATGCCTGGCAGACGCCGGTGAGGTAAAAGAGTCCTCCTTTAGACATGGTGAAGAGTTGTCCCAGGAATATCAGGAATGAAATGGAGGAGAAAACCACGGACAGGACCATCAGAACCTGGACCGCTTGAAGCCACTCTGGTGGAAACAAAACATGAAGACTATACTAGGCAGCTTTGAACCTCTGATTGGCGACGCTTATTGCAATAAATTATCATTTAAGTGCTAAAATGTGTTATTTTACCCGTCTCTTCTGATGTCGCACAAAACCACGCCTCTGTTTCATTGTCAAATCGGCAGTTGTACCACAGGTCTGAGTTTTCTGTGCCGTGCCAAACCCACCAGGACTGATTATACAGATTATTGAATATGCATTAATGATTTCAGATGTATGCACATTATTCAACATTTTTGGGGATAAAGTTTCATATACTTACCTTCTCCATGGTGGCGATAAAGAGAACCGCCAGTGTGATGAGATGAAGCAGCGTGACAAACATCAGAAGGGACGCCATGGTGATAAACAGCACCTGTCAACATCTGAAACTTTCTCATCTGTGCATTTCTGTGTTGTAAATCAGGACACATATTTCACTTTTAACACATTTAAAATATTTTACTTATTAATATTTAATTGTTTACAAACATTTCACTTAATTTCACATAAATATTCAATATTATTTTAAACTATTTAAAATATGTATAATTTATACATGTATTGTTTATAAACATTTAACTTTTAAAATGTTTTTAAATATTTTTTTCAAAATAATTTTATATAAGTTACAATGTTCTTATATAGTATTATTTATAATGAAATAAATTATGTAACAAAAACATTATTGTTATATAATAAATAAAATGCTATTGTTGTTTGATATTTGATGTTAAGTCAAGGGTTCAAGACACAACTGCACAATTGTACGATTAACCTCAGGTTTTCTGTAAGGACAAGAGGTTTAACAAATCTGCTTTTAACCTAGAGAGAGAAAAGGGCAGGAAGTAAAAATACTAAGTAAACTGACTATGGCTGAAGTCCAGAGCTGAGAAATGAAGGCACTCTTTCAGACTTTTCCAAGTCTTGAGACACTGTAAATAGCGTTGGGAAAAATCATGTTCTCATAACCAGTCTTCAATAATTCTCAGACACTTTTTACATGAAGAAAAAAAAAACATTTCTAAAACTGTTATTTAGACTTCTGACTATAATAAAACTATGATGTTCAAGCAGATTCATTCCCTTGTTAAAATGACTTCATATTCACAGCAGAGTTGGAAGTGGTAAACTATCTTAAGTTGTTGTATTTTGTGGTTCAACTTTTGTTTTTATAAAAAAATTACCATTTCAAACCATAAACAATAAAAGCAGATCAAATAAAGGCAAACTCACCAAATGTGATCCAAATCCAGTAGAGGCAAATATACCATGCATCGACTCTTTCAGTGTTTATTCAGGTCTGCTGCTACTCTCCTCCCTTTTTTAGCTCCAGTAAATTGGATGATTTTGTGGGGTCAACTTCAGAAACGCCCATTTCCTTGATGTTGGGTTAGTTCTGTTGTCCTACACACAGTCCCATCTGATCCTCCTTGTGTGTTCAGGAAACGCATGAGCATGGGCACACGTCTCTCTTTCCTTACAGTCGTTTATCATCTCAGAGGGTGTGCACTGAGTTCCTATGGGATTCTATCATAACTTGAATCTCCTTTGATGATGTTGATTATGTGAGTGGGTTTCATTCATCATTGCCCATGAGATGGAGTTATGGGAAAGCCACCTAAATGGGCAAAACTACAGGAACCTCAATGTTTATTTATCCTGCTGTGTACAGTAAATGTAGGTGGACCAAGAAAAAAAACTATTATTTATGTGTGTTATAGTATCTTTATAACTATTTATATTATTTCTACAAGTGTTACAAATGCATTGCCATATACTACAATACAATCTTGCCATAACTGTAAATACATCTGTCCATTGTATTGAAAGCAATGCATTAAAAATATTTCTTCATTGGGCATTTCAGTGCACATACTTGCTCTATTTCTTAGTCTATTTAAAATATATATTATTGTGTGTTATTTTATAAGCTCATAACAATTGCTGTATGTTAATGGTTTCAAATATATATATGCATATTTTGCTTAAAAATGGTTGACATTACTATGTTACAACATTACATTACTAAATGCTTTATATATACAGTGCATCCGGAAAGTATTCACAGCGCTTCACTTTTTCCACATTTTGTTATGTTACAGCCTTATTCCAAAATGGATTAAATTCATTATTTTCCTCAAAATTCTACAAACAATACCCCATAATGACAACGTGAAAGAAGTTTGTTTGAAATCTTTGCAAATGTATTAAAAATAAAAAACGAAAAAAAAAAAAAAAAAAACGAAAAAAAAAAACGAAAAAAAAAAAAAATCACATGTACATAAAAGTATTCACAGCCTTAATTACAGCTTCAAGTCTTTTTGAGTATGATGCCACAAGCTTGGTACACCTATTTTTGGGCAGTTTCTCCCATTCTTCTTTGCAGGACCTCTCAAGCTCCATCAGGTTGGATGGGGAGCGTTGGTGCACAGCCATTTTCAGATCTCTCCAGAGACGTTCAATCAGGTTCAAGTCTGGGCTCTGGCTGGGCCAATCAAGGACATTCACAGAGTTGACCCGTAGCCACTCCTTTGTTATCTTGGCTGTGTGCTTAGGGTCATTGTCCTGTTGGAAGATGAACCTTCGCCCCAGTCTGAGGTCCAGAGCACTCTGGAGCAGGTTTTCATCAAGGATGTCTCTGTACATTGCTGCATTCATCTTTCCCTCGATCCTGACTAGTCTCCCAGTTCCTGCCGCTGAAAAACATCCCCACAGCATGATGCTGCCACCACCATGCTTCACTGTAGGGATGGTATTGGCCAGGTGATGAGCGGTGCCTGGTTTCCTCCAGACATTACACTTGCCATTCAGGCCAAAGAGTTCAATCTTTGTTTTATCAGACCAGAGAATTTTGTTTTTCATGGTCTGAGAGTCCTTCAGGTGCCTTTTGGCAAACTCCAGGCGGGCTGTCATGTGCCTTTTACTGAGGAGTGGCTTCCGTCTGGCCACTCTACCGTACAGGCCTGATTGGTGGAGTGCTGCAGAGATGGTTGTTCTTCTGGAAGGTTCTCCTCTCTCCACAGAGAAACGCTGGAGCTCTGTCAGAGTGACCATCGGGTTCTTGGTCACCTCCCTGACTAAGGCCCTTCTCCCCCGATCGCTCAGTTTGGCCGGGCGGCCAGCTCTAGGAAGAGTCCTGGTGGTTCCAAACTTTTCCATTTACGGATGATGGAGGCCACTGTGCTCATTGGGACCTTCAATGCTGCAAAACATTTTCTGTACCCTTCCCCAGATCTGTGCCTCGATACAATCCTGTCTCGGAGGTCTACAGAAAATTCCTTGGACTTCATAGCTTGGTTTGTGCTCTGACATGCACTGTTAACTATGGGACCTTATATAGACAATCAACTGAATTTACCACAGGTGGACTCCAATCAAGTTGTAGAAACATCTCAAGGATGATCAGTGAAAACAGGATGCACCTGAGCTCAGTTTTGAGTGTCATGGCAAAGGCTGTGAATACTTCTGTACAAACCTCTTTCACGTTGTCATTATGGGGTATTGTTGTAGAATTGAGGAAAATAATGAATTTAATCCAAAATAAAGAAAAAGAAATAAGAACGGTAAAAGTTCCAGTCTATTAATTAAGTAATCAATTTAAACTATTTGCAATTATTATTTATTTTATTTTAAAATATGCACACATTCACTCTTATTCGTATGTCTAATATAATATGTCAAACCGCAAAATGTTTCTCATGTCGTCGCATTCAGTTATGAATTAGCCTACATGAATTGTGTAGCCTATGATAGCATGTTTAAGTCAAAAAGGTGAAATTTCATAAAAAGCTTGTGCAGTTTGCATCACTGGATATTACTGTTGGTCACTGAACATTTCTATCGTAAAACAGTTGTCAAATATTAAAGGGTTAGTTCACCCAAAAATGAAAATTCTGTCATTAATTACTCACCCTCATGTCATTCCAAACCCATAAAACCTTTGTTCATCTTCGGAACACAAATGAAGATATTTTTGATGAAATCCAAAGAGCTTTCTGACCCAGCAACACAACGACCACTTTCAAGGCCCAGAAAGGTAGTAAAGACATCGTTAAAATAGTCCATGTGACTACAGTGGTTCAACCTTAGTGTTATGAAGCGAAGAGAATACTTTTTGTGTGCAAAAACAAACAAAAATAACGACTTTATTCAACAATCTCTTCTCTTCCGTCACTCTCCTACGCGATTCACGTAAGCAACACAACGCATGCATGTGGTGCTCAGCCTGAGCCGCCGTTCTGCCGTAGAACTCGGAAGCGCTGCACTTTGTGAATAGCCCAACAACATGAATTGCGTAAGAGAGTGACAGAGAAGAGAAGACATTGTTGAATAAAGTCGTTACTTTTGTTTGTTTTTTTGCGCACAAAAACTATTCTCGTCGCTTCATAACATTAAGGTTGAACCACTGGAGTCACATGGACTATTTTAACAATGTCTTTACTATCTTTCTGGGCCTTCAAAGTGGTCATTGTGTTGCGGTCTATGTGGGGTCAGAAAGCTCTTGGATTTCATAAAAAGTATCTTAATTTGTGTTCCAAAGATGAACAAAGGTCTTACGTGTTTGGAACAACATAAGGGTGAGTAATTAATGACAGAAATTTAAATTATGGGTGAACTAACCCTTTAAATCTATAGCTGCGTACATCTTACCACAGTCTTTCACTGCTAAAACTAAATAGCAGCATTGGAATTCGCACTCGTCTTTAGCAAAGAGTATGGGTGCGTCTCAATCAGCTCCCTTGTTCAGTAGTCAGGGCACTGATCAGGACATAAGTCAATGGGCTGACTCCCTGATCAGTGCCCTGACTACTGAACTAGGGAACCTAGAGACGCACAGACACACACAGACGCACCCTGTGTCAATATAAGTTCTTTGTCTTTAGTGACCAGTGAAACCCAACTTCTTTGATTTGATTGGCCATCTCAAACATTTCGACATTGACGGGCGCTAAGGCAAACCAGCCTAAAAATGTCACTTTTAAAACTTTTCGTCATCCTAAGAACAAACAGAACGGTGCGTTATGGAGCGCAACAAAGCAGCATCAAGAATATCAAATTCTTAGGGATTTTCTTCTTCAAAGAAGGGGTGTTTATGAATATGTGTTTAACCAATTAAAGGACAAGGTTTATCACATTTGCATGAAATGACTTTCCAAGAGACCAAAGAATATGTTCCTATTTAATTATAACATAAATAAAATCAAAATATGTTTTGCGAATAAAGTCTCACAAAGGGGCAGTGACATCAAACAAACAGCAGTGGGCAGTTGTAGTTACCACTCCAGTCCTGTAGGGAGCAGTATTAACTCTATCATCTCCGCTGGTTTCGTGGAAACTTCTTAACGTCAGCGAAACAGCAATGGCGACAAGGCGTTCTGGGTTTTCACGGACCCAAACAAACAGAGGAAATTCATGCAAAAACATTTTTAATAAAATACGGCAAGGCCAAATCACAGGTGTTGGGTTGACTAGAGGGTCTCAGGTGAGATTTTAAGTTATATGAAGGTCCAAACGGCCTCCAAAACGTTTCTTAGATACTGTTTACATACGAGGGCCTGAAGAGCCCTCAATATAAAATAACCCTCAAAGAGTCATATATTGTATTTAATTGAGAGCGATAATCTGACAAACGAATTGTGTAGTGTGGATAACAAATGTGTGGTTGTAGGTTTGTACTGATTCTCTTCCTGCTTTTCAACTTAGCAAACATGATTAGTTTATGATCTAACTATGTGATACTGATGTTATATGTATTTGCATTGCTTGCTTAAGGTATTTAGTGCTAAAATAGTCAATGACAATAATAGGAGCAACAATTCGTATATTTGAAATGTATTTACAGTGCTTGTATTTGTGTTGTTGAATGCAGATTCCTGTGGCTTTGCTGGAGGAGAGAGATAAAAGAGCTCAATGGCAGGGAATACCAGTGTTATTGAGGAGACTTCACGAGAGCAGCCATCCTAACAGTGATCTCTCCAAGATTGACAGCATGGTCATGGTATTCAAAATGTCGCCATCCATTCAAACAAAATGCATCGCCTGAAACCCATCCGTATAATTTGTGATCAGATGTTAATTGAGTTGTTTTGTGATTGTGCAGGAGCTGTCATCATTGCTGTCTATGGAGGCCATGTCATTTGTCACAGAGGAGCGTAAAACGCCACAGGAGTCGGTTTCACCAAATACATATATGTTTGACCTGTTTGGAGGAGTTGATGTAAGTTTCTTGTAATTAAATATAATGGCTAACTAATCTTGATCAAGATAAATTATATTCATTTTGAAGGCATTCATGTGAATGACTATTCTTATTCTGTTTATTCTTATATCTCTGACTATTCTTATATCTAGTTTTCAATTGTTTTTAATCAAGAGCCCCTAAAAAAGTTGCACTATCTTGCAAAATTTTGGGATCAGTATGTTTTTTTTTTTAAGTAATACTTTTATTCAGCAAGGATGCATTAAATTGATCAAAAGTGATGGTAAAGACGGTATAGACTGTTATATTATAAAGACCTTTATGTCTCGCAATTGCGAGATTATATCTCACAGTCTGGACTTTATATCTCGCAATTGCGAGAAAGTCACAATTTTCTTTTGTGTTTTTTTAATTCCATGGAGGAAACAAGCTTCCATAATTTTCAGCATTGATAATAATGAGAAATGTTTCTTTTGCAGCAAATCAGCATATTAGAATGATTTCTGAAGGATCATTTGACACTAAAAACTGGAGTAATGATGCTAAAAATTCAGCTTTGCATCAAAGGAATAAATTACTTTTAAAAATATATTAAAATAGAAAAGAGTGGTAACTAACTTTATAATAAGGTCTCATTTGTTAACATCAGTTAATGCATTAACACAAACTAACAAAAGAAATATATTTTTGTAGCATTTATTAACCTTTGTCAATGTTGGTTAATAAAAATTTAATTTTTTATAAATATTCATGTTAGTAAGTGAATTAACTAATGTTAACAGATACAACCTTTGATCTCTTTGTATTAGCAAATGTTGAAATGAACATTGCTTCTATAGACTATTAATTTTAGTTCATGTTTATTCATGTTAACTAATTTGGTTAACTAATGTAACCTTATTGTAAAGTGTTTGAACACTAAGCAAAATGCAGATAAATTTGTCAGAGCAGAGGTTGTGCTTTAAATAATGCCACTTTGATATACAGTACTTTCACTGTTATTCCATCATTCAATTTTCTGTCATGCTCTATTTTCATCCGTCAGTAAAATATTGTAACACTTGGTAATTTTATGACGACATGCTCACAAGCACTCAGTGAGTCTTAAGTGCTGTGTTGCATGTTCTTGGCTTTGTCTTCTTATTCTGCTCTTGCGGTGTGGAAAAGACAGCAGACACTGCATTCTTGAGAACATACAAAATCTTACAACCAGCACTTTAACTACATGGAATCATAAGATTTGAAGGAAGCAGTTTGGCTGTTAACGTAATTATCATACCGGTAATCACAAAATATAGATTTGTTAGTTACTCAGTATGCTTTTGTCATTCGTCTACAGCTATTTGTAGAGATTCTGATGCGGCCAACGCTCACAGTACAGGGAGACCTACCCATACGTAAGCTTATTTAAATATTAAATCCAAGCTTCATCATTTCCACCTTTGTTATTGCTTACTGTTTTTTAGGAACAGAGAGTGTGTTTGATGTTTTGCAATTTCATTAAAGGTTTGCTTCATTATTTTCAGTGAGTGATGATCTCATCAAGGATTGTCTAAGCGGACTTTACAACTGCTGTATATGTGTAAGTATAATAAAATGTGCATGACTCTTAAAGGACAGAAATATATTATGAATTATGAATTTATTTAACTTGTTTCCTTGTGAGTAACAGCCTCTGGTTTATTCTGTCAGACAGAGGGCGTTACAAAAAGCCTTGCAGCTAGGGAAGATTTCGTCATGTTCCTGTTCACTCTCATGTCCAACAAAAAGGTTTTCCTACCAACTGCCACTCTTATTGAGGACATTCTGAGTGTCCGAAAGGTAAAAGCAAATGCATATATATATATATATATATAAGAAATTATTTTAATCAGCACGGATGCATTAAATTGATCAAAAGTGACAATAAAGACATTTGTAATGTCACAAAAGATTTCTGTTTGAAATAAATGCTGTTCTTTTGAACTTTCTATTCATCAAAGAATCCTGAAAAAAATGTTTCATGGTTTTCTTTAAAATATATTAAGCAGCACAACTGTTTTCAACATTTATAGTAATAAGAAATGTTTCTTAAGCAGCAAATCAGCATATTAGAATAATTTCTGAAGGATCATGTGACACTAAAGACTGGAGTAATGATGCTGAAAATTCAGCTTTGCCATCACAGGAATAATTACATTTTAAAATATGTTAAAAATGTGTTTTGTATGATTTTCAGAAATGCTCTCTGTGTCTTAGCAACATAGTAAATAATTTCTTTTTAATTTTAAATTTAGGAAATCATCCAGCTAGAGAAAATTCCCAATTTGGCCAGTCTGGTCCAAAGCTTCAACCAGCAGCAGCTGGCCAACTTCTGTCGTATCCTCTCGGTCACCATATCAGAGCCAGATGTTGGTGTAGATGACAAACACACCCTCCTGGCCCGCAGTACCCAGCAAAAGACCAGCACATGCACATCACGCTCTGAGAGCAACCAGGGTTAGAAAACATGACCGCTGTTAATCCATAAAATAGTAATATACGTTTTACTGTGATCATGTGATCACACACTTGCCCTGATCTTTCTGCAGTGGCTCTGCTGAATATCCCAGGCTTTATTGAGCGCCTTTGTAAGCTCGCTACACGGAAAGTTACAGAGGCGGCGGCGGGTGCCTCTGCCCGGCTGGAGCTGGAGGACTGGCATAGTTGGCTTGACAACGCACTGGTGCTGGACGCTCTCATGCAGTTAGCAATTGAGGAAGCGGAGCAGAGCAGTACAGGTGAGATCCTCTTCTCTTTCTTACTCTGTTATTTACATTAGCTCTGATTCTTCTCCATCCTTTCCTTGCTGTTACTTGGTCTCACCCACTCTGATTGGCGGTCTTTCAGAGTCATCTGATGAGAGCTCCCTGTCCTCCAGTCCACTCAGACATAGGCTGCCCCAATCTATGAAGATTGTGCACGAGATCATGTACAAAGTGGAGGTTCTCTATGTACTGTGTGTGCTGCTTATGGGCAGACAGCGAAATCAGGTAATGTGATGGTAGAGCTGCACGATTAATTGTTAAAAGATCGCGATCCGATTCAGACACCCACGCGATCTCATTTCTAAATGGCCGTGATTCTGCTATGTCTATTATGCCTTTTCATATCGCAAGTGACAGCGGAGCGTGAACAGTGCGTGTTTTGCAGCTGCCCATGTTAATGAATGACAGTGTCCACTGGCGCGGAGCAGAGCGAGCATTTCCAATTCATTCATATGAACTTCCATAGGAATGAATTGAAAACGCACTTTCTGTTCCGCGCTAGTGGACACGCACCGTGAGAGGGTCGGCCGCCACGCTTCAGATATGAACGCTCTCATTCATTGATATGGGCTGTGACAAAACACGTGCTTCTCGCGCTCCGCTGACGCTTGTGATGTGAAACTGTTTAAAACTTTGAAAGTACGATCATCACACTGCAGCAACATTCAAATCTGCGCGCGCTGCTGCTGATCCGGAGAGAGCATTAGTGTTTGTTTATTTAAATAACGGGATAAAAGTTTATAGTTTGGGTATAACACAGTATTGATCAAAATAAGAGTAAATCATATTTTGACACTTGTATGTATTGTATTGCTTATCGTTACACCAGGAGGTGGCGACAAGTGAGTTTTTAAAAAAGTGTTTGTTATTGAATCGTTCATTTAAAAGATTTATTCACAAACGCTCATTCATCCAATAACGAAACAGTTGTGATGAATGAGACATTGACTCCAAATTATTTTTTATTTTGTTCAAATTAATATATCTTTTAAATAGACTAAAGCAATAACAATTTTTTTCAGAACCTCTAGTTTGCATGTTATTTTGTTTAGTATTTTGTTTTCTTCAGAATCGTGATCTCCATTTTACACAAAAAAAATTGTGATTCTCAATTTATCCAGAATCGTGCAGCTCTAGTGATGGGATTGAAGTGACTGTGAATATTAATACATTTGACATGGAATGAGCCATCCAGACTGACTAGTCACTTAGTAAAGTTGAGTAATAGATTTATCCCTAATCCCCTGTCATGTTTCACACAAAAAAAACCTCTAGAGCAGATGCTAATGGCTAGTATGGCAGTGTGAAACATGACAGGGGATTAGGGATGAGCATTAGCAGTGCTTTTTATCTTTTTTTTAAATCATATACACTACCACTGAAAGGTTTGGGGTCAGTAAGATTTTTTTTTTTAAATGTTTTTGAAATAAGTCTTTTATGTTCACCAAGGCTGCATTTATTTGATCAAAAATACAGTAAAACAGTAGTTTTGTAAAGATATTACAGTTTAAAATAACTATAACCGTAATTTATTCCTTTGAATTTTCAGCA
Source organism: Coreius guichenoti (assembly GCA_039654105.1). Lineage (NCBI taxonomy): Eukaryota > Metazoa > Chordata > Actinopteri > Cypriniformes > Gobionidae > Coreius > Coreius guichenoti. The sequence continues at coordinate 22,353,266 of CM077178.1, forward strand.
TCATTACTCCAGGCTTCAGTGTCACATGATCCTTCAGAATTCATTCTAATATGATGATTTGCTGCTCAAGAAACATTTCTTCTTATCAATGTTGAAAACAGCTGTGCTGATTAACTATAACTGCGATGCATTTTTCCACTATTCATTGATGAATAAAAAGTTCAAACAGCATTTATTTGAAATACTTTGAACTTTTTTGTAACATTATAAATGCCTTTATTGTCTATTTTGATGTTTTTTTTTTTAATTTTTTTAACAAAAAAGTATTAGTTTCTCTGAAAAACTGACCCCAAACTTTTGAATGATTGTGTATTTTAAAGCATTTGATTACATATTTTTAATCTTGTTACACAGGTTCACAGAATGTTGGCAGAGTTCAAGTTAATTCCTGGACTCAATAACCTGTTTGATAAGCTGATCTGGAGGAAGCAGCCATCTGGTCATGTCCTACATCGACAGAACCAGAATTGTGACTGCAGTCCAGTAAGAAGCAGCCCTTCATTACTCAGACTTATTTAAATGACTTTTACATATGGATGTCAATAAACCTCTTTTCTCCTGCACATCAGGAGATCTCTTTCAAGATCCAGTTCCTCAGGTTGCTGCAGAGCTTCAGTGACCACCATGAGTGAGTATAACACTGAGAACAGGGAATGTTACACTCAAAGTTTCTTAGCAAATACTCGACTGATATTAAACCAACTATTTACTGATCACAGGAATAAGTACCTTCTTCTAAGTGGACAGGAGCTGAATGAACTGAGTGACATCTACCTGAGTGCGAACATCTTTGAAATGGAGGCACTGAATAACACAGACAGGCATGGGGACCCTTTTCATATCATATACTTTAGTGCTTCCTTATTCTCATGTTTTGAACTGCTGGTTAATTGGTTTATATTAACTTTAGTTAATTGTGTTACAGGAACCTTGTGTGTGATGGTAAAAAAGGTCTTCTTACACGGTTAATCTCGGTAATGAAGAAAGAGCCAATTGATTCTTCATTCAGGTGAGATCTTCAGTTATATTCGTAATGTTTCCTTCCACTTGCTGGCCTCTTCATTTCATAATAGACATCTTGTGTCTTGCGTTTGACTGGTCACATGACATTTCTCCATGTCTTTTTCACAACTCGCTTCAGGTTCTGGCAGGCAAGAGCAGTGGAGAGTTTTCTGAGAGGAACGCCATCTTATGCCGATCAAGTGTTCCTTCTCAGAAGAGGCTTGTTAGAGGTAAACACTGATGCATTTACACACTACCGTTTTTTTAAAGAAATTAACATTTGTATTCAGCAAGGGTGCATAAAATTGATCAAAAGTGACTGTAAAGACTTTAAAATGTTGCAACATTTTTTGAAGTTTCTTCAAAGAATCCAGATAAATAAGAAGTTATTTTAAATTGTAATAATATTTCACAATATTACTGTTTTTTTTTTTTACTGTATTATTGATCAAATAAATGAAGCCTTAATGAGCATAAGAGACTTCTTTCAAAAACGGTAAAAAAATCTTACTGATGTTTGATCGGTAGTATACAGTTATAGAAATATTAAGTTGTCTCATAATTTTTTTTTCTTGCAGCACATTCTATATTGCATCATCGACAGTGGCTGTAAGTCACATGATGTCCTTCAGAGCTACTTTGACCTACTTGGTGAGCTCATGAAGTTCAACATTGATGCCTTCAAAAGATTTAACAAATATGTCAACACTGAGGAGAAGGTGGGGTTAGAGTCAGATCTTTCTTGATTTTTCTTGTGGCACACACACTAAAGTGATTCAGTAGATCTCAAAACTCTCTTTTGACACCTCAGTTTCAGATGTTCCTGACTCAGATCAACAGCTCTTTGGTGGACTCAAATATGCTGGTGCGATGTATCGTCCTGTCTCTGGACCGCTTTGAGAGCCAGACTAAAGACATGAAAGGTTTGACTCAAGTGATGGAACAACTAATGGAGAGATGGATGAAAGACAAGACATGTTTTAAATGCGTTTCTTTTGTCTCTTTTTCTCAGTGGCTGAAGTGTTTTCAGAATGTCGCCTCTTGTCCTATATGGCTCAAGTGGAAAACAGGTTGTTCTTCCTTTATAGACTGATCAGCATCATCAATGTACAAACCCTCACTCAGGCAAGTTAAAAAATGTATTTTTATGCCAGGGGTCGGCAACCTATGGCACGAGTGCCAATATTAATATGGGGAGGGGTAATCTTCCTTGAAGATATAAAGTTCCAACAAGTCTGCTGAATCTGTTACCAAAGAAGCATGTCAATATTAATCAGGAAAATAAGATTTTCTTATCAAAGTGATAAAATGTTGTTGCAAAAATTAGTACACCCTCCTGAAAGTTATAAAAAAAAAAATTCTGGTGCAAGTTAAAGGCATTCTTTGGAATGCCAGTTGAATCATTCTCAGACTTAATGCTGACAACAGTGTTTGAACCACTGTTAAGAAAACTGTCAGAAGACTTATTTCTTTGCACAAAAGAGGACAATGGCACAAGAGGATTACTAAAGCAATGTTTTAAGTATAAAAAAAATAGCAAAAGTAACACAGAAACCCCAAAAGAATGGACTTGTGACAAAGTCCCTGAATCAATCAGGCCTTTTTTTGCAAAGAAAAGAGCAGGAGAAATGCCAAGAAAGTGTCTCAGAGCTGGCGAAAGCTGTGAGAAGAGTGACTGTTTCATCTCACACAGTAAGACGCAACGTGCAGAAGTGAAATGCGCTGTTGTTGTGCACACAAGAACTACCTACTGTAGCCAAAGCACAAGAAACTCATTGTCTTTTCCAAGGCCTGTATTAACAAAATGTAGAATCAATATTCTGGTCTTATGAGACCAAATTAATCATTTTGGATCTAGCAGCATCCAAAATGTATGGTATTGCATGGGGGAGGAGTATACAGTGAGAAGTGCCTGGGCTCAATAGTGAAGTTCGGTGGTAGTAAAGTTCTTGTATAGGGATGAATGAGGGTTGAAGGAGTGGGCAGTTGTGCTTAATCAATGGTGTCATGAATTCACTCACCATTGTGTGAAACAGAAGATTCTACCTTCTCCTTATTCCATGTGCTATTGGGCACGTTTTTTTAACATGACAATGACTTATGACCTTACTGTTAGGCACCTGGGGTGGATTGTTGAGCAACACTCCCCATCAAACATCAGGACACGCAAGAAGGTCATTCTCCAGAAGATAAACAGAATGGATGTGAACATTTGTTGTGAACTTGTGTACTCAATGCCAAGAAGGGTCAGAGCAGTATACTTGGTTATAGAGGACATACTATGCACTAGAATATTATGTTTGTTGAATTTAATCAAGGGTGTACTCAGTTTTGCAACCCTTCATGTAAGCAAAATTGGCTAATTTGCTTATTTTACAATGCTGAGTACTGTGTTTATATACTAAATATATACACACACATGCATATATATATATATATATATATATATATATATATATATATATATATATATATATATATATAAATATAAATATAATGGCGCGGTGATTAACTGGGAAAAATAAAAATGGCACTTAATGACCAAAAGGTTGCTGACCCGTTTTACGCTGTTGCCAGGTAATATCCAATTGAATCAGTGACTCAAATATGAGAGATCATATAAAGGACACTGACATTACACTAATTATGTTTTGTCCAGATCAATAAATTTGTTCAAAAATACACGAAGAATGCAATGCATACATAAATTGACTTGATTCTTAAAGGAAATTTTTATGTCATTAAATTTTTTTCTAAAACCAAAATGAATACAAAGATTACATTTCTAAGAACTTTGAACATGTAAAACTAAATTTTGTATTAAATATCATTGACCCTTAAAACTGATTGCCGTGATTTTGACCAATCACAGGAGAATGTGAGCTGTCTAAACACCAGTCTGGTGATTCTGATGCTGGCGCGGAGGCGGGGGAAGTTACCTTTCTACCTGAGTGCTCTGCGAGAGAAGGAATATGCAGAGAAATACCCCGGCTGCCTGCTCAACAACTTCCACAACCTGCTGCGCTTTTGGCAGCACCACTACCTCAACAAGGACAAGGACAGCACCTGCCTGGAGAATGTGAGCTTGACTTGATTGGCCAAACGCAAGCTTTCGGTCGTGGTTGTGAGTTCATAAGGCATTACCCTTTGCATCTCTTTCTCTGCAGAGTTCTTGTATTCCCTTCACCTACTGGAAGGAGACAGTATCAGTGCTGCTGGGTTCTGGTAGAAGCTCACAATGTGCCATTGCCACCTACATTGATGAAGCCTACAGGGACCTGGACAGAGACTTCATGGAGCTGTGACTATAGAGACTGAGAGGACTCTCTTTACATCAGAATTACATCATGCCTAAATTTATAAGACCTAGTCCCTTCAGATGCATTACAGAATATTTGTGTGTATGTGTGAAGTTATAAGTATGTGGGTGCAAGTGTATCTGGCTATTCATGGCACTGAGGTTATTGATCTGCTTGTGTTCAACAGCATGAGTGTGTGACTGTGTGTGTGTGTGTGCTGGCTCACAGTATTAAATGTGAAATGAATGTGCTTGGGAATATGTAATGCCACTTTAGAGGTGTGTATAGTGTGTGTGTATAGTGTGTGTGTGTGTGTGTGTTTGCAATGGCACTAAAGTCTGGATGTTTTTCAGGTGGTTCATAGAGTTACAGCTGCCCTGTTCTCTATTGCTGATCTCTCTTGCCTCCTGTAAGTTGAGTTGTCAGTGACACATCCAGACAAACTCCTGAAAGTAGTCAGGAAGAGCCTCACTGCCCACTGTTCCTCACTGCAAAAAAAGGCTGTTTCATTCAGGGACATCCTAATGTCTAATGTTGGTGGTTGGCTTAGTTTACATACTGCCTGTATATTTATGTATGTTATGTACGTAGTTCTTACTTGACTTCAAAATTTAACTTTTAAGCCCTGAACTCACTGAGTGACAACACAAAAGAAAATAAAGAAATTGTTTTATCACAAGCATGTTTCTGTCTGTATGGCTACAGCAGTAGACTGCTTATTCTACTAAAACCCATACATATGTGACGTTTTAATTATGACATTATAGTTTTTGTTTCTTGTTTGTTTGTTTTTGCGGCAGCTTGGCTTTATATTTTATGTAATCTATACTTTTTGTTTTGCTGATCAGTGAAATTAAGCAAGCAATTCTTGTTTTACATAATTTACAAACAACACCACCTACCTCTTGCAGAAAAAAGTGTAGCTATTTTGGACTCGTTTTTTCTCTCTTCTTCTCCAAACCAGGGGTGCGTTTTCCAAAATGATCGACCATGGTCGCAAGTTTTGTTGAACTCTGGTAAGTTACCAGTGGTAACGAACTAAGGAACGTGCGACGTTGGCTTTGGAAAACGCGCCCTTTAGCCCGCGCACACAGAGCTCAGGGTCACTGGCAGAAATGGCTCGTTTTCTGAGTTGAGGTATTTTTCGCTTATTACATTGTTAATTACATTCATTTGTTAGATTAATTTTAGTACAAAATTATATTAAGATGGATAGAGTTAATACACTGGAAGAAACAACAACATAGGCCTACTAAATCGCTGATAATGACATGTTCATTACACGTATGCAAGCGTATATAACTAACTGGCCGTTCCATTCATATTAGTTATAAAAAAATGTTTTTCTTATGTAACCCCCTCTCTCTCAACGTTATTTTTATGTTATTTACTTTAAAGTTCAAAATTATAATTTCACTTGAGTGTGTTCTTGAAACTAATCATTCTTTTGTTGTCAGATTCCTGCTAACGAAAAGAAATTATCCTAAGGCAAGACACCACGGATGAATAGGGTAAAAAAAAAACTAATATCATCATACCTTCCCAGTGGATTAATTACATTAAGAATTGCAAACATTTTTGCAATTTCTGCATTACAAATTTTCTAAAATATGTTAAAATATGCAAATGGTGCATTTTAATCTAATTAAACATGCACTAATTTACATACATTTCCAGAACAGAAATCTGAACATTGGATAAAGCCAGGTTCAATTTTTTTTGTTGACATATATGAGTCTAAGGGGGGTTTTTTTTAAAGAGGGAATTTTAGATATCTCTTTACCATGGAAATACTGTCGACAGCTAGAAAAAAAAATTTAAATTAAAAATGAAATGTATAAATCAGGCAAATAATATATGAACAAACCCCTTTGGAATATGTACAGGAATTAAAACTAAAGTTTGGTGTATATAAATGTTACTTAATTGGAGATTTCTGGCTTTGTGCATGTGAAAAAAAAAAAAACTAATTTTGAGAAAACGGCCTTTAAAGATACAGTGGGGAGAACAAGTATTTGATACATTGCCGATTTTGCAGGTTTTCCTACTTACAAAGCATGTAGAGGTCTGTAATTTTTATCATAGGTACACTTCAACTGTGAGAGACGGAATCCAAAAAATCACATTGTATGATTTTTAAATAATTTGCATTTTATTGCATGACATAAGTATTTGATCACCTACCAACCAGTAAGAATTCCGGCTCTCACAGAGCTGTTAGTTTTTCTTTAAGAAGCCCTCCTGTTCTCCACTCATTACCTGTATTAACTGCACCTGTTTGAACTCGTTACCTGTATAAAAGACACCTGTCCACACACTAAATCAAACAGACTCCAACCTCTCCACAATGGCCAAGACCAGAGAGCTGTGTAAGGACATCAGGGATAAAATTGTAGACCTGCACAAGGCTGGGATGGGCTACAGGACAATAGGCAAGCAGCTTGGTGAGAAGGCAACAACTGTTGGCGCAATTATTAGAAAATGGAAGAAGTTCAAGATGACGGTCAATCTCCCTCGGCCTGGGGCACCATGCAAGATCTCACCTCGTGGGGCATCAATGATCATGAGGAAGGTGAGGGATCAGCCCAGAACTACACGCCAGGACCTGGTCAATGACCTGAAGAGAGCTGGGACCACAGTCTCAAAGAAAACCTTTAGTAACACACTACGCCGTCATGGATTAAAATCCTGCAGCACACACAAGGTCCCCCTGCTCAAGCCAGCGCATGTCCAGGCCCGTCTGAAGTTTGCCAGTGACCATCTGGATGATCCAGAGGAGGAATGGGAGAAGGTCGTGGTCTGATGAGACAAAAATAGAGCTTTTTGGTCTAAACTCCACTCGCCGTGTTTGGAGGAAGAAGGATGACTACAACCCCAAGAACACCATCCCAACCGTGAAGCATGGAGGTGGAAACATCACTCTTTGGGGATGCTTTTCTGCAAAAGGGACAGGACGACTGCACCGTATTGAGGGGAGGATGAATGGGGCTATGTATCGCGAGATCTTGGCCAACAACCTCCTTCCCTCAGTAAGAGCATTGAAGATGGGTCGTGGCTGGGTCTTCCAGCATGACAACGACCCGAAACACACAGCCAGGGCAACTAAGGAGTGGCTCCGTAAGAAGCATCTTAAGGTCCTGGAGTGGCCTAGCCAGTCTCCAGACCTGAACCCAATAGAAAATCTTTGGAGGGAGCTGAAAGTCTGTATTGCCCAGCGACAGCCCCGAAACCTGAAGGATCTGGAGAAGGTCTGTATGGAGGAGTGGGCCAAAATCCCTGCTGCAGTGTGTGCAAACCTGGTCAAGAACTACAGGAAACGTATGATCTCTGTAATTGCAAACAAAGGTTTCTGTACCAAATATTAAGTTCTGCTTTTCTGATGTATCAAATACTTATGTCATGCAATAAAATGCTAATTAATTACTTAAATCATACAATGTGATTTTCTGGATTTTTGTTTTAGATTCTGTCACTCACAGTTGAAGAGTACCTATGATAAAAATTACAGACTTCTACATGCTTTGTAAATGTGTGTGTGCTAGTAATATTTGAGAGGAAAAACTCAACTGAAAATCACAAATCCAATGCTGGCATCTAATGGGGAAAAAATTGGCACTGCACCCAAACAAAATCTTACTGAAAGCTAATTTTTTTTTTTTTTTTTTTTTTTTTTTTTGAGATATCAACCTCAAATTTGGAACACAACTTGTTTAGATTTATGGCTTTGATTTTTCTAGCAGTTTTAGAGTTCAACATGTTCCATCAAATATGTATTTTGTATAAAATATTATTCATAAATCATTTTCATAAACCTCTATAACTTTTTTTTGGTTTCACTTTTTAAACTTTTTTTTTTTTTGACCAACAATAATCAGCCTTCTTTAAAATGAGACCAAACTTAAGTCTGTGCTCCCAATATTACATTTTTTTTTTTATGACAGTTTTTTGACATGGAAATTTTTGTCCTCTATGGACCTATGTTTAGCTTTTTTAAATTGATGCACAAGGGTTAACATTTTCTAGGAGACAAACTGACTTTCTACTTTCACCCTTTGAGTTTGCATCCCTAGAAAGAACATAAAGTGATCAATTATCCCACTTTGCGGAAATTGGGTTTGGTATATTATTTGGTGATGCAGGTTGAGTTAGACCAGAAAAACAAGAGCAACACATTCTTAGCATTTTTATTCCAAATGAATTTCTGTGCAACTTGACATGATCATGCAAACATTTCTATTTAGGTGCTGTTTATTTATCATGTCCAAATAGCTTTTCAAATACCCTGTGGGTCCTTCAACTCAATCCAGTTTGAAATGAGAAGGGTACAGGAACACAACTGTCTTCCTGTGCTGTTCTTCAGCTGGACTGTGTAATGACACAGCCAATGATTTTCCAAAAAACTGCAAATTATAAGCTCTGCAGCCTGAGCTGCTTCCTAGAAGTATGTATAAACAAATTCTTAAAAACTTTTCAAGACTAATGTTTGATATCTGAAAATCAGCATTTTATCTTTGCAGGCTGCAATTCCAACAGGGGGAAAAAAAAAAGCATTAAACATTTCCAAAACCTTTGTGCCTTGCAGCATTTTACAAAGAGCAAAAAGAAAGAAAAGGTACGTGTCACAAGCTACACAACTCTTAAAAATCATTTGCTTTAAATCTTCACTCCACAATCTGTGAACAAAAAGGTATGTTTGTTATGACTCACTCTTATCGTTTTCCTTTTCTTGTTTATTCACTTGTAAAGGGCCAGTTCACCCAAAAATTAAAATTCCATCATTTTCATTTTCTGGTGACTTTGTAGGACTTTCTCTCTTTTGTGGAACATAAAAGAGGATATTTTGAAATGTCTGGGGGGTTTTTTTCTTTTTTTTTTTCTTTTTTTTGTCCAGTGGGGTCCAGTTTTGTTGTGGCAATTCATTGATAGAATTTTCACTTATGGGTGATCAATCTATATAAGTATCTGAGATCAGTTTACTTATGTTACCTTGACAACATGAGTCTCTCGGGTGCGCACACGCAGCTTGTTGACCTGAGATTCGGCCATATCTGCCCTCTCCTCGGCTTCATCTAGCTCATGCTGGATCTTCTTGAACCGAGTCATATTGCAGTTGACCTGCTCCTCCTGCCATACAACAACGAGATACAGTGCTCTGTCATCTTTTAAAATTGGACAATGCCATATTGTTTGACAGGTCACATGATGATATTTGCATACCATTTCAGTGGTGTTGACAAACTACACAAATCAAGTACTTGAGTAAAAGTACAGATGCACTAATAAAATATTACTCCAGTAAAAGTATTAAGTACTCCTTTTTGATTTTATTAATATATTAAGTATTATAGGTAAAAAGTGAACAATGTTTATTTTTCCATTTTATATACTCCATCCTAATGCTCAAAATACCAAAACTTATACACTGATAAATACTACAGATAATTACTTATAATTCAAGTGTGCAAACAAGTGAAAATAATAAAACATACCATATAGTATATAAAAATTAGGAAAAACAAAATGTGTGTAAATGTGTTGACATATATAAACATACAATATAAAAACCGACATCACATATTTGGCAAAATGTGTAAACATTTAAAAAAAAAACGCTATGCAAACATACTAGTTTTATATAAACTGAAACTGCTACGGCAGTGGGGAAGATGTATGGGCATTGATTTCCGTTTTTTTGACATATTTTACCTAAAACCTACCCATGCAGACTGTAATACACAAATGTGGGCATGTTCAAATTCAAGCATTTCATATTGGGCTTAAACAGCTTGCCCTTTTACTGCAGATTTAGTTCACAAACAACTGACAGTTGTGACCTAAATATGACATTTACATTTACAATAATAAATCCTAAAATTGCGAATCGATTTAACAGGTTAATTGAAAAGAGTCAGCCCGTTCTCTGAGCGGGTGGCAATTTCTTTAGTTCAAAATAATAAGGAACGACATGTTTTTATGAAATGTAGTGGAGTAAAAAGTATGATATTATGCTTTGGAATGTAGTGAAAAGTTGTAGTGAAAGTTTCCCAAAATAAAAATGTACTTAAGTACAGTAACAAAGTAAAAATCCTTTGTTACTGTCCACCATTGTACCATATGGACCCTATTATTTATGTATCAAAAGAATGAGCTTACTAAGTTGATACTGCAAGTGAATGGAAAATACGTACTGCATCCTCAGCTTGTCTCTTGAAGCTCTTTACTTTTGCCTGTAGTTTGTCAATCAGGTCTTGCATCCTCAGGAGAGTTTTCCTGTCCTCCTCTGTCTGCGCAGAGAACACAAAGTCTTTTAGTCGCACTGGAAATGAGACGCATTGTTTTTCTGTTGCGTTACGTGCGTCTCTGTGAGTAATACCTGGTAAGTGAGCTCTTTAATCCTCCTTTCATATTTTCGTAATCCTTTTTGGAACTCTCCACTCTTCTTCTGCTCACACTCCAGCTCTCCCTCTAGCTCCCGCACCTGATGATTGAAATGTTCCCACAGATACAGATTAATCCATAAAATATGTTATATTCATGTCTGGACCAAAGTTGCATTGGACATTTTTTTCTGCTCACCCGAATTTCCATTTTTTGAATCTGTTTCTTTCCTCCCTTGAGAGCAATCTGCTCAGCCTCATCCAGACGCATCTGCAGGTCTTTGATGGTCTGCTCCATGTTCCTCTTCATCCTTTCCAGGTGGCTGCTGGTGTCCTGCTCCTTCTTCAGCTCCTCCGCCATCATGGCTGCCTAATGATGGATATGTTTGGTTACGAGTTTTAATATTTAACATACTCAAAACAAGAGTTTCAGTGTTGTGCTTTATTGTTGTGATCAGAAGAATAAGATAAGAAGTTGTGATAAAAAGAATAGATTTTTTACATTTTCTGCCCATGCAAAACTCACTGTCATATTGCTAGCGTTTTGTGGGTGGTTGCTAGGGTGTTTGTAAAGCATTTTGGGTAGTTTCCAGGTGGTTTACACCACTAATGGGAGCTCTTGGATTTTTTAACCCTTATAGAGCACAACAATCGGGTATTGAAGGTAGAAACTCCATTAATTTTCTCCAACTCTCCACTAATTAATTTTAAGTAATAAATTGATTTTTAACAATAACTTATAAACCTTTAAAAACAGACCTGTTGTGAGATCTGAGGTTGTTAATTGGTGGTATATGCTTTTGTTGAAGCCATCTGTTCACATCATTTCAACTTATTTTTTAAAATAATCACATTTAAAAGCAGAAACTACAGGAAAACTACATTACCCATGATGCTGAGCAGAAAATTCCACCAATCAGAGAATGGCGGCAAGCAAATCTCGCCAAAAGAGCTCTATGGGTAATGCCCAATGCCATGAAGCACCATGAATTACGTAATAGAGTTGATCTCCCTATGCTCTGAAAATACTATATATATATATATATATATATATATATATGCATATTTTGCAATACACTTAAAATACATTGTTTCTATTGATAATCAACAAGTTGAATAGTTTTCCATTTCACCATCTTAGTTCTATTATGTTATTCGCAATGCTTCACGCATGGGGTTTGTAGTTCGTTCTGTCACTAAAGCTGTTAAGTACCTTTGTCTTTTTTTTTTTTAAAGACTTTCCTAAAATCCCTATGGGGAAAAAAATTCCAGAACCAGAAAATGAGGGCAGACACTAATGTACACTATTGTTGTTCCAGAAGAAACTCACATCAGTTATGGCCTTCTTCGCCTTCTCTTCAGCATTGCGACACTCCTGCTGAGCATCGTCCACTTCCCCCGACAGCATGGACAGATCACTCTCTAGCTTCTTCTTGTGGTTCAACACTACCGTGTTCTGTAGAGATCAGTGGATTGTGAGGTAAGATCATGATGTTTGATTATTGATCATTTGTTTCATTAATTTATCATACCTGAGCATGCAGCAGGTTCACTCTCTCACTGGACTCCAGAAGCTCGTGCTCAGCGACTTTACGCATGCGGTCTGTTTGTTCCACCACTCCACGCAACTCCTCCAACTCTGCAGTTAGCAGGGTGTTTCTCCTTTCTGTGACTGCCACTTGCTCCTTCAGGTCCTCACACTGATGTATAGACTCATCTAACTCTAATTGCAGTTCCTTAGAAGACACAACAATTGCAGTTGACATTTAAACATTTTGAATTCACTTTAATGTGTGTAATACAGATTAGATAGGATGCACCAATATAAAAATTATAGCCAGTACAGATTAGCTGGTAATTATTTTTATGTCAAGTCTGATATTAATATGTATACTATTTTGTGTAAATTAAAAATAAACTTCAAAAAGTAACAATGTACAGTATATCACAACATTATAATGTACAGTATGAAAATGGATTTGTGTCTTTAAAGATTAACTTTGAGGTAATCCAAATGTAAATATAGGGAATTGAGCACAATCAATTATACAATATCAATGGATACCGATAAAAAAAATCTTAATATTGTGCATCTCTAGAGATTCTGTTTGTATATAGTTGATTATCTTTTCAAATCTGCATACTGATACAACCAGCCCTCCCCTCTCACCTTGATTTGAAGCTGTAGGTTGCGCACCATTTTTTGAGACTCCACAGCCTGTCTGTTTGCGTGGTTCAGGTGGATCTCCATCTCATTCATATCTCCTTCCATCTTTTTCTTAACCCTGATTGCCTCATTACGGGCCCTGGTTTCTGCATCCAGAGTTGTCTGCATGGAGTCCAGAGTCCGCTGATGGTTTCGACTGCATAGATAAATAGTCGAATGTGTTTTAATTATATAGTGATTTCAATAGTTAGTTGGGTTTTTTGGTGTTGTTATAGATATAAAAGAGTCTCTTACCGGAGATTGTCAATCTCTTCATCCCTCTCTGCAAGTTTCTTTTCAACCTCAGTCCTGGTCTGGGTGAGTTCCAGCTGGATGCGCAAGGTTTTACTCTCCTCGTGCTCCAGAGTGCCCTGAGTCACACAGGGTTAGCAACACAGGGTTAGCTTTTCACCAAGTACATAATTATAAATGTCGGTGAGCATAGACTGGTGTCTCAGGTAATATTCATCACCTCAGTCTCCTCCAGTGCTACTTGAATGTGACTCTTCTCATGGTCCAGTACCTTCTTCATCTGTTCAAGCTCATGGATAGTCTTGTTGCCTTGACTAATCTGATCAGTTAAATCAGTGATTTCCTCTGCAAAACAAATATATAGATTAGCCTCATTTTGAAAATCAATCTGGATTATTATAAATGTATGCAATTTCACAGATATATTATTTCCTAAAGTCTATGTACAGTCTTTGTACCCTGCAGGTTCTTGTTCTCCCTTTTGATTGTCTCCAGTTGGTCAAGGGCTTCTTCATAGGAGTTTTTGAGTTTAAAGAGCTCTGTGCTGAGACTGCGGGACTCTTTCTGAGAGCCTTCCAGCTCGGCCTGTGTCTCCTCAAACTTCTGCCTCCACTCAGACAGCACCTGGACATAATAATAATAAAAATAGGTGGTAGTAGAAATAGAAAATAAATAAAAACAATGCCTGGTTAATTAAATATTTACAGTAAATGTACTTTTTGTCCTGACCTTATCAAAATTGCGTTGCTTTTTGTCCAGTGCAACAGCCACAGCATTAGAGCGTTCCAGGTCTACCGCCAAGTCCTCAATCTCAGTCTGCAGACGGTGCTTGGTCTTCTCCAGCGAGGCACATTTGGCATTGGAGGCTTCCACTGCCTCCTCAGAACTCTGGAGCCGTGCAACCAGCTTCTTCCTGATAATGGATAAATCAGCTTTATTAAATATAACAGCAATTCTTTTTGATAAATGAACAAGCAGAGGTGTAAAGAGTACCTGAAAACCATACTTGAGTAAAAGTACAGATTCCTTACAGCGAAAATGACTCCATTACAAGTTACAAGTCACCAATTCCAATACAACTTGAGTAAAAGTCTTAAAGTATCTGATTTTAACAGTACTGAAGTATTTTACTCATACTAAATATAGGCTCAACAATGCACTAGTCCTCGACACCTGAGAGACATACCAGTGAAAATAAGAATCAATTGATTTGTAAGATGAGAAATTGTTTATTTTCTAAATCAAAATAAAACTGAACACCTCAATATTGCAATAAATCAAGGTCGACACAACAGCCTAGCTTAGACGTCTACAAACTCTCAAGTCTCAGTTAAGCTCAAGTGCACAAAAAGGCCATAAGTAAACCAATATCCTTCAAAAAGGTCTCGTAAATATAGCGGAAACATAAAATAATGTTAAGTAAAATGAAATAGTCAAAGGCTTCTTGCACTGGATGTGCTGGTTTCAGCCTCATCACCGGCTGCAGTCATGTCCTCATCTCATAAATCAAACACCTGCGATTCAGCAACTACCTGCTAATGCACTCGCATTCATGTAAAGTAGCCTTGTTGACATGTTTGGGAGAGTAAAGGCAAAACACACAAGATATAGTACCTTCAATGCCCTTAGATGGCGATATCGCTTCTTTATAGCAGAAACAAACTGCTGCAGAAAAAGTTAAGTGCCATGCAAAATGTAATGTGTAATTGCATTACGCAACACAAATGTATTGGAGTAAAAAGTACATTTACTTGTTCAAAAATGTAGTCAAGTAGAGAGTAAAAGTTGCTCATATCTTTGATACTCAGTACAACTACAAAGTAGCCAAAGAGATACTTAAGTACAGTAACTAATTACATTTACTCAAATACTTTACACCACTGTGAACAAGACCCCATGTTACATCAACGGATGACAGAGTGGTCTCTTACTTGGCATCCTCTAGTTCATCGGTCCTCTGAATAGCATCAGTCTCATACTTTGTCCTCCACTGTGCAATCTCCGCATTGGCTTTAGACAGAGCACGCTGCAACTCGGATTTGGCCTCCTGCTCCTCTTCAAACTGCTCTCTCAAGAGCTCACAATCATGCCTGGATGACTGTACTGCATGAGCTAAACTGTTCTTTGCCTGGCACAAAGACACAAACACAATATAATATTAAATGTGATTCACTTGAGCTATATATATATGGAATATATATATGGGGTCATACAGATTTTTTTTTCTTTTTTGAAAGAAGTCTCTTATGCTCACCAAAGCTGCATTTATTCTATCAAATACAGTAAAAACAGTAATATTGTGAAATATTATTAATTTAAAATAACTATTTTTCTATTTCAATATAATTTAAAATACAATTTTCCCCCGTGATGCCAAAGCTAAATTTTCAGCAGCCATTACTCCAGTCTTAAGTGTTAATTTCTTTCCAAAAGAAAACAGCAAACTTCTTCAGCAAACATTGATATATGTGATCGTTTAGAAATTGTAATTGACTGACACAGCCCTAATAGTTATTGCACAATGCATCCAATGTATCTAAAATCAGGCTCACTTTGCATTCTTCCTCTAGCTGTTTCTTCAGCTCCTCCATGGTCTGGGTGAGAGCACTCTTTGTTCGCTGCAGTTGCATGACCAGAACCTCTCTCTCTTCCAGTCTGCGGCTGACCTCGGCTGATATTTGTAAGAGTGAAAAGAGGGAACATCCGTTGGTACTTTACCAAGTGCCAGTTACTTTGTTCTTACATTACTTGATCTCTGTTGGCACTTGTTTTTAAGAGAAAATGTAAATCATAATTTCTATAGGAGACTTCCAATCATAATGTATAATATATTTCCAGCTCCTGATCTTTATTTCGTTTCAAAGTGCAAGACACTGACCACTTTCTGTCTGAGCCCGTGCTTTTTGAGAGGTGACATCCATTAGCTGCCTCTGGAGTTCCTCTACCTTAGATTTAGACTCATTCAGCTGGTCCTCATACATCCTGCACATTTTCTCTGTTGTGGCCTGAAAACGTCAGTCTCTTTGTTAATTCTCTCACAGTTCATTTGGTACCATATATACACAATAACAATAAATATAGTATTTTTCAACCTAATTCATGTTTACTCTATATGTTTTAACCATAAACTCCATGGATAGTAACATAATGGCATTATGAATCTCAGAAACCATGTTAAGCACATTGAGATGTTTTACTTTGGCTCTGGAGAGATGTTCAAGGTTAGACGCCAGATCTTCAGACTCCATTCTGGTTTCTGCCTTTTCCTTTTCCAGCTTCTGTTTGACCCTCTGCAGGTTGTCCAGTTGCTCCCCCATCTCAGCCACAGTGTCCGCATGCTTTCTCCGTAGCATGGCCATGGTGGTTTCATGATGCAGAGAGGCTTCTTCCAGATCTCTTCGCATCTTTAAAAAGTCAGCCTCCCGCTTCTTGTTCATCTCGATCTGGGCAATGGTAGCACCTCCTGCTTCCTCCAAACGTTCACTCAGCTCTTCCAGTTCCCTTGACACATCACTGCGCTGCTTGTCCGACTTTAATCGAGCTGCTCTTTCAGCCTCAAGTTCCTCCTCAAGCTCTTCTATACGCGTCTGTAAACAGTTTACCATAATACTGTTAGATTAATAATTCATTATGCAAACACGTAATGTTCAGTTATTAGCCAAATAATTACTTTACCTGTAATTCTTTTATTTTCTTCTGTAGTTGAATAACCAAGGCTTGCTCCTCTTCAATCTTTGCACCTATCTGAACCATTTCGAGGTCTTTCCTACAGAAAAGACCAAGTACAGATTTCATTAGAGAACATATTAGAGAAAATAACACAGTACTTTCATTTGACATAACAACTGCTTAATGCTTATAAAATCTCACTTCTTTAGTCTGTCCTCTAGCTGCTGTTTGTTGTTCTCCAAATCCATGGAGGACTCAATGGAAAGCTTCAGATCGCCCTCAAGCTTTCGCTTCACTCGCTCCAGATCCATACGCACTTTCTTCTCTTGCTCCAAAGAGCCCTCTAACTGTTCCAGTTAACAAATAGTAATAAACAATGAAATCTAAGAAATGTATTACTCAACCATTGTGCTAGGTTAGACTGTGTAGGCTAATAAGCTTTTAATTTCCACTGTGCTGTGAATAAGGAGTTTTGGATTGTTACAGACTCATAGGGTTTTACTTCATACTCACATCATCCACCTGCTGCTCAAGTTTGATCTTGGCCTTGGACAGCATGTTCACTTTGTTCTCCTCAGTCTGCAGGTCCTCCAGAGCCTGCTGATGAGCATCCTGGAGGGCTTTCTTCTCTTTAGTCAGCCTCAGAATGGTTTCATCCAATGCAGCCATTTCCTCCACCAAGTTTTTCACCTGAGTCAACCAGAGAGAACTTGTTAATCAGTGCATTAGAGGACCTAACGTAGACCACACTGACCCATCCATGAACGTATCTGTGTTACCTTGTTCTCAGTGGCATGTTTTTCCTTCTCCACCTTGGCCAGAGTAATCTCCAGGTCATCCAGGTCTTTCTTCAGCTCAATACACTCATCCTCAAGTTTGCGTTTCTTGGCCAGGATGGTGGCATTAACCTCCTCTTCATCCTCCAGCCTCTCCATCAGCTCCTTCATTTTACCCTCCATCTGGATCTTGGCCTTGATCAGCAGGTTACAGCGGTCCTCAGCATCAGCCAGATTATCCTGCTCCTGGGGTCAGAATGTCAAAATTAATTCTTTCCATCTTTCCTTTGACTCAGTGTATGATGCATAAAAGCAATTAAAATATTATTGCTAACTATGTGATTCTGATTCATTGGTATGATCCACTCTTACACTCACCGCTTGAAGTTGTAAGGAGAGATCATTTTTCTCTTGCACCAAAGAGATCTGTCTCTCCTCAAACTCCTTCCTCTTCACCTCAGACCTCTCAAGAGCCTCCTTTAGCTTCTGGAACTCCTCCTTCAGTGTAACCAGCTCTTTCTCTGTAGCTGCGCTCCTCAGCAGAGGTTTGATCTTAAAGAACAGACACATCCATGGCCAGTTCTTGACTGCGTAAAAGGCACGGATGTTCCACTGAATCACCATCAGAGCATCCCTGAGTGAAGATAATCAGATGGTGGATCAGTGACATACTCTATATGACTATCTACGATAAAGAAAAGGAAAAATCTGGTTTAAAAACAGGAAAAGTTTAAATATACTGACCCCAAAAATGTCATCTTTGTTTAACCATGAAGTAAAATATAATAGCATATTTTCCTTACATATAAGTACATGTGAGTGTACATCTTAATCATTATATATATATATATATATATATATAATGAGTATCTGCAGATACAGTGTCCCGATCTGATACCTGTATTTTCCTAGTGCTTGGTGCACACTTTAAGTACATTCAAGTTATTAAAATCAATCCAATGTATTCAGGGCTGTGCAGAGAGTTTCTCTGGGGCAGTGGCTCAAAAACTCCTTATGTCTAAGGATAAAAGAACCCTTATGCATTTTGTAGCCTGCACCTCACACTCCCTGCCCTTGTTGTTCTAAATTAGCTCAGTATGTCTAGCACCAAATAGGGCCAGGCTGCCACACGCCATTGTTTCGTGTGTTCTAAATCAGTAATCCCACTGTGATACTGAGCATGCCTAAAGAGTAAATAAATTCCGCATTGCTGAAGTGGCAACACAATCAGGAACAGTCAAAGGTCAGGCAGAGGTTGTTGATTATCTAAAGCTGAACCCTTCTGAAGAAACACTTAATCTCCTGTCACCTGGGAGGGCATTTCAGAAGTTTTCAGCCTGCTCCCAGCCATATCCATTCTGGACAAAAGAAGGTTATTTATAATAAAGATGGGAGGGGGCACTCTGGTAAGGAACCGTCAACAACTGGTATGTGCACTGTTTGCGGGATATATGACCCACCTCCACACCTGCTTTTGTAAATGCCATTTGGGGTGGAGGGGGTTTAACTGGCTTTTTCTGTAGTGACCACACACACAAAACATACGGACACACGCCAGACACACGCCACAACATAGTCCGCATACACATCAGACATTCCTCCCATAGATTTACAGGCTCATAGGCCTACGCACACTCTCAACAGTTTATCGCCATGCTTAGAAAGGGCTCAAGGAAGCGATATCTGCAATCTGACACTTTCTTCAGTCAGTGAATAACAGCAGAACTATTTGCGTTCAGCTATTTAAATGCTTTATGACTATTGTCATGGTTTGGACATCCAAATGGCACATACTTCTCTTTCATCATCCTTCTGCGCTCCATCCGCATGAGTTTTCCCCTGCAGAAGGCCTGCAGCAAGGTGAGGATCTCAGACAGCCGTTCGTCTCTCATGTCCTCCAGCAGCCCAAGAAGTCCAGCCTTAAAGAAAACCTGAAGGAGGACAGATTCACAGGTCAGTGTAGCCTGGGATGAGTTTTAAGTAACTGAAAATAGTGGGCATGATAGAAGTGAGAGAGAACAATTTCATGTACCTTGCTGTGGCCAAACTTGTACTGTGTGTGGTCGATATCCAGAGACCCAAGCAACTTTTCTACAGCTTTCCTGCTGTCCACATATGTGTCCTCTGGGATGGCCAAAGGGTTCAGGATACGGTAGCTGGTAAATCATGACGGTTTAGATAAATATTTTTATTCATCTTTCTACTAGGGTTGTGCACCATTCAGAATTAACCTGAGAATAGCTTTTAAATTGTTAAATTGCTAATACAAATTTTTAATACAAGAAAGTAGAATTAAAGTAGTGAAAATCAAAGAGATAGGTCCCCAACTGTGTTGCATTTTCTTTTAATTACAGTTCACTAAAACTTTAATTATACTGTCATAATATTTCTGTCATTATAGCACTATCCTGAGCCCCCTAAGTACAAGTGTGACCTATGAAGAAAAACTCACCGCTGTTTGAACTCTGCATAGGTAATCCGGTTGGGAAACCCCTTCCTGCAAATGCGGATTCCTTCAAGAACACCATTGCAGCGAAGCTGGTGCAGAACCAGAAATGGCTCCATCATCCCTATCAGATACAAGAACAGAAACTGAAGACTGATGGTGCGTTTACGGTAGGTTTATGGAGATCTTGTAGCATAACAAATGGTTTTATCCTCTACACTGAACTTTTTGTACCTGGGGTCTTTGTCTCATTGGGGATAATGCAGCGCACAAAATGAGGCTGAGTGCTTCTCAAATTAGTCATCAACTTGTTTAGATTCTCCTAGAGTGATATAGAAGGAAAGGTCATTCAACATGCAGTCCATAATGCAACATGTTAAGATTTAAACTAATTTAAAATAATTTCACAGTCTCCATGCTAGTTCCGCTAGCTACTGGGTCCGATCTTACCTGCGTCTTTGTATCTGCAGCTGGTGAAAGCTGAGCCAGCACAGACTTAAAGTGATGTTCATGGGTCAGATTACCTAAACATCACTGCAAGTCTTAACTGGCTCACTTTCCAACACCATTTCCAATATCTAATTAGTTTCAACATTTGCAGATTTTTAAAGAAGTGAAAAGTGGCTTTTCTGGTGCATTTTGATATAACACAATAGACCTATAGAAAATCTCTTCTCCGTATCTCCTCACTTTTACCCACCTTATGCAGCTGGGACACTGTTTGGAATGATGCTCCTTTCTTCCTCTTCTCTCTGCCCCCTGGCTTTGCTTCTGAACCTGTAACAATATGTGTAAAACACCTCTGGCCAAGTGGAATTATCTTTTTAATATCAGTTGTATTAATATACACCTGAATCTAAGCTGATGAAGTTCTCGAAGAGGCTTGCCATTAACTTGTTGGACGATCTCTGGAAGACTACCACCACAGTTTCATTTAGAGGGTCTCTGTTTTTGTCCAGCCATCCGTTGATGTTGTACGGCACCTGACAACATACATGTATGTGAGTTGATATTATATGTTAAGTGAATTATAGTGATCATTTATCCTTTGCCACCCTTGAGCTATCACCATTGTGCCATTAAGCAAGGCACTTAACCTCAGCTTGCTCCAGACTATCCCTGTTACTTAAATGGTGCCATTCTCTGGCAGCATTGCATACTTTAAATTGCTTAACAAATTCCAATGGGTCCAGTTATGCGGCTTATAAAGAGTCTATTATTGTATGCTATGGTAAATATGTGTGTGAATATGATGTTATTTTCACTCACCACTCCAGCGTAGTGCACCAGCTCAAAGTGAGTGTCATATTTGCGTTTTTTGTCTGGCCTTGGTTTCAGGAAGTTGGGAGACTTGCCAAGGTGATTGTCGTAGAGTTTAGCTTTGAAGCTGATCTCTGTGGCTTTAGGGAACATGCACTCCTCCTCCAGAATAGACAGTATACCCAACGGCTGCAAACAACACAAGAAGGATGTAACAGCTAGAGTTGCTTAGTATAGTTATCTTATACAAACATACACATGCTTTTACAGAGTTGTATGAAATTCTATATCAACCTTCTCAATGAGGTCAATGCAGGCTTGCAGGTCTAATCCAAAGTCTATGAAAGTCCACTCTATGCCCTCTGTCTTGTACTCCTCCTGCTCTAGGATGAACATGTGATGGTTGAAAAACTGTTGAAGTTTCTCATTGGTGAAGTTGATGCACATTTGCTCAAAGTTGTTGAACTGTTCAGGGAAAAGGAAGAGAAAGAGTTTTTAAAATAAGGTAGAATGAGTACTGAATAATGTATACTTCCTGATTCAATTCTGATTAACAATCTATCAATTCTCGATTCAATTTGATTTTAATTCAATGTGATTCATTTTCAATTAATTTAGGTATATTTCAGTTGCAATGTCCATTTTGCTTATAGTATATAAAGGAAATTTTGGTTACACTTTATTTTGATGGTTTCCAACAGACATTCTACTGACTATAAGTAACTTTTCAAGTACATGTCAACTTATTCTACTAACTCTAACTTAACAGTTTACTAATACTCTAAGGGTTAGTTGTAATGTAGTTGCAAAGTTACTTCTAGTTAGTAGAATGTCTAAAATGGACTATTGAAATAAAGTGTAACCAACATGTTCTCTTAGCTATTGATGTAAATTATACAGGAAACTTTCTAAATTGGTACATTGTGAAAAATAGTTTGGTAAAATAACAACAGGGCTCAAACGATGCACTTCAATTGTGATTTAACACAACCAAAGACGTTTTTAAAGTAAACGTGAAAAGTGCAGAAATTGCAGTTCTTATTATCTTATTTAAATTATTATAAAAATGTGTAATATTAATGTGAAATGATAAGCTCCTATTAAATATATATATTCTCTGATATACTGTTACATATATTAAAATATTCCATCACTGTAAGTAATAATAACTTAATGTTGATTCATTAACCACTCTGATAGATTCAGAGTTTATTCAGTGGATGATTCATCAGACTGAGTTCATAATATGATTTATTAAAAAGACTGATGCAAATGTGTAATTTGTTTGTGAACTGGACTACATTGTTTGCAAAGCATATTTTTTATTCACTACCAAGAACCGGTTCATAAGAGTAAATGAATCACTGAAAATCAGTGCAAAAAAAATCGATTTAAGAATCAAAATCTTGACAATCAAATGACAATTAATAGAGAAAATACATATTTTTACCCAGCCCTAATTTTGTATCCTGTACCACATCTGATGTGCAGACAGTGGCAAGGAGTGATGCAAAGCACTATACAAGCAATTCTGACAATGACTGACATAGTTACCTCAAAGATCTCAAAGCCTGCTATGTCCAGCACTCCTATGAAGAACTGACGGGGGAGGGCCGTGTATAGGGTTTTATTGATTCTGCTCACCAGCCATTTAAACATGCGGTCATACGTGGCTTTGGCCAAAGCACCAACCGCATAGGTCACCTGTCAAGACACAAAAGCCCAAATACTCTCACTGCTAGGTGAAATTATATAGTAGGAATACTAATTCATCATTTACTGACCAAACTGACCTGTTCAACTGTCTGTCCTTTGACAATGTACTCATTGCCCACTTTCACTCTAGGGTGAAGCAGTCCTTTTATGAGGTCAGCTGAACTGATCCCCATGAGATAGGAGGCTTTGTCTGCACCTGTGTAACAAAATCACAGTGCTTTGTCAAACCAAGACGCTGACCGAAGATGTTGGTGTTGCTTATGACAGAATCCCTCTTACTTTCAGTGCCATCTGCCTCTGCTTGCTCCTCTCTCTGCCGCACTTTGAACTTCATGTTGCCAAAGTGCATGATGGCACCAACTATCTTGTAACAGCCATACTTCTCCTCAGGAGTGAAACCAAGGGTGTCCATGGCATGCTAGAGAGGAAGGTAAGCAAGTTGCATTATAAGTAAGTGATCATTTGGTGTTTATGTGGAATAATTAGCATCTAAGTATCTCTTTACAGTGATCTCCATCATACAAGCAGTACTTACATCAGTTGCAAGCAGCTCATCTCCATCGTCCATGTGGTCCACAGTTATAACACCCTGCGAGCAGAAGTGGTAGTCAAAGGGATTTGATGACACCAGCAGCATGTCTGTTTAACACATTAAAGAGGTTTTTAAGTCACACAGTGTGGTGAGGATGGAATACTGCAGGCATATTAACATCTATACTTGGTATACACTTAGTTCTTCAGCTAAAATAGTAGCCATGCTGTTTCCTCAGAATACCTTGCAGTTCTGGTTTCCTGTGCGAGAGGATCTGGTAGTAGATGTGGTAGCTTCTCTCTCCAGTTTGCTGAAAAATCACTCTAGATTTTTCTAGAAGATCTAAACAAAAGAGAATGTGAAATGGAACAGGATTTGAAGGAATAACAATATATATAATCTATTAAAAGTAATATTGTTCAAATCAGCTTACAGATGTCAATGTCAGAAGATGCGAGTTTCCCTGTAGGACCAAAATGGATTCGTATGAATTTGCCCTGTGTTAAAGAGAGGGAAAAAAGTAAAACGGAGAACAATATTGAAAGAAAGTGTGATGTTGTGCTCTTCTTATAATGTTTACTCACAAAGCGGGATGAGTTGTCATTCCTCAGGGTTTTTGCATTGCCAAAAGCTTCCATAGCTGGGTTGGCCTCAATTATCTGATCCTCTAATGTACCCTATTTATGTTGAAAAAAGAAATGTGTAAGTTTATAATCGAACACTGAAATGATATCTATGAGTGGAACAGAACAAACTAATGGAAATGAAATATTATCCATCATGATTGAGGGGAAAACAGATGAAATCAGGGTTGTTGTTGGTTTGTTGTTGTTGTTGTTTTCCAAAAAAGACAGTGAAAAAGGAGCTTATAATGTTAAAAACAAGAGACAAAATGAGAGACATTGCAAAAAGGGGAATGGGCAATGTAAAGAGTGGTATAAAAAGGTTTCATAAAAACATACTGGAACGGGAAAACAAAACTTGGGTAACAAAACTCTGAGGGTCACTCCTTATCGGTTAAAAGGATGTCTGTGAATCCAAAAGGAATAGATAAACATTTAGACATTATTAAAAATCCCAAAAAACAAGATGTACAGGAACAAAAGTAAGACTCGTAGGGAGACAAGGGATAAGGATGGGTGATGACAAAAAGAAGCAGAGAAGTGAAGTTTCTGCCCTTACTCCTTTTTTGCCCCCTGCTTCGCCAAGAGCAGCTATAATGGCAAAATACTGAATTACACGTTTCGTGTTGACAGTTTTGCCAGCACCGGATTCTCCGCTAGGCATGGACAAAATTTATGTGAAATATACATGAAACAGTATTAAATCCAAGAAGAAAGATTGAAAAAGAAAAAAGAAAACTCTTCAAAATGATAAAAAAAAAAAAAAAATTTATACCGCTTCATGATTAAATAATGAGCAAAAAGGATTTCAGATCATTCTGAGCTAATAGTTGTAGAACACAATGTCACGGTGGAAGGTTACTTACGTGATAAGCATTGACTGGTTTTCACGATCTACAAGAAAAAAAGTTTACATGGTAAAGACTAAGTGCTTGACCAAAGTGCTATTCAGAATCAAGACAAATGAAGGCCTGTGTGAAATAGAGATCAAAAGTGAAATGTGTTTCAGACTGTACTTTTTAGCATGTCATTATAGGCATTGTCTGCTATGGAATAGATGTGAGGTGGAACATCTGAGCGACGCTTTCCCTTATACGCTGCAACCACTTCAGGAGAATAGACAGGAAGCCATTTATACGGGTTAACTGTCACACAAAACAGCCCTGAATATGTCTGTGGACAGACAGAAAAGAACACGCATTAAGACTGAGAAACCCTAAAATTATCCAAAAGTTATGAAGAACATTAAAGAAACAGATCACTTGATTCTCAAGTTATTTTTACAACTTTTAGATACAGACAGCTGTTTAACAGTAAATGATAAAGTCGTGTCTTACATAGATCATCCAGAAACTGTAGCGCCGACAGAGGTTGAAAAGAACAGAGGCCTCATTGAGGTGCGTAAGCATGGCCATGTCTTCAATCATGTCAAACTTCGGGGGATTCATCTGCTGAATGTCATCCTCTTTCACTGTTAACATCTGTCAGTATTAGATTAAAGAATTTAATCACCACCTTGTGATATATTTTCTTTTTCCACTGCAGAATGAATGGAGGCACATTCACAGAAACGTGCAAAATGAAGAAACATTGAGTCCCTTGCTATAAATACAATACAATACATATACTCTAGTAAAAATACCTAAAACAAATACTTAAATTTATTTTTCTTTATCTGTTTTGCTCATTTAAGCATAAGCTTTTTTTTTAAAAAAAATATTTGCCAGTGAGGTAAGAAAAATCTAATTTCTTCTCAAGAAATTTATCTTGTAAGAATGTCGATATACTTACTGAAAAATAAGACAAAAATAGTGATGAATATTTTTTGCAGTTTGGTCACAGAAAAGAACAAGGGCAGTTTAAGCTTCACTGACCATTCCATCTTTGGTCTCCACCATGACTTTGTCTCCATCAGTATCTTTGATCTCCACCTCAATGTAGGCTTCTTTCTCATCCGGAATCCAAACACGTTTTTTCCCTGCACACAGAAGTATTTGGCATTTCTAAATTGAACTGACAGATAACCATCATTACAAACCATGGTAGATTTCATCTTATGCATATGATACACCAATTAAACATATTATTATTACATAAATTTATATAATTTAGACTATAATATAAATATATATTGTATTGCTTTACATGTAACGTATAAACAAAATAGCATATTATGTCAAGATATCTATGCGTTTCACATGCACAATACATGCTCATCTTAATGTGTAACTCATTCAGAATTGGATAGGATTTAAAAATTTATGATTTTAATATTTTGATAGGCTTGTGCACCAATAAAAAAAAAAAAACAGGACACAAACGGGACGTCTGACAGTACCATCAAACGCATGGGACTGCGCCGCGAGTTTTTCCAGGTTGGTTTTACGCAGGAATGTGGCCGCATCTCCAAATTCCCTCAATTCCATAAAGCGGGACATGATTAACGCTTCCGGTCCCGGACCTGCACTCAAACACCTGTAACGTCGTAGAAACTTTGTTAGAAAAAAGATTTTCTCCTTTTTGTTTAGCTTCTCATAGGCATGTGTTGAAAAAAAATCTCTAATCCACAATCTTGAGTATTTGTGTACAAAAAAACTTGAATTCTTCAAAACTGCCACATGCAAGGCACGGCGCACTATCCAAACAACGCTGTGGAAAGCACATGCATTTACTAACCTCTGCAATGTCTAAACGGGTTGGCCTCGGAAGAAGTGGCCTGGTCCTCTTTTATTGTTTCCCTCAAGGTCAGAGTTGGGGAGATGTGTCAGATATCCCCATGTGTCCGTGTGTGTTCAGTTGCTCATTGGCTGCGTGGCCGTGCGGTCCGTCCCTGCGCGATCGCAAAAGGCAAACAGGTTTGACGAACCGTACTGTAAGGGGTTATTTTTAAAACGACATAGTTGTTGCTTGTGATTTATGCGCTGCTGTCCAGAGGTTAAATGCATGACCTCTCTATATATTTCTTTAAAGACTTAAATGATGTTGTAATGGGCAAAAAAGTGGTCACAGTAAAAAAAAAAACCTACGGCTTTGGAGGGTTCTGACCCTAATTAAGGCTTAAACCCCCCATATGGGAGTGAAAGCAAAATATTGGGGAGGGAAAATTGGTATTTTTTGTACATACAACGGCATTTTCAAACAATATTTCTGTAAACACAAAAGTTAGATTATTAATTAGTGACAGCGCACTAAATTGACGCTTGAGGACAGACGTCGCGTTTACCTGTGGTAACAATAGCAACAGTAGGTGCTCGAGACTTCCGTCAGATTGTATCGGACAGTACATTGACAAAACAGTGATAATATGGTTTTATCACATTAGGAAATAGAAATATAGTATTATATGTAGGCTATAAAGAAGGGGTTTGTAAGACGGGTAACAAAAACGTACAAAACCCTAGCCTACATATACAATTACATTTTTATTTCCTATAGCTATAGTTTATTACAATAGGAAATGTAGGTTATTTAAATTTTTATTACTTAATGTATATTTATAATATGATTACTTACACATAAACAGCATACCAGAATGAATACAACATGGGCTAGTTAGCTCAAGCAATTCAGAGAACTATCAGGGGATTTTTAAGAGTTGGCTTAAACTTTGTTATGACATATATGAAATATTGTATTGAAAGGAATGGGATTAGTCTGTGCCTATAACTTAGGGCTTCCTTTAACTTCTGAGACAATGATTTTTTTAAATTTGTGTCACAACTTGTGCAGTCAATTTCTATGGGTGTAGAAGGGTATCTATCTTTGCCTGATTTAACAGACTGGTTGAACGACATAGTGATATGTTCAATATAACACACAAGATCTGCATAACGTTCATACTCAGTTACTGATACAATCAGATCCTCCTTAGCAAATAGGCGCCTCAGAAGCTGTCGACCTTGAGGGGTAAAGCTGAGATAAGTGTCCTCTAGCAGAATCCAGAGCGCACTATGTAGTCCGAAAATAGAAGAGAATACAACTCCTGTTCCCAATAGCCAGCATTCCGTGCAGAGATAGCCATGCTGTCTGGCATGGGTTTGTGGTTAAAGAGGCGGTGCTCTGCTTCGTTTCCCTTAGAAATTACTGAGAGTGATCAGCCAGTAATTAAACACTGAAAGAGCATCTACACATCTCAACCCTATAAATACTGAAAGAGGTACACATATGTCACTATTTATGTTTGGTTGTTGAAAGTGCTGTTAAACACAGTTCATAAGTAGCCTAAGCATTATTTTTATATTATATTTTTGTAGTGTCATCAGAAATTATGTTGCAATGAATTAGGCTACTTCATACAGCAATTTCCTTGTTGAGGAAACTGCTTTTTGAAAACGTAGTAAGCAAGAACAAAAATAGCTATACTGAAGTTGCTTAAGGGGGCAAAATATTTTTTTATAAATAAAAAATATACAATTATTCAATGATTTATCATTTTAATCAAAGATATGAGTACTTTTAAATGCATGAAAATTTAGGGTGGCAGTAACTTGAACAGACCAGTTTTTACATAGACTAAAAACACCCTATTACTTAACTAATTCTAAAGTAGTACATATTGCAAAGAATTCTGTGAATCGCTTTGTAATCTGTTCGTTCGGACGAACCGATTTACTATTAGGGCCTACTTACACATTGGACAGAGAGAGCAATTTACGATGAACCGATTCAATAGAATGAATCAGACTTTCCAACACTACATATGACATATAGAGAACCGTTTAAGATGAACTGATTCACTAGAATGAATCAGACTTTCCTCAACACAACAGAGAGTGGACCGTGGTGGTACTCATTGTAAAAAATAGCTTGCTACTGGAAAAGGGGTAAGTTACATTGGAAAAACTATCACTACTAAAAATGTAGTTTTAGTTGGTATTTGCTATTTTTACATTTATTCATTTAGCAGACAATTAATGAAGCATTGTCTAAAAGTATGTTTTAGTTAGTTACTATCCAACATTGTACAATTCATTACAGTGTCACTTGCCATAAAAGAGCAAATGAAATGGCACACCTGAACATAGCTTCCAGGAACCAGTGTTTGAAGTTCTACACATGGTGAGCAGTTGTTACAGATTATCAGCTCTCATACAGTGAGACAAGCCTCTCCACAGAGGCTAAAAGTTCAGAGGTGGAAGGGGGGAGGTCACATTCTGTATACCCACACTCAATGGAGGCAATGACAATACACATAAACTGCCTCTTAATGAATATTTTCCTCTTGCCAATCAAAACATACAGTATCTCCTGGTCTTTTAAATCCTATGTGTGATCTATCCATCAGGCGCAGACATATGAACCATATCCCAGCTGAGCAGCGTTCGGCTCCCCCACAATTCTGGATTCTACATTAATTTTTCCAGCTGATCTGCCTCTGACAGTGTCCTAAGACCCTGGCAAACAGCAACCCCCCTGCACCTGTGTGTGATTGAGAGCGAGAATGAAGAGAAGGAGTTTGGGAAACCCTAGATGTCCTAATCTCAGGATTACCAGCCAGCCCATCCCCACAAATCGGCAGTAATGTAAGCTAATCAGTCTTTTAGCAAGTGACTCAGTGGATGGAGACGACCAGTGCCATTCTTCCCCATCCAGCTCCAACTCACGGCCCATCTGCATTGTGTTAGGTCTCCATTGCACCACCATCATTCTCACACACACTCAAACACATAGCCTAGATATGAGCACCCACAGCTGTCTGTCTATTTTAGTCTGGATTTTGACAGCAGTATATCTCTCCCCCCCAAGATCCCCTGTAACAATCCCTGACGCCTTCACCAGAACAATAGCCAGCAGCTCACATAAACCTTTTAAACTTAGAAAGCGCTCAGGCTCAAGAATAGCCCAGCCATTCTGGCGCAATCTCCTGCCACATGGTAAGCCCAGAGAGGACGGACAGAGTTAACAAGGCCTTGAGTCAACACTGACTTAAACAATCCTAGATGCCTGATTCACGTCTATATGTGCAGATGCTCAAAGTTTCAGTTACAATTATTAAAATGGATAGATTCGCCTCTAAATTCTGAACTGCATTTAAAGCCATTGTAAAATATGCATATATACACACATACCTGTGGCCGCACATCTTAATGCACCAGGTAGCTCTGTTGCTTGACCATGTAAACAGCCCATATAAGGCTAATGAACTATATTAATTGCTGGAACAATTCTTAATTCGTCTCATTATTATTAATATAGTAATGATGAGAAGAATGTATTTTAATATAATGTAATTATTGAAAATTGGTCAAAAAACAGTAAAGTCAATGTAATGCTCATCCTTTCTGGCTTATCACTTTATAATGTTTAACTGCTATACATTTACAGTGATTGAAATGATAAAACAGTGAATGGTGACCATGTGCACACCCTCATAACCTCACTTTATCTCTCCATCTGTCTCATTGTCTCTTAACATTCCCTGCATAGGCTTCAGCTATCGTATTTAGTATTTAAATAGTACATATAACCGATAATTAAAATTCTCAGCCCCACTTAAATACACCTGCACTTCTCCACATTCATTTACGGTCTCCTACCGTGGGACAATAGAAACCTTGACAGATTGGAATGGGAAGTGGATATGGGTTAATTCAGTCAGTCTCCCATATATTGCCATGTAAAAGGTCTCTTAACAATTCAAAAGCCCAGGGATTGATAGAAACATCCACATGGGTGACTCAGAAAATCCACATTAGCCGTATCCAACAGTGCAACAACTGCTGGAGAACGCACACACAACAATATATACCTACAGTTCTCATCCCTAGCCTTGTAGTTAGTGAATCTGTTAGCTGTGCTTACAAATGTTGATATTTTAGTTGTTTAAAAATGTTTCCATGTGTAAACTTGATTATATCATCCTATATTATTTAAGACATGTTTGCATGTTCCACTGTCCGACCAACTGTCACAGGAGTTAAGACATAATTTTTGTTTAAAATGAAGAAGGGAGTGGTTGTGAAGCAAAATATTTCCTCCAGTCATCACCTCGCAACGGTGATCAGAGAGATAGTAGCATCATGGTTTAACTAGTAAAGCCCTGTAAGGCTGCTGAAGAATCCTGTCAATTGCTGTATGGCATGGCATGGAAGCAGTGTATATACATTTGTTTTTGTCACAAAAGCCCTTTTACATGGAAATGTTATGTGAGGGCCACAGCAATTCACTGGTTCTTTTCAAACTAATTGTGAAATATGAGACAAGAGTCAGTGCATGCTTGAGGAATTAACAGTTATGGCAGATGAATCAGCTTTGCTTTTGAAGCCACACTGGTTTTAGATATAAGAGGTTATTTCTAGTGCTATGCACAGGTGGCATAGATTCAGAGTGACACAAGAGAGAAGGGGAAGCACTGTATCTATTATTCACTTTATCTTTCTCTTCTGGCTTCTTCTTTAAGCATGAACTGTTCTTTCTTTTTCTCTTAAGGAGCACGATTTAGTTGCTACTGCCATCTATAGGACAACAGACGTACATATGTTACTAAAAACTATGCAATGAATTAATATCTTCTGAGTCCTGTCCATAACTTATTAATATTATGCAATATTGTAATAAACTATATAAGTATATTATTAAGAAACATTTATTTGTATAAGCCTATCGTTTTCATTTGTTGAATAGGTCTAGGCCTATACAAAAATAAATGATTGTGTCCAAGTCCAACCTTACAGATGGTAACAATAGTTTGGGAGAGGAAATGGGTTAATACAATTATTGTTGCTTCTTTAGAATAACTGTGAAATAGTTTGGGATCTCTTTCGAACATTTTAAGGTTTCAGACTTTTTCTTCATTTATTTAAATTTTTTAAAAGATGTGGTAAATAGAAAAATGTGCACAGTTTTATTAATGCATGTTAACTCGTGTTTTATACTAGCCTGACAAGCCAGACCCACATCAAGATTACATTTTACAACATTACATTTGCTGCCGCTAGGGTGCGTCTAGATTTCTAGGCTAGTTTTATACGGTTTATTGTCATATAGCTACGTTCTCTCAGTGGACTAGTATTTTGAAATGGTCAATGTCAGGTGATTATAGTGGTACGTTGTTGCTCGCAGTAGTCAGTGTTATCTTACTTATCAATACGCGTCATTAAACCTACAGTTAACTGATTTATTTGTTTGTTTATCACTCGTCCCGTAATGGCGGAACAGATCACGAGAGAAGATGCGTTGACACGGGAGGGCTTCAGACATGCGTGTCACATTATGCTGTACGGAGACTCTAGTGCCAAACTCTTCGGGAAAACCCCAATCAAACATATAGTACTGGTAAGGAAGAGTGCGCTTACTGTGACCTGCACATTTAGTTGAAGAGTGCTACTACGACAGGTGCACAGGAAGTTAAAAAATAATGTGTGAATGAACGCCCTGACTTTATGAACCTGAGTTCAGATTACTGTTATTCAGATGCAGATGCGCTTTGATGGCTTGCTGGGTTTCCCTGGGGGGTGAGTTCATCTTTCTGCACGAATAAATAAATTAATAAAACTTTAAATTATTTGTTTTAAGTTGCTTATAAATGGACTGTAGTTATTCATGGAGAGTGTATTTTGTTTTATAATCTGTAGATTGGTGAACCCGTCTAAGGAGACGCTGGAGGCGGGGCTTAGCAGAGAGCTTCACGAGGAGGCGGGCGTGGCTGTGCCTGTGGGCGTGGACGATCACATATCCTCCTGCCTGTCTCCATCCTGCCCTCGGCTCATCACGCACTTCTACATCAAGAAGATGACAGAGTCAGAACTGAAAGAGATAGAGAGAGCAGCTGTAACCACAGCCACAGATCATGGTTTAGAGGTAAAATCTCTGTCTATTATTTTCATGTGCGTGTAAATGTACTTACAAACTCTTATTATGCAACTTTCTTGTCGGTCCCCAGGTATTGGGTATGGTTCGAGTCCCACTTTACTTCCTTAAGAATGGAGGTGGTCTCCCCTATTTCCTGTCCCACTCGTTTATCAGTAACTCTCGGGCCCAGCTGCTCTCTGCCCTGAAACACTGTAGGCTGCTGTCCCAGGGGGAGCTGGAGAAGGCTGTGAGACAGGCTGAGCAGATGAGACGCAC
Source organism: Coreius guichenoti (assembly GCA_039654105.1). Classification (NCBI taxonomy): domain Eukaryota; kingdom Metazoa; phylum Chordata; class Actinopteri; order Cypriniformes; family Gobionidae; genus Coreius; species Coreius guichenoti. The sequence continues at coordinate 22,386,490 of CM077178.1, forward strand.
ACACAGCGATGATCCGCACTGACATTAGTTTACACAGCGGTGCCTTTTCACCCCTGGGCCATTACAGCTACATCACAGTAGCCCAACCCCCCCAAGTGCCAGTAGAAACTCCCTATTGTCCTCACCCTACCCTCAGTTCCTGATTCATCCATGTACAGCATGTACTCTCTGTAGATATACTGTCTCAAAGGTGCAGACCTGTTTAATAGAAGCTTAACTGTTTATCATAATTTCACTAAAAATTCATGACCCCAGATTCACTTAATAGGATTGTTATTGTTTGATAAAATAAGTTTTGCATATGTCAATAGTCACTGTTCTACAATATTAGAGCAGAAATGAAGCAAATTAATGACTGAAATGTTGCAATAATTATACCTCAAATAATTTAATTTATTTTTTAATATGATTGCATATAATTTACATATGTTAATGTATTATTTATGCATAGATGCTTAAGAGAGTTGATTGCTATCCTTGTGGCAGTGAAGCCATACTGTTTGATGAATTCATATCAGAACTGTTTATGAAAGTTATATTTGCAAGAGAAATGGTGCATTCTAGTTAGACTAATAAACAGCAAATTACATGTAAGGCTTGTGTCTTTTCTAAATTTGTATCAAAGCTGAGGTTTTTATCACATCACAGTTGCAGTACTTAGAATGGCCACAGAGTTGTGCTAACGGGCTGCCTTATTTGACTGGCACTTTTTCAAACAATTCTTTATATCTGGCTGTAGGATAAAGCTGCAGTGTGTAATTGTACAAATAATAACTTTTTTCAAACACTCCCTTATCTGCTATTAGTTAGCAAACAGACAGTCCCGCTCCAAACTCATACCATTGGTTGCACAATACTCAAACAAACAGCAATGTTTTACTAGAGGTACAGTGTTTACGCTTTTTGGAGAAATTTACTAATGGCTTACTTATTGTTTTACATAACAGTGTACATTAAACATAATAGTGTTTAAACTGTGCCCATCAGTAATGAAGTGAGAGTGCGGTAAGTCTCATTTTAGCTTTTTAAGTATGAATCTCTTCTACATAATTCATGTCTTTCAGAATTCTCATAAACTCCATTATTCAGAGTTCTTTGTTGATTGACTCATGAGATGGATGCATTTTCAGCAATTCACTGTTCTATTAAATGTGGCAATTTCAGCATGAAACTTTTTCTGCCTGTTTTGTTTTGTTTTTTTATTCCAAGCATTTTATTCCTTGCTATACATTCTGGAAAACATACTGCTAACTTCAAGAGAGTCTTATAGAAGTAAGTGGTCTAAAAGTGTGAGACCACTACTGAAAACGTTTATATTTCCCATTTTTTTCCCATTTAATTTTCTAACTCTTTATTACAAATTATATTATCAGCATAAGAATTGGAGTGAACGTTAAAATGAAACATTTCCTAGTTTTTTTTTTTCTTCCATTTAACAGCAGCACTCGAGCTTCATGTATGCCACAAGTTTGTGTGAAACCTGATGATCATGTTCTCCAGTAGGCTTTTTTTTTAGATGATTCAAAGAGCATCTTGAACTTCAATGGAAGAGAGAACATCTGACCCATCTGAATAAAGAGTCACATGCTGCAAATTTGCTTAAAGGGCACATATTATGCCCCTTTTTACAAGATGTAAAATAAGTATCTGATGTCCCTAAAGTGTGTATGTTAATTTTTAGCTCAAAATGCCCCACAGATCATTTTTATAGCATGTTAAAATTGCCACTTTTTGGGGGTGAGCAAAAACACTCCGTTTTTGTGTGTGTCCCTTTAAATGCAAATGATCCTTTCAAGAAGAGGGTGGAGCTTCAAGAGCTCATGCAACAAACAAACAGGACAATCTCATCAGCAGCGGCAGCCTTATGCATTTTTCGGGGGGTGCTTAATAAACTGGTAAACTTTTATCCATAAAACAACTCTGATGAACTGTAATAAATTTCATCATGTAAATAAAGCTCTCCCTTTCATTACTGCCGTGATCAGTGTCACTTTGGAGACTATAAACTGGATCACAAACAGTTAATGCTAATCCGTCAAGTAACAACTTTTTAACAAAACCTGTTTTGTATTGTCCCTTTGTATTGACCCTTGTTCACAAAGCAGTCTGGTGTAAAATGATTTGCGCAGACATAAACAAATTTAGGTATACAGAGGAACATTACCTTCAAAAAACAAAAGTAATCCAGTGTGTCTTCAGCGGCTCTGATGTTGGGAGTACATGAAGACTGTTACGTTCATTCTTACATCCAACAACAAAACACCTGAGTTACTTACGAGACATTCTGGTTGCTACAGCTGCTCCGGCCTGGAGAAAATGGCGGACAGTGTACAACTCGCTCAGGGCGGGGTCTGTCAACAGTCGTGGGCGGGGCCTGTGCAAAGTGACATCACTTTGCCCAGAATGTGCAAACAGCTTGAGACACTGCTTATGATTTATGGGGATTAAAAAAAGAGGAGTGGGTGAATTTTTATCATTATAGGGTGGTTGTGTACACACACTGCCAACACACATTTATGTTCAAACACCATGTAAAAGTGAATTTTGCATAATAGGTGCCCTTTAAATTTTAATTACATTATTTCCTATTAATTGAGGGGTTTTTTTGTTTACATTTTTTTTTTATCAAATAAGCCTCCTCTTTATTTCCAAGTTAAAAAATGATTTTGAATCTCAGATTTTCAGTGTGGTCTCAGACGTTTGAACCTCACTCTATGATCAATGTACATGTTTATGGTCTATGTCATTGCCACGTTCTGCAGTCCATCAGCATCTCTGAACAGGAGCTTTGTTGATGTGTTCATCAGACCACAGCAGGTGAAATCAGCTTTGTTATCTCCACTCAGTGTTCATTTGCATCGCTGCATGTGCAGTTTTGAGCATGCGAGGCTATGAGTACGTGTTTGAAGCCAGAGACCTGAAGTAGGTCAAAGCTGTGAGGACTGACTGACCAAGTGGAAACTGAACTGTCCCCAGGGAGGACGTGCCGGAGTAGTACGGGTTGATGCGAGAAGAGGGGCAAATATAGAAACAAGTGTATCAGAGGCAGCGCCGACCATGTTAAACTGCATATATGGTTGCTACCTGCTGGGCCTTATAAGTCGCTTCTTGTATTGCACAAATCTGACAACCTGTTATAATGTTCACGTCACATCATGACTTCCCCCCAGCCACCCTTATAGTGGAGTCGCCTTTCCAAGCACTCATCATGGGTGGGGTGATGGTTCCCGTAGACCATTCGTTTGCCACAAGGGAGCTTGAGCATGTGCAACAATCCTTGTATTATATCCATGATTTTATAAGTCCTTCTTGACCAACTGCACACAGCATCACACATTTATATTGTTTATGCTCACTGAACGCATGTATAGTTGTGTTGAGAGTGCACTCTGTTTAATATTGCGGCCTCTGCACTGAATTTCTCTTTAGGGATCAATAATCATCAATCTTTTTATATCTAGTGAGATTGAGCTGCACTGCAGATGTTTCTCTCAGCTGTGTGTGTTTCTGTCTGGTTGTGTGTGTAAATATATATTGTCTGTGTGTTTGTGTGTGTATGTTTCACATTATAGGATTTAGGGGGCTTAATTTCCCTTTATTTGTCACATCCTGGGGATTTTATAGTGAGAGAAAGAGAGCGAACACAGGCTTAACCCGAGAGAGGAAGGAAACAAGCACAGGAAAGATGGGGGAGGTGAACTTCTCGTTACACACTCTTAGAAAAAAAATGTTCAATGGGTTTCAATATAGAACCCAAGGGTTCTTGACTCAGTTTTAAAGAACTGTTTATGCAAAAGGTTATTTTGGTTACACCAGTTTTTCTTCTGATGATAAAGTATGTTTATAAGCTCTTAAGTTCATGAAATGTATTCAAAATGAAAACAAAATTAATTCAAACTAAATCCATAAAATGATCTTATGATGGGAACCCCTAAAATAACCCTATATGATGCACCTGACAGAACCATTTAAGATTCTAACCTTTTCTTCTAAGAGTACCTAACTCAGAACAGGAATTTCACTTGCATACAGTCGGCCAGAAATATTCAACTATTTATTCAATTAAATATTTATTAAATGTTAAAACACAAAATGTAAATGATTACATTTACATTGTATTTTCTCATTTTAGACGTTAAGGGGATAGTTTACCCATAAATGTAAATTCTGTCATAATTTATTTTACACTCTTGTCATTCCAGTATGACTTACTTTCTTTTTGTAGATAATTTTTTTTTTTTAAAAATGCCTTTTTTTGTTGTCCATATGGAAGTCAATGGTAACCAAAACGTTTTTGTTACCAGCATTCTTCAAAATACCTTCTTTTGTGTCCAGAAGAAGAAAGAAAGTCCTACAGGTTTGGAATGACATGAGGATAAATAAATACTGAAATAGTGTTATTTTTGTTTTGTTTTTTGCCATCCCTTTAAAGGCACACTATGTAGTTTTTCACCACCAGAGGTTGCCTATTCAAAACTGTCGTAACTTGATGACGCCGAGATTGAGCGCGGAATCTTGGGATATGTCGTCTTCACCTCACAGCTGGTGGAAAAGAATCGGGACAGGACATCATGTTGAAGTATGAAGTATGAAGTATGAAGTATGAAGCAGAGCATGGCCGAGTGCTGTGGGAGCTGAATGAGGCCGCTGGAGCGATTGCTATTGAGAGACGAGCGCGACACATGGCGACAGCAGCGGAACTTTTATTATGCCACAGTTGCCGCTTCCAGTCAAGCGTATGTGGGGTAACGCAGCGCTGTTTTATCATATTAGATACATTTGAGTGTGTTGAAAATTATGTTAGAACGTTACTGTGTATTTGCTCCACGGCTGCTATGAGACACTTGTTGCACACTGCAGTAAGCTAGATCGATATTAGAATATCATATTAATAAATGCTGGATGGCTTGTGTTGCTAAATGGCAAGCAATTCATTTTAAAACATATTGTATGACGGAGAAAATGCTGTATTACTGTACAATAATTCGTTTTCTGTCTATAAATGTCTCCAAACAGTTTGTCTAATAAAACATAGGCCTAATATATTAAAGCTTTGGTTTTTCCATGGTTTCTACAAAATAAAACCGGAAATTGAGAGTAACGTGGGTATGATGTCATTGATAGGCGACACAGACACGGTCTGTGTCCTGGTTAAAATTGCTTATTTCTCTGGATTTAAAAATTCTTGGAAACATTTGGGATAATGTAAGTAGCCTACACAAGTCAACAAAATATATAACACTGTTCTAGTGTTTTTTTACGGTGGCCGAGAAGTGCAAAACAAATCACAATTTAATTAAAATAACAAATTATAAACACAATGGCAAGTCCAAAAAACAAATTAACAAGTTAGGAAACACAATAACAATTCCGGAAACAAAATAACAAATCAGAAAACACAATGACAAATCTGAAAACAAAATAACAAATCAGAAAACACAATGACAAATCTAAAAACAAAATAACAAATCAGAAAACACAATGACAAATCTGAAAACAAAACAGCAAGTCAGAAAACAACGACAAGTCGGACAAAACGGAAAAGGTAGGTATATGTGGCGAATGGGAATACTGACCGCTGATTGGACGAGACATCTGTCAATCAAGACATACAGAACGTACAGCAGGCGTCGGCAGGAGAAAGTTGATTTGCGTGTGCGTGTGTAAATATTAGAGCCGTCTCTTTTTTACAGGCTACTTTAGTGCGATTAATTATGGAGAAAGAAAAACGTTTCATATTAAATATGCCTACCACTGTCTGGTTGAGTCAGACAAAATTACAAAACCCGATCTGATAAGTGAGAGAGTGGCGTGTAGAGTAAGAACAACAGATTTAGCTTTTAACGCGAGCAAGAGTCTCTCCTTTTCACGATCCCTTTCTTTTCCCTATACCCATCGCTTATCAGCTTGGAGAGGCATTTTATTTTAAGTAAAAATAAAGTGTCTAACAGGTAGCCTACTTAATAGACCTACAATATGATAATCTATTTGCAGTAAATGGCGTCTTGCACATCTAGAATAGCCTCTGCCAACTTTAAATCAAGAAAAGTTTCCATTGGCAAGGAAATGGAATTTACACAATGCATTTACACTGCATGCTATAAGAGTAATGTTTTGTTTTATTGTATTGATATAGCCTATGAAATTATTTTAAATGAAATTATAGGCTATGCACGTTTTTGTGTGTGCGTACGTTCGTTTTTCGGAATCACACATACACACATTTGAGAAACGATCTTAGATCAAACGTAGGACAGTTTCTACGCAACATTATATAAATGAGGCCCCTGGAATGCATTATAACTGCTTTCTAATAGTGTTTTTGTTTGTTTTTTGCAAAGTGAGTGACATAATAATTTTAGCTCGCAGCTTTGCAGATCATTAAAAAAACAATTATTATCGTAGACGATACATCTCTAATATTTACACATGCACACGCGAATCAATTTTCTCCTGCCGACGCCTGCTGTACGTTCTGCATGTCTTGATTGACAGATGTCTCGTCCAATCAGCGGTCAGTATTCCATTCGCCACATATACCTACCTTTTCCGTTTTTTCCGACTTGTCGTTGTGTTTTCTGATTTGTTATTTTGTTTCCGGAATTGTTATTGTGTTTTCTTACTTGTTAATTTGTTTTTAGACTTTCCATTGCATTTATAATTTGTTGTTTTGTTTTTGAATTTGTTATTTTGTTTTCATAATTGTGATTTTGTTTTGCACTTCTCGGCCACCGTAGTTTTTGGATATTTTAATCTTACATATTGCAATATGCAAATGGTATTTTTACAGGAGGATAAAAAAAAAGATATATAGAACTGCCTTCTAAATTTATTAGCCAAGCATATTTATGTTTCAACAACAAATTTAACGACTCTGGCACATTTACAAGTCACGACCCACACTCAACACTTCTCAGTATCCTTAGTGGTTGCTGTGATGAGTAAAGGCTGAAGGCTGAGGCTGAGTAAATTGTAGGGCGGTTATGTGGGCACTATTTCCTGTAAGGTGTGAACTCATCTAAAACTCGTTATACCCTGCTCTTATTGTATGCATAACAATAATGGAGCTATTGAGCTACATAAATATTTGCACATTCAGTGCATACTAGATGTGACAGATAAGTCATTAGAACATGACTGCGCGCGCGTGGTGTACGTTCACACCGAACGTGTTGCATTTAAAAACGAGACGCTGCGCAGTATAATGGATTGGGAAATGACGTTTTAATAAGTTAGACGGTGCATGTTTACAAAGAAAAACAACAACAACAAAACAGCGCAGTGTAGCGGGAAAAAGCCGTTCTGGGTAAACCGGCCATTACAGTGCCAGCAGGTGTGTGTGTGTGTACGCGTCGGACATTGTTTGTTTATCACCCAGCTATAGCTCTTACCCATTCATTCCCTTTTGGATTGGCATAAGCATCAGTTTTATAGCTCATCTGCAAGAGCATTAAACAGATTCATGACTGTACGTGTGTTTATGTGTGCAGAGAAAGGGGGGCTGGTAGTCCCCGAGCACAATGCAAGGTCATAAGAGAAGCATTTCATGGCCACCGAAAGGGAATATTAGGAATGAGAGATGGAACAAAACGGGAGGGGGGAAAGAGAACAAGACAGCATATTCATATCCATCCCTGTATTTATAGTAAGCCTGCGGGGAGGGGGGCGAAGAGGGCGTGGCTTCGGTTATGACATTCTCTCTGATTGCCTGAGAGCGGAGGAGACAGAGAGAGAGAGGCTGTGTTTCAGCATGCTCGTGTGGTGTGCATGCATGTGTGTGTGAACCAAAGAAAAGGAACTGTTTTCTAGCATGCATGCTTGTGTGTGTGTGTGCGCTTCCACCTTATTTTGAATGCACTCCTGAGAGAGAGAGAGTAGAATAGAATGTCTCAGAGGCGGTGAAATCAAGCTGGCTGCATGAAATCTGTGTGACTCAAACGCAGTGTCCAGCGAGAGACAGATCCTAGGAGAATGAGGTAAGACATGGGCTTTCTTTATTATTTATGACTATAAATTCACTGTGTATTCCTCTCAGCATGACCGGTTGTATGTTCTCCCTCCATCTCCTCACACACGCAGTGGAGGCTCACTGACATGTTTGTGTGTGTATGACAGCGAGTATTTCGTAGTTGCATGCATTATCCCCTCAATAGGATGATTGTGTGTGTTTTTGGCAGATCCGTCCAAACGCTTCGTGCTTTTGCATACATGACTGGTTGTGCGCATGAATGCCACACAGCGAGAGAAAGACACTAACTGACGGGCTGCTTCCTCTTTCAGGGTGTCTCAGCAGCATTGATTGTTATCAGGCAGTCTGTCCCACCTCTTTGCTTCAATCTTCCACCTCATCACCTCCCCTCTCACCTCCTCTACCTCTGTGGTGTTGTCATTTGGCTGAGGGTTTCCCTGTCTGTCTCTCTCTTCCTCTTGCCTTTCATTTTTACACTTCAAATCAACCTTAAAGAGATAATACACCTTGAAATGAAAATTCTGCCATTGTTTAGTCACCCTCATGTTGTTTCAAACCTGTATGACGTGTCTTTCTTCTGTCATGTAAGGAGATGTTTGGCAGAGTGTTCATGCTGCCCTTTTCCATACAGTGAAATTAAATAACGACCAGGGGTTTTTAGACATCAAGTATGAGAAAAAAATAAAAAATAAAAAACCAACCCTATAAAAGTAGTCCATATGACATGTGCACTATATTCCAAGTCATATGAGAGCGTTTTGATAAAATACGCTACCCTCGCTCTCAAATCTCAGTTATGGGATTTAAATATTCAAATATTAAACACATACAAATATTCAAATCATATATTCATATTCAAATTTGGCGTCACGACTTGTTACAAGACACACAAGGTCCAGTTACATTTTGCATCACTGGTGTCAAACCTACATGTACATGAATGAAATTTAAAGGGAGAATTCATCCCAAAATGAAACTTCTGTTATCATCTGTTCACCCTCATGTCGTTCCAAACCTGTATGACTTACTTTCTTCTGGAGAACACAAAACAAGATATTTGGATGAATGTCTTGTCCATGCCATCAAAATTAATGGGGTCGAAAACAACTCTGGATTGTATGGCCATAAAAAAGCACTGAGATATTTTTCAAATTATCTTCTTCTGTTCCACGGAAGAAAGACATACAGGTTTGAAATGACATGCGGGTGTTTTGAGAGCTAAATAATGACTTGCATTTCTGTCTGTTTTTCACACAAGCGATTGTACAATATGACTTATAAGACACATGAGTCATATGGACCACTTTTATAGTCCTTTTTTGCCATTTTTTTTAGCTTGACATTTTCTGGTTATTATTCACTTTCATTTAATGGAAAAGAGAAGTATCATAATTCTGCTAAACTTCTCCTTTTGTGTTCCATGGAATAGAGAAAATGATATAGGTTCAGAACAATGTGAGGATAAGTAAACAATGACAGAGTCGTCATTTTGGGGTGAACTAACCCTTTAAATGCTGATATGTAGCAGTTGGGATAGATGCTCCCTAGAAAGGGGGTTTGAAGGATAGATGTATGTGTCTTCAGAGGCAAAACTTGGCAGATAAGCAGGGATGAAATGCAGGGAGATGAGAGATGTGTCTTACTTGGCCTGTACCCACAAAGAACATCACAATGTCAGACTTCAGGGGAAGTGCAGGAAAGAATACAGTGACTTGAGCTTCTTAATATGGGATTAGAGTGTGTGTGTGTGTGTGTGAGAGAGCGTGTCCGTGTGTGTTTTTATGTACACATGCTGAAAAGGAGCGACAGTGCAGGAAAGGGAGTCGTGATTGTCAGATAAGCAGTCTCATCTCAGCATGACCTCTACTCAGCTCCTACATTTAATGCTCTGAGCTGTCCCTCAAAGCTCTGCTATCTATCCATTCTGTCCAGAAGAAAACTGTATTTCTCAGAAGTTGCTCTTTCATAGCTCAAGTGAGTTATGGGAGATGATAGTAATGTTTGTAAAGACATTTATAATTTCTATTCCAAATAAATGCTGTTCTTTTGAACGTTCACTTCATCTAAGATCAGTTTTAACAGAAATATTAAGCAGCATAACTGTTTTCAACATTGATAATAATAAGAAATGTATCTTTAGCAGTAAATCAGCATATTAGAATTATTTCTGAAGGATCATGTGACACTGAAGACTGGAGGAATGATGCTGAGAATTCAGCTTTAAAAGGATAGTTCACCCAAAAATGAAAATTACCCCCTGATTTACTCACCCTCAAGCCATCCTAGGTGTATATGACATTCTTCTTTCATATGAATACAATCAGAGTTATATTAGAATATGTCCTGGCTCTTCCAAGCTTTATAATGGCAGCGAAAGGCAGCCCAAAATTTGAAGCCCAAAAAAGTGTATACATCCATTATAAAAGTAATCCACACGCTCCGCGGGGTTGATAAAGGCCTTCTGAAGCGAATCGATGGGTTTTTGTAAGAAAAATATGGACCGCCTTCCGTATTCAACTTACGGAAAAAGCGTAACTGGCACGACGATGATGTCGGGGCGAGAGGCGCTACATTTTGTTGAAAAGTTGAAGTTCCGGAATATATAAGTTCGTAAGTAAAAGTTCCGCCGGAAGCTAGATATTTTACTTTATAACGTGTTAAATATGGATTTTTTTTTTTTTTTTTTTTTTACAAAAACCCATCAATTCGCTTCAGAAGGCCTTTATTAACCCCCGGAGCCGTGTGAATTACTTTATAATGGATGGATATTTATAATGGATGGAGGTCATTATAACAAATCATTCTGATGACAGACTTTGGCTCAGGCATTTCAGAATGATCAAACCAACATTTCAGATGCTGCGTGATGCGATTGGTCTGCTAGTTAGTCCAGTTATCCAATCGCATCCACTATTCAGAGAGGGATTTATTCAGTAAAGTGTTTCCATTGTAGTTTGTGTATGTCTTCTTATCAGATAAGAAAATGTACGCACCTCAATTTTTTGAGCACACTTTTTTATGTGCATTTTTACGCATGTTTCCATCCAGGTTTTTTTTTTAATGTGATATCCCAAAATGTGCATAAAAATAGGTGGATGGAAACATAGCTATTGTTGAGATCTCTTCTAAATCTCTGAGTGAGATTACTGCTCAGATAACAATTTTTGGTTCCCAGAACGTTCTGGGAATGTTTGTTTCTGGTTCCCAGAACAGACATCCTAACGTTCTCTATTGGTTAGCCAGGAAATTTTTCTTTACGTAAATAGAATGTTCCCTGTTGGTTTGGAGAACGTCCCCCTAACCTTCCCAGAACGTTCCCCTAACCTCTTTACTCCGATATCATTTACCCTGCTGTACGTCAGTAATCATCCAGCACTCCCACGTCCTATATGGTATAAGCGGCATGGAAGACGGATGAATGGACGTCAATACAAAAAGACAACCAATAGAGAACGTTCCCAGAACGTTCTTATTTAGTTCCCCCAAAAAATAACCAAACGGGAACCATATGGGATCTTTAGGGGAACGGTCTGTGTTTACTGGGTGGACCCTTTCCTCAGAAGAAAAATAGGAGACTTAAAGGGTTAGTTCATTAATTACTCACCCTCATGTCATTCCAAACCCGTAAGACCTTAGTTCATCTTCGGAACACAAATGCCGATATTTTTGATGAAATCCGAGAGCTCTCTGTCCCCTCCATAGTCAGCAATCTAATTAACACTTTGAAGGCCCAGAAAGGCAGTAAAAACATAGTTAAAATCGCCCATGTGACTCCAGTCGTTCAACCTTAAAGTTATGAAGCGACGAGAATACATTTTGTGCACACAAAACATTTGTGTTCCGAAGATGAACAAAAGGTCTGATAGGTTAGGAACGACATGAGGGTGAGTAATTAAATGACAGAATTTTCATTTTTTTGGGTGAACTAACTTTAATCACATTGCTGACTAGGAGATACCATTGAGATTCTACAAAGATCTAATTTATGATGTTTCATCCCTATGGGCAGCCATCAGAGCAAGGCATATCAATCAACTTATTAGTCTCAGGCCATATTCGCTAATTGCCTTTGCAGAAATGCACTTTATCATAGTCCATAACATGTATGTTCAGAATTATGCTCACTTTATTGGTGCTTGGTGCATTTATGATATTATTTACTACATTAATTAGGTCAGACACACATTTGTAGCTTTACGAGATCACGAGTGTGAGGACTAACTGTGTGACGGATGTGGTATGTGTTATCACTGGTCACATCACATGAGTTGTGTACTGTTGTGTAGGTATGATGTTGAGGTTTACTGTTGTGTAATTAGACAAGTCGGTTTGTTGTTTCCATTTTGAGTGGCGTTTAATGTTATGGGTATGGGTTTCACTTCATAGTGTGACTTGAGTATTGTGTTGGCATAATTGCAGAAAAGAGTTTGCGGGTGCTGCTGGGAAATATACATTGTGTGTTTTAACTGTTTGTTTTGTATGTCCACTACCGTTCAACAGTTTATGGTTTTTTATTAAATAAATGAGACTTCTTTCAAAAACATAAAATAATCTTTTGAAGGATATGTCTACATCCACAGCTTGTGACCCAAAAACATTTTGTTGTCATTCTCTCTCATTCTCACCACCATCATGTTTTTTTTCCTTGGAATACAAAATGAGATATTAGGCAGAATGTTGATGCTGCCCTTTTCCATGTTGTCAAAGTGGAGGACAAATTACAAAAAAACAAACAAGGACCATTAAACTAGTCCATACACTCATATTCTATTAACAAAGTCTTTTGAAGCCATACTGTAGCTTTGTGTGAGTTGTCTATCTGTCAAGGCAAAATGTGCCTTGAAAGTCATATTTGACAGCCATAGTTACCACTTACAAAAAAGCGCAGCTTAGACATTCAGCTAATTATCTTTTTTGTGTTCCACTGAAGAAAGATAGGTTTAGAATGAGTGTAAATGTACTTGATCATTCATATTTGGGTGAGCTATCCCTTAAGATAAATATTTAGTGATGCATTACATTCAGCCCTTAATATTTGTGCCTTTGTCCGTGGGGCAGGAGCATCACTCCATGGAAATGAGAGAGCACAGCGGTGTGTGTGTCTATGTGTGCGGGGTCCCTGTGGTCCTCTGCTCTGAGAGATAAGACCAGAGCTCAGCTTCTTCCCAGCCTCCACTGGGAGCGTAAAACAGGATTGATCCCATGGATCTCCAATTCCCCTCAGTTTCTTTAACTCAATACCAGCAGACAGATCAAGTTTAAACAGGCACATTCACTCAGTCAGGACACCGGAGTGGTTTCACACAGGCATTCCACTGCTGGATCAATATATATGCTTACTTATGTTTAGCTGACAGATTTCAAGGGGGCCCTCAGCAACAACCTGCACTGGGGCCCTGGATACCCCAGCTATGGGCCTATATATAGTAGATTTGCTTATTTGTGAATTGCTAAATGCATTATGCAATCCGATGACTGGACACCATGGTTTTTTATTTTATTTTTTTTTTATATAGAAATGCAGCCTTGCATTTTATTTGCCTGAAATATCAGATTAGAGTTAACTATTTAAAATGTTTCAATCTTTTCTGCAAAATAGAGAAACCACTGCCAAGAGTATATATCAAAGAAGCACTGGCATTGGGCAGTGCTGGCATACACTAATGCAATAGAATTCAACCCCATTGTGCACAAATCCGATTCAACTCCTGTGAATCAATAATAGCATTATCATAATGAAGTCTCTGCTGAGCTCTGATTGGCTGGCTTAGGCTTTTGACCTCTAAACACTTAGATGGAGGAAGTGAAGAGCAGACTGTCATGACCGCTCAGTGACGGAGAGTGCATGATGTGCCTTTTACATGGAATCAGTTGACGAGGAAATGTGTTGCCTAAAAATAATGTTTATACTATTTGAATTATGGGTAAAGTGCAATATTTATTTATATAGTTTTTGCTATTGTTACATGAAACACTTTGTGCTCATGTGACAGGGCTAAAAAATGAATTGGTGCAGCATTTACTTTGAAACAATTTCCACTCAGAAATTGCTAGTAAATTTAACAAATAATAATACAAAGAAAGCTGAAAGAAAATTTAACAAATAATTACAAAGAATTGGCAAGTAACAAATTGAATTAAACCTGAAACTTTGAAAACGTTGAAAAATCATTTAGTACTGCAAGGATACTAGTTGATTTTACTACATATGTTACATTATATTATTAGTATATAAATTATATATTATATTGATAATTATTATAATTTTTTATTATAATTTTATTTTTTAATTAATTTAATTAAATATATTGCATCCAAAGGCCTAAAACATGTTTTCCCAAACTGGGATTTGTAATGAAAAGCTAATAATTTATTAAATCATAAAAATATACAATTAAAATAAATAACAATCAAAGTAAAACATTTGCTAAAAAAGATGAAATATGTTATGTTTACTTGCGTGTCATGCGACCATTAACAACATCAGAGAACTGCGAACATGCAATTTAAATATTAACTTAAAATCTCAGGGGGTACTTCAAGTAAACATTTTACATCAAAACGGTTTGGCTTACAAAAAAGGTTGTAAAAACACATATGCACACCAACACATTTAAATACATACATGAGACAAATTACTTGATCTTTAAATCTTGAGGCCCATTTGTTAAATGTATGTACATTAACTCACAATGTGCCGAACTTTTCTTTTTGCATTTCTCAGGTTACATGCAAAGAAACTCACCATGATGTGTGGTACTCTAAATTCTTAATGCACAGTGCTGGAGCTGCACTCCCTAGTCTGACTATGACGGTGTGTGTTTGTGCCGAGAGCCATGATGACTCAGGTCCCTCCACCCTCTCATAAGACCAACGGCCATCACTGGCGCAACTCACAGGAACCCCTGCGCAGTTCAGGCTGCCATCCTGCAACAAACATTCAGTCACGTAGCTTGTCTAAGACAGAGTCAGAGCTATGTCAGATTTTCCAAAAAAAATCCTCCCTTCATTTTCTGAGTTATTAGCTCAAGCTTTAGGCTAGTGGTTTTCAGCTGGTGGGTCGCAAGTCGCGACCCAAAAGTGGGTCATGGGTTTGTCTGATTAGATTGCAGACAGCATTGAAGATGCTAAATGCAAATAATAAAATGCAACTAACCACATAATTGTTCATAGTTAGGATAGCAAAATAAACAGGCTTCCTAAAAAAGAAGAAAACAGTTCCTATATTGTTTGTTGTTGATATCAAAGGCTGTGTGTCCAATCAGATACTATTTTTGATGCAAACTGATCTGTCTTGGTGGAAGCAGCCAGATTAGGCAGGTGCCAACATGGACAGGGTGCATTGTACAAAAATAAATGTTTTTTGGCACTCTGTTGGGTTGACGCTTGACATCCAGTGTGAAGTACTGTAAAACTGTTGAGAACTTTTTTTTAAGTAGTAAAATGTGTGGATACTTAACTTAGGATTGACAGGATGTCTTCATGTGAGATTCTTTCTGAATCACACACACTATAGAAGACAAACAGGATGTGGGCAGATGTGCTCTTTTTGCTTAACCGTTTTTGTCTTCTGGAAGTGCCCGTGACACGTCATATTGAACGTTTTTTTCTCTCTTCTTCTCCTGTCTCTCTCTTATCTTGTATTTACTTCCATATTCCATTTATGGTTTGTTTCTGTCTTGTACATTTGTCACACCTTCTTACCAAACTTCTCTTCCTTCTGTCTCTCTCTCACTGTCTCTTCCAGGCAAGGACAATCACATTTAACCACTGTCTCAGGAAACAGAACTAGAAAACTATCAGTCCCCTGCAACGTTCTCTGCTATAAACACAAATCTTTAAATGCACAAGCTCAGTGCTGAGAGAGAATTGCTTGGATTGGAACTCCCTCCGTGTTCACAAACACACACACTCACACACAAACATACACATGCACACAGAGACTTCCCTGTTCCTTTCTGCTGAGGGCACAGATTGAAAGACCAAAGAGAGTGAAAAGGTTTTTCTTTCGTAGCCCAGTATGAACTTAAGACCGAACATGACATGTCTGTCTATAATGGAAATATAAATAATTTTGCTAAATAAAAACGCCAATACGGAATTAGAGTATTTTCTTCGTGAAGAGGAACAAAATCTGTGCGTGATCATCTCAGACTGTGAGCCACTGTGAACAAGTCAACAGGAGCGCTACACCAGCAAAGGAGACCATGACATCACATGGAAAACTGAGAAAGGAAAAGGGGAGTCTGGCGGAGTATGAGACTCAAATCAAAGGTAAGGGAAATCAATTTGATCTCATGCTCTCTTTCTTTCACTTGGCTAGGTAGTACAGACTAATGTACATCTCAAAATGTAATGTGTGTTCTATGTGTGAGATGTAGGCCTGCGCTGTGATGTATTTATAGGCAGTATTAGGGATGCTGTCTTCCCTCAGCCAATCATCTTTGAGCCCCAGGCCAGAGCCACTAGTACAGGGGGATACAAATTCATCAGTTTATGCCTCTTTTTGTGCTGAAAACCATCCATACATGTTCTCTTTCCCTTCTATATCTTTGCTCAGAGGTGCGTGGGCAGCTATCAGAGCAGCTAAAAATCCTAGACGCGCAGCTGGAGGTCAAGACACAGCAGCTGCAGGATCTAAGCGAGTACCTGCGCAGACGGGGGGAGATTGAGGCAGAATATGCCCGCTCTCTGGAGAAACTCAGTGAGAAGTTCACAGTGAAAACCAAGAGGTACCCACTTTTAGCATTGATGGGTGGATGAATGGATGGATGGATGGATGGATAGCTGGTAGGGCTGTCAAAAACTAAATTAAAATTTTATACTTGAATATGACTAATATATTCAAATTATATAATCAAATTTAAAAGGCATAATTTCAGTTAGGGGGAAAACGCTTTTGGCTTATCTCCCGAGGCCATAAGAGAGCGCAATGAGCAAAATATTAATGCACCACATTAAATTGTTTATTCAAAGCAATGAAATAACATGACTGCCTTTACAAAAAAAGGGCATAATCTTTAAACTAACGTTTATAAATCAAATATCATTTTGTAAATTGCACAAATAATTATTAACAAAATTGCATCATGTTTTACTGCAAAAACTTTAAATTCGACAAATATTCGAAAGTCGATTTTTCATTTGTCAGCCCTAATAGGTGGATGGATGGATAGATAGATAGAGGATTTGTTCAAACACACCATTTCATTCAGTAACCAAATAAGTGACTGTATTTGTGAGTGAGTCATTGAATCGTTCTCTCACCAATTTGTTCAAAAACACTGATCCACTCAGGAACACCACTACTGTGTTGTTGCTCTGAGATGTGCAACGGCTGCGGCTTCGTTCTGAAATATTTTCATTGGCATAGCAAAAGTAACTGGCAATATTGTGTCTAAAATGTGAGCTACTCAATATTGACTGTTTGTTTAATTGTTTTTCCATGTAAACATGCACTTTATGGATGTCTTTGACCATTACGCCATATCTAAATCAACTGTGTATCATTTGTAAGCTGTTAATGTTATTTCTGTGTTTTACCATCTCTAGACCCCTTCGTTCTGTGCGGCGAGTTTTTACTACTACTCAGCTGCATTTTTAAACTCAAGAATCCATTCTATATATAAATATATGCATTACTATGCAGGAGTCTTAGGCACGTTAGTATTTTCAACCAAAAAAAAGCCATTCAGTAGGAATGGAAATATCAGTTTCCAAAATTTCCAAACATTACTTTTGCTATTAATTGTAATAATCCAGTGATATTTTTGTATGCAAAAGGAGTGTGAAAACAGCCAGTATGCTACACATGGATTAATTACCTGGTGAAACACAAGACTTCTCTCTGGTGACGTATGCCAGACTACTCCAATCATTAGTCTGCTTAAAACTGCTAATTTCTTACTATCAACTGCAAGCTCGCATTCAGAGCTGCTTTCGTTCAATCAACAAACTACTGATAGAACCAAGTTCCTGCTTCCCCGGCATACATTTTTCAATATTTTACATATTGTGACATACTTCATGTTTCACACTGAAGTACGTCACAATATGGATGAAAAGATCTGTTGCTACTTCTATTAGATTGCGACTTTAACCATCTCTTTCATTCTCTCTGCTCCTGTCTTTCTGTAGGAAGGAGCAGTTGGACCTGTCAGTGGCTCAGTGCTGGTCTGTTCTGCTGACCCAGACCAGGCAGGAGAGCAGAGATCACAGTTCACTGAGTGAGCTCTGCGGCAACACGCTCACGCAGAGGCTCGCACACTGCATAGAGGACACACACCGCCTGGCAAAGCGGGTACAGAATCCCCGCTATATTACCAGCTGCGACATCAAATTTTTCCCTCTTTCTCTTCCTCTCTTATTTACCACCAAGAAACACTCCCACACAAAACACAGCCAAAGCATCTTCCTTATTTGACACACTGACTCTTATTCTCTGTTTCAGAGCAAGGAGGTGGGACTCCAGATGCAGGATGAGCTCTTGAAAGTCACCACAGAGATGCAGACGGTAGGTCGGAGGCTGTTTTGCTGTGAACATGCTAAATTTACACTGAGCATGCTCTAGTGAACTGAAATAGTCCAAATGGCATCAGCTTTGAATTACATAATCTCACTGCGGCCAAAGACAGCATGATTAAACTTGACTAAATACCACATGATGCGCATATTTGCTCATGCATTCACGAATTAATGTGTCTGCATGTCTTTCTATAGACCTCAGTGCATTTTGGTCCATCCTGTAGCACAAAAAGCCCATGTGCACTGCCCCCCTGCTTTCCAGAGCTCCTTTTTCTAGCTGTGCTTGGGTTAGAGCTGCAAGATCAAGCCTACAGACCCTGGCTGACAGCAGCTGTGTGCTCTCTACCCTCCAGTAGACAAACAGCTTGCCTACCACAAGTGTCTTGGCTCTGTGATATTTTTTGTTTGCACGTATGTCTTTTTGCAGTCTTACAAGGTTTTTAATGTCTCTGAAAATAAATGCGCTAAGCTTGATCACAAAAAATAGGGCTTTATAAGAGTGTGTAAAATAGGATTTAATTGAGTATGTCACATTGGCAAGTAGTTTTTTTTTATCTTGTTTTATTTATAAATCAAACAGTAAGCTTAAAATATATACCCCTGGTTTCACAGACAAGGATTAAGCCTAGTCTCAGACTAAAATGCATGTTTGTGTGCTTTTAGAGCTTGAGCTGTTTTAACTGACAGAAACTTGCACTGGCACATCTTAAAATATGTCAGTGCCATTGTTTGTCTCAAGATATGTTTTTTTCTAAGACACTTTTATAAAAGCTACTTAAATGTCCTAATTGAACTAAGGCTTAATCCTGGCTTAATCTAAAACCTGTCTGTGAAACCGGGCCATGGTTTGTTATGTTAAGTAATAAAAAAAGATTTGCCCATGGAGTAAAAATAAACGTATTCATAATAATAATAATAATAATAATAATAATAATAATAATTCTTTTTTTTTAAATCTATTTTTATCCATAGATCTAACAGTAAGCTTCAAATGTCTGGCTTATTATGTTAAAAACAATAACTGCATTTATTTTCCCATGAATAAAACAAGATATTGTTATGTTATCTTGTTTTATTCATGAATCTAACAATAAACTTAAAATATCTTGATTACGTAAAAAAAAATAAAAAAATGATTTGCACATGGAGTAAAAATAAACAGATTTTTTATTAATATTATTATATATGAAAGTATCTTAATTTTACACAATTTTCTTTCTCAAGTAAGTTTACCTTGTTATAAAGATGTTTAGATATTACTGGAAAACGACACAAATATGAATTGAGAAAATGATTTTTTTTTTCTGTGCATCTCTTACAGGCTTTAAAGACTTATCATCAGTACCACATCGACTGTCTGGCTGCTGAAGGAAAGCTCAAAGAGGCCACACGACTGGAGGAGAAACAGACGGGCAAGTCAGCTGACCTCGGGCTCAGCCAATCAGGGGGGCAAAGGCGCAGCTCTGTGAAAAAAATGGAGAGACTGATGGAGAAGGTAAAAGCGGTGGTTTATGAAAATGTAACATCCGGAGCTTTGCTCTGTGAATATGGCACAGGAAGAGCAAGATCTCACTTTATCTCTAACACCCCGGTTTCCACTGTACATGTGTTTTCTTTACAGAGACAAGGGAAAGTACAGGAAACTCAGCTGAAGTGCACTAAAGCTCGTAACGACTACTTGCTCAACTTGGCAGCAGCTAATGCCTCCATGAATAAGTACTATCTACAGGACATTTGCACTCTGATTGATGTGAGTCTAACACACTGCTGTCCCATTACCATCTGTCTAGACACTCTTTAACACGTGGTTGTTTTAGTTCCCTTTTCATTTTGAATTGACCTCTCATCAAAAAATAGCACACACCATTCTGTCTAATGTATTTACGGTATGCAGAATGTATCCATTGAGAGAACACTAGAGAAACACTAGACACTAGAGACCGTCTACACTACCAGTGAAAAAAAGTATGAACACACTTGACTGATTTATGTTTCTCATGGTCTTAAACAGCTTTTGATCTAAAGATTTATGCTTAAAAGCTTTAAAAGACAAATATAAATAGGGCCTATGAATTTAATGAATGAGTAGGAGCAGAAAGATGAAAGAAACAAGCCAACACATATCCATCATACAGCATACATACAGCACCTCATGAAGTCACTAGATAGTTCCCACACTTCCATTTGTTTTATTTCATAGTTTCAATGACTTCACTATTGTTCTACTTTTTGATAGCTAGTGTGAATCTTTTGTAGCACTGTTATCTTCAGTTCTTAAGTCAGCTCTGAAATATATCAGATGGTTTGTTATTCCCATTGCCTGAGGCACATTGTAGAACATGTCACGTCAAAAACATCACAGCAGGTTTAGTCAGTGAGCGTGAATCAGAACATTCATGTTTGCTCAAACAATAACTGTATTTTCCTCTTTTTGTCTTTGTCTTGCCATCTGGCTGATGTTGAATGCAGTGCACAGATCTGGGGTACCACCTGTCTGTGTCTCGGGTCATACGCGGATATCTCTCCAACAGAAACCGAACCCTCCAGAATATGAAAAATGGCCTTCAGCAACTAGACACAGCAGTGACTGGACTCAGCCAGAGCCAGGATAGAGATGCTCTGCTTCAGGCTCACAACACAGCATTTTGTCTGCCCTTCCGCTTTCAGTACCAGCCCCATGAAGGAGACCAGGTAACGCATGAGAATGACTATGTTTTAGTGCAGCTTTCAGTAACTCTTGAATGAATGAAATCCTTAAAAATACTTTGGTTTGGTAATATAATATATTAAGAAACTAAACTTTTGTAATGTTTTAATACAAATACAAGATGCATTTTATTTAGCCAAGGATGCATTAAATTGGAGTGTAACCAATAGACATTTATAATGTTACAAAAAGATCTATTTCAAATAAATACTGTTCTTTTGAACTTTCTATCAGTCAGAGTATCCTAAACAGCACAACTGTTTTCATCATTGATAATAATAATACATGTTTCTTGAGCAGCAAATCAGCATATTAGAATGATTTCTGAAGGATAATAAAATATATTAAAATAGAAAAGTTATTTTAAATTGTAACATTTCATAATATTACTGTTTTTACTGTAGCCTTGGTGAGCATAAGAAAACATTAAAAAATCTTTACCAACCCGAAGCTTTTGAATGGTAGTGTAGTATGAAAAAGAAAATTATATTAAATCTATTATTTATATAGAATATAAGTTTTATTAATTTTTAAAGGCATAAGTAAAAAAAAAATATTTTTATTTTATACTGACCACCAATTGTTGTCATCCATATATATATATATAATTTTTTTTTTTTTTTGGCAACTGAAAGGGTTTGATAATCAGGTGTTACTAAGATAAAATGAGTAATATTCTGCTGGTCATGTGGCCATAATGAGGGGCCAGCGTTATGTAGAATAAAAACATCTGGTGTGTGACAGGTGTGTGAGGTGAGCGCAGAAGGCCAGGTGAGGTATGAGTTTGAGACCAGATTCCAGCAGCTTCAGTCCAGACTGGCATCTGTTACCTTGGAAACTGATGAGGTAAATTCTATGCCACACTCTTTTTATTTTGGTGCACTCCTCCAGAGATGCTCATAGCAGCAGTATGCTTATCTTTCACATTGTTATTTTCATTTATCATGCGGATCTTTGAACAAACCTCTGTGCCACTCGCATATCTCACACCTGTGAAATTCCTTCAGGTCAGTAAGACACTTAAGACAACACACTCAAACCTTCTGGAGAGCATCTGTGATGATGATTGCAACCCCACTCTGGACGCCTCCGCCACCCCATCAGTGGAGAGCACAGGTGACGGAACAGGAGCCAAACCCAGCCTTGCCAAACGCAGAGCCAATCAACAGGACACAGAGACCTTCTACTTTACAGTAAGATCTCTTCCCAACATGGACTGATGTGACCAAAAATATGTGGACACTTCTATTTAGAAAGGATTCATTAAAGGCCCCCTGAAATCAAAATGTAAGTTTTTTAGTGTGCTCCAAATCAATGACAATTCGAATTTAGAAGATATAAGCATTCAAAACTTACAGTCTCTCACTTCCGCTAAAATGGATCACGTATTTTTGACCTCACCGCAGACTTCAGCTTCTCGTCACATCTTCTGTTCAATCAAATGCTCTCTAGAATTTGAAGCCGCGGCTGAAATCGGTCACTTTTACTATTTTCTACATGGTGAATGCCACATAGTGCACTATGTAGGGGATAGGGAACGATTCAGACAGTGTAAATATGCTTTCAGTTGAGGCGAATGAAGTCTTGTTTCACGTTAGTTTCACGAGCACCGCCGCAGCGCACACACACAAGTCTGCTCCGGTCCAGAGACACGAGAGCACAGAGCGGATCACATGCGCGAGTCAGCGCAGACAACAAAACATATCGGACCCATTTGAATTCTGCACAGAATGCTGTATTTCAAAGCAATATGGAGGAGATTATGATGAGAAACGGTTAGAGATTAGGAGGAAACTGCAGCTTTACTGAGGTGAACGGCTCTAGTCAAACTGCGATATAAACACTATTGGCTGTTTTAAAAAAGGGGAGGAGCTGCTTGATATGTCCCGCCCTGTCTTCCTGTTTCAGGGGAAATTACGTCAACACATTGAATAATGCTGCGCGTTTCAAGGCACTTCAGTGTGCCTTTAAATTGATCAAAAGTGACAGTAAACGTGATTTTATTATTTATTTTATTTCTATTTCAAATTATCAAAATTTCAAAAAATAAAAGATTCTATTCATTAAAGAATCCTGAAAAAAATATGCTACAAAAAATATTAAACGGCATAACATGCATAACTGTTTTCAACATTGATGATAATAAGAAATGTATCTAGAACAGCAAATCATCATATTAAAATGATTTCTGAAGGATCATGTGACACTGAAGAGTGGAGGAATGATGCTAAAAAAAATTCAGCTTTGACATCACAGGAATAAATTATATATAATGCAATATAAATAATATATTGCAATAGAAAAAACAGGTATTTTAAAATTGTAATAATATTGTGCAATATTACTGCAAAATGTACTGTATTTTGGATCAAATAAATATGGTCTTGGTGACCATAAGAGACTTCTTTCAAAAAGAATGGTAATGTACTGTATACTTTTGGCTATATAATATTCACTCAAATCTTATAGCAGAAAAGTAAATACCTTGATGACGAACGATAACATGGTCATTGATTTATTCAATGTGTTTTTTTTTTTTTTAGAAAGTGAAGGAGCATGTAAGCGGCAGCTCTCTGATCTCGAAACTCGAAGCCAAGCACGACCTACTTAAAGAGGCCATACAGAAAGGTAACTAACCACAACTAGTCAGTTCTTCCACTAAAAATAAAAACGGTAAATAAAAGAAGAAAGAATGAATCGACATGCATGTGTGAAATTGGTTTGTCACTATGCCCTCATAAAATATAGATGGTGTAAGATGCCTTACCACAATAAAAGTTGCCACAGTTTTATTGTAGCAACACTGACTTTAGTAACTATGTATTCTGGCAGAAACTGTGATGGAGGAACTGTCAACTCTCTATTCTCATTTTCCCTCTCTTTCTCTTTTGCAGCTGAGGCCATTGATAGCGATCCCTCCAGGTACGTCTCCCATCCCATCTGTCTCTCTGTGACTATGTGCTGTTCACACAGTCATGTGCTGACAACACTGGCCGCAATCCAGCAAACATCTGCTCTTGTTTCCTGGCCGACGGTCTTTGCGTGTTCAGCAGAAATTTAGATGGCTCTATTGAGAAATTGAACGATCAGTTTAAATGACTCAAGTGATCGAACAGAACACAATCAATTTCATAATGAGGCTAGAACATCTCATTGTGGGATAAATAGAGTGTGTATTGACCCCAGACAGTGTGCATGCTCTAGAGTACATTTCTGTTGTGTTGTCTGTTCTGTGTGAATTACTGTTATGTTAGCATGTTTGCATGAGTACACTGATGCCATAGTGTCACAGTGGAGTGCCGGTGTATATATTTCCCAGAATGCAGCCTGGTAGGGCAGTGCGTGTGCGGAAAGCCAGGCCCTGCTCCCAGTACAACCACAAACTCTTCTCTGGAGACATGCTCTCCTTCATTCAGGTATAGCCCTGCGGCTGACAGCCCTCTGCTCTGTTACAGATAGACTTCTGTAATGTTCTTGCTGTGTTCCTCTAACTCCATTCCCTCCATGGCTTCCTTAATACTTGTGCCTCATTCTCATGTGCTTCTGGTCGTGTGTGTTGCATTTGTACAGTTCTGATATGGCTTTAAGCATGGCCATCCCTCTGTCTGATTATTGCATCTGGTTTAATGATTACTTGTGAATTTTAGGGTGACCATTTGCCTTGAAAATCTACAAGGGAATATTAAATAATGAGAACATGTATGGAGATAATTTGATCACTTCATGCTTCCCGAGTAAGGTTAGAGACATTGGCGCGGTTTGCACGATTGTGTTACCGAATCTTATTTGAAATGACATGCTACATTATTTCCATAAAGTGACATGGCTGCTTATTAAATCGGGTGAGACAGATGCTCTCACAGTTTTCTCTCCAGGCATCTGTGCAGCCAAGCAACCTTCGTTGTTCACCTGTGTGTGAGTGTGACTGAAGGCATGTATATTTTTGTGCATGTGTGTGCTAATAAGATCCACTTGGCTGTTCTCTGAATACTGCATCATTTCAACAGTTATCAAAGCCTCTTGCTCAGTGCAATGTTTCTTGATGCTCGTATTTAATGCCTCTTCCATGTTATTATGGCCTATAAAAAAACAATGTGTCTTGCTTCTCATTGAAACTGCTGCCAAAAGTGCACAACAGTGGCTGGCTGTTTTTTAATAGCCTTGGTTCTGGAATTTCTTCCTTGTTTTCTCCATAGGGATTTAAAAATAAAAACAGGGAATGAACTACAATCCCATAAAGCATTATGATTGACCTAATCAAATAAAAATCCAAAGGCACAATATTAAACTATTTACATATTTATATGTGTATATATTTATAAATGAGTAAATTATAAATAAATATATGTAAATATAAATATGAGTGATATGAGTGTAAATTTAAATAATGAAAGAAAAATAAATTATAATAAAATGAGAAAATTAAATTATATATAATATAATATAATAATAAATACATATTTATTTATAATTGTTTATAAATATAATTAAATAATTATAATTAAAGTAATATAAAAATAATGTGTATTAAATAAATGTATTATTATTATTATTATTTATGGTTATTAAATATTCAGATATGTACCAGATATGCATCTTTGTTGATTACATTTGACTTATGCTTCATTTGAGTGGGTTGTTTGTCTTGAACTCTTTTGTTGCAATTTCTTTTTCTGTGTGATTGGTGGAGATTTCTGTATTTTTGGGTGCTATAGTTCTTTACTGCGAATTCACATATTAAACATATTTTCTCTTAAAAATGAATTTAAAATTATGCTTGTGGCTTCTACACAAGTATAGATTGCTTTATGTTGTCTAAAAATCTATATGGAGAAAACGAATGGGATTTAATTAGCATCATATGATACCTCCTTTGGCTAACTCTCATTTGCTCTGCCGACTTAGTGTTTTACAAACTGACTCAGAGCGGTTTCAAGATGTAGTCCTCTGATAGCACTGGGGAACTCCATACACTTTCCATACACATAACACTTTCAAGTGTTTCACTTTTTGAGCTTATACCCTAGCTGCTACCATAGAGCTCACAACAGCTAGTGTATAATACCAGCTGAATTCTGCACCATATAAGAGCTGTCAGTCCTGCTTTCTGCCTTATCTGCACTTGATGTCCTTGGCTCATTAGCAGTGTCCTTAGGAGACCACCGACACCAGACCACCCTGCTGAAAAGACCAGCTTAGACCAGCATGCATTTGGGTGGTTGACAAATAATGTCCATAAACCATTTTATTTATAAATATATAAGGGAAAATATATATTTTAGGTATGTTTTTAACCATTTTAATCAATGGGACCTATCGCTTAAAAGGATAGTTCACTCTGAAATGAAAATTCTGTCATCATTTACTCAGCCTCAATTTGTTCCAAACCTATATGAGTTTCTTTCATCTGTTGAACACAAAAGAAGATATTTTGAAGAATGTTGGTAACCAAATAGCATTTATTTAATTATAATTATAAAAATTATAAAACTATTAAAAAAAATTATATTATTTTTTTTCCATACTATGGAAGTCAATGGCTACCGCCAACTGTTTGGATACCAACATTCTTCAAAATATCTTCTTTTGTGTTGAACAGATGAAAGAAACTCAGGTCTCAGTTTCTGCAGTGTGACAAATGAATTTATAAACATACAAAATTCCATCTAGTCTCTGGTAATATGAGGCCATAATTACTGCTTGATAATTATGTCTAAAAATATAGAATGTCTGCTGTCACTGCTTGAACTTTTTTTTGTGTCAACTTTCCATTTCTGTGCTATTCAATGGTGATGTAATGTTGGTCTGAGCATAACAAACATTGAACATAGTTCAAATTGGTCAACCAGCATGGTCTTTCTGGTGAAGCTGATCAGCGAGTGTAATCTTGCTGGTTAAGCTTAAGAAGCCAATTGGGGAAGCCAGCATCCACCAGACAGCATATGCTGGTGAGCAGTCATGCTAGTGGTTTCAGCAGGGTGCTCTCTATTCTCTGAGATTCCCACCGTGTGTTTCTCTGTCCCTCTCTATTCCTGGGAGCACTGCTCTGCCATCTGGCTCTCTGCACTATGTGAAATTACTTCCTTCTTCCCTCGTCTACTCACTTCCATTCTCTCACACTTTTATTCTATTGTGGTGAAGTGTCTAACAGTGTCTGCTACATCCTGCATTAGCAATGGCTTCTGTATCTCTTCATCTTAAGTGGACAGTAAATCTTTGAGATGTGCACTCTCGTTACACCGCTAATAATTGGATAATGCAGTCAGGGCCACAGAACTGCTTTGCCAACAACACTTTTTTTTTGGCTTGATTGGTTGATCAATGGGTGCAGCCCAGTAAAATGGACATTTTTTTTTCTGGCAAAGTGGATTGAAATCAGATTTAGGAACATTGGTGGCATCGAGCTATACTAACATGTTATTTCTGACAGTAAAAGACCCCAAATCCCTTAACGAGCATAGTTTTGTGTCCTATATTGACGAATTTCCCATTAAAACAAGATGTTTGGATGAGATATGTGAAGTAATTGTTCTTTTTTTTATGATAAAGGATAAAATAATTAATGATTATAGCTATTATATCTGCTCCTTGAATAATTCTAGATACTTTTTATATCTGAATTGTTTAGATTTATAGAATGCACATTCGATTATTTTGCCTCAACCGTTTAATATTTACAACATTGCATAAACATTTGGTTCCGATTTTTGCATTGGTCTGAACCATAGACTGTAAAAAAGATGGACGACGCCCCTTCACTATCTTCCATTGGAGAAAAGTGAAGCCGCCATTGTCCGAATATGGGGCTGACATCTTCCGCTGATTTGGGAGAGAGCAGGAAGTAGAGCCGCGATATCAAAACCCTGCACTCCCGCAGTATCTGTTAGTACAGTTTAATGCAGAACAACTCACTATGTCGGTGTGAAATAAACATTTCAACGTTATGGAAATGTAGAAATTAAAGCTAAAGCTCCAATCTCCTCCTGAAAATCCCGAAAAAAGTCTGTTGGTGCCTCAGTGACAACTTCGCTCAGAGAAGCTGTCAATCATGACGTCACATCCCCGTTTTTATAGCAACAAAAAACTAACTGAAATCAAACTTATTTTAAAAAATGAACACTTGAACTCAGGATGATTAAATACTACCTAAAATGACAGAAACCATCTTTGGAAAAAATTTATTTGAAGTGTAATTTGATTTGTTTAGTTTGTCTCACGTCCCATTAGAATACATGGAGAGGGCGGGGTTTATGAGCTATACTGGGACCAACCACCTGGGGCGATCAAGATGCTTTGGCTTCACTTTTTAGGACATGTGCGGCACGCTTGGTCTGAACAAAAATGGTAGACATGTTGAATGAAAATCAACTCTCTAACAGTAGGTGGCGCTTATGGAACAGCAGAATTAGAGCGGTTTCCCCGCCGCTGTACACAAAGCAGCTCTGTGCTTTTAAACACTACTTAATTAAAGATGACCTATTATGCTTTTTACATTTTCAACTTTCTTTAGTGTGTAATGTTGCTGTTTGAGCATGAAAAAGGTCTGTAAAGTTAGCACAAAGTCTGTGTTGAAACTTGCCTGTTTTGGTAAGGGGCGTGACATTTCCGAAACGCTCTCAAAGTACAACATTTTAAAACTTTTAGATATCTACTAAAAGTATAATTTGTCAACGTCCAGGAGTACAATAGCATATAAATAACAAAACATGAACTAAAATCTAATTTTGATTTCATGTTGCCTTTTAAGCCCATTATTCTTGTCTAGCCAGTTCTACATTAAAACGGAGCATCCCTGACATGTTGCTTTTCATCTAAACGTTCTCTGCTTTTGTCTTTCTCCCTTACCCCAATTTTTCTTCCCTTTTTCTGATGGCTTTTGCTTTCGTTTGCTTTTATGTCATTCTCTCCGTATTTTTCACATTACACACTCCTTCTGGTCATGCCAAACAATCTGCTCCTCCTTTATATGTCCCTCCTGTCTCTTTCTTTCCTTGCTTGGCTGGCTGTGACTGTAGAAGAAGGAGGCGGATGTCGAGGACTCAGGTACAGCTGTTTCCCCTGTCATGCATGCATCTGTGTGCATCTTGTTTTTGTGGAAAAATGTATTTCTGTACTCTCTGCACTTTTTGTCTCTCTCTTGGCACATTATGTTTACTATACTTCATATGTATATTTGTTTTATTTCTTTCATGATTGACTCCTATACAACTCGGTTTCCATCCAGATGTGCATAATTATTATTCCCAATTTCCCTCCATTCTCTTTCTAACAGAGCTCTGGGCAACAGATCCCCCTGGTGGTGGAGAGCTGCATTCGCTTCATCAACCTGCACGGTAAAACTGTTAATTGCAAGACAATCCCTTATTATAGTTACACTCAGTCATTTTTCCTATTTAAATAGGTTTTACACACAAAACAAAAACAAAAATATGTTTGAAATGATTTACAATCACATATAATGCAGACTATAATCATATATCAGTAGCCTAATGAAAGTGCAAATTATTCATAGCCGACCTCTAATAGTACATTTACTGAGAGCACCTTTAATGTAGGTACTATTAATGTAAAGGAGAGTGAGTATTTATGTATGTGTGAATATAAATGTGATGTTTAACAGGTCTGCATCATGAAGGCATTTTTAGAGTTCCTGGATCACAGACTGAAGTCAATCATATCAGGGATGCTTTTGAAAGAGGTACGATCATGTTTAAATGGATGAATACAGGTGCATTAAAATAAGAATATAACTTGAAGTAATGCACATTTGGCTGGTAAATCACTCTGACAGTGTTTGTTGCAATAATGACTGGCTGAATGTACACTACCGTTCAAAAGTTTGTCGGTTAGTAAGGATGCATTCAATTGATTAAAATTGACCGTAAAGACATGTATACTGTTACAAAAGATTTCTATTTCAAATAAATGCTATTGTTTTGATATTTTTATTCATTAAAGAATCCTGTAAAATGTATCATGGTTTCCACAAAAATATTGAGCACAACATTGATTATAATTAGAAGAAATGTTTCTTGAGCAGCAAATCAGCATATTAGAATGATTTCTGAAGGATCATTTGACACTTAAAGGTGCAGTGTGTAGTATTTATGAGGATCTATTGACAAAAAATGCAATATAATATATATATATATAAAACTATGTTTTCAGTGGTGTATAAAGACCTTACATAATGTATCGTTATGTTTTTATTACCTTAGAATGAGCCATTTCTATCTACATACACCGCAGGTCCCCCTTACAGTGAAATCGCCATTTTGCGCCGCGATGTTTCTACAGTAGCCCTAAACGGACAAACTTCTCTACAGAGCGCTAGTTACTCTCTGCTCGCTCCGACGACGACCAGCTTTGACATCATAGGAATAAATTACATTTTGAAATATATTCAAATAAAATAAATTATTTTAAACTGAAACAATATTCCCCAATATTTGGTGAGCAGGAGACCAAACTTTTGAACTTTTGGTAGTGTATATTATCTTATATTTTTATACAAATATGCCTTTTCATTTAGTCTCATGTCTGTTTTCTCTTCTCGCCAACTGTTCTTCTCTCTTTTATTTGGTTAAGCAGGAGAGGACCCGCTCACGGACAGTGAGAGTGACATGGATTCAGTGGCTGGGGTTCTGAAGCTGTATTTCAGAGGTCTAGAGAAACCTCTGTTCCCTGAGGAGAGCTTTAGCCGGCTCATGGAGTGTGTCCGTAAGATGCCTTTCATGTTTGCATGTTACCCAAAAAGTATTTGGACATTTACTTTGCATTAGATAACAACATATCCAACCTGGTGGCATCTGCAAGCAAATGATGTTAGAGCATTTCTCAGAACTTTACTTTTCTGTGCCATTTTGCAATGAATTTTAACCTAGTGGTCACAAGGTAGCACCATTCAAATGTACAAAAGGGTCAGTAAGCATTTTTCTAATGAAATAAATTAATACTTTTATTCAGGAAGGATGCATTTAATTTATCAAAGGTGTCAGTAAAGACATTTATAATGTTACAAAAATGTTAAGCAGCACAACTGTTTTCAACATTGATACTTTCTGAAGGATCATGGAGTAAGGATGCTTTGCCATCACAGGAATAAATTACATTTTAAAATGTATTGAAATAAAAAAACAGTTATTTTAAACTATTTATATTTCACAATATTACTGTATTTTTGATCAAATAATTGCAGCATTGATGAGCAGAAGAGACTTCTTTCAAAATCATATCAAAATCAAAAGGTTACTGGCCACAACCTTTTGAATGCTAGTTTATATTGCTTTAAAAAAGTTCATTTAATAAGTTACTTGTTTTGAAAGTCTTAATTGAGTTGACTAGTAACTCTGTGTCTCTTTCAGAGATGGAAAACATGACAGAAAAAGTAGCGCAGATAAAGACGGTAGTCTCGACCTTCCCTAGACCCGTCGTTATAGTGATGCGTTATCTCTTCGCCTTCCTTCATCAGTGAGTCCTGCTCCCTTTTTCTTAAAGGCCCTCGTAATCGTTCCAAACCTGATTATGGTGTGCAGTGATACAGTCTGTAACCTGTTTTGTTTGTGTCTGTTCAGTGTCTCTCAGTACAGTGATGAGAACATGATGCAGCCGTATAACCTGGCCGTGTGCTTCGGCCCCAGTCTGCTCAGAGGGGTGGAGATGGGTGGTGATGAAGTGACCCTGGCACCTCAGATCAATGACCTTGTCAAGACCATGATCCTCCATCACGAGAACATTTTTCTGGGTCCATCCGAACTCCCGGGCCCCGTCTATGAGAAATGCATGACTCTGGAACAGGAGTACTGGTGAGTCTTAAGGTCCCGATATGCTTACGGCGTATCTTCGTTTAGGGGTAAAAAGAAGTTTGAAAGCATCTGATCAGAGCGACAAAGATATGTTTGCACCAGCTCTGCAATTCGGCACTCCAGTCAAGTCATGTCACATTTATTTATATAGCACTTTATACAATGTATTGCTTTAAAGCAATCAGCTTTACAGTATTAAACATGAAAAAAAACAGTGTCAGTGTAGCTTTCAATTAGAATTACATCTTATATTTCTACCCTGAAGCAGTGTGTTCATATTTTTACTCATGTCCGACCTTAACGGACTGAACAGAATAAATGAACGAAAAAGATTTCCTTGTCAAAGAGCAACACCCACCTAGTACATAATTGGTACAGACCAATGGTAGTTCGAAGGTGTTTACCAGACAGAACGAACTTCTCTGGAAAGTTTACTTTGGTGAATGGTTTCAAACTGCAAATTAATTTCGTTGTGGCCTGATTTTGTTTTAAATGACATCACACCAGTTCATCGACATCACACAAGTATATCGGGGCCTTTAGAGGGATAGTTTGTTCAAAAATAACAATTCTGTCATCATGTCCTCACCCTCACGTCTTTGTGTGGGTGTCACACAAAATATCTTAATTTTTAGAGAGTAGTTAGCAGTTCTTGCCAGGATTTTTCTAGTGTTTTTTACTTTTAAGTAACGCCAACCTCTTTTTCCAGTGAACCCATCACAGAGGAGGGCGAGGGAGAAGTTGAACATCTTCCCAGTGAAGATGGTAAGAAAATACAACATAAATCATGACAATTTATTTTTAAACCATTGAAGTTTTAAGTAATTGCCTATCTAATGTGTCCATGTGTGTTCTATGTTGGGTTTTTGTGTGCTGTTGTGCATTGTGGACATTCCATGTTGGATTTTGGCATATGTGGCATTTTTGTTGCCATGCTTTGTGTTGTGTGTATGCATTGTATGAGCAGAGAGCGAGGCTGTGGCCATGTTTGATTATGTTGCACGCTCTGCAGCCGAGCTGTCATTCAAGCAGGGTGACCACCTCCTACTACACAGCAAGGTCTCTCCTGATTGGTGGAGAGGGGAACTAGGAGGAGTGAGAGGCCTGATCCCCCATAAGTACATCAGTATGGTAGAGGGGTGAGACCATATTCACCATAAACTACATGAGGTTCCTTCAAACACTGCATCAAAACCTAATCAAAGTTTCAAAGCCTTGTTGCTTACTAGTTACACAGACAGCATCCTGACCCAGTCTATAAAACATATATTTTATAGACAGCAAATCTGTGCTCCACACTAGTGCCTCTTGTCTTGACTCAATTGTTTTTAGTAGAGTTTACATGTTGCTAAGCTGACTCCACAGCTTCCCTAATACACTACCATTCAAACTTTTGGGGTAAGTCATTTTAGCTTTTTAGAAATTAATAACTTTTTTCAGCAAGGATTGATTAAATTGATCAAAAGTGGCAGTAAAGACATTTAAAATGTTTCTGTTTCAAATAAATGCTGTTATTTTGAACTTTCTAATTATAAAAAATCCTGAAAAAAAAATGTATCACAATTTCCACAAAAATATGAAGCAAAAACTGTTTCCAACATTGATGATAATAAGAAACGTTTCTTGAGCAGCAAATCAGCATATTAGAATGAAGACTGGAGTAATGATGCTGAAAATTCAGCTTTGCCATCGCAAGAATAAATTGCATTTTAAAATATATTAAAATAAAGCAGGTATTTATTGTAATAATATTTTACGATTTTACTGTTTTAATGTATTTATGAGTAAATGTGGTATTGGTGAGCATAAAACACTTACCAGCTCCAAAATGTTGAATGGTAGTGTAAACATAAAGATACATAGCACACACAAACATTGGGTAAAATATTACACTGAACAATTTTTGTCAGTTATTTCCAGTGTTGAATGCTTTTGAGTATAATTTGCTAACCGAAACAGCTGATTATTACCATGTTCCAAACGACTGATACAAAGCATAGGAAATCAGTCAGTTATGTCACTAATAGACTTTAGTCAGAGTAGATGTCATATTTCATTAGTCACAAACAAAAACAAGACTGTGCGGGACAAAAGTTCAGTCCATTCAGTGTCATACGGAAAATAAGGCCCAAGGTTGATCAACATCCAGGTACATAGACATAATAGGCCTCATTCATGAAATGCAAGAAGAACAAACTTTTACAACCATCTTGCATAAATTGTCGCATTCAGTTAACTGCAACCATTGTAAGAATGGATTTATGAATAATTTACTCAAATTTGTTCTGCTTGTATTATTTTATGAATGAGACGGCTGTAAATCCATCCCTCACAGCCTTGTTTTTATTTGCATTAAATAATATATGGTGTCTAAACTGATTCAAGTCTATGGAAACCATTGCAGAGACATAAAGAAAACAGATAATAAACAAACATATTGCTTTTGTTCTTAAGCAATATCTTGGCTATAACCTTACCATCAGCTTTGGTAACCTCATCTTGTTGTCTTCTCATCCTCAGGGCGGAGCGTAAGGAACGAGGGAAGAAGGAGGACAGCAGAGGGGGAAGCACAGGAAACCTAGCAGAAGAACAGCAGCAGTCTGAACAGAGCACCCGGTACATTCTCTCAGACCACTGGCAATAATGCACCATGGATGCTCTACACAGGCCCACTGAGATCTTATCTGTACTGTGTTTGCTGTCATTCCCCAGGATGAGAGTGAACAGTGACAGCGCTTCTTTGCCCTG
The DNA here is from genome assembly GCA_039654105.1 of Coreius guichenoti. Taxonomy (NCBI): domain Eukaryota; kingdom Metazoa; phylum Chordata; class Actinopteri; order Cypriniformes; family Gobionidae; genus Coreius; species Coreius guichenoti. Next base: position 22,421,243 of record CM077178.1, read on the forward strand.
CCGGCAGAGGACCGGCAGCGGAGGCAGCAGTGGGAATGTGAGCCCCATACGGAAGCTCACCCTACAGGTGCCTGAGGGACGACTCATCCTTCCTCCTCAGTCAACTGCAGTTGGACGCCAATTCTCAGGGTAGGAGAACAGAAGGTGTTGTTTTGATGGTACCAGCTGCTGAAAGTCACATGTGTGAGACGTGATCTGAGTATATGACCACCATTAAACGCCAATGAGCTTATAGAATTATTTTAGAGACAACAAAAATGATGTTTAAAAGTTTGGGGTCAGCAGGATTTTTTAAAAAGAAATGAATACTTTTATTCAGCAAGGATGCATTAAATTAGTCAAAAGTGACAGTTAAACCATTTATAATGTTACAAAAAGATTTCTATTTCAAATAAATGCTGTTCTTTTGAACTTTCTATTCATCAAAGAATCCAGAGAAAATGTATCACGATTCCACAAAAATAAAAAACTGCACAACTAATAAGAAATGTTTCTTAAGCAGCAAATCAGCATATTAGAATGAATTTCTGAAGGATCATGTGACACTGAAGACTGGAGTAATGATGCTGAAAATTCAGCTTTGCCATCTCATAGATATATTATAAAATATTAAAATAGAAAACAGTTACTTTAAATTGTAAAAATATTCCACAATATTACTGATTTTCCTGTACTTTTTGATCAAATAATTGTAGCCTTGAGAGACCGTTCCCGAATACAACTGTAGTGTATGTTACAAGTAATTGAATATTTTTATTCATCAATAACCTTCATTCATCATTCCCTTCTCTTCAGTCATCAAGAGCGCAGACACACTTTGGACAGTCTGAGGCCAGTAGGAGGAGCAGCAGACAGACAGACAGTACATATCGACAAGGTCTGATTCTCATACTGACATTTCATGGACATTTCTATAATGAATATACATTTTTGTAGTTATGATGAGCTAAAATATTTGGTAACACTTTACTTAAATCCTTTATGTATAATGCATTATAAAGGTATTCTTAATGTATGGTATAATGCATTATATCTTTTCATAAGTAATTATAACCAAAGTTAAAATGCATTATAATATTCACAGATTCCTTGTTACATGTGAAATTGGTTGTTTGTTATGTTTTAATGCATTACACTTTATAAAAGTGAGTTATAATGTATTATAACTGTGGTTACAGTTATTAATGAGACCATACAATGCTTTATAAGGTGCATCACAATGCATAATTAATGCATCAAAAATACTTTTATAATGCATTATACATAAAGGCTTTAAGTAAAGTGTTACCAAATATTTTATCAGGTAGAAATTGCTGAGAAATTGTAAAAATCCCCCATGAACTAATATAAAAAGTTTTTGAAACTTCTAGAATTATGGAATTTAATTTGATTATACATTATTTTAATATATTTCCACTCTGTAAATAAAAAATGTTGGAAAAAAAGCAGCTTTGTCATTACAGCAGAAGTACCAGAAATATTTTACCTTTGTATATTACTTGGACAATGGGGGCCGCGTGTCCACCAAAGTGTTTTAGCCAGCTGAAAACGCCTTGCTGTGGGTGCTTGAGAGTGCTTCGGCAGTGCAGCGTTTTTTTTTCAGTTGAGGCGCTTTGCTTGCTATGATACAGAATATCAGCGGAAGTATTACTAGTATCTCATTTCACAGATAGTTTGTTTCTGTATTGTTTCTATATAAAAAAATCTCGATACAATGTAAAGTATTTGCTCTGGCTCTTGTTTTAAATGATTTTGTCTGGCTCTTGTTGTTGTCATCTGTAGACGTTGTACAAGGAGAATGTGGCAGTTGGTCGATGTTGCATTTGTCCCACCCCTCCTCCACTGTGATTGGACGGCTGGGTAAAACATGACAGTGATGAGTGCTGCGTTTTACCCAAAGTTGAACAGTCCTCAACTCTCTGCAGCCGGTAAAAAATGCCCAGTGCTCAGTGTGAAATAGCCGCTCAGCACCTCATCACGCTGCTGCCGTTTTAAAAACGCGCCGCTCCCATTGAAAACAATTGGAAAAATACGTTCGCCTCAGGAAAAAACGCTTTGGTGGACACACGGCCTTAAAATAAAAAAGGCTGAGAACCACTGATTTAAATCTATGAACATGGAAACCCAACTGAAAATCCTAATGTTTTAATGAACGATTCTCTCTTTCTCATAGGAGGTCAGTCGCCAGATGAACTCAGTGTTTAAGGAGCTGTTGTCTCGTCAACCTCCTCTGGAAGTCTCGGGTTCGAGCGCTCCTCCCTCCTCTCCCCCTGCATCTGTCGCTTCGGTTCCCTCTGCTGCTGCTCGACCTCCGGTGAAGAAGGGAGGCTTCGGTCTGCGCAGCAGAGGTCTCTTCAAACCCCAAGACCAACAGGACTGAGGGAGAACAAGGGATGATATATGAGTGAATCTGAGTATGAGCTATGTTGAGAGAACAGCAAACTCATCACAGATATGAATATATTTTTCCAGACATACAATATATGGTACTCTTTACGCCTTATTAACTAAACTGTATTCAAAAAGATTTCCGTTGACAGTAACTGATTATGGTTTTGTTTCGTGTGAGACCAAGTCATTGATCCTATTATTGGTTGTATTTGTGTTTTACTAGCTTTGACAACAGTTAATCTGGTCCTCGGTCAAGATTTTCTTACTTCCCGTCTAATAATTCATCGCAGTGATGTCCAATCTGTCTGACGTTTTTGACGTAGTGTAGGCTGTGTTCTTTTGGAGAAACATAACTATCTGCTGATGATGTATTCATGGAGTACCATGGAGTCCCTCAAAGCACATAGATCCTGATCGGCAAGTGAATTGTGGGAATGACGTCCATGACATACAGAGTCTACGCTGTTATTTTAGATATAGATGTGTAACCCTGAATGTAGAAAGAGATTTATGAAGGCCAACCTTACACAACGAACCAAGAGTTCTACTTCATTGCTGGAGTTTTTCTTATTCAGTTGCTTTTTGATATTATGCATAGCTCAAGTAGTTCAAGGTACAACATGATGAATATTAAAATGCTCCAGTTTTTCATTTAGGGTTTTTTTTTTTTTTTTTTTTTTTTTACATTTAATTGCATTACTATTTTTACAATTATTTGCATTATAATTGGGATGGTCTGGGATGGTCTCGCGTGGGAACAGGTGGGACGGCCAAAATAAGCACAGCTCTGTAGCCTTTTTTTATCCCGCCGGCTCCATATGAAAACTGGAAAGACAACTGTGAAGATAAGTGCCACCAAACACTCAGAGCAGCTCAGGAACTGGAACTGTCCAACAGAGAAGTGATTGGAGAAAAGATCAAACTGTGAAAAGGCACATGTAGGCACAGGAAGTACAATGGCACTCACTTCCTTTTCGCTGCACATTAAAGCCTCTGGTTACTGGTCTCCCTTGACTTCCACCTTCACCCATGCATTCCCCTTAGCAGTGTGTGTCTCTGGTAGATGATGTCATCATTGATATGTGGATTACAATATTATCTAAATAAATTATAGATTCTAAACTGCTGTCGGCTTGCTAAATATTTCATGCATAATAATTACTCTTAAAATGTTATACACTCACCTAAAGGATTATTAGGAACACCATACTAATACTGTGTTTGACCCCCTTTCGCCTTCAGAACTGCCTTAATTCTACGTGGCATTGATTCAACAAGGTGCTGAAAGCATTCTTTAGAAATGTTGGCCCATATTGATAGGATAGCATCTTGCAGTTGATGGAGATTTGTGGGATGCACATCCAGGGCACGAAGCTCCCGTTCCACCACATCCCAAAGATGCTCTATTGGGTTGAGATCTGGTGACTGTGGGGGCCATTTTAGTACAGTGAACTCATTGTCATGTTCAAGAAACCAATTTGAAATGATTCGAGCTTTGTGACATGGTGCATTATCCTGCTGGAAGTAGCCATCAGAGGATGGGTACATGGTGGTCATAAAGGGATGGACATGGTCAGAAACAATGCTCAGGTAGGCCGTGGCATTTAAACGATGCCCAATTGGCACTAAGGGGCCTATAGTGTGCCAAGAAAACATCCCCCACACCATTACACCACCACCACCAGCCTGCACAGTGGTAACAAGGCATGATGGATCCATGTTCTCATTCTGTTTACGCCAAATTCTGACTCTACCATCTGAATGTCTCAACAGAAATCGAGACTCATCAGACCAGGCAACATTTTTCCAGTCTTCAACTGTCCAATTTTGGTGAGCTCGTGCAAATTGTAGCCTCTTTTTCCTATTTGTAGTGGAGATGAGTGGTACCCGGTGGGGTCTTCTGCTGTTGTAGCCCATCCGCCTCAAGGTTGTGCGTGTTGTGGCTTCACAAATGCTTTGCTGCATACCTCGGTTGTAACGAGTGGTTATTTCAGTCAAAGTTGCTCTTCTATCAGCTTGAATCAGTCGGCCCATTCTCCTCTGACCTCTAGCATCAACAAGGCATTTTCGCCCACAGGACTGCCGCATACTGGATGTTTTTCCCTTTTCACACCATTCTTTGTAAACTCTAGAAATGGTTGTGCGTGAAAATCCCAGTAACTGAGCAGATTGTGAAATACTCAGACCGGCCCGTCTGGCACCAACAACCATGCCTTCTATTTTTATTTCATATTTAGACATTTTACTACTTTAACTTAAACTTTATTTTATTTCTGTTTCTAATTTTCATTTACATTTAAGTTTTTATTTATTTATTTATTTTATTTTTTTTATCTAATATTTATATTTTATTTTATTTCAGCTTTATTTAATTGTCACTTAACTGTCCAAATATTTTTTAGGGCCACTGTATGTTTCCTAACAACAACAAAAAAACTCTTTATTTTAAGGTGTCATTGTTACAGTGAAGTAAGTGAATTTAAGTACTGAATCATATTAATTAGGGTTTGGTTGAGGGTTAGTTGCATGTAATTATGCATAATTTACTGTTATTACTGTGGTAAGTAAATGTAACATATGTAACAAGGACACTGTAAAATAAAGTGTTACCAAAATTTGTAATTTATCTAGACCTATAATTAGATGGTATGAGAGGAAACTGGCTGTGTGCGAAGAGGGTTAGCCTGTCCGGTAACCTGATTAGTGGTGCCCTCTCCATTCCTCTCCCCAAAATAACTCTACGCCCAGCCTACTAATGCTTCACTGGGTGCACACACTTCCACAAACTAGACTATGGCAAAGAACACAAGGCAGAGAGAGTGAGGTCACACTACCATACTGTAAGACGCTCCATGCCTTCTGGTGCCCAATGACAGAATGATATCGGCCATATATTCATAGATTTGGATGACAAGACTGATCAAAATAGTCATAAACTACTGCTGAAGTTTGTTGACCTACACAGGATTTTTTTGGACCAGGACTGAATATTGAATAGGGTAAGTGATAAATATTCAAAATTGCTAAAAATATTTTGCATTACATTCGTGAGTATTCCATAACTGAATAATCTAACTTATCCACAGTTAAGTTACTATAAAATAAATGCGATGTCTGTTTTTTTTTTTTTCTGCACATTGTTTTCTAATTGATTTATGAAATGTTAGATTTTGACATGTACACCCATATTCCATACAGTACTGATGGGTTCATGTAATCACTTCTCAGTCAGACAAGCATGTATTACAGTATGATGTGTAAATATAGTAAGCAAGAGTTGTGAGGGTGTCTTGTCTCACTTGGGTTTGTATTTGTCACATGTTGCCTGTAGTGGTTCTCAAACAGGGGGCCGGGACCCATAGGGGGCCTCAGCACATTTCCTAGGGGACTGCAAGATGGCTCAAAATTATTTAAAATAAATTAAGATGTAAGATGAAATAATATTTCTTATTCAAATTCTTTTCTTTAACAATGCAATTTTTATTAAATAATTCACGCCATATCGATTACGAGATTTCAACAAAAGCTCTACTTCATGTCCTCGTAGAGCTCGTATTGTAAACTTGCAATTTTCTGAGAGCTCGTGCTTGTACTACCTGACCGCTACAGATCCATTTAGGCGTTGATAGTGATTGTCATAGGAACGTCACGTGTCTTCAAATTACGGTAATTACGACATGACAATCTGGATTTACTCTGCCGTCACGTGCTATCGGAAATTTCCTACTTCCCAAGTCGTGATTACGATCTCATTGCATTCAAATTTTGCCTTGAGAAGGCGTTCATGTCCAATTTTTAACTAGGAAACTCCTATTTACGATAATTCCTATAGCACGTGAAGGCAGCATTACATTATGAGGGAATTTTAAAAGTGTGATTTCTACCTGAAAAAGTCTTGGAATTAATACAATAATTTTTATTTATACACGTAGGCCTATACAAACAAATGTATAGGTCCTATAATAATATACAGGTCAAGCTCTATCATATTTTATTGGGTAGAAATTGCTATTTGTGAAAAATAATGAAAAAAACGAAGTAAATAAAAAAACAAAAAAACAGTCAAGTAAATTCATTAGTAATAAAAAGGTGCAGGGATATTGCCTTTGACAATGGGGTGCCTTGCAGTCAAAAACTTTGAGAACCACTGCTGTAGTTTGTGTAGTTTATAAACTAAAATATTTAATTTAACATATTTAACCCACGGATATGCAAAAAAAAAACAAAAAAAAAAACTAACCTATTCATAAAAAGAGTCTCGGTCTTGTGATGTTTGGTTCTGCACTGATTTAAGGATGCTCATGATAAATTGCACACAAACACAAAGCGTGTGATCTGCTTTGCAGTCAATATGTTGCGAGACGAGTATTTGGTGGAGTGTAATATTGAAGATGATGATGATGATGATGATGATGATATGAAGAAGATCCACCCGTCTCCGCCTCCTCCACCACAATTCTCCTCCACCTCTTCCCTCGCTCAGGTTGAGACAAGGGATCCCTGTGGCGTCAACAAACACCTTAAGGTGAACATTCAGGATGTTTTACATGAAAAAGGCATAACCAGGAATAAAATTCATGTAACTTTCTGTTCATTGTGACACCAGGTGGAGTTTAGCGATGTTTTGGCAGAGCCCGCGTCCACACACAGCTACGACCGCGTGTGGGTGTACAGCGGGATCGCCTTCGAGTCCACGCGGCTATGGGGTTACCGCTGCCTGACAGCGCTGTGTGCGGTTCCCCTCTCTTGCCTCTGTGGCTGTGTCTTTGCCCTGCTGGCCTGTATGCACATCTGGTAGGCTCATTTTGTGAATTATTTATGAAAGCTTTTCCATAAAGTAAAGTTTTTAATCAAAAATACTGTCACTGCTTCTATGTCCTTCTTCTTGTCGTAGGTGTGTGATGCCCTGTATTCAGGTGTGTCATACCTGCCTGCCCTGTGTGAGGTCACTGTGGATGAGTGTGGTTAATATCTTCATCGCTCCATTCTGCACATCTGTGGCTCGCTGTTGCAGTGGCATATATGTGATTTTCTCCAAAGAGTGATGAAACAATTAAGGAGGAATTTGAGGAAGCTTGTTAAACTGCTTTCCTCTTAATTAAAACGTCAAAACATGAATCCCTGAATGGATTTTTTATGCTCTTTTGAAGTTACAAAATAGAGCTGTGTTCAAACCATTCAAAGAAGAGGATTACATGCTATTATAGCCTATAGATTTTTATTTAATAATATATTATTATAATAATAATTTTAAATGATCTTAATGTAACAATGTTGCATGTCAGAAGATATTTTGTTCATAATACAAAAAAGAGCCATACACAAAATATCAATAGCCTCCTTTTTCATATAATCTGTTTATATTTGTTTTGTTCTGTTTGATATAATGAGCAATTGTCATGTATTATCTATGAAGCCAGATGTCTGTTTTGATGGTTTTCATGTCATACATGTATTTGAATAAAAAAAAACACTTACATTTGTACATTCAAGTTCTCTTATTTATCAAGTTTTGTCAACAACATTTTATATATTTAATATGTAAGCTGTGATAATACCTTTTCAAAATTCTATTACCTCTCATAATTGTGCAGCCTGTCAATCATGAAATATCATTCATTCCAGTCATTCCAGACGACAAAGCACTAAAAAGCATCACATTTTTTTTTATCTTTCTTTTACTTTTATTTGTGAGGTCAAACTAAAAAACGTTTTCATGATGGTATTCATAAAAAAACAAAAAACATTACAACTGCATATTTAACAGTCTTCATTATGACAAGAACAGTAGGCTAAATATGGGCCAACTTTTCACATCCATTGCAACAAATCTATTGTTATACAATTTGTTGCAGTAGGCTTCTACAGGTGCTGTAGTGAATTGTGTTAATAGGAATGGAGCATTTAATAGCCCAAAACAGAAGAAAATACATTTGTGGTCATTAATAATAATAATAATAAAATACATAATGGATATTGTTTTTTTTTAGTAGTCTGTTGAGTTGTTATTGTGTAAAAACAAATAAAACAATAATAATCTGTTCTGGATATCAGTTATCAGACAGGTATAAATGAATCTGTATTAGTATTGGTTGTAAAAAACAATATTAGGCCTATAAGATCTCTGGCGAATTCTTTACCAAAAACATGTCAAAAATGACTTGAAGACATAAAAAAGGTTTAAAAACTCATTTTGTAGAGGTAATAACAAAACGACTCTGATGAAGAAGTTTCCTGTGACTTTTTGCTGTAATTTGTCTTCCCATAATTCCACTACCCGGAAACATTGCACAGTGTGATGAAGCGCGGAAGTATCGCGGGGGAATTCCTCGACAGTCTGAGCTTTTCTGGACGTTTTCATCTGATTTACTTTATCAGCGTCGATTCTGATTTTCCAGCTCGGTGAGGTTGAAGATGTTGGCCGACCTGAACGTCTGTGGTTGACTAAACAGGGCCGTGTTTCTTTGGCGGAAGACCGACAGACAGTGGATCTGTGTTGGCGCAGACTTATATACTGTTAACGGCTTAAAGAAGGTAATAATTACCTTCCTATTACATCCTACGATATATTTATAACAGCATTTAAGTATATATAATGAATTTGAATTGTGTTAGTATGTGGTTTTGAATGTTTTAGGGTTTGAAATGCGCTGATGCTAGTTCGTTAGCTGAACGCGTCTGTAACGAGCCTGTAAACAAAACATTGACTCTCGCCTTTCAGAAGACGTGAGAAGTTGTTTAAAATAAACCTGTCGATAAGAACTAAATATCAGCTCAATATAAGACACAACACTGTCTTTGAGGTATGTGTTTGTCTTTAGCATGAACACCGCACTGAGAAACAGTGAAATTATCTCTCTTTTTTATGTGAAAAGCATCATGAAACAGTCTAGACTATGTTTTTGTGCATTTCAATATGATTTAGAGTGATTGTTTTTTATTTGTGACGTTTTTAAGGGCAGAAGTGTCAGTAAATAGCCTCATTTAGCTCTTGTTGTAAAGTGAAACTGTAATTGAAATCGGATTTCATCCATTACACTTTAGATTAGATGTGATTGTAAAATAATATACATTTAAGTTTGTTAAATCTATTACCATTTAAAAGTGCATAACTAAACTGCCCCTAACTGTAACCAAACCAGGAAAAACCTGGAAATATCAGTGAATGCTAAATGTGCAATTTCCAGCACTGAAAAAGTCAGAAATTAATGACATTGTATAAAAAATTTAAAAAAAAATACTTATGGGAAAAAATCTCTTGTGAGTATTATTGTTATTGGTACAATAAGGTTCTATTTGTTAACATTAGTTAACTACATTAGTTAATATGAACTAACAATGAAAAATACTTAATAAAGCTATTAATTTCTACATTTATTAATACATTAAGATTAAAAGTTGTATCTGTTAATATTATTTAATAGATCTGCGCTAATATGAACTAACAATGAACAGTTATGTTTGTATTAACTTAACTGTATTTTTATTAACTTCATTGATAATATATCAATCAATAATATGCATAATTAACTTTATAGTCATTTACTCTCAAGTGAGCAGTGGAACATTTTATAGCCCAAAACGGAGATTAAAATAAATTTGCGATAATTGTGCATAAATGTAATGACACAAATACGAATCCTTATAATGATAATAAATATTCACAATGTATACGTTGAGCGATTACTGAATCTGATATATTATCAAAAGTTGAATTTCAAATCTAGTTATGATTAAGTTGTTTTACTAGGTGCTGTTCAGTTCATAATTTATTGAAAGGTGAAGAACCACCATCATGCCTTCCATGTCAAACTCTGTTAAACATATTTTACTGTACTGCACAATGTTTTTTTTAATGTAAATAAACATTTTTACTCAGAGATATGTCTAACTGATGTATTTAAAAAAAAAAAAAAACTGTCGCCTGAAAAAAGTAAAATTTCTTAAATAGTTATTCTTGTTAATTGAATTTTTTTTTCTGCTGACCAGTTGTTAAAAATATTTTTAAATAGATAATTATAAACTGATATTTAATATCCTAAAGCTTAATTTATACTTCTGCGTCGAGTGAACGCCGTAGGCTGTGTGTAGCACGCATAGCCTACGGCGTAGCCTGACGTGCACCTCTCCAAAAATGTAACAACGCATCAATTCTACGCGGACCGCAGGCGCTGTGATTGGTCTGCCAGAACCCCTCCCTGAGGGGTTATCATGCTCCCTCTGCATGTGTAATTGCATGTTCGACACGGACAACGACGTAGAAGTATAAATGAAAATCGACACGTAGCCCATGGCGTAGAGGCTACGACGCAGGTCAGACACAGAAGTATAAATCAGCTTTTAGCCATGAATCATAAACAACTGGAAAGGTAATGGATTTAGAGCTGCCGATGTTTATTATTGGATTGTCTTCTCTTTCTCTCAGGATCATGGTCCAGCCGCAGCCGTCAGGTGGTTGCACTCTGCAGTGGGAGCTGACTGGAGATGAGACTGTGGGTGCTGGAGGTCAAGGGTCACTGATGGCCAGTTCACAGGGGTCTCTGAGGGTCCCTCCTGAATTAGCGGGAAATGAAGTGGTCCATAGACTCATAACAGATAATCATCAGCTACGAGGTGAGATTATGAGATCTATGTCAGACTCATTGTCTATTGAATACAATGCATAAACAACTCTAAATGTTCAACAGAGGCTCTGAAGCGAAGCAATGATGCCCTCAAAGAGAGATGTGAAGAGATGGAGGGGTGGCAGAGGAGGTCGCGGGAGGAGCGAGAGTTCCTGAGCTGTAGATTTCGTGAGGCCAGATCTTTAGTGCAGCGACTGGCGCAGGAAAACCAGAGCCTGATAGGACAGCTCAACCACAGCATCAGTCCATGTGTCGGCATCTCTAAAGAGACTGGAACTCAAGGCCAGGACCAAGAGCTGAAGTGCACCAATGCAGAGAAGAATGTCCTCATGGACTCACCAGAAGTAGGTTCTTTTGTAAAGCATTTATTCATAAGGAACTTGCAGAAAGTTCTCAGTTCATTGAATTAAAAATAACATCCCTTTTTTGTTTCATCACGCAGGTATTAAATGAAGCTGTACTGACAGACCGAGCTGAAGGAGACACTGACAGACACACAATGCCTCAAAGTTTGGTAAATTATCATAAATCTCTTAAAATGTAACAATGTGTTTATTTGTACAACAAAGTGTGTGGTGTGTTTGCCCTCTTTTTCTTTACTGTGTTAAAGTACAGTACATGGCTAAAAATAAGGTCTTTTTTTATAAATATAGCCTATTTGTGCCTTCCTCTTTACTAATCTTTATCTTGTTACTCTTCAGCCTGCTGAAGGCTCTAATGAATTTCTGAAACTGCTGAAAAGCCACAAAGAGAAGCTGGAGGAAGGGATGAGGGCACTGAGGAGGAGGAATGATGAGCTGGAGAAAGAGAAAGCAGAGAGTGAGAAAGAGAGAGAAAATCTCCTCGCAAGCATGGAGCACTTACGCTCCAAACTCACTCAGGTAGAGCATTTTGTTTCTACATGTTGATTGCTACAATTAGATGTATCATACGGGTAGTTGACATAACATGCCCAACCTCTTTTCTTTAATTTATATTGTGTCATTGGAGCTTATTTGGAATTAGTTCTGCAGTGTCTTATTAAAAACTGCATGTATAATAATTATACAAAAAATGTTATTTAAAACAATACTAGATGAAACTACCATTAAGTTTGGGGTCGTTTTTTTAATGGTTTTGAAAGAAGTGTCTTATGCTCACCAACACTGCATGTATTTGATCAAAGTAAAAATAATAATATCGTAAAATATTATTACAATTTAAAGTTTTTTCTATTTTAATATATTTTAAAATCTATATATTCCTGTGATGGCAAATCAGAATTTTCAGCAGCCATTACTTATGTATCTAATATGCTGATTTGGTGCTCAACAAAAATGTATTATTATCATCAATGTTGAAAACAGTCGTGCGGCTGCTTAATATTTTTGTGGAAACATGATACATTTGATACATGATACATTTCTATTCTTTGATGAATAGAAAGTTCTTTTGAACTGCATTTATTTGAAATAGAAATCTTTTGTAAATTGTAATTTTTTTAAATGTCTTCTCTTTTACTTTTGATCAAGTTAATGCATCCTTGCTGAACAAAAAACGTCTTACTGTCCCAAACTTTTGAATGGTAATGTATAGCATGTTACACCACAGGACATAATTGTTACTGTTTTCTTACAGGAGGTAAAATAGTTGCACTTTGGTTTAGTTTATTAAATAATTAACTACTATTGATTTGATGAATCCTCTCTTTATCAGAATGTTACTGAAGAGTCAGTCCAGCAGACATGTGCTCTCACTGTTCCTGCAGAAAGGTACTCTCAAATATTCAGTTTACTCTGCTCTCTCTCCCTATAGCTGACAGTGATGCTCCTTTAACTCTGCATGCTTGAATTGGATTGTAATTAATCTCAAGGTTCTTCGCTTCCTTTCTTTTAATGTGAATGGTTTGGAATCTCTCTTCTCTGTCTTCTGTCTTGATTCATGTGTGTGCTTAGCTCTCACTTGGCTAAACTAACTGAGCAGCTTCAGGCTACGCAAGGCAGGTGAGAGGAAAACATATCTCACTGTATATGTGCATGTCTGCATGAGTGTCCTTCCCCCTCTTTGGTGTTGCAAGAACATGTTGTCTGTGACTGGAATGAGACATGCACTAGCATAACTAGCATTAATTTGGGGCCGGGAGGATTTTTTTTTAAAGGCATCATGAGCTGCATTGTTTTATTGTTTTATAATGTTTCCTGCAGTGCGCTTATAATGCTAGTATGATTTTTACATCAAAAATTGTCATAATTTAGAAATAAAAGGCATTTTTCCTACCCTGATTTTAGTCCTCTGATTTGAACGCTCTGTTTTAAGGGGCGTGTCTGCTGTGAGACTTCAGTGTAAACGCCCACTGCTATGATTGGCTAACAACTTTGCATAAGAAATAGCTAAGTATTACATGTGGAACGCTCTCAAACTCTTAGCACGTTTTTACTATGACTGCTCTCAAGGATAACTAATTGTGAAAAGTGTTCATTATAGCATTATATTTAGATCTATATCATTATATTTAGATCGTGACATGAAAGGTTGCAGTGATGAGCATTGTAGCCGATCACAGATATTTTGAGCACATGAATGCAGCGATCTTGTCATTGCAACTCGATTTCCTGCACTCTCATGAATGCTTTCATTATCATAACTAACAGTGCAAACACAATGTAAATAAGAGGTTTGTTGATTATAACTGGAGTTTGGGCGAGAGTCCAGAACTCAGTCACTGATAAACTTGCGCTGTTTGATTGACAACTCCAGCGATTGTAAAGGGAACGTTCTTTGATTGCTTTCTGTATATAATTTATTTAATCACAGTTTAAATAACAGATTATTTTCATCCTACTAAGAGAAATGATGTGAAGTTGACCGTATAGTCACTGGTTTGATTTTCTGACACGTAGACAAAGAACATCTGACTGTACATGAATCATTACATATCAGAAATCACTGGTCACAGATCAGGCATTAGAATTAAAACGGTTACTTGCATGTTGTCGCATTACTCTCGAGTCCATAGGTAATGTTATTTTTAGTCCAGTGATCCTGTATCGCTCTTCTCTCATCGTCATCTCACTAACACGCCAGTGGGCGGGGCCAAATTTGCAAAGATGATTTTGCAGACATACAGAGGCGGTCTTTCACCTATCTAGGTTGTCATAAATAGGCACATTCCACAACGAGTCATTCTCTGGGCTTGATTACAATAAAAGCTGATTTTGGACTAACAAGGAAGTTTTCAGTTCTGAAACTTACAGGATATTCTTATGGTATGATGACCTCTTATGTGTCAAAAGATTTCTCAGTTTATGACCCCTTTAAAGAAAAAAATGTAATACTTTTATTCAGCAAGGATGCATAAAAATGATCAAAAGTGACAGTAAAGACATTTGTTACAAAAGATTTATTTGAACTTTCTATAAATGATCTTTAGAAGAAAAAATGTATCACAAAAATTACATAGATTTTAAATTGTAATAATATTTAACAAATTACACTTTTTACTGTATTTTTAATCAAATAAATGGAGCCTGGGTCAGCATAAGATACTTTTTTTTTTAAAAACAAAACAAAAAAAACACCAAATAACCAAATATAAAGAGTCCATATAATTATATAATACATTTATACACACCTAAGCACCCATGAAAAAAATTACAGAAAAAAAACTTTACAGTATGGTATAGTATGTGTACAGAGCAACAACAACGAGATTGTTTTCATTTTAGACGAGTCAAGCTGCGATACCGAACAGGACCACACGGAGACGCCAAAAAAAATCCTAAATCAACCGCTTTGACTGCATAGACCTACAATTACTAAACACAACAACGTACACGACAAATCAAACATTATCCTTCCCGAGTGTGTGTGGAAACAACGCGAATGTACTGTGTGTCTGTACATGAATGCAGCAATCAGTGATCTAGAGCGCGCACATACATGGTTTGTTCTTTGTGCATCAATATACCAGACTCTCACGCGCTTACTGTACGACTCCTGTACGTCACCAAAATTGCGCTCTTCAGAAACAATCGCAGAATACGACAAGAGCTTGTGTTTTAAAGCCAAGCACACACTTGAATGAATAATTCACTAAAAACGCAATGTGAGTCTCTATTCTCTCTGATATGTCTGATGTAATTCGATTACTGGATCACTGAAAACTTTCCCAGAGTTTAACGGCTTAAAATGGCCTGATCACAAACAGAGAAGCAGAATCGGGTTAAAGGAAAATTCCTCCTACCAGGGTTACAGGTGCTGTAGATGCTCAGTGTGATTGTGATAAACTCCCGACTTCTAAGATCATCTAACTGCGTGATGAAAATTACGTTAATGTTAAATTATTTTTTTTGTTTTTATTCCTAAGTAGCAATAAAATGTAATATTATACATATTTGTTTTGTTGTTATTTATTTATTATTAGATTTTTATTTTTTATTTTATTGGAGTTGGACCGAATAGTGAACATAATAAATGTAGCCCAGCATACATGAGAGCTCGTTGTTTTTGCATCTAGGCAAAGGGCAAGTATTTTGAGGAAGTATAAAATCTAAGATTTTGATTTGTTTAACATTTTGGTTACTACATTTCCCCCACACTCTGTGTTATTTTTTGTTTATTTTGATGACACTACTATTACTTTAAAAATCTTGAAAATACTGATAATAAGGAATGAATTGATGTGTCCAAATACAAATGGTAGTACATTTGGTGGTGAACTGCAGTAAGATGGGTGGTTAATCAGGTTTCTGTCTTTGCTATGATGTAGGTACAGGGAGCTCCAGGAGAAGCTGGACTGTCTTCAGAAGAACTCTGCTCAGAGAGACAGAACTGAAGCTCTTCTGAAACAAAAAGAAAAGGACTTTGTTCAGGTACATAAGCAAAGATACAACCTTTTATTCATCAGGCAGCAAATGCCACTTCTTTCTATGTTGAGCTATGGCAGCAATTGCAGTAGTTGAGATGAGGGATCATCATCTTTGTGTTTGTAGCTGACAAAGGATAGTGAAGCTCTGAGAGCTCAAGTCACGTCCCTTCTCGGTGAGTTGAATGAACGACAAAACTGGCTGGAGAAAAGTGAAGCAGAGAGACGAGTATTAGAGGATAAGTGAGTGTATCTCTTCATCCTTGTGCATGTGTTTGATTATGAGAGTCGGCAGCTGTGTGTACAAGACCTGTTTGATCTCCCAGATTGGGCAAGAAGACCGAACGCCTGCAGACTTTAGAGAGAGACATGGAGCAGCAGAAGAAGCAGCACAGTGTGACAGTGGACAATCTTTTATTGCAGACACAGAACCTAGAAACTGCACTGAAGAACGAGAGGCTCGTCATAGTGGAGGAGAGGTGAGTTCAGCTGGACGGAGACACCCGTAACAAACGCAGCTTCCCTTTTTCATTGTTACAGTTGTAACAGTAACCCACAATTCCTGTTGCTCTTCCTCATCTAGGAGGAAACTGGCCCAGCTCCAGCATGCATACACATGTCTGTTTCAGGATTACGACAACAAACTTAAAAGTGAAAAGCAAGCCAATCACAGGGTAGGTAGCTGCTGTTTGTGCTCTCTTTGAATTTTCTTCAACATTTAATGTTAAATATGGTTGTCAGTCCAAAAACTTTGCAATGTGTAGTTAGCAGCATATATATATATATATATATATATATATATATATATATATATATATATATATATATAGGTGAGTAAAGATCCCTGCCATTCTAAACTCTGAAACTGTCAATTACAATGCGAAACTTCCATTATAATCAATGAGGTTGTCTACGCTGTGCAGTGGAACTCTTTTTGACATTGTGTTTATACTTTGTTGGTTATAATGAAAGGATTCGCAAGTGTGCAGAATTCGCACTGAAGAAAGCTTCTATTGAGCAGATTCTGACTAACTTAAACACATATAATTGGCCATCATGTTCACACGCTCAACAGATATGTCTGTGATTGGCTACAATGCTCAACACTGCAAAAACACGTTGTAAATAGAAACCTTTGACGCTCTTCACTGAGCACTGGACCATTTTAAAGCGTTTTAAAGCATCCGGCTATCACCGGGTACCAGTACTGCAGAATGGCAGGTATCGTCACATTAAATGATCAAATAATTTTTTGACAGACAAAGATTCATTTTGGCCAAAATAACGTATTTATTCATTTAAATTAGCTTTTATTTTTATATTTTAAATTTGTTTTAATTTTCATTACTTTTTTTGTAATTTTATGTGCTTTGGTCATTTTTATTAAGATAATTTTTATTTCAGTTTTAGTATTTTTAATATTAAACCTAACCCTTTTTTTATTTGTTAGTTGCTAGGGCAGCATTTCTAATTTTTTCATCTAATTTTTAATTTAATTTAATTTTAGCTTTCTTATTTTTTTTAATAGTTTTAGTTAACAATAACACTGTGGTGCAACCAACATACAGAAAAACACATATAATTCAATAAGCCTAAATAAATATTTATTAATAATTTATGATATTTGTAGTATACTTTTTTTAACCTCAAAAATGATATTTATATTGATATTATATTTAAAAATTTAAATGTTTTAATAAATTTTTAATGTTTTTTAAAAGATTTTTCCTTTTCTTTATGGTGGGCACTCTTATTAGTCATTGACCCATCTCTTAAACTTAAATGCTTCAAAACTAGAAAACTGTTACTGTTTCATGTTTGTGTTAAGCACTTTTGAAATTAGGTCAGTGCATGGTTTGCACTATTTGTGGTTAATGGAAATTGTATGTGTGGTATTTCCATTTCAGAGTGGAGAGGCAGATACTCTAGCTAACAGGTTAGCAGAGGCTGAGAAAGCTCTGGCCCTCAAACAGGATCTCATCGATAAACTCAAGGAGGAAACGGAGCAGCTGAGAGCTACATTAGAAACTATACCAGTGCTGAATGCTCAGGTGAAAATAACATCTCATGTTACAGAGCTCTCCGCATTCAAATAATCACTTACTTTGTCTTTGATATAAATACTTGTTCAACATGCACGCTGCATATAGTAACACTAACACAATTGTACATTTTCTTTTTGCAGGCAGAGATCTATAAGATGGACTTCCTGGCTGAGAGGGAAGCCAGAGAGAAACTCCATCAAAAGAAGGAGGAGTTGCAGGAGGAGCTAAATAAGGCACTAGTTGAGATAGACAGACTCAAGCAAGAGGGAACCTCACGGTATGAAAAGAGATGGACAGAGTGAACACTACATGATATTTGGATACCATAATGATTATTGACTGATTTAAGAGTTTAGGGCTAGGCAAAAAAATAGATTTTTCAATTAATCATTTTTTAAAATGTGATCAATTCGATATCGATTCTCAAAAGCCACGAATCAATCTTTTTTTTCCCGCATTTATTTGCGCAAACAATGAACATAATATCTGATTAATGTGAATCTTATTACTAGTCTTCTCCACTAGATGTCATCCTCTTATTTACCTTACATGATGTTACAACAGGGAGGCGTACACATGGAAGTTAAGTTAAACATAAACTAATTTAGCTTCCACACTCCACACAAACACTTGAATATGCGCCTAATATTAGTGCACATTTATCTAGGTTAACATTAACAATAGAGCGATCATTCATATAAAGTGGCTAATGTTAGGCTACTACTAGTATGTTTGAAACGATATGTCATGTTTGATGTGTGGTCATTCTTTACCCATGTTCCCACACTTTGGATTTTCTGGTCGCCAATTCCTGTGTTTTTTTTCTTCTGCGACTAACCGACTAATTAAAATTATTAACCAAGCCTCTTCTTGTCAACTAACGTTTAGTCGACTATGAGGCTGTAGCCCTAGTGTTTAACTTGGCGGATGCAGGTTTTTAACATTCAAGCGCAAGAAGGCGTTAAAGGGTTAGTTCACCCAAAAATGAAAATTCTGTCATTTAATTACTCACCCTCATGTCGTTCCTAACCTGTAAGACCTTCGTTCATCTTCAGAACACAAATTAAGATATTTTTGATGAAATCTAAGAGCTCTCTGACCTCTCCATAGACAGCAATTTAATTAACACTTTCAAGGCCCAGAAAGGCAGTAAAAACATTGTTAAAATCGTCCATATGACTTCAGTGGTTCAACCTTAATTTTGAAGCAACAAGAATACTTTTTGTGCGCAAAAACAAACAAAAATAACGACTTTATTCAACAATTTCTTTACATCTGTGTCAGTCTCCTACACTGTTGACATAGTAAAACAAGTACAGCGCTTCCGAGTTACATCAGAGCTACGCCAGAACACCGGTTTACCATTGGCCGCTGCTGTTCACGTGAGCACCACGACGCATGCGTGTGATGCTGACACAGGAGCTGGCTAACGTAAACTGCATAGGAGAAATTTAGTTTTTTGCGCACAAAAAGTATTCTCGTCGCTTGATAAAATTAAGATTGAACCACTGGAGTCACATGGACTATTTTAATGATGTCTTTACTACCTTTCTGGACCTTGAAAGTGGTAATTAAATTGCTGTCTATGGAGGGGTCAGAAAGCTCTCGGATTTCATCAAAAATATCTTAATTTGTGTTCCGAAGATGAACGAAGGTCTTACAGGTTTGGAACGACATGAGGGTGAGTAATTAATGACAGCATTTTCATTTTTGGGTGAAATAATAACCCTTTAAAGAGAACTCAATTCAGTACACAATGTCCAAGAGTTACATGTGGATGTTTCTTCACAGAGCTCGCATTGAGGAGATGCAACAGAGACACTTGGAGGACTACAGGCCTAGACCACACCCGCCACCTTCAGCTGGTAAAACCCCTTATTCAGAGTCTGCATGAGCTAAAACATATGCGCACTCCCTTTGCTTCATTTTGAAAATAGTCCTTGTTAGATTCACTGGCTACATGGCACATGGAACAATTCTCTCTTTAAATACTCTATTGTATTACTTTACCTGAACATGTTTCTGCTTTTGAAGCACCTTTCACAGGAGCAGCCATGTTCAACCCAGCCCAGCCTCCATCTGCACGCAGAAGAGATGATGATCAGGACGAGCTGCCTGATTACCGCTGCCCCAAATGTATGTACAAGGCACCAGACATGGATACCCTGCAGATCCACGTCATGGACTGTATCCAGTGAGAGGAGGAGATGTTCAGGTGTTTTCATGACACCTGAGTGAACTCTAACAACAACAAAAAATGAGAAGAGAAAATCAAGAACATGCTAAAGACAAGAACTGTCTGAGGACTTTGAACATTTAATCCTGCTGCAGATTGACTTGAAGTAGACAGATGTTTAGCAGATGTTTTTATCATGTGGCTATAGAGCTGCCACCATGTTCCTGTACACTTAGTGTGTGTATCTCTTAAAAAAAAAAAAAAAAGCTCATCTGTACTGCCTTTCTGTGACAGCATAGTGTAATGTACTGCACGTGTGAATGTTTGTCTGCTTTACGTCTGCACACATCTGACAGTCACAATGTTTCCTTTATACCTGTGGTATTTGTTTCTCTGGATATATGCACTCTTGAGGATTCATGCCCGCCTGTGTTAATATTGTGTATTATCAGCCAAAGTGAATATGGAAAAAAAAAAAAACTTTGTACAGACTATTGTTATGGAAAGATTTAATGAAATAAAGGTATGAATATGAGGATCTACTCTAATTGTTTTTTTTTTTGTTTTTTTTTGTCAAGCACACTGTGCCCAAAAAGATTTTCTGTCAGTTAAAGTCACTTAAATGTATGAGAAACTCCATCAAAAAAAAAGAAGAGCTGAATAAGGCACTAGCCAAGATAGACAGACTCAAGCAAGAGGGAACCTCACGGTATGGAAATAAATATATTAAGGATTTTTAATATTAATATTTGCACTGTCAATTAAAAAATTCAACTGAATTAATTAGATATGCCAATTATGGAAATTTTATCCTGTTTAGTTTTATATGTACTAGTATTTGCTAATAAAATCCTATCATTGCAGTTGTTAAAATATCAAAATGTGAAATTTAATTTGTTTTGTGTTATTTTAATTAATAATTAAATTTTATTTTAACAACCAAAACATTTCACAAAAATTTGAGGTTAAATATATTTAATTTAATGTAAATATTACATATTTATTAAATTACAGTAAACAATGCTTTTTAATACATTAAACTTTGTTATTCTAATTATTTGAACACTTGCTGGTTATGTGAACTTGCATGCTTAAAAAATGTAATTAAAAAAAACACATTGACCAGTGTTGTGGAGAAAAGTCACCTCTTTCTTGCAAATGAAGCTCAGGAGGCAGAGTTCCAGAAGTCAAAATTTATTAAACAAAGCAACAAAGCCGAGACGCCTGCAGGACATCTGAATTTGTGTCTGGCCAGGGCACTATCCTTATACAGTTTTCTTATCTGTTGTTTCACAATGACCAAGCAACTTAATCTTCTTGTAAGAATCACCCCTCCTGTTTCCCACAATCTCGCCTTTCTCTCTAATTGTGGAATCCTGCCAATTGATGGTCAACCCTTTCTCAGGGTGATCTCAAGATGTAACGTTTTCCAAGGACAATCAACTTCTTCCCAGACGCGAGAAGCCTTCAAGTGACATAATGGTCTTATTCTTTCACAGCCACCTGTTGTTCACTGAAAATCCCCTGACTTTGCAAAAACTGCTCAGTGGGCAACAAGACTTTCTCAGCTGCATCTGACCTTTGTAATAATTATCACAGCATAATACTTCTGCTGCAATTGTTTTCTATTGGATGAATAAAATATTTCATCACCAGCTGGTTAAAAGTTATTTTCTTAAGTGTTCAATTAGTTTTGGGCCATTGTAGATTATCTCAAAATAATGATGGGATGTGAATGTTAGAAGCTTGCTGAGGCCCCCTGGTTGTGAACCACTGTTCTAGACAAAAGACCTGCAGTACCGGCGGCTTTCACCAGAGGCCGCACTCGATATCATACACGTCATTCTTCCGTTGAGGTGACGTGTCTGTGTGTGTTTCATTGGGTGGACGCTGGTGTTGGTCTCTTTCTCAGGTTTGAGTGAGTAGAGGTGGATTCAACTGCCCAAGGATCAACATGATGCGAATTATACCTGCTATTTTGGCTCTTTGTATGAGCTTTTGTGCAGGTACTTTATTTCTTTCAATTAATGTTAGATATACATCACCATTCATTCTCATCTTTCGTGTATTCGCTGATCGCTCAAACAGGCTAACAAGAAGACGTCGCAAGCTACATTGAATTGATTCAGTTTTGATCACAGTTATCCAATATAAATCTTTATAAGTAGCGTTTACTTGAATTAATTCAGCGAATAAACTTGCCTTGTAGCTTGTTATTCGTAAAGATTGTAGTGTGACCGGTGTTTTCTCTCCTCAGCTGAGACTTGCACAGACCCAGTCATTTCCCCGTCTTCATACACGACCACAGACGC
Source organism: Coreius guichenoti (assembly GCA_039654105.1). NCBI lineage: Eukaryota > Metazoa > Chordata > Actinopteri > Cypriniformes > Gobionidae > Coreius > Coreius guichenoti. Next base: position 22,443,634 of record CM077178.1, read on the forward strand.
GCTCATCTCCTCTGAGACTGTGTTTATCGTTGAACTGAGTCTGGCGTGTGCAAACGGAGCTCAGGTGAGTGGACTAACGGTGCTTTCCAGTTGCATATATGCACGGTTACTGGTACAGAAAAGTGGATTGACCCAGCTTGTGTTTGTTTTTAGAGTGTTGCCCTCTATGCAGATGTCAATGGCAAACAGTTTCCTGTGACCAGAGGCCAAGATGTTGGCAAATACCAGGTGAGGTTACATAGGTTTTAAAGGGATAGTTCACCCTAAAAATTCTGTCATTACTCACTCTCATGTCATTCCAAACCCATAAGACTACCATTCATCTTTGGAACACAAATTATCTTTTTAATGAACTGTCCCTCCACTAAATCTATTAAAAATGTTAAAAATGATTGCTTTATATGATGAACAGATTTAATTTAGGCTTTTATTCATTCACACATAAATGTTGGTAACCAAACATACACAGAGCGCTTAAATATGGTAAACGGAAGCTCATCCATACTTGCTTGATGTGTGAGAACAAACCTCATTGGTTCTTGCAGAAGTTCGAATGTGCTGCGTATTACACAAGAATGAACCTCATTGGTTCTTGCATGTTAAGCGAACATGTTTGAGCTTCTGTTTACCATATTTGAGAGCTCTATTTATGTACGTTTGCTGATCATATGTGAATACATGATAAATTAAATCTGTTCATCATATAAAGCAGTTGTGCCTCTTTGGAAGACTTGGATTAAACCACTCAATTCATATGGAATTATTTTACGATTTCTTTATGGACTTTTTGAAGTGTCAAGTGTTTTAGGTGAATAGACTTTCAATGGAGGGACAGAAATCTCTCAGATTTCATCAAAAATATCTTTTTATATGTTTTCAAAGATGAACGACAGTGTTATAACTTTAAACAAAGCTGTAACATGTAAGATCCCTCTACATATGTAACCAACTGCTCTTAATTTCTTTTTGTCCAGGTCTCATGGAGTGTTCCTCATAAGCAGGCCAGCTCTGGCACATATCAGGTCAAATTCTTTGATGAGGAGTCTTACAGCACTCTAAGAAAGGTTGGTGAAATGAAGGAATTGATTGATTAAAGATATAGTTAACTTAAATGACAATTGTGTCATTTACTTACCCTCATGCCATTTCAAACCTGTATGACTATTTCTTCTGTGGAACATAAAAGATATTTTGAAGAATGTGTCTTTTTGTCCATACAATGGAAGAAAAAATATCTTATTTTATGTTATGCATAAGAAAGTCATACAAATTAGAACAACATGAGGGGGGAGTAAATGATGACAATGTGTATTTTTTACTATCCCTTTAACATACTTGATGAGACTGTGCATTCAATGGCACTGATGAAAAATGTTAATGCTTTCAGGCTCAGAGAAACAATGAAGATGTTGATGCTATCAAGCCTTTGTTCTCTGTCAATGTGGATCACAGGGTGAGTATGCATACTAATCTTTATTGACAACAGCTACCTTATCTGTGTAATGAAACTTAGACAAATCTATAAACTTACATTAACAAAAATATACCCCCACACAGGATCTTTTTGCTATTGCTTGTTTACTTTCTATGATTTGTCTCTCTATTTATTTACCTATATATGTGTGAATTGCAGGGTGCATGGAGTGGTCCCTGGGTGTCCACAGAGGTCTTGGCTGCTCTGATTGGCATTGTGGTCTACTACCTGGCCTACAGCACCAAAAGTGCTATCCAAGCTTGAGATGAGAAGAAAAGTCCCATTTTCCACCATACTGTTCAAAGTGGTCTTCAGGCATTCCTCCTCCTGCCATTTTAATGTGCAGGGTTTAGTGCCATCGACACCTTGGCTGAAACAAGAGATTGGTTTGTTGTAGAGCTTGAAAGTATCGATGTGGACATTAATTATAACAGCCAGAGTGGTGTTGTGGTTTTGTTTTGTTTTTTCTAACAAACACTGTCAAGAATTTAAGACATAACATTTTTCATCTATGCTATCAATATTAAACCTCAAAAGGTCAAAAACTGAGGTGATTTTATCTGTGACTCATCATCATAGTCCAGTTCTGTATTTTAAAATGTCCCAAATATCGATGAAATTCATTGAATATGGGAATAAACAACTTTTCAAAAAGTTTTACTGAATTATTTAATTTTTGATGAAGATACCTCATTAACATTGATACATCAGATATTATATATTACATGCATATATATATATATAATAAATTCACACCCCATTTTCAGTACTTTATATATTTTTGAAGAAGCAAAAGAAACATGGTCATAATTTGCTTCGGGTACATTTGGGATTGTTTGTATATTTGCATTTATGCCACCGTCTGATGCACCTTTATGGCAGAACTAGAACAGGCGGGGCTTAAGATAGCAGACTATGCGACGTTTATTTTTGAGGGGGGTGAATTGTGACCAGTCAAGTGCAAAATATGCTAGCGATAGTTCAATTTGGTGCAAGATTGATTTTCCTGCACTGTCTTTATCATGTTAGGCACATTCTAGCAGCAATTTGTCTGTCAGTGACGAATTATCTAACTTGTGTCATGAAGTGATAACCAGGTCCCCTCTGCAGGGTGAGTTGGTTCAGTCCGCAAGCGCGCCGCGTCCATACTCGGTTCTATGACCAAGCGTGTAGATAAAACACGCTCTCTGTTTCTTTGAAACGACTCTCATTTTCTCTCACTTCCCCGTGTTTCAACATCTGAATGAGAAATAACTGCAATTCAGTATAGCTATGTCAGTTTCCGAGCCACCGTCAGTAGACTGTGGCGGAGCGGGAGGGTATGGAGCTTTTTACCCGGCGGGATACCAGGCGTTGCACCCGGAGGAGCACGGCCTAGACCGCGGCTTCCGACTCACGGCCTTTTCCGATATGAAAGGATGAGGGTGTAAAGTCCCGCAGGAGACTCTGCTCAAACTCCTGCAGGGACTAGAGCCTGACCGCCCGCCCGGAGAGGACGGCGGTTCGGGGACGGGTATTGGAGACGAGACCGCTGATTTCGGGCAACTTGTGTCAGTTCCCCAGGGTCCTCGACTAGGTAAAGTATGAGCCGCGCGCTGACCTGTCACACCAACGCTGTCAAAAAGCGAGCACTGGTTCGTGAACCGATTGTTCTTTTGAGTCGGATCTTTTTAACGAATCGGTTGAACGGTTCCCAAAATCAGCAACTGTACCCAGAAACCAGAGTTTGTTGATAGTGATAGATAGTAAGATCATTTGAAGTGAACCGAGGATTTGACTGATAGGGCGAAAAGCAAGTTACTTAACTTTTTTTTTTTTTTTTTTAAACTAATAAAACGAACAGGAAATATATTTCTGACTTGATCGTATAATAAAAATAAAGAAGATAAACACAATAAACACTCTTATTAATGGAAAGCCTTAGTAAGCAGCAATATGTTGTCAACTTATTGCTTTATTTGGATGTTAAAAAAAACAAAAACACAATCAGTTTTGTGAACTCAACTGGCTCGTAGAAACGAATGGTTTAAAAGAACCGATTAGCGGAAATGAGTCAGACTTTCCCATCATTGCTTTCAAACTGATATAATAAAAGCGCTCGTTATTTGTGCAAATAGACCGGTCTGACAGCAGTTTGATAGTTAACCAACCGGTTTAGCAAAGAAATGCTTATTTATTGTGACGTTTTTGCTGTAAAGTTTTGGATATATAACGTCCATGTTAGTAAAACTCTTTGTTTAACCTTTGACTTATATCCTTTTAATTAATAACTTCTGAGAGGTGTGAACTATGGACCCAGGCTTCAAGTTAATGCTTGCCACTGAAAAATAGATCACAAACTGAATGATTTTTGTAAAGGTTTAAGTCCCCATAGTATATTATTCAAAGCTTCTATAAACATGCATGCACGTTGCATATGAACTTACAGTGAGTTTCTTGACTGCAGGTATTGGAATGGACTCATGTGTGATCCCTCTGAGGCATGGAGGTCTCTCCCTGGTCCAAACCACAGATTTCTTCTATCCTTTAGTGGAGGATCCTTACATGATGGTGGGTGAAATCTATTAATGTTTTGGAAAAAAAATAGCATGCAACTCACAAATAAGTGAAACTCCTGTCCATTCTTTTACAGGGACGAATTGCCTGTGCAAATGTTCTGAGTGATCTGTACGCTATGGGCATCACAGAGTGTGACAACATGCTTATGCTTCTCAGCGTCAGTCAGAAGATGAATGAGAAGGTGTGCGTGAATCTCTCTGCTTTCATTCTCTCTGTAGTATTAATTTTTGGTTTGGTTTAAAGCTAATGCAGAAATGTAATTTTCAGTATATATGGACTTGTTCAGATGTTTAATACATTTTTGCATGATGTTTTTGCAAAATCAGAAAGATGAGCGTGAAATGGTTAATTTTATTTGTACTGTGTTGATGTTCTCTCAGGAGAGAGAGCAGGTGATGCCTTTAATGATGAAGGGCTTCCGTGATGCGGCGGAGGAGGGCGGGACTTCAGTAACCGGGGGACAAACAGTCATAAATCCCTGGATCATCATTGGGGGGGTGGCCTCTGTTGTGTGCCAGCCCAATGATTTCATCATGTGAGTGTTTTTCTCTGATTTCTCATGAATCAAAGGACTGTATATCTGTACACTTGGTTCTGAAGGATCCAGTTTTTCCTAAACAAACATTTACCACAATTTTAAAATGAAATATTCATTGAGTCTCATTCCCTAAGCATGCGTATGCACAAGTTTGTGCGTGAAATGTGCGTACAAACGATTTTAAGAACAAATCACAATTCACCAAAGATTTCGTTTTTTTTTTTTTTCAAAATTTACGAAAAAATATAGAAACAACTGAAACCACATGTACGCAAAAATAACTTACTCTGTATGGCTTTATTATCATGTTAAGAAGTTATATTTCATCCTAACATGACTATAATTACATCGAAGTATATTGCATTAATTGTATTATATAATCCATATATAAAATTACATAATGAAATTATTAAATGATACAATTTAATTTCATCTTAAATGCATTCGATCATATACAGTTAAAGAGTAAAAAAAGCTGCGTTATAGCTTCATTTGTGAGGTTTCTCTGAATAACGCAGATATATGCATATGTACAGCTGGCTAATAAGAGCTCTGTAATCTGGGTCTTTATAAAAGGTGTTTATTGTGAGAACTGGTGAGAATGGCACACTTGGCATTGCTCGAGGATCCGGGCGAGAGCGTGTCTGCGAACAGTGGCAAGTTTGACTAACCACGTGCACGCGGCCGCTCATTTAGAATACTCCAAATTCACTAACATCAGAATGAGGCTGAGAACAAATTAATGTGCATACGAACGTTCAGGTGGAGATTTTTCGTGAGAAGTTTTCCTGTGCGTACAAATACGAAAGAATCCACGCAATTATTAGTGAGTGAGACCCATTGTCTGGCACATCACAGTTTGTTTCCATTTTGTAAATGCTTACATATGTCTGTGTATATGCAGGCCTGACAGTGCTGTACCTGGAGATGTGTTAGTTCTCACTAAACCTTTGGGAACTCAAGTAGCAGTGAATGCCCATCAGTGGCTGGATATAGTGAGTATACATTTTTATCTTTGGAATGATTGCTTGTGTGGTTCTTTCCTCCTTTTTTGTATAAGTTATGAAGAGATGACAACCTCATCTCATTTCTCTCTGTATCTCTTTTACCTTTAATTTCTTCAGCCTGAGAAATGGAACAAGATAAAGTTGGTGATTTCAAAGGAGGAGGTGGAGCAAGCTTATCAGGAGGCTATGCTCAATATGGCTACCCTCAATCGCACTGGTATGTCATTGCATAAGCATTATTAGTGTGGATTATTTTTAACAATGGGGCCAATATTCTTTACACAAACCTCCTAGTTTTGCAACTTTGTACTAGATCAGATGGCCTATATGCGTACGTACTTTCAAATGACAAAATAAAATATATTTTGCAGTACTACTAAAGAAAGATTACAGTTTTTCATTTGTTGCTTAATTTAATTACTACAAGACCTCTTTAGGCATATACACTAACAGCTTGGGGTCAATTATTACAGATTACAGTTTTCAAAAAAAATATTAAGCAGCACTGTTTTCAACATTGATAATAAATGTTTCTTGAGCACTAAATCAGCATATTAGAATGATTTCAGAAGGATCGTGTGGCACTCAAGAGGAGTAATTGTGCTCTGGAGTAATGATGCTGAATGATTCAGATGATGCTGAATGATGCTGATGCTTCATCTTTGCGGTAGGGCTGCACGATTCTGGATAAATTCACAGAATCAAGAATCACAATTTTTTTTCTTTCAAATAGAGAACACGATTCTTCACTTCTATCACTTCTGTGAATATTTGTAACACAGAAATAATGATACTGTGATGTTGAAAAGACTGTTTGTGAAGCTGTTTAATAGCTACACATGATAACTGCTCTCTCTGGGTCAGCGGCAGCACAAACACAGATTTGAATGTTCTGGTTCCAGTGTCATTTAGGAGTGAGATTGCGATCTCTTAATGATGATTCGTGCAGCTCTACTTTACCGTCTCAGGAATAAATTGCATTTTAAAATGTATTACAATAGAAAACAGTTAAAATGTAATAATATTTCATAATATTATTGTTTTTACGAGAGACTTTCCAAAACATGAACTAAATCTTACTGACCTTAATCTTTTGAACGGTAGTGTATGAGGTAATTTTAGCAGTTTAAGTGATTTTTTTTTGAGCCAAATACAACAGGTTTTATATTGTTTTAAAATTCTCTTTTTTTTTTTCTCCCTCTCCCTCCAGCTGCAGCCTTAATGCACAAATTTAATGCACATGCTGCCACAGACATCACAGGCTTTGGGATCATAGGTCACGCACGGAATCTCGCCCAGCAGCAGAGAAATGACGTTGCCTTTGTCATTCATAACCTTCCCATTATTTCTAAAATGGCCGCAATCAGCAAAGCTGGTGGCAACCTGTTTGGGCTTTTGCAGGGCACCTCTTCTGAAACATCAGGTGAGAGTCACAGCTCAATGCACAAACACAATCGTTTTAAAGTGAACTAATAATGATCATTATAACTTGGCTTAACATGAAAGTGGGCTTAACATAATTAGCATTGGATAATTTATTTGTAAATAAAGATTATATATACTTCAAATACTGTAACAAAAAGCCTTGTTCAAGCCGTCGTTCTCCCTGCATCACCATAACTTTAAAGTGAAAAGTAATGTTCAAAGATTTGTATCTTTATTTTCTATACATGTTGTAATCAGTAGCAATAAATTAATATATTTGAGCTGTTTAGTATGAATTTTCTTCAGTTTACTATTAAAATACAGTTGACTAACAATATTGATATTCACATTTGTTTAAATTAAATTTATTATTCAAATTAACTAAAAGTAAATGCACATGATATTCAAGGTCCTCCACAGGTTTTTAAGGTATTAACATTAATGATTAATCAATTAATCATTTATCAATTCCTGAAAATGGACATTCCTGGTCAGTAGAGATTTCTACAAGCTCTTAGGTAGATATTAAATCTTTTTCCTGCCTCTCTCAGGTGGTCTGTTGATTTGCTTGCCACGGGAGCAGGCAGCCCGGTTTTGCGCCGAGATGAAATCCAGTCGTGTGGGTTTGTCAGGAGCAGTGGGGCAGGATGGAGGGGTGGGCGATGGGCAACAGGCTTGGATCATTGGCATCGTGGAAAAGGGCAATCGCTGTGCCCGCATCATCGACAAACCTCGGATCATAGAGGTCCCGTACCGTGGCTCTGTGGTCAATGCGCAGGAGGGGAGCAACAATAATGCCAGTCCTCCTGAGGTGCAGCAGACGTAACAACTCCACAACGCGCACAGAGGGTCTCTCAGTGATCATTGTTCTTTACCCCTGACCCTTACTATGTCCTCAGTGGGAATGATAGATTTGAATGTGTGTGCTCATAACAGACATAGTGTTTGTGAAGGACAGTATGTGTGGTTACTCTTACTGTCCATTCCCTCCCCCTGTTCAACCAAAGGGTTGAGAGCAACAGACCAAAAATATTTTAACTGACCTGGTGGGAGATGGAATGGACAACAAGCAAATGTATTTTCGTCTCTCATTCTCTTCTCCAGCTCATTCTTTCAAACCCACACACCTCTGTTGGAATTTTTTTTTTATTTTATTTTTTTATTTTTTTCTCAATGTTTACCAGCTATTCTTTAAATTGATATGAGCCAAACCATAAAAGCTAACTTTAGTAATTAACCCTTATGTTGCTTTAAACCTGTATGCTGCTATATTACTTTTTTATTTCTGTGGAACTCAAAAGTAGGAATTTTAGGCAGACAGTTTTCTATAAAAACATCATGAAAGTGGTCCTTCTCCACCATATTCCAAGTCTTTTCAAGCTACTGCAAAAAGTGATTTTCTTACTCTGTATTTGTCTTATCTTTCAGTACAATTATCTAATCATTCTTTTTTTGAGAAGCAAAATGACATCTTGTTTATGGAAAAATTGTATCAATGATATGATTTTATAAACAAGAAAAAAAAATGATATGGTAAGAAATAACTTTTTTCCCTTTGAAATAAGTGGTTTTCTTACCCCATTGGCTGATACATTTTTCTTGTTTTAAGTTTAAACACTTAATTTTGATGCATTTTTCAGAAAACAAGACACAAAATCCTATATTTGTTCCTCTCAAGTCAAGTGTTTGAATGCTTAGATATTTGTACTGGAAAGAGTAAGAAAGTGAACATACAAAATTTGTTAGCGTTAACTCGATATTGAGTAATTGTAGTTATATGGAAAAGGACTCATAATTCTGCTTTTGTGTTCCTCTGAAAACAGCATACAGGTTTGGAGCAAGTTTAGAAAAAGATTGACCGAAAACATTTTTGGATTTTTTTTTTTTTTTTTTCGCGGAAATGAGTATGAAACATATCCAGAGCTTAATTATTTCTGCTTGATGAGGTGGAGGCTTTGAGACATCACGCTAAAATGAAGCCGGGTTTACTAAGAAAACGTTCCAATGAGTTCCTGGTCAATCAGACGATTTGAATAGCAAATATCCTAAATGACAATCACACGTGTTTTCTTTTAAGCCATCTGAAAAACACGTGTCAAAGCTGAACACACTATCACACCAATGTATACTGGGGCCTGAGTAATCACAAATGTTGGCTTAGTTGAGATATTTAATGGAACAATCAATATTTATTTTGTCAAAGATTTAAATGCAATTATTCAAGTTTCAAGTGTTTTTTAGTTGGTGTTTATCTTGTATCCAATCAGTCTGATTCATCCACCTGTTTTAATAGGACATTCTAGTAACATTGACATATGTCTGGTAAAATTAGGTTATAATGTTCTGTCTTGTGGGTTGTTTTCCTGAATAGAGTGACCTTACTCTGGTTAAAGTAGATTAGACCGGTTCTTCATTCATAAAAATATGGACATGTGTCATGGTTTTAGGGGCAGCAGTTAATTATGAATGATTGTGGTGAGACATATGGATGATCTTTTTCTTCTCTCTCATTAAGTCTGTTGATTTTGAACAGAAGATAAGGTAGTCTGGTTCTCCCTCATGTATCTGAGAAAGGGTTGAGCAGCTTTCTCTGGTCCAGCGGGTGAGCCCAGAATGCCAGTTGTGCTGTTTGAATGGCTGAGACAGAACAGCAGTGTCCACAGTCCTCTTTATGACACCTCTCTCTTTAACCCCAGCTCATGGGACAGGTGAGGTTGATGTTAGATAGGAAGGGATAGGCTAATCTGCCACGTCCATTCACCTGGCACTGGTTTTGTCATTACAGTTTTCATTAATTAAACTATTGCGACTCAATAAACTTGTAATTTCTCTAAACTGACTCTATTATTCCTTGAAGCTTGTTTCATGGTCTCTGCTGTTGATAGTCTAGATGTGTTGTATGTAGTTCACCACAATGTGTCAGCAAAGTGCAACACTGTAAGGAAGCGGCCAACAGATTCTTTGCTTGATTCTCTTTATGTATTGGCTTGTCTCAACATTGTCATGCTGCTTCAGTTGACCTCTTTTTAAACTTGAATGCAGTAATTGACAGCTGAATTGAGTGTTTGATAAACAAAGCATTTTTTAAGCATATGGCAATTGTTTTTTGAGCGAGGGGATACTAAAAAAAGAACGAATGAACATAGTGGTCAGAAACGTGCATGATCAGAAACAGATTTTTTCTTCTTCTGCCAGAAGACTGGTTGAAGCATTTATGACTTTCATGAAATTTGAGATAAGAAGAAGAAAGAGTTTTCATTTGATGGGAAAGTAAATACTAATTTCATTAGTGGAAAGTAAACATCACTTGACAATTTTAAATTGCATTTGCTGTTAGGTTCATGCAGAGAAAAGCAGAGTGCTGGAGAATACATTTTATCCATAAAGAGGAAAATGTCTTAATTTTCCATTTGTCCTCTATCCCTCAGAATAATTAGAGACTGTTCCAATGTTTCAGTATGTGTATCAACTCGATATGAAGACATCTTCCCATTTCTACCCTGTCCTTTCACCTTTAGATTTTGTCTTCTCTTCTTGTTCTCCTTTTCCACGCTTCTTGCCTGAATCTGCAATTAGACCATTATATATAATCATCTCTCTTTTTATCGACCTAAAACATTTTGTTTACCAGCTCTTCTCCAGCTATCATCTGGTTTGCTTTTGATTAGCGGAGGAAGAGATTCATAATCGCTCACTACGGGCATATTTTGTTTTTCCTTCTCACATTCTGCATTCTGCACATTCTTCGCTCCTTTCTCTTACATAATGTCCTTTTTGGTGCAGAGTCTGATCTCATTGAGGAAATAGTTTAACAGCTTCTGATTCCACTCATTTTCTGTTCACTGACAATGTGCCCAGTCTAAACCTGTTCAGCAGAAACCTTGGCGCACTGTTCATTGATTCTCTCTGTGCAGCAGAGCATTGTGTGTTTGTGCTTATCACTGATTATTCCATTTTTGTGTTATGATTAGGGATGGTATATTATTTTGAAAGCTTCCCTGCTGTTGAATTTATGTTGTCGCTGCTAAATCTTCAGCCCCATAGCGTAACAAATCTAATTTTACCAGAGTTTTGAATTTGTAGTCTGTAATTAACATGGTATACTGCAAGATAATGCCAAGAAACATCTTACAGTTGCATGCAAAAACAAACATACAATGCAACAAATGTGGCTGGAATAACAAACCAATGACTGATGTATATCATAATTTTGACCTTATTCCTCATACTGTAATTATGATTTACCAAAGCATACCTATGAGCCGGTTTGTCCCAACGTGCATCAAGGCCACCATCGTCCCCGTGTGAAAAAAGTCCACTGTCCAGCCTCAATGACTACCTGCCTGTCGCACTCACACCCATTGTCATGAAGTGCTTTGAGAGGCTTGTCTTGAGCCTCAAACGCTCAACAGACAACGCCATCGCCACCATCCTCCACTCTCACTCACCTTGATAATAAGGACATATGTAAGAATGTTGTTCATAGACTTCAGTTCAGCATTCAACACAATTATTCCTCAGCACCTGATTGGAAAGCTGACCCTGCTGGGCCTGAACTTCTCCCTCTGCAACTGGATCCAAGGACTTCCTGTCTGAGAGACCTCAGACAGTCTGGATCGGGAACAGCTTCTCCAGCACACTGAACACAGGAGCCCCCCAGAGCTGTGTGCTTAGTCCATTGCTGTTCACTCTGTTGACTCACGATGCACAGATCGAACCACATCATCAAATTCGCAAATGACACGACCGTGGTGGGTCTCATTAGCAAAGACGATGAGTTGACAGAGAGGCGGTGCATCGGCTAAAGGACTGCTGCAAAGTCAACAACCTGTCCCTGAACGTGGACAAAACAAATGAGATGATTGTTGACTTTAGGAGAGCATGTAACAACCAGTCTCTGCTTGATGTCCACTTGGCGGAGAACTTCACCTGGTCTCTCAACACCAGCTCATAGCGAAGAAAGCCCAGCAGCGTCTCTACTTTTTTACGAAGGCTGAAGAAAGCCCATCTCCCATCCCTTATCCTCACCACTTTTTACAGAGGGACTGTTGAGAGCATTCTGAGCAGCTGCATCACTGTCTCGTTCAGGAAATGCACCTTCTCAGATCGCAAGACCCTGCAGCAGATAGTGAGGACAGCTGAGAAGATCATCGGGGTCTCTCTTCCCTCCATCACAGACATTTACACCACACAATGTATCTGCAAAGCTATGTGTATTGCAAACAACCCCACACTCCCCTCACACTAACTCTTCACTCTCCTACCATCTGGCAGAAGGTACAGAAGCATACGGGCCCTCACGGTCAGATTGCGTGACAGTTTCTTCCCCCAAGCCATCAGACTCCTCAACTCCATGTGACTGGTCTGACAACTACACTCACACAAACACACACACATCCAGACACACATCCACAAAAGCTCCCCACTACTGTTCCCCATCTCTTAATACTGTGCACTGTTCTGTGTAAAATCTGTACTGTCTCATGCTGTTTGCACTGTCTACTCAGGTATGCACACAGGTACTTTATGTAGTCCAGTTCAGTCTGAAATGCTGAGCTTCAGTGCATTAGTAGCAAAATTCTTTATTATATCTGCAAAGTATACTTCATAACTGAAAGATATGCAAATTAATCAAAGTCTATCTGTTTGATTAGCAATAACAGTGGCTGAGTATGTGAGCTTGAGAAAAACGGGATGACAGATATTTATTTGTTCTGTTCTGTATGGAGAGCATGAACCCCAAAGGATCTGCATAGATGAACCACAAGTACAATTTTGCAGCCAATCTCCAAAAATACTCTTTGCAGCTGTTCTCAGATCTCTATTTCTAGACATGAAGACTGAGTGGTGTAGCAGTCAGAACGATTCATCTTTTTCAGTGGGGTTTTTATCTTGTCTATATATACACAAAATTAATTTTATTCAGTAAGAATCCAGTAAAATAATCAAATGTGACAAGACATTAGTAATGTTACAAAAGATTTTTATATTTCAAATAAATGCTGTTCTTTTGAACTTCTATTTATAAAATATACAAAAATATTAAGCATCACAACTGTTTTCAGCATCATAAGATATAATTATGCACCAAATCAGCATATTTGAGTGATTTTTGAATTTGCTATCACAGGATTAAATTACATTTTAAAATCAAAATACACTGAACAAAATTGTAAATGTGACACTTTAGTTTTTGCCCCCATTTTTCATGAGCTGAACTCAAAGATCTAAGACTTTTTCTATGTACACAAAAGGCCTATTTCTCTCAAATATTGTTCACAAATCTGTCTAAATCCGTGTTAGTGAGCACTTCTCCTTTGCCGAGATAATCCATCCACCTCACAGGTGTGGCATATCAAGATGCTGATTAGACAGCATGATTATTGCACAGGTGTGCCTTAGGCTGGCCACAATAAAAGGCCACTCTAAAATGTGCAGTTTTATCACACAGCACAATGCCACAGATGTCGCAAGTTTTGAGGGAGCGTGCAATTGGCATGCTGACTACAGGAATGTCCACCAGAGCTGAATTGAATGTTCATTTCTCTACCATAAGCCGTCTCCAAAGGCGTTTCAGAGAATTTGGCAGTACATCCAACCGGCCTCACAACCGCAGACCTGTTTGTTCAGTGTAGAAAACAGTTATTTTATATTGGAAAGATATTATATATATATTTTTTACTGTATTTTGATCAAATAAATGCAGCCTTGCTGAGCATAAGAGACAGAAAAATTGTACATTGTAAATTTATATATTTAGTAGACTGTATACACTGCTGCACAGCATTCAGTAAATTGTATGCCATTCTGAACATATCCAGTCTCTATTTCACTCTGTTCTCTCCTATCCCATGTGACCCTTTAAGTGTTGACCCCATATGCTTGAATAACCACTTAACAGTTAATCTTTTCTTTCTAAGTGGACTCTGATGATGATGATGATGATGATGATCACATCAGGCGTCTTGCGGTAGCACTCAAACTGACATTTCAGGTTAAGAGAGAAACTGTAGAATCTTCTAATTCAACTGCTAAATTTTCTCTTAAACACATGTGGCTCTTCTTATACAGCCGTCCTGAGAAAGTATGATTTTCTCATCTGTGATGCAGAGGCAAAAATAGACTGTCATGTTTTTTTGTGAAGTTTCTTTGCATAAAGGAAAGAGACATTCAGCCACCACTTTTGACCCCAGGCCCGGAACCCGTCTGCCTGTCATCTCCCAGTCAGCAGAGGCAGGGTAGACTGAAAGCAAATCCACAAGCATATGGTCGGACTGGAAATTCATATCTAATGCATTCTGTTTTGTGAGCTCTATTGTTTCATAAACACAGAGTTATTCACATGCCACAAAATATCCGGTATAAGTAGCAGTAGAGGCTGACATGAGAGCCAGACTAGACTATCAATTCTCATAAAATTATAGCAGTGCAACTAATGTCAAATAATGTTTGCAATGTATTTGCTCTTCTTATTTGTATCCTTATCTCAAGTTTAATTCACCAAGCAAGTCTTTGGTGAGATGAATTAAATAAACTCAACATATGTGACTTTGTTAAACAATTCAAGTGAGTTGTGCTTATATTGTGTATATTAAGTGAGTTGTGCTTATATAAGACTGTAGCTGGTGTTTTAAAAAATGTTAAGGCCTGTCTAGTAAATATGAGACTTTTGTTATTATATATATATATATATATATATATATATATATATATATATATATATATATATAAAACATAAAATAACATAAATAACAGAAAAGGTACTGGCAGCTTATTACCCGGACATTATCCAGTAATTTTACATACATTTCCATTAACTCTAAAACAAGCAATAAAGTTCAAAATCCAAAATACAGGTAAAACACCTGTAAAAAATAAATATGGAAAATTCAGTCAAATTAATAATATATATATAAACATAAACTTGTATGTATGTATATATTTGTATATATAGATAGATAGATATACATATACATTCATGTTTATTTATATATATATATATATATATATATATATATACACACACCGATCAGGCATAACATTATGACCTGTGAAGTGAATAACACTGATTATCTCTTCATCACGGCACCTGTTAGTGGGTGGGATAAATTAAGCAGCAAGTGAACATTTTGCCCTCAAATTTGGTGTGTTAGAAGCAGGAAAAATGGGCAAACGTAAGGATTTGAGCGAGTTTGACAAGGGCCAAATTGTGATGCCTAGACGACTGGGTCAGAGCATCTCCAAAACTGCAGCTCTTGTGGGGTGTTCCCGGTTTGCAGTGGTCAGTCTCTATCAAAAGTGGTGCAAGAAAGGGACAGTGGTGAACCGGCGACAGGGTCATGGCTCATTGATGCATGTGGGGAGCGAAGGCTGGCCCATGTGGTCCAATCAAACAGACGAGCTACTGTAACTCAAATTGCTCAAGAAGTTAATGCTGGTTCTGATAGAAAGTTGTCAGACTACACAGTGCATCACAGTTTGTTGCGTATGGGGCTGTATAGCTGCAGACCAGTCAGGGTGCCCATACTGACCCCTGTCCACCACCGAAAGCGCCAACAGTGGGCACGTGAGCATCAGAACTGGACCACGGAGCAATGGAAGAAGGTGGCCTGGTCTGATGAATCACGTTTTCTTTTACATCACGTGGATGGCCGGGTGCTTGTACTTCACTTAATTGGGAAACACATGGCACCAGGATGCACTATGGGAAGAAGGCAAGCCGGCGGAAGCAGTGTGATGCTTTGGGCAATGTTCTGCTGGAAAACCTTGGGTCCTGCCATCCATGTGGATGTTACTTTGACACGTACCACCTACCTAAGCATTGTTGCAGACCGTGTAGACCCTTTCATGGAAACGGTATTCCCTGGTGGCTGTGGCCTCTTTCAGCAGGATAATGCGCCCTGCCACAAAGC
Source organism: Coreius guichenoti (assembly GCA_039654105.1). Taxonomy (NCBI): domain Eukaryota; kingdom Metazoa; phylum Chordata; class Actinopteri; order Cypriniformes; family Gobionidae; genus Coreius; species Coreius guichenoti. The sequence continues at coordinate 22,459,549 of CM077178.1, forward strand.
AAAAATGGTTCAGGAATGGTTTGAGGAGCACAACGAGTTTGAGGTGTTGACTTGGCCTCCAAATTCCCCAGATCTCAATCCAATCGAGCATCTATGGGATGTGCTGAACAAGTCCGATCCATGGAGGCCCCACCTCACGACTTAGATGACCTTAAAGGATCTGCTGCTAACATCTTGGTGCCAGATACCACAGCACACAGTTCAGGGGTCTAGTGGAGTCCATGCCTCAACGGGTCAGGGCTGTTTTGGCAGCAAAACACAATATTAGGAAGGTGGTCATAATGTTATGCCTGATCGGTATATACACTCACCTAAAGGATTATTAGGAACACCATACTAATACTGTGTTTGACCCCCTTTCGCCTTCAGAACTGCCTTAATTCTACGTGGCATTGATTCAACAAGGCGCTGAAAGCATTCTTTAGAAATGTTGGCCCATATTGATAGGATAGCATCTTGCAGTTGATGGAGATTTGTGGGATGCACATCCAGGGCACGAAGCTCCCGTTCCACCACATCCCAAAGATGCTCTATTGGGTTGAGATCTGGTGACTGTGGGGGCCATTTTAGTACAGTGAACTCATTGTCATGTTCAAGAAACCAATTTGAAATGATTCGAGCTTTGTGACATGGTGCATTATCCTGCTGGAAGTAGCCATCAGAGGATGGGTACATGGTGGTCATAAAGGGATGGACATGGTCAGAAACAATGCTCAGGTAGGCCGTGGCATTTAAACGATGCCCAATTGGCACTAAGGGGCCTAAAGTGTGCCAAGAAAATATCCCCCACACCATTACACCACCACCACCAGCCTGCACAGTGGTAACAAGGCATGATGGATCCATGTTCTCATTCTGTTTACGCCAAATTCTGACTCTACCATCTGAATGTCTCAACAGAAATCGAGACTCATCAGACCAGGCAACATTTTTCCAGTCTTCAACTGTCCAATTTTGGTGAGCTCGTGCAAATTGTAGCCTCTTTTTCCTATTTGTAGTGGAGATGAGTGGTACCCGGTGGGGTCTTCTGCTGTTGTAGCCCATCCGCCTCAAGGTTGTGCGTGTTGTGGCTTCACAAATGCTTTGCTGCATACCTTGGTTGTAACGAGTGGTTATTTCAGTCAAAGTTGCTCTTCTATCAGCTTGAATCAGTCGGCCCATTCTCCTCTGACCTCTAGCATCAACAAGGCATTTTCGCCCACAGGACTGCCGCATACTGGATGTTTTTCCCTTTTCACACCATTCTTTGTAAACTCTAGAAATGGTTGTGCGTGAAAATCCCAGTAACTGAGCAGATTGTGAAATACTCAGACCGGCCCGTCTGGCACCAACAACCATGCCACGCTCAAAATTGCTTAAATCACCTTTCTTTCCCATTCTGACATTCAGTTTGGAGTTCAGGAGATTGTCTTGACCAGGACCACACCCCTAAATGCATTGAAGCAACTGCCATGTGATTGGTTGATTAGATAATTGCATTAATGAGAAATTGAACAGGTGTTCCTAATAATCCTTTAGGTGAGTGTATATCATGTTACCTTATGGAGATGAAGCAATTAAGAAGGACATCAATAATGGACAACAAAGTAAAGTAATATAAAAAATAATTTATTACATTGTCAATCATATTTTAGATACTGCACATCTTATGTATCAAATATGTGATTTCATGTTTATTAATCCTTATGCATTGACGATAACAAAAAGGTCACTAGCTGTTAGTTTTCTCAGAATCTTTCCAATATGATAACTATTCTTACTAATATCTAATGGTTAGTAGTTTACAGTTAATCAAGGTCATTGATATACTGTTAGACAATATATATCATGGAGAGAAACAGTACATTTGAACCAATCAAAAGTGATTGTTCATGGAAATTATATATGTTACCAATTCCTTTCTGTTAAATGGGGAAAATAATAATGCATTTCCAATTTCAATCCTTTTGTCATCAAGCACGAAATGTGATAGGCCAATATATTTGAAAACTACCAAAAAGGGTCCCTAAAATGGGAGTTCCTCTTTTCGTAAGCTATGTAGACTGAGTAAGGCTTTTCTAAAGAGTGAGTTTTAAACTTTCAGAATCAATTCTGAAATGCTTGAAATGTGTGTTTCTAATAATAACTTGCAGGGGTGAGATTAGCACTCAAAAGTGTGAGATTGAACTAGTCCTAGAACTACCACAATACTACTGAATTCCTAATTGCACTAACCAAGTACCTCAGGAATCTGTGCATTACAAACATACATATACATATGTATATAATACTTTTTTATATTAAGGCGCTTTAGTTGCAGTGTAGAAATGTTTCTTAATCCTTCTACACTTCTTTATTATAATGGTAATACTTTCTGTACAAATAAGTTACTCTGAAGCATGTGAATGGTGCCCTGATTCCAAATGAGACAAAATAACATTTTAACACAAAATCAAACAAAGAGCAGAGGTAGAGCTAAAAGAGTGACAGACTTGTGGGTAAAACTGAAATTGCTGTGATTCATTTTTACATATGTACATAATGTAGAGATTTCAACTGTAGCAGTTGCTTTCAAAATGTTGCTACCTACCTACCTACCTACTGATCATTTACCATTACCCTGTTTCCTGTTTAGCGGTGGTCAAATGTAGATTTCTGCCTGTAAAACCTTCCACTGCAGCACTTCTAATCATTTAGCTAGTACTCAAATACTGTAGACCAATTCGATTCACAGTGTCTTTCTTTAGATTTGACATTTGATTCAGAAAATCACTAAGCTGCCACTATGTTTGATTCCCAGAGTCATTGGCTGATATTTTCGTAACATTCTTGCTGGTGGTGGAAATGTTCCCCTAAACTTCTGAGGCTCTAATTTGCAGCATCTTGCCGCTGGTCTTGTGCAGCTATATAAAGTATATTCAGACAACCTTTTGTCCATTCTGTATGCATTGTTCACATGCCTTTTTTCTCTCCCCACTATTGCGTTTTCCACTCTTACTTTGTACTGTGAAGTCTGATATAATCCTGTGATGCTAATCTATAAAAACACTCGGTTGAGGCATGAAAGAAAGATGGAGAACAATGGAGGACCTCCGATCCTTCGCTTCCTAACACATCCCCCTCCTCTTCCTCTTGATTCATTACTCCAGTCTGCTTTCATGTGACTGAATGGACAGCTGTCTGTAAAATGCACTGGGCATGGCAATGTGGTTTTGTCTTTCAAACTGATGTATGTTGTTATTAATGGATCAGTATCTGCTGTTCATATTGTGTAACCGCCATGTACCTGAATCTAAAATCCTGTGACAAGGAGCTTGCACACTAGAGCATGTGTGGACATTAACCCAGTCCTGCATCAAACGGCGCACTTCATGCACAATTGTGGAATTGGCGCGTGCCTGTGAAGTTCATGAGTCCGTAGGGTGTCTCATTTGTCATTTTGTAATGCTAAAAAGCTGCTCACGAGCCCAAACGCGCCATTTGGCCTTACTGCCTGACAGTTTATGCGCCATTATGTCACCAAAATGTGGGCAATTTGGGACAGGGTCTAGCCCATCACATCAGTGGTGTGTCTGCCATGTGCTGATGTGTGCGCGTGTAGTAGAGTCAGGCCAGAGGTCAGTATATGGAGTCCTTGGTGTTGGTTGACGTGTGAGTTGTGGTGGAGTCGTCCGGCAGGGAACCTCGCCGTGGGGATCCGGTTTGGCAGCGCAGCAGTGTGAGCAGCTCACGGGACACACTGCTAGAGAAGGCTGTGTAGATCCACGGGTTAGTGCAGGAGTTTAGACTGGCTAGAAGCATCAGGATAGTGAAAGCAGCCCCTGTATGAGAGATAAAGGTAAATTCAAAGCCATTTGCGTGAATTACTGCATTGACAATATTGCAATATCGTTGTGTAAATAATATGTGCAAGTCTATGAGACTTTTCCCTATTTTATCATCTACCAGGTGAAAATCTTAATATTGCTTAGAAAAGTAATAGCTTTAAAGACAAATGCAAAAAGTAATTCCATATTCATATATTACTGTGCACGTCGGTGTTAAAGCTTCTCATTCACTTTGAATGGGTGATGTCATGATTTGCTGAACTGAATTGTGGGTTCCGTTGTGTCGCGTCACTGGTGTTGCTTGCGGCAAAAGTCGAAAAATGTTCAACTTTTCAAGAGCCAACGCAGGTGTCAGCCAATCAGATCGCCTATGCAAATACCCTAGCGCAGACGTCCATGCAACACCGGAAAAGTAATGTGATTGGCTGTTGTCACGATAACGGTCGCGTCAGCACCAAGCTTTAGACACGTCCTCTGACGCCCCATGTGAATACAGCGTTATGACTTTACAGTAGTGACAATAACTGTAGTAACTTGGACAGAAACTGTAGTTACCAAGATACATTTTTGCAAGGAAAAGGGCCTGTAGCAACTCATGTATTACATTAGTATTGTAATAAAATGTTCATAATGTAATAATTTTCTCAAAACATAATAAAATCTTGAGCTCATAATATAATAATGTTTACATTATAAACTCACCAAAAAAACATTGTCATATTGTCATAATTGTAATAGCTTTAAAAAAAAAAAAAAAAAAATATTATATATATATATATATTAGTATTCCCTTACAGTACATTTTTAAAAATCTAAATCCAGTCTTAAACTACGTTTACAAAATCCACCAAATTACTGATACTACTACTATTGAGTTGCTACAGGGCCATAAATTAATTACAAATTAACAGTGAATTTGCATAGAAGACATATATAATACTTACACTACCATTGAAAAGTTTGTTCGGTAAGATTTTGTTTGAAAAAATCTTTTTTTAAAAGAAGTCATGTTCACCATAGCTGCATGTATTTGCTCAAAAATACAATAAAAACACTAATATTGTGAAATTGTAACATGTATGTTCTGTGTTCCCCCTTCATTGTGTTTTTGGTTCAGTCCTGTGACCTAGTTTTCCCCAGTCTATCTAATTAGTTATGTCATTCACCTGTGTCTTGTTAATCACCTTGTTATCATCTCATTTGCTCTGTGTATTTAGCCTTCAGTTCTCCCTCAGTGTTTGTCTGTCTATGTTAATGTTAACCTGGTTTATGTGCGTTCTATGCTAGTTTTCTGAGTTTTTGTTATTAAAGTTCCCGTTTCCAGTTCTTCCTCGTCTTCGTGAGCTTTCATCACCACGTTACGTAATAGAAATATTATTATAATAAAAGTGTAATTTACTCTTGTGATGGCAAAACTGAATTTTCAGCATTATTACTCCAGTCTTCAGTGTCACATGATCCTTCAGAAATCATTCTTAAATGCTGATTTGCTGCGCAAGAAACATTGTCTTATTATTATAAATGTTTAAAACAGTTGTGCCGCTTAATTATTTTTCCGAATTCTTTGATGAATATAAAGTTCAAATTTTCTATTTGAAATGGAAGTTGTTTGTAACATTAATGTCTTTACTGTCACTTGTATAATCTAACTGAAAAACAAGGCAGTGAGGTGGGGGAATATAAGCCATATAGAACTCACTTTTTGACTAAAAGACCTAAATATATCTATAGGAGTAAGATTGTGCTGATTTCCATAGTGATTTGGTTACCAGGTGGCTGGTCAAACAGTGCAGAAAGTCCAGTCTAATACAGAGGTGTAAACACCAATGAGATTACCCAACACTCAGGTGAATGAGCAGGTGTTTGTCTGTTTATGTGTTAAAGGAAAAGAAAGCAGGGGACAGTTAAAAAAGAAGAGGAAAGTAAAAAGGGACACATTGAAAACAAGCTTGATTATTTCTGCTTCTGGAGATCTCCCCTCCCACAGACTTTAGTTCCAGCCAAGCTCTAGCACACCTGCCTGCAATTTCCCAGTAAACCTGAAGACCCTGATGAACTGATTCATGTGTTTTTGATTGTACTTGGAAAGAAACTCTGCTGGAGAGTAGATTTCTAAGAACAGACACCTCTGTTTTTGAGATATTCCTGAAGAATGTGTTGCTTGTTTGGTTATTTAACACCACCCTGCTGATGGCAAAGCTGAATTTCCAGCATCATTCAGTGGCTTCAGTGTCACATGCTCCTTCAGAAATCATTCTAACATGCTGATTTGCTGCTCAAGATACATTGTCTTATTATCAATGTTGAAAACTGCTTAATATTTTTGTGGAAGCCGTGATTTTTCCTTGATTAACCTTTTTTTCCCTTGAACATTTATTTGAAATGTTTAAAATGTATCAAAAGTGACAGTAAATGGATACTGGCTGAATGAAAAAAATAAAATAAAAATAAATCGTACTGACTCCAAACATTTGAACAGTAGTACATTTTGAGTCAGCAATAAAATCTGACAACAATGGTTTACTAAATCTTATTTCTTTAGCTAAAAGCCACTGTTGCAATCTATTGTGTGACTGTACAGGACATGCACGTATATCTACAGGTAGTTGCTTAAAGTCTGACCTTGGTTTGGTGGGTTGGGGTCCCAGGCTGCCCATAACTGAACGATAAAGAAGGGAGACCAGCAGATGGTGTAGACCAGCACAATGACAAGAGTCATCCTCACTGTCTTAGACATGGCCTTGGTCACACCTGGGAGAGGTGGCGGGTGCGAGTACTCTGTCGGAATGGGAAAAGCATCTGGAAACACATCTGGCCACAGTTCAGAAGCTCCAGAGCTGTTTGGGTGTCCAGCTAATGCACAAACGCTATTGGCTGATAATGACTGAGAATGAGAGGGGTCTGAGAGACAGTTGGGGGTGTTTTGCAGGTGAGTTGTGATGGAAGGGGAGGAGCTGTCTGAAGAGGGGCGGGGCCCAAAGCAGGGCTCACAGATAGAGTTCCTGCAGGGTAAAGTCTGAGAGTAGTCATCATATAGGCTTGAGGAGGACTCTTCCTCTCTGGCATGATGTGAGGGGCTGCAGTGAGCTTGACTGAAACTGCTGTCACCATGGTGAGTGTGTCTGCTCTGTCTGTTTCTCTCCCTGCTCCTTCCCCTGCCCCCCTCCCGCTGAGCAAAGTGGAAGAAGACAGAGTTCCTCTTAAATTCTGCTGTCACCACCCGCTCTGACTTCAGGTAAATATTGTCATGGATTTCTCTGAAGATGCGAACCTGAGATGAAAAAGAGATACATGTAAAAATAGCCTTACCATGGTCCAGAGTTGTGTGCCATTAAGAATGCTTTTAACTTTTAAATTCCAGTTAAGTTCCTGGATTTAAATCGAAGCAAACATTTTATGGTGCTATATAGCAAAATTAAAATCTGTGGCTGTTTTGAAAGTATTAAACTTAATTCAGATAAATATGCCTAATCTAAGGAAATCATGTTCTACATAGGAATAAACTGACCATTCACTAAGCTCCACCAGCTTTACAGAACATCCCATAGGAGATGAATTGGAGATTTCTGTGAACAGTGTTATTTTTGGTAAACCATGCTCATAAAGGAAATTTACATTGTCACACAGTGTTTACAATATTTCCATAAAACTATCCAAACACACAGCTCCTCCATAGACTTACATTAGAATAGAGCTTGTCTGATAAAATGATGCATGGCAACAGTTGTTAAGGTAGGACTGGTCAGTATAATGCTTTTAAGGTGAGGCTTAGGCTTAGTGTGATTAGTCATTTACATTTATGCAATTGACAGGTGATTTATCTAAAATTGCATTGCATTCAAGGTATACTTTTTATCAGTTCATGCATTCTATCCAGGGATTGAACCCATGACCTTGGCATTTCTAGTGCCAAGCTCTATGTTTTAAACTATGTTTATGTTTAAAAATCTTTGACATTTGCATAGTATACACTTCTTATTCTATAAAGTATTGTTATACAAGAAATGTCAAAGCCATATATATTTAATTGAAAAAAAAGTAGGGAGTGAGAGATTGAGAAGGAAAGAGAATGAGCTGGAGATACCTGACAGACAGTGATGATTAAGGCTGGCAGTACGAACACAGCCACAGTCATCCAGGTGACGTATGCTTTAAGACCCCATGGCTCAGCAAAGTGGCCCCAGCATTCAAACACCCCAGGGGACACCTCTGACCGTGAGAAGATAAACACCTATGTATAAGCGAGCAGAGAGTCATGAGCTTGAACAACATATTTGTTTTACCAATTAAAAAAATCAGTCAGGAATGATCTGAGATTTATTCCTCACCTGTGGTAAACTAAGCACAAGGGCCAGGCCCCATGCAACCATGATAGGGGTGTTCCAGCGAGAGGGCGCACCCCCGCGATACGCCTGCAGGGGGCAGCAGATGGCATAGTGCCGATCCACAGTCATGGCCACAATCATATAGGAGGATGCAAACATCCCGACAATCTGCAAATATTTGACAGAGCGGCACAAAGCGTCAGGGCCCTGGAAGTGCTCAGTGATGTCCCACACCAACTGTGGCAGCACCTAGAGACAAAATAAAAACATATATCTAGAATTTATCAGTCATGAAACTCTAGATAGTGCAGCCTTACATGCAATCTGATAGTAATCACATAATTTACTACATGGCACAGGCTGATTCTGCAGCTAGTGAGATTGCTTGCACAACATTTAAATAGTTTGGTTCAGTGTTCACTGTAAGCTATTAGAGTTCCTCTGAAACCCACCAGCTCCACCTGTCTAGAACTGCTAAGGGATTTATTCATGCAGCAGCAGCATATCTTACATGCTCACTTACTTGCTCTGAAGCAGCGTGTAGCAGATCTTGTTCACCAAGACCAAATACATTAACATTTATCATATCTATTAACATGCTAAAACTATTTCGAGAGTTGTCATGATTGAACTGCCATTATTTTACCATGACATGCATATTATTTGCCACATTAGAAAATAATGAAAAAAAAAAAAGCAAATTGCAATTTTTCTGATAAAAATTGTGATTGCGATTTAAATTGTGTGTTGCTATGTTTGTTTTTAAGGCTGCACAAATTGGCCAAAATGATTGTGATTATATATAAATATAATTATCATTATTATTGTTATTATTATTATTATTAAATAAAAATATTAAACAAAAAAAGAAATATTACTGTTGTAATATTTCACCTTAAAATAAATCATTGTGTATTTAAGAAAAATAATTAAGTAAACTGTAAAATTACAATACTAATAGAGTGGTGCAGGTATGATAACACTTTGTAGGCCAAAACGCGGAAACGAGCATTTTAGCACTTCCGGTTCCATCGTCCCGAAGTCAATGGGTTTTGTGAATGACATTTTGGTTCAAAACTCGTTTTGAAGCTGTTATGTGTCTTGAAAAAGGCAGTTGATAACAAGTGGCTAAATGGGACTACAGAGGCTGTTGAGGAGATTAAACGTCATCAGCCGAACAGGTAAACTCAGTCCGCTTTTACAGCCTCATTATGCTTATAATTGTGCTCTTATAAACTATACTCTAACTCAAACTTTCTGGGAAAATGTCTTTAGGTAAAAACTTTGAACGTTGAAGTCGTGAGACCGCGGTGTAGTCGGTTTATAGCCTACCTTTAGCTTTTTACTTCTGGCAGCTGCATTTAGACTTCAAAATCCATTAAAGTTGTGTTAATCTGTGAAAATTATCTTGATGGACAAAATGTGTAAGTATCATAATCTTTTGTTGATCACAGAGCTTGTTTTTTGCAATAATCCAAAAGCCTATGGGAAAATCCTATTGGGTTTTTGTCGAGGGAACCAGTGTGATGCTAATTGCCGGTTGGCCTACAAAGTGACATCATACCTGCAACACTCTATACTATTTTAATTTTTTCAAACATTAAATCATTTTAAAAAACATAGTGCCTCACTTTACTTGCATGCAGCACATTTATTTATTTAATTAAATTTCAGCCTTTGCACAAAAGCCATATGACGATTATTTCAATTAATATTAATTCTACAACTACCCTGCTGACGCATCATTAATCCCACGCCTGATACTGCATTTTAATAAATGTAGTCTCACTATATGTTTCCGCTCAGGTCAGTGATTACTGAACCAGCCTGCTCATTTCTCCGCACTCATCATTTTAATAGTTTGAAGAGGCTGTTACCTGAAAGAAGGCCACTACCAGGTCAGCCACGCACAGATTGACCATGAAGAGGTGCATCGGAGCATGTTTCTTCCTACGCAGCAGCACCCACAGCACAAATCCGTTACCCAGAGTGGTGAGAGCAAGCACCAGTCCCAGCACCCCAATCTCCGCCTGGGCCAAGGTTTGGTCCCGTACCCGTGGAGGGGCAACTGGCTGCATTGTGGGCCTCATGGTGGTCCATGTGATGTTCTCCGATGGAAACAGCCAGAGGAAAGACCCCGTGCTCCCATAACTGCTGCTGAGATTGAAGAGAGAGCTGGACAGGTCCGGTGGCCCCTCCATTTCCAGCACAGAGCGATTGGGCTGACCCAAATTCTCTTCCCAAGAGGCCATCCTCATGACCTACAACAAGAAGGACAGACGTGAGGCAAAACCAAAACGTTCTAATACTGATCCCTCGCTGGCCTAAATTGGTAAACAAACAGTTGTAAATCATTTTAATAAAATTAGGTCAAATTAATTTCATTTTGTTGGCTATTTCTGTAACTCTTCTACACGAGTAATGGAATGGTGACGTCTAAATCAAATGAGATCATTAGGAAGATGTCTTCCATATCATCTCAAATTAAATTCTCCATCTCTACTCCTGTTTTTGGGGAGGTTTTAGAGAAAGCTCTTAAAACATATTAAATCATTGTGAAAGAAACTCATTATACACGTACTCAAACTTTTGAGGGTTGTTTTGAGGTTTGAGAGAAAGAGGAAATCAAATGAGAAAACATAAATAATACAATTTGTTTATGAATTTATTAAATACAGAGTTGAATCATTGTCTTTCAATTCCGAGCACTGCGATCTCTTCATAAAACATTTAGAAACCCCCTCCATTCTCTTTGTATCTGCCTCATTAAGATGCTGCGTGTTATGACCAGCTTCTAAAACACATTTAAGCAAATTTATTTAGGAAATATCTGAAAGGCAAATCTGAGAATCTCTTGGAATTTGTCTCCAGACACAGGAAAACATATTTGCGGTGACACTGAGAAAACAAACGAAATAGATATGGGAACAATTATGGTTTTAATCCCTCTTTTGGATACACAGCGTATGACTGAGGCATGGATGGGAGGGGGAGGGGGGGGGGGGGGGTGTTAGGAAGACAAGGCTTTCAGGGACTAAATAGAGAAGAATGCAGACTTTATAATTATTATGTGCTGACATACAGTGTATAACTAAAATGAAAAGTAAGTTTTGTGCAAATGTTTGCTTTTACTTCCATTAAACTTCATTTTTGCCTGATTTACGCTCATAAATTTCACGCTTTTAAAGTAGCTTCAAGCAATATACATGCATACTGGTATTAAGGAAATAGGAAACCAAATATGAGCAAAAGAGTGAAAGTCTAAAAGCATTTAAGAAAACAACATCGGATAATAAAGGCAGGGCAGTGTGGGTTATTGTGAAGAGTACTGCCACTATAAATTAGGAGAAAATGTGCGTCTGAATCAATAAGTCTTTCAAAGGCAGATTCGACTACCCAGTTACAAAATATTTCTGTTTCAAATAAAAATCTGTTATTTTGAACTTTCTATTCATCAAAGAATCCTGAAAACATATCACTGTTTCCACAAAAATATTGAGCAGCACAACTGTTTTAATAATATTTCACAATATTACTGTTTTTACTGTATTTTTGATCACATAAAAGCAGCCTTAGTGAGCATAAGAGACTTCTTTCAAAAGCATTAAAAACATCTTACTGACCTGAAATGTGAATGGTAGTGTAAATCATTTGAATATTTAAAAACTGTACAAGTCATTGATTTTGTGTGGTCGTCGTTTGCAATTGTTTCCCCTGATTTTTCTTTCATTCTTCTGGTGTTAGCTCATGTGTGCTGTTTAGTCTTCCATGAGTGTATTCCTGTCGCTTTGTTTGATTTAGGTGTGGATTAGCAAGAATGGAACCAGAAAGCTCTCGAATGCAATTTGTTTTAAAATTAGCTCTTGATTCAAACCCAAGTCTGTGAGACCTGCAATATTTCATTCACTTCATTCATTCATTCTCCCTCACTCACTGACTTACTCCTCCTGCTCTCACTCTCCATCTTGTGTTTGCATAATCAATTCACAACAGAAATAGCCTCTTCAGAGCTGGAGTCCTAATGAAATGAATGAAAGTCTTCCTTTGACGTTGCCTGCTGAAAACCTGTCAGTTGCTCTTGCTGTTCGCTTTGTCTGTTCGCACTCTTTGGATGTCTTGGATGTCTACTTTCCATTACTTACTTTGATACCTCCTGGGAAATTACAAAAAGAGCCTCCTCGTGTGCTCTGGGTCTTTAAATGTTTCTGATGCACGCACACTGGCACTGGCTATTCATCAGGAGGCTGAAAGCGGCTCTGTGATGTACCCCTGCTGGGCATGTGTGTATGAATCGCTCAGCCAAGTCTGCTCGTTGGAGAGATAAATCACAAAAATTAGATCTCTTTAATATCTCAATTGTTTCTCCTATACAGCAGTGAGATTACATGGAGAGCAAATGGAGTCTCCTGCATCTTCGATTATGCAGGAGACTCCATTTGCTCTCCATGTAATCTCACTGTTGTATAGGCGAAACAACTGAGATATGAAAGAAATCTCATTTTGGTTCCAACAGAAATATCACATATACAACAGAAACCTCTTCTAGGGTTTTAAAAGAGATCGCAACAATATCACACAGTGTGGTCAGATTTGTCAAATACCTTATGTAAAACATCAATTGTGTGAATGTTTTTTTTAATGATCCCATATTTTTACCTGAAATACATTTGTACATTTTTCCTTATGGAATGTTAATGTTATGAAATGTAAATAGTATTTTGTACTACAGTCTCCTTTTTTGTGTTGTCAAATTGATTAATCGTGATTAATTGCATTCAAAATAAAAATGTATGTTTACATAATATACACTCACCTAAAGGATTATTAGGAACACCATACTAATACTGTGTTTGACCCCCTTTCGCCTTCAGAACTGCCTTAATTCTACGTGCCATTGATTCAACAAGGTGCTGAAAGCATTCTTTAGAAATGTTGGCCCATATTGATAGGATAGCATCTTGCAGTTGATGGAGATTTGTGGGATGCAGATCCAGGGCACGAAGCTCCCGTTCCACCACATCCCAAAGATGCTCTATTGGGTTGAGATCTGGTGACTGTGGGGGCCATTTTAGTACAGTGAACTCATTGTCATGTTCAAGAAACCAATTTGAAATGATTCGAGCTTTGTGACATGGTGCATTATCCTGCTGGAAGTAGCCATCAGAGGATGGGTACATGGTGGTCATAAAGGGATGGACATGGTCAGAAACAATGCTCAGGTAGGCCGTGGCATTTAAACGATGCCCAATTGGCACTAAGGGGCCTAAAGTGTGCCAAGAAAACATCCCCCACACCATTACACCACCACCACCAGCCTGCACAGTGGTAACAAGGCATGATGGATCCATGTTCTCATTCTGTTTACACCAAATTCTGACTCTACCATCTGAATGTCTCAACAGAAATCGAGACTCATCAGACCAGGCAACATTTTTCCAGTCTTCAACTGTCCAATTTTGGTGAGCTCTTGCAATTTGTAGCCTCTTTTTCCTATTTGTAGTGGAGATGAGTGGTACCCGGTGGGGTCTTCTGCTGTTGTAGCCCATCCGCCTCAAGGTTGTGCGTGTTGTGGCTTCACAAATGCTTTGCTGCATACCTCGGTTGTAACGAGTGGTTATTTCAGTCAAAGTTGCTCTTCTATCAGCTTGAATCAGTCGGCCCATTCTCCTCTGACCTCTAGCATCAACAAGGCATTTTCGCCCACAGGACTGCCGCATACTGGATGTTTTTCCCTTTTCACACCATTCTTTGTAAACTCTAGAAATGGTTGTGCGTGAAAATCCCAGTAATTGAGCAGATTGTGAAATACTCAGACCGGCCCGTCTGGCACCAACAACCATGCCACGCTCAAAATTGCTTAAATCACCTTTCTTTCCCATTCTGACATTCAGTTTGGAGTTCAGGAGATTGTCTTGACCAGGACCACACCCCTAAATGCATTGAAGCAACTGCCATGTGATTGGTTGATTAGATAATTGCATTAATGAGAAATTGAACAGGTGTTCCTAATAATCCTTTAGGTGAGTGTATGTGTGTGTACTGTGTATAATTATTATGTATATATATATATATAAATACACACACTTTCATGTATATACAGTGGGGAGAACAAGTATTTGATACACTGCCGATTTTGCAGGTTTTCCTACTTACAAAGCATGTAGAAGTCTGTAATTTTTATCATAGGTACTCTTCAACTGTGAGTGACGGAATCTAAAACAAAAATCCAGAAAATCACATTGTATGATTTTTAAGTAATTAATTTGCATTTTATTGCATGACATAAGTATTTGATCACCTACCAACCAGTAAGAATTCCGGCTCTCACAGACCTGTTAGTTTTTCTTTAAGAAGCCCTCCTGTTCTCCACTCATTACCTGTATTAACTGCACCTGTTTGAACTCGTTACCTGTATAAAAGACACCTGTCCACACACTCAATCAAACAGACTCCAACCTCTCCACAATGGCCAAGACCAGAGAGCTGTGTAAGGACATCAGGGATAAAATTGTAGACCTGCACAAGGCTGGGATGGGCTACAGGACAATAGGCAAGCAGCTTGGTGAGAAGGCAACAACTGTTGGCGCAATTATTATAAAATGGAAGAAGTTCAAGATGACGGTCAATCTCCCTCGGTCTGGGGCACCATGCAAGATCTCACCTCGTGGGGCATCAATGATCATGAGGAAGGTGAGGGATCAGCCCAGAACTACATGGCAGGACCTGGTCAATGACCTGAAGAGAGCTGGGACCACAGTCTCAAAAAAACCCATTAGTAACACACTACGCTGTCATGGATTAAAAGGTCCCCCTGCTCAAGCCAGCGCATGTCCAGGCCCGTCTGAAGTTTGCCAATGACCATCTGGATGATCCAGAGGAGGAATGGGAGAAGGTCATGTGGTCTGATGAGACAAAAATAGAGCTTTTTGGTCTAAACTCCACTCGCCGTGTTTGGAGGAAGAAGAAGGATGAGTACAACCCCAAGAACACCATCCCAACCGTGAAGCATGGAGGTGGAAACATCATTCTTTGGGGATGCTTTCTGCAAAGGGGACAGGACGACTGCACCGTATTGAGGGGAGGATGGATGGGGCCATGTATCGCGAGATCTTGGCCAACAACCTTCTTCCCTCAGTAAGAGCATTGAAGATGGGTCGTGGCTGGGTCTTCCAGCATGACAACGACCCGAAACACACAGCCAGGGCAACTAAGGAGTGGCTCCGTAAGAAGCATCTCAAGGTCCTGGAGTGGCCTAGCCAGTCTCCAGACCTGAACCCAATAGAAAATCTTTGGAGGGAGCTGAAAGTCCGTATTGCCCAGCGACAGCCCCGAAACCTGAAGGATCTGGAGAAGGTCTGTATGGAGGAGTGTGCCAAAATCCCTGCTGCAGTGTGCGCAAACCTGGTCAAGAACTACAGGAAACGTATGATCTCTGTAATTGCAAACAAAGGTTTCTGTACCAAATATTAAGTTCTGCTTTTCTGATGTATCAAATACTTATGTCATGCAATAAAATGCAAATTAATTACTTAAAAATCATACAATGTGATTTTCTGGATTATTTTTTTAGATTCCGTCTCTCACAGTTGAAGTGTACCTATGATAAAAATTACAGACCTCTACATGCTTTGTAAGTGGGCAAACCTGCAAAATCGGCAGTGTATCAAATACTTGTTCTCCTCACTGTATTTAAGAAATATTTGTATGTATATACTGTGTATATATATATACACTCACCTAAAGGATTATTAGGAACACCTGTTCAATTTCTCATTAATGCAATTATCTAATCAACCAATCACATGGCAGTTGCTTCAATGCATTTAGGGGTGTGGTCCTGGTCAAGACAATCTCCTGAACTCCAAACTGAATGTCAGAATGGGAAAGAAAGGTGATTTAAGCAAATTTGAGCGTGGCATGGTTGTTGGTGCCAGACGGGCCGGTCTGAGTATTTCACAATCTGCTCAGTTACTGGGATTTTCATGCACAACCATTTCTAGAGTTTACAAAGAATGGTGTGAAAAGGGAAAAACATCTAGTATGCGGCAGTCCTGTGGGCGAAAATGCCTTGTTGATGCTAGAGGTCAGAGGAGAATGGGCCGACTGATTCAAGCTGATAGAAGAGCAACTTTGACTGAAATAACCACTCGTTACAACCGAGGTATGCAGCAAAGCATTTGTGAAGCCACAACACGCACAACCTTGAGGCGGATGGGCTACAACAGCAGAAGACCCCACCGGGTACCACTCATCTCCACTACAAATAGGAAAAAGAGGCTACAATTTGCACGAGCTCACCAAAATTGGACAGTTGAAGACTGGAAAAATGTTGCCTGGTCTGATGAGTCTCGATTTCTGTTGAGACATTCAGATGGTAGAGTCAGAATTTGGCGTAAACAGAATGAGAACATGGATCCATCATGCCTTGTTACCACTGTGCAGACTGGTGGTGGTGGTGTAATGGTGTGGGGGATGTTTTCTTGGCACACTTTAGGCCCCTTAGTGCCAATTGGGCATCGTTTAAATGCCACGGCCTACCTGAGCATTGTTTCTGACCATGTCCATCCCTTTATGACCACCATGTACCCATCCTCTGATGGCTACTTCCAGCAGGATAATGCACCATGTCACAAAGCTCGAATCATTTCAAATTGGTTTCTTGAACATGACAATGAGTTCACTGTACTAAAATGGCCCCCACAGTCACCAGATCTCAACCCAATAGAGCATCTTTGGGATGTGGTGGAACGGGAGCTTCGTGCCCTGGATGTGCATCCCACAAATCTCCATCAACTGCAAGATGCTATCCTATCAATATGGGCCAACATTTCTAAAGAATGCTTTCAGCACCTTGTTGAATCAATGCCACGTAGAATTAAGGCAGTTCTGAAGGCGAAAGGGGGTCAAACACAGTATTAGTATGGTGTTCCTAATAATCCTTTAGGTGAGTGTATATATATTAAATATACATATTTTATATATAAATATAACATTTTTTTCTTAAATATATACATGCATGTGTTTGTTTATATATACATAATAATTATACACAGTACACACACATATATTATGTAAACACAAACTTTTATTTTGGATGCGATTAATCAATTTGACAGCACTAATAACTACTCATAGTAATTTTTCCCATCCTGTGATTGAGGAATAATTTATGTGAGCTTTGCTATCTGCATGGATTTTATAGCACTAAACAAATGTCTCATGTGTTTTTAGTTCTCCTAAAGATTTTAGAAGAAACATCTTAGACAAGTCGCCTGAGATTTGAAAGAACAACTTCTGAGCAATCAAAAAATCAGATCAAAACCACACCAAAGTCAACACAGACATGTTCTCTGTCTCTCCAACCTTCATCTGCTGGTTATCAGGCGGACACTAAAAATATTTCACATTTCCCGTTGTGCTCTGCTTGGAGGTCAAGGGGGCAGATAGAAAAGAGCGGAGGATGTGAAAGCCAACTGTGGCGAGCAGCAGTGCACTCATCCATCTTTGTCGCTCCTTTGCTCCTCTCTCAGTTTGTATCATCTCTTTGTTCACCTCTGCTGTTCACAGTATCTGATTTTTATGTAAGAATTATCCTTTCAGCAGATCAAGCTGTCCTTGATAGCTCCTAATCTATTCCAGGTCATAAGCAACTGCACAATAACAGTTTTAGTAAAACTCAACTTGGCTCTTCACTTCATTGAAAGCTGAGCCTCAAATGTAAGCAATACCTTTTAGATGCTGAATGAAGCTCATGGATGAAGAGTCATTTTAAAAGGGATGCTTCCCTGCCCTGTTCTGTGCCAGCAGAACAGTTCATACCCATATATATATATATTCAATTTCAAAATATACAAAATGGCCAGACATGGCTAATATAGATTTTAAAATATATTTACATAAATATATTCATAGTTTTAGTAACTTCTGTTTTCTCATAGATTTTTTAAAAATTATTATTACTTTTAAATTATCTAAACTTATGTCCAAAATATATTGTGAAAAAAAAATTACCCAAAATAATATTTTTTTTCCCCTTTGAAGTAGCTACATGTTATAACATATTTTGCATTTGAAGGTCTATACAAAATCTATTTTAAATTTGAAAAACATATTTTCTTAAACCACACTGTTTAAGACATTTGAAATACATTTTGGCCAGAATTGTATTATTATTATTATTTGCCATATGCATATACATGCATCATTCTTCATTATATGTGTTGTATATGCGGTTTCAGAAATGTATTGTGAAGGCCAAGTCACAGTGTTTCCCCGCAAACGTTGGTCTGACGGCAATGTCATGCCCCTGGCCAAAAACAGTCGTGGTAGGACAGCATAAATCGGTAAAAATATGTAACACAGAACATTTCCTTAAAATGCATTCAGCACGCCCGTTCAACTTTCATTGTGGAACTATTTTTCAACCATGAGGGGACGTGTCGGAGGGACGTCTTTTCAACGGTCATTAAACGTCCAAATGTTTGCTGGGTTCTTACTCAGGGTTTGTGTTTAGCGATATATAGTGGGTTGCTCTACTTTTTCTATTGTCAATTTATGGTCCGTTATTTCAAGGTACCTTATGCCACTGGTCAAAACTGATCAAACACACAAATCCTGACTGAGAAAATAGCAGATAACAACATAGCTAAGGAATGCTAAGGAGCTATATTCATCTTACAATAACAACTGAACAGTAAAAATAAAGCAATGATTTATTCATGCCCCAGTGGATGCTGGGAACCAAAGTCTTGCCTCCAGCACCACAGACATCACTATGACTTATTAAGGTAAATTTACAACTTAATTGTAGAGTTAATTATTGTACAGTAAATTGTGAAGCTTGGGTGAAATGAGAAAATAGTGTCTCATAAATGCTAAGGAAAAAAATGCATTTTATAATATTCATGTTGAAAATAGAAAATTGGCTTAGAAGGTCCATCAGGATGATTTCTTTTGATGATCCCTCTGCCACTGAGTATGTGTGGACCGATCTCACACTAAGCAGATAAGGAATTTATCAATGTACGTCAGCACATCAGAGCAGTGTATTATGTGGCTACACTGGAATCTGTGTGCGTGCGTGTCTGGTGAACTAGGTGAAAAAGACGTGTATGGAAAGTAACCCCTAATTTATGAACACCTCCCAGGAATGCGTCACAGCAGGAGAACTTTTGAATTCAACTGTACACATATCTAACTTTGACAAAAAAGTCATTCAACAGTCCTGACTGTTTCCAAGAAAAAACACTTGCAAGTACATGTCGGTCCTTCTTTATTATTATTTTGCGTCTTTGTCAATCACAGGAAAACAGCCACACCACAGGAAGGATGACTGAGTGATCCACCTATTTACATCTTTTAGCTCTGTTGTTTATCTAACCTATTTCTGCTGTCTGTTTGTCCTTTCATGTTTCAACTCTGTTCTGTGCTTGGGTCAGAACCCTAGAGTCCTGCCCAAGTACACACCCGCATTCCTCCAACTCTGAGAGACATTTTACTATAGTATAGTATAGTGATGTATAGTAGTGACAAACATTTTTGTAAATATTTGATTTACAATTTTTCAGGTACATTTACAATGTAAATGTGATGAATGGGTGTGTGTGAACGAGGACATGGAGATCTTGGAAACAGGTTCATGCACTACTGGCTGGTCCACATATACTCATTAACTCTTTACATATATCCCTGTTTAAACAGATCACAGAGTAGCAGTCTTTACAAAAACATTGAAACCTTGAAAACAATGAAAATAATACAATCCAAACTACAAAAACAATACGAGCAAACAGTCCATACCCTTTTATCCTTCTTTATTGTGCATAGTCTGGGCCATACACAAGGGAACCATAAGTATATACATGGTGGTACATAAATAAAACAGACATCGATGGACTTTGAAACCTCTCAGAGGTTTTGTGTTTGTTTACTTATAACAGGATTCTCTCCATGATTTCAAAGTTCTTTGTGAGGCACATTAACTTTTACGCTTGAACCCAGCCTAGTGCAACTCTGGTAAACGCCATTAAAATTTGGAACAGCTGTGGGGCACTTGCAATCTAACTTGACCTAGTATTTTTTTTTCTCCCAGTGCACAGATCCATAAAGCTCTGTAAGGTTTCAACAAAAGCAGGTCACATGTTGACTCAAGACAACTGAGATTCCAGTTTTGCAGAGTTACAGGTTCTATTGCATAGCTACTTTTGTTTTCTAAATCCTGAACAATTAAATATGCAATGCACTGAAAATTTAAATTAATCACTGCATTTAGTTTTTGTTCTATGGCTTAATATATATAGCACTTTTAAAGCCGCAGCACACAAAGTGCTTTACACAATAAAAAAACACAATCATTAAGAATAAAGTCATGAAGAGCTATACACAATATATGAACAAGCAAAATGCAATATAAATATAAAATGTCAAACCAAAATACAAATACGTTTTTAAACGAGATTTAAAAACAGACACACATTCAGCAGATCTAATATCCACTGGCAAACTTTTCCATTACTTTGGAGCCTTTGCTGCAAATGCTCTATCTCCTTTAGTTTTATATTTGGTTCTTGGAAAGACATCTCACTGTTTCGAAAGGTCTCAAAAGCTCAACATAATATACAGGCGCCAAACCATTTAATGCTTTGTATTTCAACAATAAAATCTTAAAATCCACCCTAAAATGAACATGTAACCAATGTAAAGAAGCTAAAACAGGTGTAATATGATTAAATAACTTTGTTCATGTCAATAGTCTGGCCGCATCATTCTGTACTAATTGTATAATATACATAATTTATATAATGTACAATAAAGTACAATGATTTAAAGAAGAAAACAAGGCATTAAAGATGGGATGAAATAAAATCCCAAATAAGCTTCTCTGTATCATTAAAACTCAAAAAACGCCTCACCGTGGAAATATTTATTAACTGATTAAAACAACTCCTTACCATGACATTCAAAGTTTAGATTGGTGTCAAAATAAACCAACCAGATTTCTTACTACCTGCTTAATATTGGTAAAAACGTTATTAAGAGCTAGCTCAATCAGATTTTTATTTGAGCTCTGACCACTTATCACAACTTCGGTTTTATTAGCGTTTAACTGCAAAAACTTTGCGGCCATCCAATTTTTTCTGTTAAACATGCTTGAAGGACGTCCAGACTAGTCAGATAATTGGAAATCAGTGATAAATATCACTGTAAGTCATCTGCATTTAAGTGAAAATGTATATTATAAGAGGAAGCAAATAAATTGGTCAGAATTGGTCCTAACAGGGAACCCTGTGGAACACCACAGTTAATTACTGAACGGTGGGATACTTCTTCTCCAACTGACATTCCAAATGTCCTATTTGACAGGTAAGACACATACCAATCCAACGCCCTCCCTGAAACCCCAACCCATGTTTTCAGCGTATTGAGTAATATAGAATGGCCAACTGTATCAAAGGCTGCGGTCAAATAGTAGTATTAAAACTGAACATTCTCCAGCATCCTCTGCCATCAGTAAATCATTTGTCACTCTTAAAAGCACAGTTTCAGTACTATGATTTGCTTTAAAACCAGACTTAAAAATATTATTCTTATTAACAACGTTCAACAATTGCTTGGCTACTGCCTTCTATATTACTTTTGAAATAAAAGGTAATTTAGAGATAGGTCTATAATTGTTTTCAACCACATGAAACAAATGCTTATACAATGTTCAGGATAATGCTGAAAGAGATATTCTGAACTGTAATGTCAATGTGTCATGCAAAGAAAAGGGATTAAGTCAAACTATAGTCTCACATAATCAGATCTATAGCCTATAATCTCAAATATAGGCTGCTTTATAATCAAACTTTACAATCATAACAGTGTAAATTTAATTACCTCATCTGTCGACATGATGCTGATGAATTGCAGAGCTGGTGCAAACATATCCAAAGCATTATGATCAGATGATATTTACATATTCATCTAACTGTTGCTCTCAGCAGCGTGGACAGCGTCTGGATGTTTGTCAAAAGTATATCGCTGCAAAGGTATTTCCAACTTATTTTTACTTCTAAGCAAAGAACGAAAAAAAACTTAGCCGTGAGTATATGGAGGCATTGAATCACATTCAGTCTCTTGTACATTACGGGCGTACATTTTAACGATCTGAGCGCATGGTCTGAAGCGCAGGTGCAGGTGCACTTAGGGCGTGTCCGAATCCCCTTTTGCTAGTTTAATGACAGAAAAAACAGTCAGCGCGCCAGGCGCATGGTCCAAAAGGGTTGTACCTAGTCTCTTAATGAGTCATGGGTGTGTTCTGAGCATAACGTGCAATAAACCAATCAGAGTCTCATCTCCCATTCCCTTCAAAAGCCTGTTGTGCTTGCACCATGGCGGATTCGCTATTTACATGACGGAATACGGACACCCTAAACCTGACGAGTTACATTAAATACATGTGTGTATTGCCATGATTGGTTAAATAAGTAGCCAATTTTATTGGTCATTACTGCAAATAGGTAATTCTGATACATCCAATGACTATCCATTATGATTTTTAATGGCATTTTTATCTTTATGTATACAATAATAATCTTTTACATTGCAATCCTTTTATTTTGAATATTTTGAATATTTTGCATGTTTGTGTGCTGCTGCACGTCCCTGTGTGTGTAATAAGCAGAGTGTACACGTGTTGTGCACCCGCCTATAGGCGCATATTACTAACGGCCCCTTTAAATAACACAAAAAATACTGCGCTATTGACTTCAGAGCAGGTTTTTGTTGGTCAATAGCGCAGACGTTTTCAGTTGCCTCAAAATAGCAATGCGCCAACAATGCGCTTGAACACACCTCGTTTTCAGACCAGCACACCCGTGGGTGAACAGATGGGCGCGAGTGCATTGGCTATTTAAACAACATGGCGCTGGACGTGAAAATGATAACTGCGTTGGGCTGAAACTATCAAAAACACTTGTGTTGTGCCTGGCGTCGCATTGCACCGGGTGTATGATAGGGCTCTACGTGTGCAAGAGTGCAAGCAAGTGCAATAATTCTTCGTGGCATAGATTCAACAAGGTGCTGGAGACATTCCTCAGAGATTTTGCTCATCAAAGTCACTTAAATACCCTTTCTTCCCCATTCTGAAGCTCAGTTTGAACTTAAGCAGATCGTCTTGACCAGGTCTACATGCCTAAATGCATTGAGTTGCTGCCATGTTATTGGCTGATTAGATATTTGCGTTACCAAGCAGTTGAACAGGTGTACCTAAAGTGGCCGGTGTGTTTATAGCCCCTTTAAATTAAAACATTTGAAAGCCTACATTATAGCCTAACATGAAATTCTCATGAGATAAGCCAAAGTCACTTAAAAGACAATCAATCATAAATGTGATTTGCCTCACATTATCACAATAACCAAATGTCCATCGAATCATTGGGCGCTCATGGATAAAGCGTTTCATGAAAGACTGTAACCCATTTTAGAGTCCTAATTACGAGGAAAATGAAAAGCATCAAGTGCAATTAGCGCTGCTCTGAAACACACAGGCCCCTATGTGTGTACATGAGGATGATGGATGTACAGCGACCTTTCCAGCTGACCTCAGTCATAAAATTCCAATGTACAGAATGTGTGTTTACCTCAAAATGTGATGAAGCGAATTAATTTTATGAATACTTTGTATGAAGTACTGTTCACACTGTGTTCTACAAGTTAATTATTTCAACATTGTACTGTAGATGACTCTGAACTGACAACTGAACTGTAATTTAACCTAAATTCAGTGGGCTGCTGCACCCATGCGCTTTATCTTTATAAAACAGAAACTATTCTGCCCATATTCTACACAGTAAAAAAATCCTGTGTAGTCAAAAACTGTGAGCTCTATATGGTTGCCAGAAATTCATAAATAATGATGGCAGTGTTTCAGGCATATTTTACATTTTTTTAAACATATTTTTCATGAACTGACATACATTTAATATATCAACCTACTTGAACTATTAAAACATTACATGATGAAACAAAGCTCATAAAGTTTAAGTTCTCCATGAGCATTTACTATCCTAATATGTAAAGGGAATGCACAATATTACCCACACAAACACAAAACGCATGACAACAAACACATAATACATTATATATTAACTAGTTATAAGCAACATAAAATGTTACCTATACCTGTAAGTAAAATATGATTAAATGTGATGTGTCATACAGACAATTACTGTTTATCAGATTATGTACTTTTTACTTACAGATTTTTTTAACAATATTTTAATATGCAGGTACATGGATTGCTTTGACAAAAATACGTTGTAATAGATTATAAGGTAGCTCATTTTATAATTCCAAATAGTTAGTGTAACTTATAGTTAACGAATGAACTTTTTTACTGTAGTATTTTGCATTCTTAAAATTATTTTAAGTCCATTATTTCTAATGGATTATTTATAAATTTTAAAGTCATAAAGTGCTCTAACTCCACGTTTAGAATTTTCTCTTGTTTATACTGTACAGACACATCATTTAATGTTCATTTATCTTTTTTTTTTTTATCTAAGTAAGAAAAGCAATAGTTACCTTTTTGGCGTTATCCAGTTAAAAATGTATTAGAGATCCACTTTGTTGGTCCTCAGATAACCTTCAGATAATTTAAAAATAATATTTATAGTTTTATAGAGGCTATCATTTGCTATTTTCGTTTGTATTATTTTTTAGACATTGTGAACAGCAAGAACACAATTTATCCCACTGGTTGAATACTCAATACATAATCCTAACCAAATATTTGTATTAAACATTAAAATCATGTTTGACATTGTAGTGCCTGAAGAGAGCACGTGAGTGACACAGTTTAGTGGTGCGCGCGAACAGAACGCGCTATATGTGGTCGCTGATTGATTAGCAGCACTTACCTTCAGTCAGCTCCGTTTCTTCACTGTAAGTATTCCACTTTGCGATATAATCCACAGTTTTCTTCACGAACTAAACCATATATTGCTCCATCCATGCCACGTCCACGCCTTCTATCTTGGTACTGAATCTGTTTTAGATATCCACCGTTTACCATTGTGACTTCTTTGCTCATGAATTATGTAAAATAATTTAAGTTAAATTTGCTCCTGTCCGTCCAGCTTTCAGCCAGAAAAGCAAAGTGCGTCTATATGTCTTTCTCATGCTCTATCAGTTTCAGTTATGTCTCAGTATATAGGCTACTCTGATCTAGTGAGCGCACTAAACGTAATTTGCCTGGGCTACTTGTGTTCCTCCTACTGTCTCCCTCTCTCCATGAACTCCTCCCCTCATTAGCCTTCATCCACACTCCAGATGCTTTAATCATATACAGATTATTGTCATCTAGAATATGGGAAAATTATACAGTATAGACTCAATAAAATTATGGCAACAGATTACAAGCAACATTATTAATTAAAATAAGCTCTTTAAAACGAATAATTCAAAATGAGTCACTGTAAATATCATACTAATTGAGTTAACTGAACCACTATGTTTCTGAATGGCAGTGTTACACTTTCCTATTTATATTAAGTAACTCTAAAAATAAAATATAATAAAATATTTGTTTATGTGTGTCATCTCAATAAACTTACAATTTCAGGTAGAGGAACAAACTCATCCTGACATATCAAGACAAGGTAACACTTTATTTTACAGTGTCTTGTTACATATGTTACATGTACTTACCATAGTAATAACAGTAAATTATGCATAATTACATGCAACTAACCCTCAACCAAACCCTAACCTACCATAACCCTATAGTAAGTACACGTAGTTAATTAATATTACTCAGTACTTAAATATATAATTACACTGTAACAATGACACCGTAAAATAAAGTGTAACCCAAGACAATAATGTGACAAAATCAACAACAGTGTAAATATAACTTGCAAATGGTCAAACATACAACCATATTAATCTTTCATGCCCCAGTGCATGCTGGGATGAGACTGAATGGGAAATGCCTGTACATTTAAAACAGCTTGTTTGCATTTTGTTGGATTCACTCAGTAATTCCTCATTTTTGTTCATTATAGCTAACAAAAAATGAATAAATTTTTCTTCCAGACATATTTAAATGCCTTTAAATAAACCCAAATAGTAGTCAGAATGCATTTTAACACAATTCTGTTTAAAGTAGTGTTCACTTTCATGAAGTATACAGAAACACAGAATATAAAAATAAATCAGTTAATATTCTTATATGGATTAGTGAGAATTAATTTTCACACACTGATATCAAAACTGTTTCCTATCAGTGATTTTACAGTGTTATATACAAAAATATGTATGAAATGCAAAACTAATATTGCAGCTGACTTAAAAAGCTCAGGAGCAGGCTTTTTTGTGTAACCGAGGCTGATTGATTGTCTCTATAACTGGTTTGGACATGGAGTTATGTCACTGAAGTAATCACAAGTCCTTTGTGTATCCTGTTTCTTGGAATTGTAAAGTCTATTGCAGAATCACAGGAGTGAATGATGACTCTGAAACTCAACACTCTTCATCCATCTTGATAATATATGTGTGTGCAAACAGCACAGAACAAGAAATCCCATGTTTTTCTTTTCCCTGCAGGAGGACGAAATTAGACCTGGCAGGCTCATTATACAATGAAATTAATCACATTAAAGGACTGATTAAAACATGGAAGAGATTACACACTTACACTGAATACATAAACATGAACGTGCTCAGCCTCCGAGCGTTTCTAACACCTGCTCCTCTGAAAGGGCTTAAATGAAAGTTTGAGCAAATGACCGTCTCTCATTTCTGTGCAATTTAAATGAGCTCAGAACTCCATCCTCAGCAGTCTCAGTGCTTGAGTCAGCCAAAAAATAAAGAATGACATAAATCCCTTCCCCCCTTTTCAGCTCTCCCTCAGTCCTGCCTAATCATTTTTCCTGATGACAGAAAAATGGATAGATATATTAAATGGCTCGATTGATAGAGAAGAAGTAAAAGTGGGACTGATTTGAAAATTGTTTAAAAAGTAATTAATTGGGTAAATGAAATAGATCCACAAAGCTGATTCATGGTTCGGTGAGCAATGACCCTCTGTGCGATTGTTTTGCTCTCAGAGAAACAGAGCCGGTGTGCAGTCAGTGCGAAAGATTCTGTTCATTCTCCCTGCAGAGGAAGCGTGAGTGTCCGCACATACACTAGCAGCACTGAAAAGGGGAGAATTCTACATGCCGATACCTTAAAGTGTGTGTCAGAGCGAGAGTATTCAAGCTTTGTGAAACTTTCCTTCCACAGACCAAATCAAGTTTCAAACCTATTACAACTTGTCCCAAACAAGCAGGTCTATTATAGCTGAGGAAAGTTTTCTGTTAGTGTTCCCATTCACGGCAATTGGCACAGAAACCCCTGAAAGTATGTAATTTGAAATCTGCCATATTTGTTCATGTGGATTTGGCTTTGGCCAATCACTTGAGCCGTAAATGCCATGCGATTTTGAGCTGGAGGAAAATGGCATCATAAAAATGCTGATTGACTTATTATTTAAAGCCTTTCGCTAGCGACTATCGCTGTGATGTCAAAGGCAGTAGAACAAAAATAAATAAATAAATAAATAGAAAAATAAATAAAATCCATTCCATGCTCCAGTCTTCCAAAAATATGTCAAGTCACCTTTATTTATATTGCACTACAGATTGTTTCAAAGCAGCTTTACAGTGAGAAACAGGAAAATAATGATTCAATGATGCAAACAGAATTCAGTTGTGTAAAGCAGCTCGAAATTCAGTTGAAATTATTCAGTGTTGATTCAGTTTGGTTCAATAACTGTGTAAAGTTAATCAATTATGGAATGAGTTAAATTCATCTATAAAGCAGCTCTGTAGAAAACAGTGATTCAAGAGTGATTTGTCCAGCAGTGTCAGTGCAGTCAAGTCAATAATATTGCAGAATATTAAGGGCCCTATCATACACCCGGCGCAAAGCGACGCCAGGTGCGATGCAAGTGTTTTTTGCTAGTTTCAGCTCGATGTAGTTATCATTTTCGCATCCAGTGCCACGTTGTTTAAATAGCCAATGCACTCGCGCCCATCTGTTCACCCACGGGTGTGCTGGACTGAAAATGAGGTGTATTCAGGTGCATTGTTGGTTGCTATTTTGAGGCAACTGAAATCGACTGGCCATTGACCAACAAAAACCTGCTCTAAAGTCAATAGCGCAGTATTTTTTGTGTTATTTAAAGGGCGCATTAGTAATATGCGCCTATAGGCGGGTGCACAACACGCATACACTCTGCTTGTTACAAACACAGGGACGCGCAGCAGCACACAAACATGCAAAATATTCAGAATAAAAGGATTCCTCTCTGGAGAAGCGTTCAGTCTTTCCGCTCGTAAATTCCGCCATGTAAATAGTGAATCCACCATGGTGCAAGCTCAACTGGCTTTTAAAGGGAATGGGAGATGAGACTCTGATTGGTTTATTGCACGTTACGCCCAAAACACACCCATGACTCATTAAGAGACTAGGTACAACCCTTTTGGACCATGCGCCTGGCGTGCCGACCGTTTTTTCCGTCGTTAAACTAGCAAAAGTGGATTTGGACATGCCCTAAGTGCACCTGCGCCATACGCTTCAGACCATGCGCTCAGATCGTTAAAATAGGGCCCTAAGTGTCCCCAACTAAGCCAAAAGGAGAACCCAAACTCCATCTGTGACAGAAATGAATAAAAAAACCTTGGACGAAACCAGGCTCAGTCGAGGGGCCAGTTCTCCTCTGACCAGACGAACAAATATGGTGTGGTTTAATTCCAGGATACATCACAAGTCAGATTGTGGATTGATATCATTCAGAATATTTCATCCAATTCTTTCTGCTTGAAGATCGGGGTACATCACACCGGCATATGGAGGGAGTTGAAGCTAGGGGTCTGTGCAGAAGACTTGTCTGATTCTCGTGGTCGTCTTCACTGAGGATCTGTGCCGATGACTGTCTAGTCGACAACAGGTGATCTGTCCCTAAAGCTCACCTAGTTGTCATCTTCTCCACTGACATTCAGGGCTGTTGTGGTTGTCTCTAGGTGCAGGTCCACCATCTGTCACAGGTAACAACATCTCTAATGTAATGAATAATTGTGATTTAAAAGTTGCTTGCATTTTTTTTTTTTTTAATGGCCATCAATGGAGAAAGATGCTGCAGAACTAGAACTAGTCTATGCTAACTAGCCAAACCAGTGGGGTTTACTGTGACACGTAACTTTATCTTTGGAAACTTTATCTTAGCTATGTTTACATTTAGAGCTGAACAATTCTAGATAAATTGAAAATCACAATTTTTTTTGTTTCAAATAGTGATTCTCCCACAATTCTGAACAGACAACTAAACAAAATAACGTAGTTTACTAGAGGTTCTGACAAAATGTTAATTGCTGCAGTCTATTTAAAATGTTGAAATAATTTGAATGAATTATTTAAAAATACCGGTTTGAATGAATGATTCAGTGACTCATATACTTCACTTGATTCATTACTGGATGAATCAGCGTTTTAGAATGAATCTCTTGAATAAATGATTCAATGACATACATTTTAAGTCACTTGTAACAATGTAATCGATACAATTGTTATTTGAAGTGCCAAGTTACTTTCAAAATGATTTGCTCTATTTTCTATCGCTTCCGTATCCAAGCTATAAACTTTTATCCCAGTACTTCTGTGGTAATTAGAATATTTGTAACACAGAAATAACAATACTGTGATGTTGAAAAGACTGTTTGTGAAGCTGTTTCACATTATAACTGCTTTCTCTTGGGTCAGCGGCACCGCAAGCACAGATTTGAATGTTCCGGTGTGATTTTGTTAAAGGTTAAGATGCAGGTGAATCATTGTCATTTAGGAATGAGATTGCGTGGGTGTTTGAATCAAGATCACGGTCTTTTAACGATTAATCGTGCAGCTCTAGTTTACAGATTACTAGATTGATTCGGATTGACAATTAGTGTATGTAAACATACCTAATGAGATTTTACTGGGGGCGGAGCTACGTGAGTGACAGCTGTTTAGGACACAAACTTAAATTAACGTTAAGGCCCGTTCACAACTATAATGATAAATATAATTATTAAATTTTAATAATCATTCTATTTCTAAAAATAGGCAAGTCCACACCACAGCTATAATGATAATGACACGGAGGTATCATTGAAATCACTTTCAGAATGTTGACAGCCATTCAGAATCTGCTCGAGCATTTAAAGCGACAGCACGCTTATAAGAAACAGAACGTTATCATCTGTTGGTGTGGATGCTAATATAGTTATTGTTATAGTTATTTTTATAGTTATTCTTGATATGAACAGGCCAATCCTGCAGTCACATTTTTGCTAGTCTAAAACTGTTGTTTTCTCATTTTTGTTTCATATTGGCTTGCAGACCGATAACCAGCTTCTTGCTGCAGTCTCACCATGTGATAAGAATTCAAATCGAGTGTGGTCAGAGGTGAGACTGAGGTATATCAGCTCCCTTCACCACTTGGCTCATAAAATGCTGCTCTCTGCGAAGAATAAGACAGCACATATTATGAAGCTTTGAGTGGTGTGTTCACTATTAGGGAGCATTTGGTGCACACATGGACTAAGTATGAGTTGATTCTCTCAAGGAGGGGAGCTTGTCTGTCTTTACAGTGGACTTAGATCAAAACCTCAAAACGTCCTCTCGTTCTAGATTTCATCCCAAACTCCTTTGTGTCCTTGTAGACTCTATGCTGGAGACCATCTTTGGCTCTCTCCTAAAGTTTCAGATTCCCATTCTAGTGCCCAAGGATGTGTTAATAATATATATAAGACACATTCTTCTATGAGGACTGCTGTAAGAAAGTGTTTTACGATAAACTGATCTTTTGGGAGTTGTGGTTGAGGAACTTTGGTGTGTGAAAGCCCAGGGGTTTATCAAGGACCAGATTTGTTCCAAGTTTTCATGAAACCCATAGAGCTAAAACACAGCCAAACACATATGAGCTGAGGTGAGAGAAAACCAGAAAATCTCTTGTTGTTTTTCTTATCTTATCTTCTGTTTTCTATTTCACTGTCTTTTTCTCGTTGCCCCTTTATATTTTCCATAAAACAATGCCTTTCAGCAGTTATATTTTGACATCTATTTTTCATCACCCCGGTCTTACATTTTTCACTACTGACCAAAAAAGAAACAGCAAAATATAAGGACTGTTGGGTTTGCCAGTGCAAGAAAAAGACAAATCACACATGCGATATTTCATTTAATTCCCCTATAGAGCAATGAGATCAAATGGAAAGCAAATTGAGTCTCCTCAGATTTTTCTCCGGACAAAACATTTAACAGTATGTGAGATTTTTAATTGTTATTCTTTTTAATTGTAATTATTACTTCATTACTGAATTCATTTAGATAAAATTGTGCAGAACTGTAGATACACTGAGAAAAAAAAAATCACAAATAATTACAGAACGGTCAATAA
The DNA here is from genome assembly GCA_039654105.1 of Coreius guichenoti. NCBI lineage: Eukaryota > Metazoa > Chordata > Actinopteri > Cypriniformes > Gobionidae > Coreius > Coreius guichenoti. Next base: position 22,491,141 of record CM077178.1, read on the forward strand.
CACATTGAACTAAACATGACATTTAGAAGTAATAGTATTTTCTTGTAAAACATACTCACTTTTTGTTTTATTTACAACTTTTAAAAATCCTTTCTACAGTGTAATATTAGTTACTTATCAATTATCAGCCATAACAAGAAAATAATTCTAAGTTTATTGTCAGTCATTTTAATATCATTGCATCAGTGCTAGTTTATCTGAACTCTACTATCCACATTAAAAGTAAACTCTATACTCTGACTCTACAGTATATTGATTAATGTGTCTATATTTTCTCTTATTTTTATCTTTGACCATGTTCATAGAAAGCTGAGAACATCATCAAGTCTCTTGAGCTATGAATAAGACACCGAGCAATAACAGATTCCTCTGGGTTCAGTACAGATCCCAAAGCCTCACTTATATGTATAACCCATTACTGAGCTGTAGTGATTGTGTGTGTGTGTGTGTGTGTGTGTGTGTTTTACCATGCAGTACTCCACATGACAGAAGGCCTTTTCATAATCATCAGTTACTGAAACTGAGCACAGGAATCCTCACACACAATATGCTATTATTCATTATGCCTAATGGTTTATGACCATCCTCAAACAGACATAGACACGTCTATCTTAAAGACGAGGGGCCCTTAAACACACATGAACAGCTATCTGCTCATGAGAACAATGGTGGTTATGAGCATTGGTCCTGTAATATATACAGAGTACATAGGTTAGGGTGAAAGGTTCAGTTCAGGGGGTGTGTAGGTCATTAGATGCAAATTCAGGGCTTTAAGGTTCTTGGACAAGTTGAGGTCACACATGTAACTACATAAACAAGAAGGTTTGATTGAAAGAGAGAAGGGATGACTGCATCTGGATCTGGATTACTGCAAGTGCAACTGATTAAGTTCTGAATCCTTTGAGGAAGGTATTGGGGCGAGAAAAACACTTGGAACGGAATCCTAGAGTTGGGTGCCAAGTTAAACGTCTATCACAAATCCAGCTGCAGGCCACAGCCTATCCAGCCTTTTACTGGACATCTCATTTAAAATAAACAGTGTATTACACACATTAATGCACATCAATGCTGCTGCTCTAAGACGGACTTCAAAGTTCAAGTTAGATGATGCATCAAATTCTATAAATTCATGACACATTTATAGTGATCTGTAAAGAAAGACCAGAGCATTGTATTCATTCAGTTCTGTATAGAGAAAAGCATACACATAATGTATGTAAACATATACACTACAGTTCAAAAGTTTGGGGTCAGTTTTTTAAAGAAATTAATACTTTTATTCAGCAAGGATGCACTAAACCCTAACACTTAAAATAATTAATTGGTTTGAGTAGAGCCAACTCAAATTAAACAAATTAGTTCAAACTAATTAACTTTTATGAATATTTAGAACTTTCTTTTTCTTTTGAGTTCTCAAAACTAACACATTTTAAGTAATCTGAATTGTTTCATTGTTTTGAGTTTTATGAACTTGTTTCTTTTAATTTAGACTAACTTAAATTTAACTGAAACTGGGCTGGGATTTCTATTTGCCAACATGCTTTGCCATGACACTCAAAAGGGACAGTAAATACCAAAATTAAGTGTTATATTATGTTTTTTTGTGCAAGATTAACATTAAGTGGGAGATTTAGTAGTGTTTAATGTTTTGTTATGCCAGTTTAGAAGAGTTTCTGTTATGTTTTTTTTTGTAGGGTTACCATCATGGTGACGAGTGGAGCATGAGCTTAGTTTGAGAACAGATATATGTTAAATGTATTATATTGCTGTCCTCATTCAGCAAGTGTTATGCTAATGCTACCAAAGCACTGTGTAACCAATTAGCAAGGTGGCATTCACTGAATTAGCTAGTTAAAACTAGTCAAGTTTCCACTACTAAAAATTTGAGATTACATGATATTTTTTAAGTTAAATTAGCTTTATTAGCTTTATTATCTTACTCAAATATTTCAAGTTCAGAGCAATTAAAATGAATGATTACAAAATAAAAATCTGCAAGTTCTGCTTAATTAAACTTTAAATTTCTTAACTTAAAAAATTAGAGGCAAATGATTGCCTCAATTTTTTTGAGTTTTGCCAACTTATTCTGGTTTACAGTAAATACATTTGGACATAATGTTACAAAAGATTTATTTTTCAAATAAACGCTGGTCTTTTGAACTATTCATCAGACAATTCTGAAAAAATGCATCACGGTTTCAAAAAAATATTAATCAGCAAAACAGTTTTTAGCATTGTTAATAATAAACAGCAAATCATCATATTAGAATGATTTCTGAAGGATCATGTGACACTGAAGACTGGAGTAATGATGCTGAAAATTCAGCTTTGCCATTACAGGAATAAATTACATTTTAAAATATATTACAATAGAAAACAATTATTTTAAATTGTGATAATATTTCACAATATTACTTAATACTTAGGGCCAGATTTACTAACGCAAACCCTCTTTTGGCATCAAAAACTATTGTCAGGATTTTCTAAAGACACGCAGTGAAAAATTAGCCCTGAAAAGGCTCGGCCACAGTTGCATATGCATTTGTAGGAGTTTCTAGACTGGGTAAACCCAGCCCGATCTGCTGGCGATTTGATTTCGCCCTGCAGCTCAGGCTGGAAACCTGTACATTTTTCTATCCTGCTTCCGTTACAAATTTGCGGGGACTAATCACAAACCGGCTTATCCACCTGGCACGCTATTGCCGGGTTTAACACGATGACGGATAGAGAAGCGACGGATCGTTGGTCTGATTGGTTGAAGGACTATCCAATTGCATACAGAGTCATTTGAACTACAGTGGGGAGAACAAGTATTTGATACACTGCCGATTTTGCAGGTTTGCCCACTTACAAAGCATATAGAAGTCTGTAATTTTATCATAGGTACTCTTCAACTGTGAGAGACGGAATCTAAAACAAAAATCCAGAAAATCACATTGTATGATTTTTAAGTAATTAATTTGCATTTTATTGCATGACATAAGTATTTGATACATCAGAAAAGCAGAACTTAATATTTGGTACAGAAACCTTTGTTTGCAATTACAGAGATCATACGTTTCCTGTAGTTCTTGACCAGGTTTGCACACACTGCAGCAGGGATTTTGGCCCACTCCTCCATACAGACCTTCTCCAGATCCTTCAGGTTTCGGGGCTGTCACTGGGCAATACGGACTTTCAGCTCCCTCCAAAGATTTTCTATTGGGTTCAGGTCTGGAGACTGGCTAGGCCACTCCAGGACCTTGAGATGCTTCTTACGGAGCCACTCCTTAGTTGCCCTGGCTGTGTGTTTCGGGTCGTTGTCATGCTGGAAGACCCAGCCACGACCCATCTTCAATGCTCTTACTGAGGGAAGGAGGTTGTTGGCCAAGATCTTGCGATACATGGCCCCATCCATCCTCCCCTCAATACGGTGCAGTCGTCCTGTCCCCTTTGCAGAAAAGCATCCCCAAAGAATGATGTTTCCACCTCCATGCTTCACGGTTGGGATGGTGTTCTTGGGGTTGTACTCATCCTTCTTCTTCTTCCAAACACGGCGAGTGGAGTTTAGACCAAAAAGCTCTATTTTTGTCTCATCAGACCACATGACCTTCTCCCATTCCTCCTCTGGATCATTCAGATGGTCGTTGGCAAACTTCAGACGGGCCTGGACATGCGCTGGCTTGAGCAGGGGGACCTTGCGTACGCTGCAGGATTTTAATCCATGATGTAGTGTGTTACTAATGGTTTTCTTTGAGACTGTGGTCCCAGCTCTCTTCAGGTCATTGACCAGGTCCTGCCATGTAGTTCTGGGCTGATCCCTCACCTTCCTCATGATCATTGATGCCCCACGAGGTGAGATCTTGCATGGTGCCCCAGACCGAGGGAGATTGACCGTCATCTTGAACTTCTTCCATTTTCTAATAATTGCGCCAACAGTTGTTGCCTTCTCACCAAGCTGCTTGCCTATTGTCCTGTAGCCCACCCCAGCCTTGTGCAGGTCTACAATTTTATCCCTGATGTCCTTACACAACTCTCTGGTCTTGGCCATTGTGGAGAGGTTGGAGTCTGTTTGCTTGAGTGTGTGGACAGGTGTCTTTTATACAGGTAATGAGCTCAAACAGGTACAGTTAATACAGGTAATGAGTGGAGAACAGGGGGGCTTCTTTAAGAAAAACTAACAGGTCTGTGAGAGCCGGATTTCTTACTGGTTGGTAGGTGATCAAATACTTATGTCATGCAATAAAATGCAAATTAATTATTTAAAAATCATACAATGTGATTTTTTGGATTTTTTTTCTCTCACAGTTGAAGTGTACCTATGATAAAAATTACAGACCTCTACATGCTTTGTAAGTAGGAAAACTCGGCAGTGTATCAAATACTTGTTCTCCCCACTGTATGCCCGTTGATCACGCCTCTTGTGGTCTGATTGGTTGAAGGACTATCAAATTGCATATAGAGTCATTTGAACTATGCCCGTTGATCACGCCTCTTGTGCAGTAGAAAATACAGAGCAGACTCCCCAGACTAATGTTCAATCTTAAAAGATTGAGCTTGGTCTGATGATAGCCAGACAAAGGAGTTTCCCTTTCAGGCGCAAAATTTATGGGAGGAGAGCATTTGAATCATGCAAGGTGATTTACTAGGTTTGCGCTAGTCAATTTACTGGTATTTGCGCCATTATTTACCTCCCAAAAAAAGCATGTCTTCAACCAGACGCTAATTTGCGCTGCTCCTAGTTGATTGTGTTGGTCATTATGGAAATGATTCGGCTGCGTCTGTGTTCTTTAATTTGCACATTGTCAGTAGGTCACGCGCAGAACTTTCTACTTCCACTTTATGGAATTGCGCTCTCACGCTAATTTGCCCTGGGCTGCGTTTCTCAAAAGCATCATAGGCGGTAGGCCTAAGTAGATCGTAGAACCATTGCCACCAATGAACTTAGAAATGTGATTTAACCCAGTATTTTAAAGATTTCCTTTCCTTCCCTCTCTTATTTGTCATTGACAAAATCCACAGGAAACATCCCAGTCTTTAACACATGAACTGATGTCATCTATGTCCTCTAGCTTCCCTCCTATCCTCTTAAACCTGCTCTTACACTCTCCACACATATTCACACCCACCACTTTCCTTTTTCTTTAATGGAAGACGGATGTAGGTATATCCCAGAACAGCTCTCAGTGAGGTGCATTAGTCATGCTTTGATTAATCGTTATTATACAGCTTAATTAAAAGGAGCAGAGTGTAAGTGAGCAATTACATCAGACCGTTCATCCTCAGACTGTCATCTTTACCATTCACTCACCACCTCACAATACCCTCATTACGATGGTTCCAGCGTTTGGCCATTTTCTTCTCTCCCCAGATAACTTATTCTGTTTTCCTCAGTCAGTGCTGTGGGAACTGCAGAAGCAGCTTTTACCCAGGCCAGTCTGAGATTAAATGACAGCGCGCTAAAGGGTCAAAGATGAAGAAGGGCCAGGGCATTTGTCCAGCCCCCCATGGCATGGGAGAAGGGCTCCTAATATTTGGCAACTAGCCTGCTATAGCTTTGTGTTTTCACACGTCACATAAGCAAAAAGAAAGTAATATAAATATCAAGTGGAGAAAAACTGTTTTAAATAAATAAATAAGTTCAGATCTCTGAAGAATTAGTGAAATTCAGTTAATGAAATTGACCTAACATTTCCAGGGTTGATTGCCATGGTGAAAAAAACAAGATGGCTTACATGCACTGAAAAAAAAAGTGTGTTGGATTTACATGATTTAATTGTGTACATCGGTCCCACATGAATCAATTAAGTTAAACAAACATAATTTGTTCATGTAACTTCAATATCATAGAATGAATACATTTTAAGTGACCCAATTAAGTAGTCTCAAAGTAAATTTTTTATATGGCTCCCTGACATGATTCAGGCATTCAATTTCATGTATTCATTCATCCACTTCAATTTCATATACTTTAATGTTACACAACTGAATTATAATACTGAACTAGCTAGTTGACAAACTTTTAGCTAGTAATAGAACACATTAGCATCTTAAATGCTAAGCATTCAAAGCTCCTTCAGCAAAGCAGTTATGACATTAGCTCTATCAATCCACAGCCTAAGCAAATGCTCCACTCTTCTCCACAATGGTAACCCACTGTAATTTAAATTGTTCTAATAATTCTAACATAATTGAATATTAAACACTATTAAACACAATCAAGTCTCCCCCTTTCTCATCTTGCTCAAAAATACATAAAGTAACACTTTTACCTATAAAATAACAACATTTACTCTCTCTTGATTTAGCCATATCCAAAGCATGCTGGGAACTAACAAGCCCCGCCCAGTTTCAGTTAATGCAACACAAATCATTCATGTAATCGCAACACAAACAGATTAAGTAAACTTTTTCATTTTTTTCAGTGGAAATGGTCTTTGGCCAATTTACTGATACAATAACTAGCTTTTGAAGCATGAATTAAAGGTTGAGTTATTATATTTTGCAGATACATTTTCAAATAAATGCTGTTCTTTTGAACTTTCTATTCATCAAAGAATCCTGAAAAAATATTTTACGGTTTCCACAAAATATTAACAATAACTGTTTTCAACATTGATAATAATAATAAATGTTTCTTGAGCAGCAATTATTTCTGAAGGATCATGTGACACTGAAGACTGGTATAATGATGCTGAAAATTTAGCTTTACCATCACAATAATAAATAAATTAAATTTTATGTAAAATATATTATAATAAAAAAATAATAAATTATGTTAAATTGTAATAATAATAATAATAATAGTATGAAATAATTTAAAAAAAATAATAATTCTTGGTGAGACTTCTTTAAAAACATTTAAAAATCTTACTGACCCCTAACTTTTGAATGGTAGAGTATACACTCACCTAAAGGATTATTAGGAACACCATGCTAATACTGTGTTTGACCCCCTTTCGCCTTCAGAACTGCCTTAATTCTACGTGGCATTGATTCAACAAGGTGCTGAAAGCATTCTTTAGAAATGTTGGCCCATATTGATAGGATAGCATCTTGCAGTTGATGGAGATTTGTGGGATGCACATCCAGGGCACGAAGCTCCCGTTCCACCACATCCCAAAGATGCTCTATTGGGTTGAGATCTGGTGACTGTGGGGGCCATTTTAGTACAGTGAACTCATTGTCATGTTCAACAAACCAATTTGAAATGATTCGAGCTTTGTGACATGGTGCATTATCCTGCTGGAAGTAGCCATCAGAGGATGGGTACATGGTGGTCATAAAGGGATGGACATGGTCAGAAACAATGCTCAGGTAGGCCGTGGCATTTAAACGATGCCCAATTGGCACTAAGGGGCCTAAAGTGTGCCAAGAAAACATCCCCCACACCATTACACCACCACCACCAGCCTGCACAGTGGTAACAAGGCATGATGGATCCATGTTCTCATTCTGTTTACGCCAAATTCTGACTCTACCATCTGAATGTCTCAACAGAAATCGAGACTCATCAGACCAGGCAACATTTTTCCAGTCTTCAACTGTCCAATTTTGGTGAGCTCGTGCAAATTGTAGCCTCTTTTTCCTATTTGTAGTGGAGATGAGTGGTACCCGGTGGGGTCTTCTGCTGTTGTAGCCCATCCGCCTCAAGGTTGTGCGTGTTGTGGCTTCACAAATGCTTTGCTGCATACCTCGGTTGTAACGAGTGGTTATTTCAGTCAAAGTTGCTCTTCTATCAGCTTGAATCAGTCTGCCCATTCTCCTCTGACCTCTAGCATCAACAAGGCATTTTCGCCCACAGGACTGCCGCATACTGGATGTTTTTCCCTTTTCACACCATTCTTTGTAAACTCTAGAAATGGTTGTGCGTGAAAATCCCAGTAACTGAGCAGATTGTGAAATACTCAGACCGGCCCGTCTGGCACCAACAACCATGCCACGCATAAAATTGCTTAAATCACCTTTTTTTCCCATTCTGACATTCAGTTTGGAGTTCAGGAGATTGTCTTGACCAGGACCACACCCCTAAATGCATTGAAGCAACTGCCATGTGATTGGTTGATTTAGATAATTGCATTAATGAGAAATTGAACAGGTGTTCCTAATAATCCTTTAGGTGAGTGTATATAAAAATAGCATAATATTTTGTCAGAATTAAATAGCCGTCATTAGACATTAGTTCACCTAAAAATTCTGTCATCACGTCATACACAAACCTGTATGACTTTCTTTCTTCTGTGGAACACAAAAGATATTTTAAAGAACATTGGACCCCATCAGTGGCGGTTTGTGGATTTTTAAAATAGAGGAGGCACATTAATTGTAGTGGTCTGGGAATCCTCTCTCGATGATTTATTATTATTATTATTGACTGCTTTTTGGTCACTTTTAGGCATAAAATGTATATTAAAAAGACACATATAGGCTACTGCAAGAAAATATAATTTCACTCACCTAGCCTATAATTTCAATCCCACCTATCCTTCTGTCCTTTTAAATGTCCGTGTTGATTGCTGTAACCTATATGTCCAACTTCGGTGTGGGGTCTTCGTTCATTTTTAATTTGTAGGTGCTGCGCGAATGGTATCTTGGTAAATTTGATGGCGATCAAATATTTAATTCAAACCTGATTCCAAAAAAGTTGGGACACTGTACAAATTGTGAATAAAAAAGGAATGCAATAATTTACAAATCTCATAAACTTATATTTTATTCACAATAGAATATAGATAACATATCAAATGTTGAAAGTGAGACATTTTGAAATGTCATGCCAAATATTGGCTCATTTTGGATTTCATGAGAGCTACACATTCCAAAAAAGTTGGGACAGGTAGCAATAAGAGGCCGGAAAAGTTAAATGTACATATAAGGAACAGCTGGAGGACCAATTTGCAACTTATTAGGTCAATTGGCAACATGATTGGGTATAAAAAGAGCCTCTCAGAGTGGCAGTGTCTCTCAGAAGTCAAGATGGGCAGAGGATCACCAATTCCCCCAATGCTGCGGCGAAAAATAGTGGAGCAATATCAGAAAGGAGTTTCTCAGAGAAAAATTGCAAAGAGTTTGAAGTTATCATCATCTACAGTGCATAATATCATCCAAAGATTCAGAGAATCTGGAACAATCTCTGTGCGTAAGGGTCAAGGCCGGAAAACCATACCGGATGCCCGTGATCTTCGGACCCTTAGACGGGCACTGCATCATATACAGGAATGCTACTGTAATGGAAATCACAACATGGGCTCAGGAATACTTCCAGAAAACACTGTCGGTGAACACAATCCACCGTGCCATTCGCCGTTGCCGGCTAAAACTCTATAGGTCAAAAAAGAAGCCATATCTAAACATGATCCAGAAGCGCAGGCGTTTTCTCTGGGCAAAGGCTCATTTAAAATGGACTGTGGCAAAGTGGAAAACTGTTCTGTGGTCAGACGAATCAAAATTTGAAGTTCTTTTTGGAAAACTGGGACGCCATGTCATCCGGACTAAAGAGGACAAGGACAACCCAAGTTGTTATCAGTGCTCAGTTCAGAAGCCTGTATCTCTGATGGTATGGGGTTGCATGAGTGCGTGTGGCATGGGCAGCTTACACATCTGGAAAGGCACCATCAATGCTGAAAGGTATATCCAAGTTCTAGAACAACATATGCTCCCATCCAGACGTCGTCTCTTTCAGGGAAGACCTTGCATTTTCCAACATGACAATGCCAGACCACATACTGCATCAATTACAACATCATGGCTGCGTAGAAGAAGGATCCGGGTACTGAAATGGCCAGCCTGCAGTCCAGATCTTTCACCCATAGAAAACATTTGGCGCATCATAAAGAGGAAGATGCGACAAAGAAGACCTAAGACAGTTGAGCAACTAGAAGCCTGTATTAGACAAGAATGGGACAACATTCCTATTCCTAAACTTGAGCAACTTGTCTCCTCAGTCCCCAGATGTTTGCAGACTGTTATAAAAAGAAGAGGGGATGCCACACAGTGGTAAACATGGCCTTGTCCCAACTTTTTTGAGATGTGTTGATGCCATGAAATTTAAAATCAACTTATTTTTCCCTTAAAATGATACATTTTCTCAGTTTAAACATTTGATATGTCATCTGTTGTATTCTGAATAAAATATTGAAATTTGAAACTTCCACATCATTGCATTCTGTTTTTATTCACAATTTATACAGTGTCCCAACTTTTTTGGAATCGGGTTTGTATATCTACTCTCCATAATTAAGATAATTGCTATATTTTCAGCGGGAGAAGTTCAAACTAATATTATGTAATTTACCTCTCTACAATGATTGGTTGATATACCAATGGAGGCTAGCCTCCTCTGCATTGTACTTTTTCTCAACCCTCTAACCGCTGAAAGTGAAATACTCGATGGTGATTGGCTAATTTTTTTTTACCAACGGAGGCAAAAGTCTCTGGTTATGAATTTGCCTCCCCCTCTCTATCCCCTCAGACTCGCCTAAGTGCAGTTTTCCGAACGGCAGATTCAGCACGTTTGGGGAACAGCGGTGGTGGTTCCGACTTCAGTAATATTTTATGGTGCTACAATAGTGAAATTACAAACAAGAAATCTACATTCTGAGACATGAAATGAAATGAATAACTGGGCATTTTATTAACATTAAATCGTCCTTCTCACATTTTCCAACTCAAAATTTTGGGTAGGCTGTGCCTCCCCTGACGAGCCGCCACTGGACCCCATTTACTTTCATTATATGGACAAGAAAAATATGCATTCATATGCAAGACAAAATGCATTCTGGTTTGAAATTACATAAGGGTGAACCATCTTATAAATTAAAATGTTTTTTTTTATTTTATTTTTTATAATTTTTTTAGTTTTAAAGTTGCCACCAACTAGACCAGCACCAAACCAGTACTAACCAGCAGAAACCAGTCCAGCAGGACCAACATGGAAATTAAGAGTGTGTGAATCACAGTGGTCGTTCATGACAGGTGTTTCATTATCGCAGAAAAGTACAGTATGGATTTTGTTGTCATGTTACATAAGCAGAATCCATATAGCTATTGTTAAATGTGCAGTTTAACGAAGGGAAGCCTAGAAAATACTGCGTAACTGGTTTAAGTTGGTCGGTGCAGTTTCATGTAGTGAAGAAGTAATGACGTGGGGAATACAGTTGTCCACAAGGATTTAGCGCAAGTGAGTGGAATGGTAAAAGAAGCAGATGGCTTACACTGCAGGTGCATGAGCTATGGAAAACATAAAGGTTAGCAAAAAGAGAAGGAGAGGAGAGAGAGAAGTGATCATGATGAATGGAGCAGGCAGTAAAGGAGGACACTCCTGAACCCAGGAGAATCTATTCTGATGCATCTCAGGTCTCCAGACTGCTTTTCTCACAGACACCACTAAATTAAAAAACACTGAGGTGGAGCGAAACCAACATTTATAAGCATAGTGCACGCAGCTTCAGGTGTAAGATAAGAGAGTGTGATAAAGACTCTTTCGTTTTCTGGATGGGCAGTGTGGAGTTAATTTCAGCTGATAGGGCTAATTAATTGCCATTCATTTAGCATCATTAGCATACATGTGGGTGAGGGCCCATGCTAATCATTCAGTTCCTTGCATATCTCGGTGGACTTAACCAAATGACTCTCTCCATGAAGAGTTTTGTTTTTATCGAGTTATTTGCTACTGGGTCGTCATGAGCATTAAAAGTGCCTCATTAAGGCAGTTCAGTGTTTCTGTCTTCAATTTCCTTTGCTTTGTCCCCGTCTGTCGCATCTATTTACTGTCGGTCTGAACTACAGATTTTTGTATTTGCATTCAACAGCCTCTATCAGGGTTGCCATCAGTGTGTGAGTAGGCAGTGAGGCCATGATGTATTTCTCTAGCAGATAGTAAAAGCTTTATTAAGGACTCCACTTTGCATTTATCCTCATAATCTGCAATTATGTTGCCAGGGCAACTGTTATTGTGAAGTGGAATGTCGAAGGATACATGTGGAGCGCTCCTGTCATGGGCCTGATGGTAGGAAGGTCATTTGAGATCACCTGGGGTGAAGCATCCATGCAAAAAAGACTAAATTGAAATGCAAAAACAAATCTTATGAAGAGACATATTTTTCTAATTGTGTCATGCAATACTCTGCCAAGTTTAGTGAGGTCTAATTATGTTTCCAGCCGTAGGATTATAAAAGCAGTGCACCTGGTAATGATGTTGAACGTGACAGAGGAATGTGGCAGTGTGGAAGAAATGGACAGATGGTGACAGACATTCTTAGAAAGAGTAGGAAAGACAGGAAACCATAGATAGATGGATAGACAGACAGACAGATAGATAGATAGATAGATAGATAGATAGATAGATAGATAGATAGATAGATAGATAGATAGATAGATAGCTAGATAGATAGATAGATAGATAGATAGATAGATAACTTTTACCAGGGCTTTTCTCACAGTCCTTTTTAATATTTCCCAGCAAAGAATGATAAGCACAATACAAGCCAAGAAAGACATATCCAATCATATGCAATCTCTCCAAGGATCACTTTATTATTATTATTATTATTATTTTACCAGGAAGTCAAAATAGCATTTTGTGGTAAAACAGAAAGGGATAAAAAAAAAAAAAAAAATGGAGGTGGAGAGGTATGGATGGATGGATGGATTTGTTGGTTCCATGTGTGATTCAATAACATTTAATTCCTTTGAAGCAAACCATTCCCTGAAGCTTATAAAAACCATGTGAGGTATATTGATAATTTCTTCTTCTTTTATTGAGACATTAAATCAGCTATTCGTTTTCAGCTAATAATGAAAGCCTTGTTTATTACTCTCTCTCTGGTTTTGTTTAGGCAGTGTGTGTCTCACTGCTTTTGGTGCCAAATACAGATTCAGACAGGCGACAGGAGCAGTCGATATCCTGTCTGCTGCCACATGAATGGGGAGGCTGCGCAGGGTAAAGCAGGTCCTTTGAGGGCAAGAGATGGTCTGAGAGAGGGAGAAAATGCAAGCCTGTGCATGACACTCAGGGAATGTGCAGAACGGAAGAGAGAAAAGAGAGAATGCACTACAGATGAGCACAGACGAATATTATAGACAATTGTTTGGGTAAATGATTGAATGAATCACTCACTCAGAAAGGCAGTCACCGAATTTACCGTATCATATATGGCAGAAATGGTAAGAGTTTTATGCTAGTATGTGGTTCAGAATTCAGCAACTCACTTGTTTAGCTCCTGAATGAATCTATGCGTCTGAATGAATGTGTTGAGTGAATGAATTGAATGACTCATAAAGACAAATGTGTTCGACTTGAAGCGGCGCTGCGCAGACCGATTGGTGTATAACATCAAAGTACCGCGAGAGCGATTCGAAAGCATACAAAGCCGTCTCACTCTCACGGTATTTTGATGTCATACACAGATCAGTCTGCGCAACGCCGCTTCAAGTCGAACACATAGTCACTTGCTGCAGCTTGTAGAAAAAGTCACTAAAAATCTTAACCACAGAAAACACCAGCACAGACAAGCATAGTTATACAAACTGTGAAAAGGCCCAGTACTGTTGTTGGACTGTTTTATCAGCAGCACTATAAGAATGCTGCTCAGCCAATCAAATTCGAGGACCAGAACATACTATTGTATAATGCTGCACTAACACTTGTATTAAAAAAATAACGGCAGATTGACTTGCTGGGGTCGGGAACAATGCACCCCGTTTACCTAAGAATCTTCTGTAACTCTAAACACATGCATAGCCCACATACAGTACATGCACACAGTGAGCACAACATTCACAGTGACATAACAGTCAGATGTCTGCCAAACATATGTTTAGAGATGATCACAGATCCCAAGGGCGTCATGCAGGACTTGTCACGGTGGGTGGCTGTAATGAAAGTGCACAATGATGAAGATACTGAAATAGATCCTTAATCCAAGAATCAAAATAATAAACAGGATAATTACTGGAAGGAAACAACCATGAACACTCTGACTTCAAACAACAACAATGCAAGACAAGGAAGAAACTGAAACAGAGGGCTTATATGCACAGAAAACTAAGGAGCTTATAAACTAGCCATAGCATGATGGTCAGCACTGCACTCTCTGGGCTGGGCTCTGGGGCTTTTGCTGACACTGGAGCGGATTTAGGGGCTTTTGCCGACACTGGAGCGGACTCAGGGGCTGGGGCTGGGGCTGGAGCTGACACTGGAGCGGACTCGGGCTGGAGCCGACACTGGACTGTGCTCAGGGGCTGGTGTGGATCTGTGTGTGGCCCAGACACACATAAATGTTAGAGCCATTATGGACAGTGCAATTCTCTCTGGGTTAGGCTCTGGGATTTCCCTCACTGGAACAGACTCGGGAATTTGTTTAACTGGAACGGATTCTGGAACATTACTTACTGGAACGGACTCGGGGGTACCACTCAATGAAAGCATTGTGACCACTTACATTGGCAATGCTGTAATCATTGGAGCAGGAATTTCTCACTGAAATGAACTCTGGAATTGTTTCACTGAAACGGACTCAGGAACATTACTCACTGGAATGGACTCGGGGGTACGACTCAATGGAAGCGTTGTGACCATTGCATTGGCAATGCTGTAATCCTTGGAGCGGGAATTTTTCACTGTAACGGACTCAGGAACTTGGGAAATTCACTCACGAAAGCATTGTGACCGTTTGCATTGGAAAAGCTGCATTCCTTGGACTTGGAAACACTGTGACCATTTGTATTGGCAGTGCTATTAAATCCTTCTGTAGTATGGGTCTTGCATTCTTGAAAAACAAGTCAATTTGACGGTTGTCTCAAGAGAAGTCACACTGCAGGACTGTGCGGCAAATCTTCTGACACTGACAGAATTTCGTCTGAGGTAATATTCAGTCATTAATCGGCTGTCGGTGAACATGAAAATTTGTCTCAGACGACCAAATCGTGGCTAAAATCGTACAGTGTGAACCCGGCTTTAGAAACACAGACATGAACAGAACAGGAAAACAGATCAAAAACAAACTCTAAATGTTTAAAAACAAACTCAAAACATGATAGGACTGGCTTTCTTCTAAAGCTAATTTTCCTCTCCATTTTAATGGGCACTTCTGATGTATCCTGTCTGTCTCTCATTGTTTCTCTCTGTTATGCTGCCCTGCAGAGATGTGGTTCGACAGGTGTCAGCACACAGCTGCCAGTATGAAACTACAGCGCCTGATATCTGACCCAACTAATGATTCACAACATCTTTCATTACTCTAAACACTCACACGCACATTTTGAGTTCCCTCCTTTGAAATACCCATATAGGCGGGCTCTTAAAAAACGATTCAACTCTGCATTAAAACATGAACTAAAATTAAATGAATGCTAAACAGAAACGCTGTCAGGAGGATGCGGTCATCTGTGAATGAGTGATTGAGTCACAGATCACACCTCTGCAGGTTCAGCGGGGTCCAAATCTGTTTCCAGCCGTAGGATTATAAGAGCAGTGCACCTGGTGAGGCTGATGAAGGGGACAGAGGAACGGTGTGGAAAAACAGACAGATGGTGGCAGACATTCTTAGAGAGAGTGGGAAAGGCAGGAAGCCGTGAAAGGAGGGGTAGGGGGATTGGAAAAACAGCAGCTGTTTGGCACTGAGGAGCCGGACAACATAAGATGCTAAAATGAAAGCGCACCGCCTATATAATGTTCTTAGATAGCAGATCTCACAGTAAGGCTTGTTTCTCAATGCATGCAAAATTTACAGGCTCATACTAATATTAACTGATTCCTCACACTGCCCACCTAACAGAGGAATTAAGAGAGGAATCCCAATGAATGGAAGATACTTAATGCACTACACTACGCTCTTAAAAATGAAGGTTCTTTATTGGCATTTATGGTTCCATGAAGAACCTTTACCATCCATTGAACCTTTGCATTGCACAAAAGATTCTTTATAGTGGACAACGTTTCTTTAGATTATTAAAATGTTCTTCACACTAAGACAAAAGTGGTTCTTTTAATAACTGTTAATATATGGTTCTTCTGTGGCATCGCTACGAAACCCCCCTTTTGGAACCTTTATTTTTATCATGATTTTAGTCCCACCTTGCAGTTAAAAGATCCCACCACTTTTATGATTTTTGATGACGTGCCTTAAAGGGACTGTGTGACAAATAGATTTTAGGCACCAAGCTTATTTTGCCACACACAGCATGCTGAAAATATGGTGAAAAGATATTCGTCTATACAATGTTTTGCAATAGGGTCTATTGAACGTAATATAATGGACTGCACTACTCATCCATTGTTTGAAAATTCCAAACTGAAATGTTCTATTCAGTAAATCTGTCTGAATCTAGACCAGTGGTTCTCAACCTTTTTGACTCCAAGGCAATATTTGAAGACCCTCATGTAGGTTAAGATATTTTTTATACTTTTGTTGTCATTTCAAAGGTGCCTTCAACCCTTTTTATTTACAGAAGCTAGGAGTGCCAATATATTAAAATAATTCAATAAAATGATTTCATAATTAATGTTAAAATAATTAAATTACGTAATTCCAGATGTTTCAAGAACTGAATGCTAGTGTTTATACTATTTATGAGCAATGAATTTACATGACTTTTCCAACCACTTGTGATAATGGGAGTTTTTTTAAAATTATTTTTTACTCACAATAAAATATTTTAAAACTTGTATCTAGAAAACATTTGATTGATTATAGACATTACCATGGCTTCTTAATATTTTATTAATTTCTATTACTTTTTTCCAGGTCCCTGCTTATTAAATAAAAATTACAGTTGTTGAGGGGAAGAAGTTAAAAGAAGAAATATTGAGAACCACTGCTTAAATCTCTTAAATCTTAACAGATTTAAGCAGTTTATAGCTATAGTTTTTGGTTTGGATTTAATTCAGGGTAGATTAATTAACATTTAGATGAAAATGTGACTCCCTGTGATGTAAATTAGATTTCAAGATGATCAAGTAATACTTTACAATAAGGTTTCATTAGTTAACATTAGTTAACTACATGAGTAAACATGAACTAAGAATGAACAATACGTCTACAGCATTTATTTATCTCAGTTAACATTTAGTACATATTTAAAAACAAAAAATGTATTTGTTAACATTAGTTAATGCACTGTGAACTAACATGAACAAAGAATGATCAGCTGTATTTTTATTAACTATTGTTAACAAAGATTAATAAATACTGTAACAAATGTATTGCTCATTGTTAGATCATGTTAATTAATACATTAACTAATGTTAACAAATGAGACCTTATTGCAAAGTGTTACCGAAACAGTCAATGCAATAACCCAGAAAGCGCAGCAGCAACAACGCAACACTGTCAGTTAGTGAAAGCCTGCTGCTGCTTCACTTACACACTGCTTACGCGTGCAGTGGCCTTGCAGTAAGATTAGAACGCCCGTACTCACCCCCTAATGTTACCATGGAAATAAGCAGTGGCCCTTGTAAGTTCCTGCTGGGGAATTGAGCACCTCCTGCTGTTGTTTCCATCATGGGTGGATCTATTGCGCACGGCCGCTGAAGCTGATCTGGGATGACTGCAGGTCTTAAGGAGGGCAGCGGGTGTCTACACTAATTACTACAGCCTAGGAGAACCTGCCCTGAGCAGCGTGATGGACAGAGCGAGAGGATGTGGAGGGAGAGGAGGTGGAAGGACAGATGGAGTGAATGCTTATTTGGAAAAGTAAAAAGAAAAAGCAGGAATCAGAGCAGTTACGTGAGCAATGATGACTGGCTTCACTGGGCTTTCAACTGCCCTGCATTTTGGCAGCATTTAGGCCAAAATGTCCTCAATTTTTGATGACATTAAGTAGCTGCATCTATGTAACTAAAAGGGTAAGGAAGGAGAAAACAAGCAAAAGGAAAGGGCAAGGCAGAAAATACAAATTCCGGTGTGAACAAGGCCAACCTTACAGTATATTATCTATCCTTAAGTCCACCACAAAATTAGTTTAAAGAGTAAGGCGAGAGACAAAGATTTTAAAGCAAAGACTTTTTCTTCAAAATTAAAATGCTGAAAGACAATAAAGTCTAATAGTTTTATTTCATGTCAAATTTTAGAAACCAGATTTTTGTCTACTGTAAATATTTTTTAAAAGTGTATTTTCAGTGTCACTCAAATAGTGTCGCACGTGCGGCAGGCCGATCAAGCTCCCAGATGTGAGCCCATGCAGAGAGCCCATGCTGGATGGGTCTGACTGTCCCTTCTGTGAGCAGATGACAGTCAAGTCAGCTCCAGCAAATGCTCATCATTCGAGGTGGTCACAGAAGTGTCACGAAGCACTTCAACCCCTCTCTCGCTACGCGGATGCGTGGAGTGTGCTTCCAGAAGTGTCAGAATGCTAATGCTATGCGTAGTGCTGCAGAAGATCAGGGAGGAATTGGAGACTTCTGGTTGCACCAAACTGGCCCAACCAACCATGGTTTCTGGAGCTAGTAGAGCTCCCAACTGCTCCTCCTTGACCGATTCCATTGCGGAAGGATCTGCAAAAGGCACAGTATGGCACCCTGACTGTATGGTCAGGCTACAGCCCAGATGGGGGTCTGTGTCTAAAGTGCTTTAGACTTAGACTTTAGACAGACTAAATGTTTGTCTGTTGGAGGCTGCACTAAAGGGCTGCTGGTTTCAAAACAGTGGCTGTCTCATTGGATTGTGGAAGCGATTGCACTGGCATATGCTTCTAAAAATAAAACCTGTCCTTTTGGATTTCAAAAGTGTGGCTTCCAAAAGTGTGGCAGGATATTTGTCTGGCGGCAGGTTGGTCTTCGCAAAACACTTTTGTTCAAATTTACAACCTTGAGATTCCATATTTTGCACCGCTTGTTCTGTCTGTGCAGTGAGATGGCAGCCGTTCTGGATTGGTTGTTCTTCCACACCTGGCCATGCCCCCTTCGTAAGCGAGGTGGTTTTGACCAGGTCTGGTGTGCTTTCATATCATGACTATGCTGATTCAGGTAACGTCAGAGCGTTATATTCGTTAATTCCAATGCATGCGCTTGGGTTGTTCTCGATCGTAGGAAGTTGGTTATTGAATACCTTGTTATAGTTCCCAGCATGTCTGAAATCGAGCTCTTCCTGTTCAAAGAAGAATCTTTAGTCCTCAAGGCATCTTTGCCGCAATCCTCTGGCCTAAGGAGCGATTCTCCTCCGCCTAACACCGCCACCGATCCCCTGGTGTTATCTTAGGGGCGTCAGCCCAATCAAACAGGTCCCTGCACGCCAAGACACAAAGGCCTACCCTCGCCCCGCTGGCGAGACATCCGCCATCTCCTTCTGCATCTTTCTCTACTCCGGCCCATTCAATCATCCCTGCCATAGAGAAATGGACAATAAGGCCCGTCGAGCCCCAAGCTCGCGTCTCGGGCAATGCCGCCCTCTTCCCGCGAAGCAACAGGCCTTCCTCCAGCGTCAGGCCACCATAGCAGGCCCTCAGCAAGCCAGGGCCACTCCGCAGATTCAGTCCCGGCCAGCTCCCACTCTACACCTCCATCTGCTCAACCCCACTCAATCTGCTTTAAACAGTTTGTGATTTGCCATTCTAAACTAACGCGCACCTTCCTTGTAGCTCAAACATACACATACAAACAGTAGCTTGCACATCACGCACAGATCGGACACACAGGCGCTTAGAAACTGAAAGTTACAGCACATATGTATTTCTGTTTTGAAGTAACTTAAAGTGCCCCTATAATGCTATTTTAAAGGCTCTTAATTATGTTTTGGAGGTTTCTTACAACAGGTTTACATGCATCAAAGAATGAATCAGTCTCTCTAAATCCCTCCTTTCCGCGAGCTACTCTGCTCTAATTGGCCAACCACGCACTGCGCACCGTGCACTGTTTTGCTAAATGGCCATTACCATAACTGAACTTCAGCTCCGTGCGGAGGCTTCCTAAAGCTCAGCGATTGTACACACTGTAAAGACAGTAACGATGACGTTGATTTTACCATATAATCCGAGTCCGATGATGAAACATTGGAAGAACTAGTTATTCAACCTGAACCTCCATCGCAAGGACGACTCATTTTGAGGTACATTATGAGATTTTTCAACTGTGATTCCTCACCATCAGCATTAACAAGTGTATGTCCATCGACAAAATAGAGGATAACGTTAGGGAAACGTTAGAGGATAACATTAGGAGAACGTTAGAATAACGTTCTACAAACCAAAAACGAACGTTCTATTTTCGTTAACAAAACTTTCCTGGCTAACCAAAAACAATCCTTTAAAAAAAGAACGCACCTACAGTCAAAGATGATCTAAAACAGCCACATAAACTAAAAAAACTGATAAAAAAAAGATTAAAAAACGTCATTGTGCACCAACCAATTTATAATAGATAATCTGTTAATTACACGCCTCTTCAACATTGCGTGGGAGTTGGGGACAGTTCCCAAGGAGTGGCAGACAGGGGTGGTGGTTTCCCTGTTTAAAAAGGGGGACCTGAGAGTGTGTGCCAATTACTGGGGTATCACACTTCTCAGCCTCCCTGGTAAAGTCTGCTCCAAGGTGCAGGAAAGAAGGGTTTGGCCGATAGTCGAACCTCAGATTGAAGAGGAACAATGCGGATTCCGCCCTGGTCATGGAACAACGGACCAGCTTTTTACTCTCGCAAGGATCCTGGAGGGGGCCTGGGAGTATGCCCATCCAGTCTATTTTCGTTCCTACCCTCACCTATGGTCATGAAGGCTGGGTCATGACCGAAAGAACTAGATCGCGGGTACAAGCGGCCAAAATGGGTTTCCTCAGGAGGGTGGCTGGCGTCTCCCTTAGAGATAGGGTGAGAAGTTCGGCCATCCGTGAGGAACTCGGAGTAGAGCCGCTGCTTCTTTACGTCAAAAGAAGCCAGTTGAGGTGGTTCGGGCATCTGGTAAGGATGCTCCCTGGGTGCCTCCCTAGGGAGGTTTTCCAGGCACATCCAGCTGGGAGGAGGCCTCAGGGAAGACCCAGGACTAGGTGGAGAGATTATATCTCCACACTGGCCTGGGAACGCCTCGGGATCCCCCAGTCAGAGCTAGTTAATGTGGCTCGGGAAAGGGTAGTTTGGGGTCCCTTGCTGGAGCTGCTGCCCCTGCGGCCCGACCCCGGATAAGCAGTTGAAGATGCATGGATGGATGGATAATCTGTTAATTAAATATATTGTTCACTATAGATTTACATTACAACTGTGGCATGTTGTAGCTATAGTTTTTAAATGTGTAGGCTGCTATTTTCCATAACAAACAGATCAATAAAAAAAGAAAAGAAAAAAGTCAACATTGGCCAAATGAGGAGCCATCAATGGTCTTACTTGTAATTACAGCTAGCCTTATTAGAACACATGCTGCAGTTAAACAATTACAAGATATGGTACATTTTCATAAGGGCAAGTACAAGTTAGAATCAAGAGCTTTAAAGTCTGGAATTATATGTGTATATAATATATAATTATATTTTTTATTTCTAATGCATATGCTGTGATTATGAATATTTTAATTCCTTTTCAGTGTAAAGCACTTTGAATTGTGTATGAAATGTTCTATATATATAAACTTGCCTTGCCAAACAATCAGTTTTCCCCATGTATAAAATCAGTGTTCTGTTCTAATGATGACTAACATTAGAAAAAACCTGGCCTTCAGATATTCCAAGATATGACAGCCAAAATCATTAAGAGCCTGCATGAACTGTCAAGGAGTAGGAAATAAACAATTTCAATATAAGAAAATGTTAAGTAAAGTTTGACTTCCCATGGCACTTCCAAATGGAAAATTGTCAAACTGATAAAGTTCCAGATGCTTAAATAATGTAAATACATCATATATCCTATGTAAACAAGTAATTGTTTACTATTACTTAATTGCAGTTATGTTATTAACCAACTTTACATGTGTGGATGATAGGTAAGATATACCACAAAAGACCATTTTGCAAAAATAAACAAAAACTAAACCGCTAAAACTGTTCAACCCCTCCCTCCAATGTTCAAACCAAAAGTACGCCCTTGGTTTTGGAGAGTCCTCTTCAGTTGGAATGTGTCTTGTTTTTGAAAGCACGGTTACAGGCAGCAAAATTACTTTTGGCCCTCTGATTCACAAGCTGTTTTTCTCTGCATTGCTGGAGCTGAGATGCTGAAGCTGTTTTTCTCATTCTAGTTCACTTCAGTACTTCAGTACTTCATAGTATATTACTGGCAAAGCGCTCGTAACAGCCCACCCGTGATGCTCTCTCCCTCCTGCTGTGAAGTAAATATATATATTTTTTGCCAATAATTTAAGTCATGTCAGAGAATGTATGTGTGATCAACAGACAAATGTGATCAATATAACCCTGCTAAGGTCTTTGTTCTTCATTTCGACATCAGTTTCCCTTCCTTTTTTGACATTCCATCTCGTTCCTTTTCATCGCCCTCTCACTGGAAATTTTTCCACTCAATTGCTCCCTCATCAAGAAAGTGCGCTTGCATTGATTTAATAACCACAGGGCGACGTTATTTCCTTTAAAGACTCCTTTCTCTCCTCTCGATCTTTTTCTCATCTGACCTTTTTGTTTCTCCTCCACACAATTATTTGAACTCCTGCAGGTCAAAAACAAGTGTTGCTGCTTGTCACACCTCACTAGTTCAGCCAACATTTGAGTAATTTCCTTTTATCTGCATCATTCATAATAAAATGGAAAATACTTGTACAGTTGGATGAACCAAATAAAAAAAAAAAATCAACCTCAAAAAAATGGCTAGTATTTATCATAATCATACAGCAACGACTGCCAACACTCGTACAGAGAACTTTCATAGGCATGTGTTTTGGCAAGTATCTCAACTTTTGTAACCCATTTAACTGATGACATTGTTTCTGTTTCCCCATTTAAATGATGCCTTCGTTTCCAAATACCCTCAACATTCCTACAGGATTCATGATGCAAAATATCTACACTCTTAAGAAAAATGGTTCTAAACGGTACCAAATTAGGGTTTTTTGGCTTGTAACAATAGCAGAACCCTTTTTATAAGGTTCCATAAAGAACCATGATTTGAAAGTGTTATATAGGACCTTAATGGTGTTATAAATGACCGTTTTAATAATAGTTTATTTTCATTATTATAAGTATCTTCATATTATTATTTATATATATACAGTGGGGAGAACAAGTATTTGATACACTGCCGATTTTGCAGGTTTGCCCACTTGCAAAGAATATAGAAGTCTGTAATTTTTATCATAGGTACTCTTCAACTGTGAGTGACGGAATCTAAAACAAAAATCCAGAAAATCACATTGTATGATTTTTAAATAATTAATTTGCATTTTATTGCATGACATAAGTATTTGATACATCAGAAAAGCAGAACTTAATATTTGGTACAGAAACCTTTGTTTGCAATTACAGAGATCATACGTTTCCTGTAGTTCTTGACCAGGTTTGCACACACTGCAGCAGGGATTTTGGCCCACTCCTCCATACAGACCTTTTCCAGATCCTTCAGGTTTCGGGGCTGTCGCTGGGCAATACGGACTTTCAGCTCCCTCCAAAGATTTTTTATTGGGTTCAGGTCTGGAGACTGGCTAGGCCACTCCAGGACCTTGAGATGCTTCTTACGGAGCCACTCCTTAGTTGCCCTGGCTGTGTGTTTCGGGTCGTTGTCATGCTGGAAGACCCAGCCACGACCCATCTTCAATGCTCTTACTGAGGGAAGGAGGTTGTTGGCCAAGATCTTGCGATACATGGCACCATCCATCCTCCCCTCAATACGGTGCAGTCGTCCTGTCCCCTTTGCAGAAAAGCATCCCCAAAGAATGATGTTTCCACCTCCATGCTTCACGGTTGGGGTGGTGTTCTTGGGGTTGTACTCATCCTTCTTCCTTCAAACACGGCGAGTGGAGTTTAGACCAAAAAGCTCTATTTTTGTCTCAGACCACATGACCTTCTCCCATTCCACCTCTGGATCATCCAGATGGTCATTGGCAAACTTCAGACGGGCCTGGACATGCGCTGGCTTGAGCAGGGGGACCTTACGTGTGCTGCAGGATTTTAATCCATGACGGCGTAGTGTGTTACTAATGGTTTTCTTTGAGACTGTGGTCCCAGCTCTCTTCAGGTCATTGACCAGGTCCTGCCGTGTAGTTCTGGGCTGATCCCTCACCTTCCTCATGATCATTGATGCCCCACGAGGTGAGATCTTGCATGGTGCCCCAGACCGAGGGAGATTGACCATCATCTTGAACTTCTTCCATTTTCTAATAATTGCACCAACAGTTGTTGCCTTCTCACCAAGCTGCTTGCCTATTGTCCTGTAGCCCATCCCAGCCTTGTGCAGGTCTACAATTTTATCCCTGATGTCCTTACACAGCTCTCTGGTCTTGGCCATTGTGGAGAGGTTGGAGTCTGTTTGATTGAGTGTGTGGACAGGTGTCTTTTATACAGGTAACGAGTTCAAACAGGTGCAGTTAATACAGGTAATGAGTGGAGAACAGGAGGGCTTCTTAAAGAAACAGGTCTGTGAGAGCCGGAATTCTTACTGGTTGGTAGGTGATCAAATACTTATGTCATGCAATAAAATGCAAATTATTTAAAAATCATACAATATGATTTTCTGGATTTTTGTTTTAGATTCCGTCTCTCACAGTTGAAGTGTACCTATGATAAAAATTACAGACCTCTACATGCTTTGTAAGTAGGAAAACCTGCAAAATCGGCAGTGTATCAAATACTTGTTCTCCCCACTGTGTGTGTATATATATATATATAACATTTATCAATATTGTTCTTTCTAGTCCTCTGTCTGTCTGGTCTTATATCTTGTTGCCTCTATTTGGGTTTTACATAAAAACACAACATGTTGTGTCAATTAGGTACTTTTATTTTTTATTGACATGGCAAATTGTAGCAAAAATGAGAGTGCTCTAACAACAGTTGTTAGCTGAATACATTAATAAACAACAATTGACATTGAACATGATATAGAAGTAATGAAGACCAAGTTCCAGTGAAATATCTTCTCAGTCCTCTATGATGTCTTTACGTCCATCATTATATGTGTGTTCTGAGTGGCAGTTTCTCTCTGCAGATGATGAGGTTATGGTACGTGATAGCATCTGAAATACACAATCGAATTTAGAGTTACAGTTTTGTCCATTTGATTATGTAAAAACAATTATGATTATGAAGGCCAAAATGGACAGAATGTGAGTCCTTTACCATGTTAAAAGGAAAAAGTCATGGTAATAGCTTTAATGGTTTTTGTGACTGGGTATTATTAGGCATAAAGTAAAAATTTAAAAACAAAACTAACAATATGGATCATAAATTCAATATCTCGGTTATTTACTTTGTGGAAAAGAGAAGAGTATCCTTAACTGAACAGAGCTGCTCACACTTACATGTTCTGTTAAACTAAAAAGAGAAAAAGACATGATTGGTAGGAAACCAGTTACAATTTTTAAAGTTAAAAATTATAGACATTTTAAGAAAGAAATCATTTACCTGTCGAGAGTGTGTTGACAGTCTGTGTAGTTGTATAGCTGAGCTCCAGAGAATCAGTAATGAGGTGGCTTTGACAGTTACAGATTTGAAAAACAAAAAGCCGGGGAATAAAGTACCCTAAACTCTTAAAACAAAGAACCATTTCAGCATATAAAGGGTTCTTCAGGAAGATAAGGTTCTGTTACTACATGTAAAGAACCTTTAAAGATCTTTTTTTAGTGTAATTAATGACCAGCATAGTTAAAAACACTTAAATGTCATGTTGATAAAATAAAAGCTTATTTTATGTTCAAATATTTGTTAATTTATTTCTGTCACTAATTACTGCACACCTGCACTGAAAGTAAACATGGCATGTAATATATTTTTCTATTGTCTGCACTAAAAACAACGTCAAAACTTTTTAGAATCTTCATAAATGAAATGTCAAAAAGCATCCAAATGTAATGAAGCTGAAGTGCAGCGTTTCAGTGCCACCTACTGGAAAAAGTTTGTCTATCAAACCAAGTCTTGTCAATCTTTTTTATCTTTTTTATTTCACTGAACTTCATAAAATGTCTTTGGAGGCATGAACAAAAGTTTGATGTACAGTGTATTAATGCATGAAAGTGCTTGGTGCATCATTAGTTAACAACAGGCAATAAATATCCATAAATTCAGATGAAAGAAATCACACAGAACCTGTCCATACCTGTCCAAGACTTTAACTGATCATAACAGATAAATAACATTTATACTGTTAAACATACAGATTCATAGATTACAAAAGAAACAAGGATGAATTTCAACACACACTTCAACCTACATCTTTACAGTCTCACTATCTTTTCATTGAAGAATTCACCATGCGGCCTGTGTTTCATAGAAGCATTAGGCATGTATTTGGATTGTTTCTGTGGTCTCTAGAACCTGCTGAAATGAAGTTCAGATCTGTTCTGATGTGCGTGGTCCTCCTCTCTGGATCTCCTGCATTATGGAGTGGACCACTTCAGATGTAGTACACTGACCTCCCAAATCAGCAGTCTGCAACTGCAAGGAAACAAATGACTATACAAGCTGTATGAGTACAGAAGAGATATAGCGATGTGATGCAGACGTGTTTGAGTGGGCAAGAGTAACATTAACTGATTTGGCTTATCATCTTAGGCAAGGTGAATGGCATGCATTCTTACAGCTGTTTTACATCACGGGAATGAGCATGTATCATACCCGCGTTTCAGACAAAGTTTTCAGAACCGCCTTTCGAATCATCCTGGCATATGCATGAAGCCTAGGAAAGCGAAAGGACATAAAAATGATGCACAGTTCTAGTCCTGCAGCAAAATTATGGTTAATGTAATAATGCATGAAGGAAATGAAGATCTAATACCTGGAATATAGGTAAAACAACCAATTAAAATAATAATAAAATTAATATTCATACACACGCACTTTAAGTGATCCAGCATCACGCAGCCGGCCAGCAGTGTGGCCGTGGGGTTTGCAATATTCTTGTTAGCAATGCTTTTCCCAGTGTTCCTAGTGGCCTGTATAAACACAAAGAATACCTAATGTGTCCTCTAGTCACTCCAACAGCTGACATATCCAGTACCTGCTCTGTTCTTTCTTACGGTCTCAAAAACAGCGTAGTCCTTGCCGTAGTTGACTCCTGGTACCAGACCTGGACCACCAACAAGTCCAGCACACACATTGCTCACCACGTTTCCATAGAGATTTGGCATCACCATCACATCAAACTGCTGGGGCTTAGAGACCAGCTATAAAAAAAACATATGATATATATAAACATATTCTTATAATGTCTAATAGAGTAATTATGTGTAGCTTTTTATGGGTCTGTTTTTTAAGGTATGGACGTACAAAAGTTTGGGGTCGGTAAGAATTTTTTTCTTGTGCTCACCAAGGATGCATTTATTTGACCAAAAACACTGATATTGTGAAATATTATTACAATAAAAGTGTAATTTATTCCTGTGAAGGCAAAGCTGAATTTTCAGCATCATTACTCCAGTCTTCAGTGTCACATGATCCTTCAGAAATTATTCTAATATGCTGATTTGCTGCTCAAGAAACATTTCTTATTATTTTTAATGTTGAAAACAGTTGAGCTGCTTAATATTTTTTTTGTGGAAACCATGATACAAATCTTTACCATTACTTTTGATCAATTTAATGCATCCTTACTGATTAAAAGTGTTAATTTCCTTAAAAGTAAAATCTTACTTTTGATCAGTAGTGTGAGCAAATTAGAAACAAATGCTATAATCTCTATGTACAATGCATCTTTTTTTAGTCTTTCAATTAAAATAGTTTATTTCCCTATACAAAACTCATGCGTAAGCCTCCAAAGAATAGTTTACAATAACATAACATATAATAAATATAACAAATAATGCAATAAAATATAATACACTTATGTAGTTCACTATTTAAATACCTGCATGGTAGTATTATCCACAATCATGTTATCAAACGTGATATCAGGATATCCAGCTGCCACCTCTTTACAGCACTGCAGGAAAAGACCGTCACCAAGCTTCCTATGAAGCAAAAGAAAACAATCCCAAACTCATTTAAACTTGTGCCATATAGAACCAATATTTGAACAAGCTACACAAACATTCAAAAGTTTGGGCTTGGTAAGATGTTTTTGAAAGAAGTCTCACCAAAGCTGAATTTATTTGATCAAAAATAAAGCAAAATATGAATATTGTGAAATATTGTTACAATTTAAAATAATTGTTTTCTATTTCAATATATTTTAAAATGTAATTTATTCCTGTGATGGCAAAGCTGAATTTTCAGTGTCAAATGATCCTTCAGAAATCATTCTAATATGCTGATTTGCTGCTCAAGAAACATTTATTATTATTATCAGTGTTGAATACAGTTGTGCTGCTTGATATTTTTGTGGAAAACATTATACATTTTTCCAGGATTCTTTAATGAATAGAAAGTTCAAAAGAACAGCATTTATTTGAGATAGAAATCTTTGTAACTTATAAAACGTCTTTCCTGTCACTTTTGATCAGTTTAATGCCTGCTAAAAAAGTATTAATTTCTTTAAAAAACAAAACAAAAAAATCTGACTGACCCCAAACTTTTGAACAGTAGTGTATATGCAGATATGTTCTGAATCAGTATTTTGCCTGATGAATTGGCTGAAAGTAAAGCAGATTGAGTTATTTGTAAGTAAAGACGGATTCTCACATGATATTAGCTTTATGTACTGCCGTGACCCTGCGGCGGCCTTTCTCCCTGGCCAAGTTAAAGGCATACTCAGCGATCCGCAATGAATTCACACGTGTTATGATCTTTAGACTCTCCACCACCCCGGGAACATTCTGGAAGAGAGAAGATTTAAATTTGAGGAACGTGTGTTCAGTACCAGGTGTCCTCAAACTGTAAGAGACCCAAACACACAGACCTCATGCTCCAAGCTGCTGTACTCTCCTTCAGTATTCTCCCTAATGATGATGACATCAATGTCTTTGTGGCGGCTCGGGACTCCAGGAAGAGACTGACAGTGCATCACGTTAGCATACAGGTCCAAAGATGTACTGTGGGAGAGTTAAAACAGTTTATATAAACTCACCCTCTGGACTCATCACAGATAATCAAGAAAATAAAAAAAAATACATCTACAATGTCTTACCGAAGCAAATTGTTCCTGGATTTATGAGATGGAGGAAGGTTGTGATTAGTCTCTATGTTACCTGTAAAAGAGTCTTGATTTATTCCATATACAGTAGGAATGCACCACTATTTAAATAAGATGATAAACCTATCATTATATTTATGTTATGTTTAACACTCTTTACCATTTTGTCTCAAATTATAAATATAATTATTTTAAATGTGAATTTTGGCATGATTTAAAATTAATATTGATTTTCAGATTTTTTAAAAACTTACTTTAAGTGTGTGTAAGGTAATCTTATGAAAAAATGTAAAAATAGAGGAAATGAGCATGAACAATTAAATATCTAGAATCGGCCGATAACTGATATCCCTTATTTATAGCAAACATTTCTGTGGTTAATGAACCATATTCTCATGCTCACCCTTAAGTGCTACTCCATTACGTTTGATTGCAGTAACAGCATTATTGATGTCATCCTCAGAAGAAGCAGCCGAATCCACATTGACAACCTCAAAGTCCACAGGCACACAGCAGAATCTGGGAATATTGTTGAATACTATAAACATAAGAGGGCTTCTTTAGTGTCGCCGGTGAAGTGTGTTTATAGAGAGCTTTATATTCAAACCTGAAAAGCTCTCTGACGTGGTTTAGCAGTTCTGGTCCAATACCATCACCAGGGATCAAAGTCACAGTGTGTCTGCCTCCATATTTAGCAGGTGGGGGCTGATGGGTAAAGATACAAAACAGATCATTGACAAAAGAAGGGTAGAAGGGTAAAGGGCTACCTCACAATATGAATATGATATTATCACTACTGGTCACTTGTTTATCAGCTTTCAATTCTACCAACACACTACTACTAAACATTACCATTCAAAGGTTTGGGGTCAGTAAGATAAAAAAAAAAAAAAATCTTTTTTTCAGCAAAGATGCATTAAATTGATCATAAGTGACAGTAAAGATATTTATAATGTTACAAAAGATTTCTATTTCAAAATAAATGCAGTTCTTTTGAACTTTCTATATTTAATCAGAGGATCCTGGAAAAAAATCTATCACGGTTTCCACAAAAATATTAAGCAGCACAAATGTTTTTAACACTGATAATAATAAGAAATGTTTCTTGAGCAGCTCATGTGACACTGAAGACTGGAGTGATGATGCTGAAAATTCAGCTTTGACATCACAATAATAAATTAGATTTTTAAATATATTAAAATAGAAAACAGCCATTTTAAACTAATAATATTTCACAATATTGTTTTAGTGTATTTTTTAATCAAATAAATACAGCCTTGTTGAGCATGAGAGACTTTCAAAAACATTAAAAAAAATCTTACCAACCCCAAACTTGAACGGTAGTTCTAGGTGAAACATATGATTTTAATAAACCATATGGTCATATGGTTATATGGTTTTTCCATATGATGGAGATGATTTAATATTTTTGCTACAAATAATGTTTAGGGCCAAGTTACCATTACAGTATGCTAAATATGTGATTGTAATTTATTTATATATTCAGCTGTTACAGCTATTAAATTGCCATATTGAGATTAATGCACCCAAACCCTGGCATTTTATATTCTAGCAAAACTGTAATCAAATACCTGTTGATCAAGGTGATAAGCAAAACTGTAATCAAATACCTGGATGTTTATTGTATCTGTTGATGTTGATGATCTAAATGTCAAGTCCAAACATCACAAATCTACCACACATCCTGTAAGCACATTTATACTTTGCAGAACCAGTACTCACAATAGTCTGGTCATGGTGGGTTGATGAATCAGAGGGAGTAAACAGGAGTGGTTAGTCAGAGGAGAGAGTCAAATCCATTCTGCTTTGGTTATGCTCACAGTACACAAATCAGCTTACAAGCACAAGAGAGAAGCAGAGCATTGGAGGGACAATGGAGCTGCATTTAAGTGCTCGATAAAGATTTAATATTAAATCTTTTTAACTACAATAAATATATTACCTCTTTACAAGGAACCCAAAGTATATTACAGCCCTTAAATTAAGGTCATTTCAGATTAAGAGGGATAGGGAGTGAGGTGACAGTAAAGGGTTGCAAGAAAAGATTAGTCATGCTGTAATTAGTTTTCATTAATTATGAAATGCGTATTATCATAAATCAAGAATTCAGTCCAAACTTACAGTATATGAGGACTTCTCCCTCTGGCATCTCACTGCAGGGCTTTTCAGCTGACATTATTAGATAACAGAAAAAGTAAAAATGCATCCAGAGACATTTTACTTGGTCCGTCATAAAATAACTACCTGCAATCTGCTTCATTATGAAATGTCTGTAAAGTCTAAAATATCTCAATAAATGCATCAATGACACCTGTGGTATGTAAGCAGACAGTGACCTTGTCAGAGACTGCAGGACACCTTTCACAGACCCGACTTTGCGAATATCTGTTTCTATATTCTACACACGATAAACTACATGTGCTTGAGATTTGTTGACTGATAACATTTTAAGCGGAGGCTTACGTTGCTTGCCGTGCACTTTAATCCGGCCCATGGCTGCAGACACGTTGAGGAGAGGAAGAGCGCTGGTCTGGCTGCCATGGACATTCTGGATCGAGTTCAGCTTGCTGCTCCAGCAACAGCAAACAAACCGAAATAAATGCCGCCGTGCCCTGTTTGAGCCACCGGCGCTGCTGTTCCACAAATTAGCTGACACAACAAGCTCAAGAATTAACTTTTACAACCAAACACACTTGCCTTTGGCGCGCTCTAGCGTCCATTATGTGTATCTTTTTTTCCCTTTTTTAAAAAATAAATAAAAATACCAGAGTGTGTACATTCGTGCAAACATATACAACTCACAACAGATAAGAAAACAAATAATTAAACAAAAAACATATATAAGGATATATCCATTATGTGTATCCATCTTGTTGAGCTTTTCATTCATGACGTCAACTTGTAGGCCAACACAAAACATTCGCTCGCCATGTTTTTTTAAACGTTTTCCCCCCCGACTCATTATGGTCTGTGATTGACATTACCTGACAACAAACACAAATTACATACCGTCATAGCTCAAACATTATTTTTTAAAGTAAATTTGATAAGTTGCTACAGAGGACTACAACTACCACAAGTATGTGAATTTACGTGCTTGAATCATACGTACAACCTTTGTAGGCTAGTCCTTATGAAGCAACTTACGCTATTAAAATAAACACTCATTTGAATTGAATATTTTTAATATGCTTTGGACTTTATGAATCATGTAGCAGCAGACAAAAGACACTGTGAACCGACTGTTATATATTCTTTCCCAAACTATTTGGAAAGTAGGCCTAGAAGTATGGTGATGATTTTTTCATTCAAAATAAAACACTACTTATATGAAAATCTTTATGCAATTTTGTAATTTTTAAAAAGAGAAAACACGGTTTTCAAGCATAGCATTAACTTGGCAACCAAAACCTGTGGTATTGCCTAAATGAGGGATTTTCAAACCTTTTGATGCCAAGGATGCCATTATGTTACATCCTAGCTCATATACCTATAAAGACCCATTTGTACCATGTGAGAAAATATTAAGAATATTATAAAGATATGTTGTTTCCAAAATTAAATAACTCTTATTTGTGTTGTGTTACTGTACTGAAGCAAAAAGAAAAGAGAAAAAAAAGCTATTAAAATACTACCTGGAAAAGATTTATGGTTTATCTTTTATCGTGTTTTCTACATAGCCTACTATTAGAAAAATGTTCAATTCAAATGTATTTGTATAGTGCTTTTTCCAAGATGAAAACAATATTTAAATTAATATTTTTTTCACAAATCTATATGCAGATTTGGTTTTGATTTCTTGCTGTCAACTACTATAAAAATATGAAATAATCACCGCCCAGTCTCTAGCAGACAATTAAAACAGTAAAAGAAAAAAAGAAAAAAGTTAATGTTAATGTTGTGTTAATCATAATTCATATCTAATCAGTCAAAAAAATCCTTCTCTTTTCTGCAGAGCCCCTAGTATCCTCTTGTGGTCCACTGGCCCTAAACTGTTTATTCCCACACAACCGTGAGAACTTCATAGATTTTAATCTATTTTCCAACTGAACCGATTTTCTTTATCAACTTTTGAATGAACCGTTCCTTTTGGATATGGCATGCACCGGTCTCTCACTTTGCTGTGTGGTAGTTGTAGTCTTTTACGCTACCGTCCAGCTACCTCTACAAACAGAAAAAACTACATCTCCCAGGCACAAGCACATCACTCCTCCCACTTTCCTCAGCTCGCCTCCACTCCCACTTTCTGTTGGTCCGCGGGGAAGTCGCAAGATGGCCGACGTCGCATGAAAGTATGTTCCTCTCCTCAACATGAAGTCGTGAGTGAGACAGAGAGCGAGGGAGCTTACGTCGGGCGTTTGTTTTTGTTTTATTTTAGTTGTTTTACTTTATTTTCCCCTTAATTATTCATCTCATTCCGAATCGCAGCAGCCCCCGATTTGTCTCGACTAGTTGACGCGTCAATCACGCCGGGATCTTGGCTAACTGGCTAAGTGCGCGAGCTAGTTTGTTAGCCACAAACTGTAGCTCTTATAACTGTTAACCAGTACAGGACATACTGTATCCACTATCGGCTAGAGTTAGTTTTAATTACCTAACGGGTATGTTGGATAGCAACGGCGTAGTTGTTGTTTAGTTTGCAGCTAGATGTGTTACAAATAGGATTGTATTTTGATGTTACCAACATTGTCGACATCATAACTGTAGCGTGCGCGCCGTTATCCTCCATCGATAGGTTGTAGACCGTGCAACATTATAATTGATCAAAATAGATAGACTTTAGCGGGATTATAATATTGACACCGTAAGGAATGGACACAGATTGCACTTACACGACCAAATGTAATAAATAGCCACGCGTATCTGGAATTTTACAGGGGGTTGGTTGACAGTTGCATTTGTCGGATTATTTTCTAGACATTTCAGGTCTTTAGTTATCCAACTATAACCGGCCAGACCTAGTTCTGAGCACATAACCAAGAAATCAACTTCTAAACAAGGTTCATCCATCTCACGCGCATAGACAGACAAAATATGGGAGTTCAAGGCTTTCAGGAGTATTTGGAGAAACGCTGCCCTGGGGCGGCAGTTCCAGTAGATCTTCTCAAGCTCGCCCGAACGGCAGGCCGTCAGCCCCCACATCATCATCATCATCACCACCACCACCACCACCATCCCCATCATCCAAGCTCGCTGCCTCCGCCTCCCCCGCCAGCTCGCATTCTGGTTGACGCAGACTCTGGCCTTCAGCGGCTCTACGGGGGCTACCAGACCGACTGGGTTTGTGGAGGCGAGTGGAATGCAATGCTCGGCTATCTGGCGGCGCTCTCCCAGGCCTGTTTGTACCAGGGCGGACTGGAGCTGGTGGTGGTTTTTAACGGCACGCTTGGGAAGGATCGCTGGCCGGAGTGGGCGCGGCGGGCACAGGGGCAGCGGCAGACGGCACAGCTCATCGTCAACCATGTCGGAAGCAAGGCCACGCCCCCTCCGCGGGCCTGGTTTCTGCCCCCGGCCTGCCTGAGCCACTGTGTCCGCCTCGCCATGTTCCGATTCCGCGTGCGGGTGAGTGGCCTGATGCCCTCCTCGAGAGGAATTGTAGCTTGTAATGTCCTTCTATGAATTGTCTTCCTCCTTTACGTTTAAATATGCAAACATGCTGTAAATGTAAATGTCAATTTCAGGTATTTGTGTCATTGTAAAAATGTTTCAAAAGCAAAGTCAGCATTATTCACTATCATTATCAACTACTTTTTACGCAAAGTTTACACATAATGCAGTAGGGCTGTCACTAACGATTATTTTGGTAATCGAGTAATCAGTCCATTACTTGATTAATCAAGTAATCGGATATTTTTTGTGGTAATAAAAAGACCTAAGCAAACAATAGCCTTTTAAATGCCTTAAAGGTGCAGTGTGTTATATTTATGAGGATATATTCACAGAAATGCAAAATAATATACATAACTGTTTTCAGTGGTGTATAAAGACCTTACATAATGAACTGTTTTTATTACCTTAGAATGAGCCATTTCTATCTACATACACCGTGTTTCTATCTACATATTTCACTTAGTGACGTCACCATTTTGCGCCGCCATGTTTCTACAGTAGCCCTAAATGGACAAACTGATACAGAGCGCTAGCTACTCTCTGCTGTCTCCGACGACGACGACGACATCTTTGTCTTGTGTTGGTCACCGTAGCTTCTCTATGTACTTCGAAAGGGAGGGGTGAGCGGTTGCAATTCGCAACCTCACTGCTAGATGCTGCTAAAATGTACACAGTGCACCTTTAAAATACATGTATAATAACAATGAGGCAATAATATTTGGTATCAAAAGCAAGTGATCATATGGTTTTATAGAACAACACTGTTTAAAATACATAATACAGTATACATAATATAAACAATGAACTTATGCACATTATGTAATGTATTATAACAAATGCCAGCAGAGGGCGCCAATAGCCTAGTGTTGTTACATTTTACAGCAGATGAAATCCTTGGTAATATTGGCCAAACAACATTTAATTCAAATGTTTACTTGATCTTTAATATTTGGTGATTATATTTTAACGATAGAAATGCTACAGCCACTGTAATTTCTTGAACAAGAATATGTGGACATCAAAACATGCAAACTCAGAGCAAAGGTTTAAACTTTTATTTTGAAATCACGATAAACAGTTAGCATATTTAGAAACATATTGGAGTTTGAGTATTAATGTTAATGATAACAGTTCATGTGGAGCAGCATTTACTGTGAACAGAGCCATTTTGAGAGACACATAACCTACACGCATGTATTTATTTAAATGAATCGCAACCTTTGTGAATTAGCACTACGCTGTAGTATGATTTTTAAATTGTTTTAATACATTGTGCAGTCTTAGAAAAGTCTAATAATGCGGTAACGGTTCATGGATTCTCGTCTGTGGAATGCGCCACTTCTGGTATTTTGCTGGTTACTCGACACGGGTAAATTGCAATTGAGCATTTTTTTTAAATCGAGTACTCTAATTTAATCAAGGAATTGTGACAGTCCAATAATTCAGTGAATAGTATTTTGAAAAATGTTTCAAATGATGTCTCCAGTCAAAATCAGTAGCATGATAAAAGCTGTTTTATTTCAAATGGAGCAGGTCTCCTCATGAGGGCGGCCATGTTATGATCACATCAGGGGCATTTCCTCCAAGAAGGCAGGGGAGGCTGTGCCGCCTCAAACTATGAGAAAATAATCAACAGTAAAAAAAATAAAACAATGCAAATATTACGAAACATGTAATTAAAAAGTGTATAAATCACTAATTTTTCTAAAGTGACATTGTCAAACAGTGACACCAGTGGTTAAAGTTGCATCATGAGGCAACGTTTCTTGTCCTCCCTGAGCCCATTGAGTTTTAACAGACCCTCTAAAGTGTGCCGTGGAGTTAGTAAGGAAAGTCACGTGAGAGGAGGCAATGCCTCCATCGCACTGTGATTGGCCTATTGCACAGTTTGTGTGATAAATCCTGTCTCACGTTTTCATCCACGTTTCACATTCAGAAATTGGCCTGAATGAATAAAAAAATTGTGTTTCTGGGAAGACTAGTAATACTTTAAAAGTAAGTAGCAACTCAAGCACTTAGATATCATCGCTTTGTCACGTTGCAATCAAACTTAACATTACTTGAAAATGTGATCTGTGAGTGTTTTTTTTTAGTTAGGGTCATTGACCATCATGACACCTGTAGTGTTAACTGAGCGATGACCTGAAAATAAGTTGACGATTCAAAAGAACAGCTGAAAAATAGTTAACAAATAAAATATACGTAAAATATAAAATGTATGCATTCTTATAGTTAATATTTTGCAGTAAATGAGAACTTGAGATATAAGCTTTTTAAGAAAAAGAACAATAATTAAATTGGAACATGAATTTATATTTAAAACAGAAAACAGTGAGGACAGACACCTCATTTCAGAACACCACTGCATGCGACTGGATCACATGACTAGCCGAATACTTAATAGCTTTTTTGTAGTAACCCTCTGACACTTTTGCTTGCAGAATAACTTAATCATGGCTGACAGTTGCGCATTTCTAATTAATGTGTTATAGTGTTGTCACGATACTGGAATTTTTAACTTCGATATTGTACCTTGAAAAATATCGATATTCAATACAATTTTTGATATTCAATACAATTATCTGAAGTGTCTAATTCCGTTTTGACCATAAGTCAAAATATTTCCTTTTAAAATGAAACGAGTTACCTCAGGCTTGATAGCTATGAGTGGGATTATATAATAATAATAATAATAATAACATTATTATTTTATTATCTCTAAGACAAATATATTACTATTGTAATACAATTGCACTGTAAAATAAAAAAATCTTAAGCATATTCATTATTTTACTTTACAGTAGTAGTAAAATGTCAACCCTTATGACATTAATTCTTGCAAGTGAAGAAATTAACCCTCAAGCTTTTATTTCTGTCTCTGTGACAACAGATTTATAAACAAATTATATTACAAATCTGTGTTAATCATCTGTCCACAGAAGTGTGGAAAATTATGTGAATATGAAAATACTGCATAACTGGCGCCGCATGTTGCGTTCCCAAGTGCATGTTAAACTCACAGGCAGAGATGGAGTTTGCTGCATTTACTGTGAACCGAGCCACTAAAGTGTAAGATGCCCAGCCTTCACTTTGAAACACGCGACGGAATATGTACTTAATTAAAATACACACTGAGAAGCGAGAAAGATCAGCTGGCATCCGTTTATCGATAATGAAGAAAATGAGAATTGAAATAGTTTAAAATATCCAAAACCAATATGTATTGTAAAATCTATACTTAGTATAATTCCAAGTCAAAATTCCATAAACAAAAAGTAACTGAATGCACCTTTAAAAAATTCAGACTAATGGAAGCTAACATGGTCTCCTTCCACCCTGCTTGTGTTGTAGGTGGTGCAGACCCTGGAGGACCACCATCAGGAGGTGCTATCCCTGTACAGAGACTATGGTTTTCAGGGTCTGATCGCACAGGACTCAGAGTTTGCGCTATGCAACGTTCCGGCCTATTTCAGCTCCCACGCTCTCAAGCTCTCCTGGAATGGCAAGAATCTGACCACTCACCAGTACCTGCTATCAGAAGCAGCTCGCCAGCTCGGCCTCAAGACCCAGCACCTGCCAATCTTTGCTGCTCTTCTTGGTAAGGAACATTTTGAGTCCTGGCATGTGACTTTATTTTTTAATAGCATTGTTTAGTTCTAAATGTGGGTCTTCAAAAAATCAGGTAACCACATTCTGCCAGATGAAGACTTGGCTGCCTTTCATTGGAGTCTTCTAGGCCCAGAACACCCTCTTGCCTCCCTCAAGGTGCCTATACAATTTATCATTTCACACATTTTTTTTTTTAGATATTTTCAATCATCTGTAATTGTAATTGATGATATAGACTTAAGCATCCTTGAGCATCAGATTTACCACTATAACCCATTCTTTTAATTTCTTCCCTTTGTTCAGGTAAGGGCTCATCAGTTAGTCCTCCCTCCATGTGAGGTTGTTATCAAGGCTGTATCTGAGTATGTGGCATCCATCAAAGATCTTGGGAATTTAGATTCGGTGGCCAAGGATGTTTTCAAGCAGTCACAGGTGATGCATGGCCGTGTTAACATCTGCATTTTCATGTACACTTTTATTGTACTGTTGTTGTTACCTTAAAGGAACACTCCACTTTTTTTGAAAATAGGCTCATTTTCCAACTCCCCTAGAGTTAAACAGTTGAGTTTTACCGTTTTCGATTCCATTCAGCCGATCTCCGGATCTGGCGGTAGAACTTTTTTAGCATAGCTTAGCATAGATCATTGAATCTGATTAGACCATTTGCATCTCGCTCAAAAATGACCAAAGACTTTCGATAAGGAATATCATTGCGCCTGCTGCACCCATGGTACGGCAGCAAAGTTCCTTGATTATTACGCAGGAATGAGAGTAGCCATATCGGTCTAGAAAATCGCAACTTTTCATTTTCCATCGGTCTTAGTACATGATGTAACTACAGAAGAGTCAAGTTTTAAATAGGAAAAATATCGAAAGTCTTTGGTCATTTTTGAGCGAGATGCAAATGGTCTAATCCGATTCAATGATCTACGCTAAGCTATGCTAAAAA
The DNA here is from genome assembly GCA_039654105.1 of Coreius guichenoti. Lineage (NCBI taxonomy): Eukaryota > Metazoa > Chordata > Actinopteri > Cypriniformes > Gobionidae > Coreius > Coreius guichenoti. The sequence goes on from CM077178.1 coordinate 22,530,446, forward strand.
AGTACTACCGCCAGATCCGGAGATCGGCTGAATGGATTCGAAAACGGTAAAACTCAACTGTTTAACTCTAGGGGAGTTGGACATTTTTTTTCAAAAAAAGTGGAGTGTTCCTTTAAAAGCTCATCATAACATGGAGACTCCCCATTTTCTAACCTCCAGTCACGTACAGAAGACAAATTTGAGAGGTTTAAGAAGGCAGTGGAGTATTTTTCAGCGGCCAGTAAACCAAGACCTCTCTCCATGGGACCTTCTCCTTACCTCTGTAGGTAGAATGTGATGTTTGAAGACCATTCACTATACATACACAACCATTTAAAAGTTTGGGGTCAGTACATTTTTTTTTTTCTTTAACAAGGATGTGTTAAATTTGTCAAAAAGTGACATTAAACACATTTATACATTTTAATACATGATCTTTTGAACTTTCTATTTATCAAAGATTCCAGATAAAATGTTTTTCACAAATGTTAAGCAGCACATCTGTTTTCAACATTAATAAGAAGAAATGTCTTGAGCAGCAAATTAGTGTTTTAGAATATCATGTGGCACTGAAAACTGGAGTAATGGCTGCTGAAAATATATTTAAATAGAAAAGTTATAATATTTCACAATATTACTTTTTCACTTGGTGGGCATAAGAGACATAAAAATCTTAAAGACCTCAAACTTTTGATTTGTAGGTTTAGTTTACAGTTTTTAGCTTTTAGCAGCCATGAGATAAGCTCTGACATCATATACTCATACGATGTTCATTTGGTATCTCTTGACTCTTCTCTCAGTTCCAGGCTTTGGGCCTAGTCAATTTAGTGGACCTCCCGGCCACATGGGGGCAATACAGCCTGTAAAAGCTCAGGTAATTATTTATTGTAGATGTTTAGTGCTTCAAATAGCATTCATTTTCCAGAAACTAATTTCAGCCAGTCACTTTTTGCTGTTCTCCACAGTTTGGTCCACCCCAGGTGTCAGGTGTTAAGGTGCCTTATCCAGGTGGGCTCTACGGACCTGGCCCTGCCACTGGTCCAGCCCTTTTATGCCAGAACCCAACTCAGCCTCTGCAAGACTGTAACGATTCATTAGTTGGGAAAATGGGCTTTGCTGATTGGTCTGCTCCATATGATTCCTCTCAAGATGGCAACCGACAGCCTAATCATCACACTGCTGCTCCCACAGGTGCATCCCCCTCATCGTCGTCGTCTTCAGATGGGGAGGAGCAAAATGACACCAGCACTAAGTGAGTCCACATTGTATGGAATCTATTCATTGTGTTGTATTCAGCGCAGAGTGAATATTAATTTTCTGTCATAGTCATTTGGCTGACAAGTCCACGAGATGGGAAGATCCCTGTGGACGGGGCAGCAGTGGCTCTGGGGATGGCCACCATGGTAACGGAAGTGGGCCGTCCATTCCATCATTGCTGTCCATGCCAACACGGACTCACATGGACATCACAACTCCACCCCTTCCACAGGTCAGTGCTGAGGTGCTGAGAGTGGCGGAGCACAGACACAGGAGAGGACTCATGTATCCACAGATCTACCACATCTTGACCAAGGTACCGCAGTCACACAGCATGTGCTCACAAATAAATGGCAATCTGGGAGGGTTTCATCCTTGATATTTTTCACTGCTGAATATGCAACGGCACAGCCAAAATAATTACTTTTATAGTTTTTTACTTTTTCCTTCACTAAATTAATTCACTGAATCCGTCAGAGGGGTTACTGAATTAACAGTGATACGTTTTTCCTTTACGTCATGTCTAACTTAAAAATGAAACCTTTTTGTGCACCTCAATTTAGTATCATTACTGTTTTAATGTTTATATGACATCATGTTTATGTGTACTTCAGAATTAATTAAAAAACTCTGCGGTATTTTCATTTTAAAAAGTTTGCTTTTATAATAGTAGACTAAAATTTTTTTACATTTATGATGGCAAATCCCCTGAAATATACAAAAGCAGCTTATAATACCTATCAGAGCTCTAACACTCTTCTCTCTGTCCCTTACTTTCCATTTCTCCCCTCTCTTTCTATTTTTCTGTCACCTCCCAGGGGGAAATGAAGATGCCAGTGTGTATAGAGGATGAGTGCAACCCCGACCTGCCTCCTGCTTCTCTACTTTTCCGTTCTGCCCGCCAGTATGCCTATGGGGTGTTGTTCAGCTTGGCTGAGACCCAGCGGAGGCTGGAGAGACTGGCCATGCGCAAGCGTAGTCCAGTTGACGGTGAGAGGAAGGGTGGGCATAAACCTTGGGTGGACTGTAGAATAGCATACATATTGTAAGTGTTGTCACAATACCAAAAAATTACTAGCCAATACCAATAACAGAAAAAATATTGTGTTTCTCAATACTTATTTCAGAACAACTGCAAAAACTAATGCATTATTTAACACAATATTTAGGTTAAATATTAGCAAAAAAAATGGTTGGTTAATTATTTGTTAAATAAGTAAATATTGCTTCATGTTTTTCAGGATAATATATTTAAATAGTATTAAACACATACATTTCAATGTAAAAAGTAAATACAATTATTAGCATAATCTTGCCTTGTTGTCAGAGAAAGATCAAAATCAATCTAAATGTCTTGTTTCTGTATGACTCTACAGTTCCTCCGGTGATCGTAAAGGAGTGGTGTGCCAGTAAAGCTAAATCTGCCCTGACCCCAGAGCTCGTTCCAGCCCTGTGTTTCCGCGAGTGGACATGTCCCAACCTGAGGCGGTTGTGGCTGGGCAGAGCCTCAGAGGACCGTAGCCGTCGTACGCGAGCCTTTCTAGCCTGCATGCGCTCTGACTGCCCTGCCCTGCTCAACCCAACCTGTGTGCCATCTCACCTGCTGCTCATGTGCTGCGTGCTCAGGTACCTTTGTGAGATGTTTTTCATTGGACATTGATATGGTTCTTACGCCACACTGAAACACTGAATTAGTAGGTCAGCACGGAATCTGAGTAGCTCTGGGTGTTTTGAACAGTAATGTGTGTTTACAGGTATATGATGCAGTGGCCAGGGGGTCGCATTCTTCAGCGCCATGAGCTTGATGCCTTTTTGGCTCAAGCTGTGTCCAACCAGCTCTATGAGCCTGACCAACTTCAGGAACTCAAGGCAAGTCTTGTCTCATTAACTGTCACAATAACCACCTATATGTTATTTATCCCTTAAAGCTTCTCTTTTTTTGACAACAGCCGGTTTATAAGTGCTTCTTATTACAATTTTGGGAAGATGGTTGCATTCCCAAATGCATGTTATAAACAACACAAACTCAGAGCAGATGCAAAGATAGAGTTTGTGTAGAGCATTTACTGCAAACCGAGACATTGATGCGTTTCAGACTGAAATACCCAGCCCATATATTTATTTATTTAAACTGCAGCCTCCGCAATTTGATAATTTTGTTTGCCAAGCCAAATTGTGATTTTTGGGTTTATTTCGAATAATCGCATTTATAAAATGCTTTTTTTTTTCAATTCCTTTATTCTATGAATGTGAAAAGATGCTCAAAATTATACTTTTTATATTGGGATGTTCAATAATAATTATATCAACAATGTTCGCTTTTCATTTTTAACTAAATGCTTATAAATTAAATATATATATATATAAATATATATATTTTGTTTTTGTTTAAAGTGTATCTTAAGTATCTGCCATTCCTGTCTTTAAATCTTGTTTTGAATGAAATATTTACTTTTTGTTGAGTGAAATTGCTAAAAGCAGATGGATAGAGAGCTGTGGTTTGAGACTAAAGCACATTTGCATGTGTTTTTGTGTTCTTATGTAACTGTAAAGACCCAGATTACAGTAAAAGCAGTGGGAGGAGGGATTGAATTGAACACTGCACAAAACATACCCCATGCACTCTTTATCTTTGTATCTTCCACACTTTATTAAATGTTCGTTCACAATTTTGACAGTTTTTTTTTATTTATTTTTTTTTGCTTTGAGGCAACACTTGTCTTCAAGCACGACTAAGTCTAAGTAAGGAAAGACTCAATAGCTCAGCTCAACTTCAATAGCTGTATGTCACATAAAGCAAAAGGTTCAAGGCAAAGCATTTCTTTAAAATAGATGCTGTCTTTCAACTGTCAGGCTGTCAATAATCTGTTTTGAAAGAGCTCTGTGAAATCTGAAATGGCACGCTACTGTGACATTTACCAGGCTGATGCCAAACATGCTGCCGGATCATATTTCTTCTCTTTGACACTGATACCAGGTGGAGAAGGTGGATAACCGTGGGGTGCAACTGGCCTCTCTGTTCATGAGCGGAGTGGACACTGCCCTGTTTGTGAATGATGTATGTGGACAGCCCCTCCCATGGGACCACTGCTGCCCTTGGGGCTTTTTTGATGGGAAGTTGTTCCAGAGCAAGCTAGCTAAAGCCACCAGAGACAGAGCCTCCTTACTTGATATGTGTGAAGGCCAGGTAACAAACGTATATGTGCAGGTGCAGCTGTTTAATATGTCACAATATTTCAGGTTTTTAATGTCTTTGACACTGTCCCTGCAGGAGGAACTGGTTTCGAGGGTGGAGAAGATGCGCCAGGCCATTCTGGAAGGCATTAACCTGTCCCGGCCGCCGCCTCCACCTCCACCACTGCCACCCCCTGCATTCCTCCCTCCTGCCATGGTGCCCCCTTTTTACCCCATGCATCCTCTTTATCCTCCTCGCCCATTGGGCTCCATGCCTCCTCCTCCTCACCATCACCACCAGCACCGGCCCAGGGCCTTCCCAGGTTAGACCTTCCTCTTATTTAGCACATTTGCTACATTTTGTTTACTGCCCTTTGGGTGTCACTTAGTAATTTTCTGTAATTCTTTTAGGAATCCAGTCTATACCTCCCCAGGGTGGCAAGCTGGAAATAGCTGGCATGGTTGTTGGTCAGTGGGCTGGAAACAAGCCACTCCGTGGCAGAGGGGGGTTCAATATGCAGGTGGTGTCAGTAGGAGGGAAAGGGTGAGTCCATTCTGATATAAAATAGTGGCCATTTGGCTGATTATTTATGGAGGTATGACAAAGCCTCACAACAAATGACATGCTTGAGAGGGCTTCTTTCTCCCTGTTGCTCTTGATCTTTATTAACTCAATTGCACCACCTACTGGTGAGGACTAATAGCAGCAGATCTCCAGAAGCTTGCATAGCACCTAGATTTTAGCGGAAAATCATATGCAGTCAGTTTTTATATTATATACATTAGTAAGTATAGTAAACATAACATTTTACTCTATTATATTAAAGGGTTAGTTCACCCAAAAATGAAATTTGTCATTAGTTACTCACCCTCATGTTGTTTCAAACCTATAAGATTTTCGTTCAACTTTCAAACACCAATGAAGATATTTTTATGAAACCCGAGAGATTTTTGTCCCTCCATTTTAAAGTCCATTCCTCTAAAACTTAAAAGATATAAAAAATGTCAAAGGCATTGTAAAAATAATTATTCGAGTGGTCTAATCCAAATCCAAGCCTTCTGAAGAGACTCGATGGCTTTATATGATAAACAGATTTACACTGTGCGTGTAGCCTAAACACGGACGTTCAAATGCTTGCGTGACGCACATAAAAAAGAGTGAGTAAATGCAGAATTTAAATTTTTGGACAAACTAACCATTTACAGTTTGGGAATAGTCATTTTGACATGCTTTCTTGCAATTAGAACTGTGATTGATTGCATTGATTATCTGAAGCTCATACGCTCTGGAACAGCACTCCAAAAAGTGAAAGCGCAAACATAATTTAAATCATATCACGTTTAGTTTTAGTAGTATGATTATTCAAAGCATTTTAGATGGTTTATTCTTATATGTATAGTGCATTAATAGCGGGAGAGATCCAACGTATGCCTGCATTGAATGCGCGAGAGTACTGCGTGAGAAACAAATGAAAGTTTACGGAGTTTCAGTGACATTACTACATGAAACTACTATATATAATGTATAATAATGCAATGGGTGAACATTTGTGGGCCCTGATAATAATAAAATAATATTATTTTAATTATAATAGTTATAATAAAAAAAAACCTCTTTATTTTGGCTTAAATGTTGCGAATCGTGACATGAGTATATCGTTATACACACCTATTTTTAAGCATGATAAAATGTATTACTTTTGGAGCTGCAGGATATATTTTTGATCTTATATTAGCATTTTCAGTGCTTGATTTTACTTTAATATAGTAGCAGGCATATTGGTTATTAGCATTAAAAAACTGCCAAAATATTGTTGCATTCCTAACACATATATAAACTGTATATAAAACATGTTCTTTTTCTGCTATTGTTTCTTTTTTTCCCAGAAGGGGTAAAGAATTGACAGTGAAAGGAAGGGGAGGGAAGAAAGTGACAACCAACAGAACACAGGTCAGTCCAACATATATATTTTGCACTATAAACGCACAATATTCATATTGACATTGGTTAGCGATGAGATTGAGTTTGATTTGCTTTTTTTCCTAATGTTTCTCGTAGACTTTGTCCTCCTCACCTCCCTCCTCCAGCCCCCCAAAGCTCACTGAGGACGTTAAAGCAGTGGGACGGCCCATGGAGGGAACGGGGACTTCTTCACAGCAGCTGAACGGCAGCTCTTCAGGAAGCGCCACTGGTCAAACCCTTGACCTGCCACCACTGGCCCAGCCAATCCAGTGTGCCTTAGCCAGCAGAGACAACCAGTCAGTGGATGGGGTGGAGGTAGAGGCCCCTTGTTGCCTTGACGACTGCCCATCAGATGGTGCACTACAGAAAGAGGAGTAATTACATCCAAAAATGTAATAAGAATGAGAGAGTGAGAGGGAATGATTTAAGGTCGACTGCCTTTTCCTTGCAAAATTGAATATTTAGGGCACAGTAGCCACTTTGTGTTGTCATGGTATAATTTATGATGCTGCACATGCTGGAAACGACAGATGGACAGTGTCAGGAATGCGGTCTATGTGTCACCTTAAGAGCCGGGTCTGGTTTAAAACTGAGCACGTTTAAATCACAACCCTTGATTGCACATTGCCCTGAATCTTCGGATTCTGGACCTCATCCTTTCCACTGGCCCATCAGTGTTGTAGCATCGTGAAAAGCTCTCGAGTGTTTTTATTTTGACACCATTTTCTTTTCAGACCGTAGTACATTAAATGTATGATTGCCTAAAATGGCTACGAAAAGCCCCTTAATGCCCAAAGTATATTTGAAAATTGACCTACTCGAAACACTTGCATGTGTCAAGTTGCACAGCAGCACCAGCTGTTTTAAAGTTTCCACCACACAGCAAAGAATTACACTATTTGTTCTACACGTGGCTGTATCTGCAGTGTACCATAGGCGAGGATTCAAAGTCAACACTGCCCTGAATACAGTAGACGAGTGGAAACCGTCGGAGAACGCGGGTTGTATTTGTATGTCACAGTGTGCATTCACACACACATGGTAGTCCCTTTGTTTTGTATATTATCTTATCCAGAAGTGATTTGCATGTGGAGAAGTTGCAATTGTCTTCAGCACAGGGGCCACGGGCGGCCCAGGAAGTCCAGGCTCAGAGAGACATGTTTGAGTAAGGATTAGCAAGAGGAAGGGAAAGAGTTGTACAGGTTACACTCAGCAACTCTGTTGCTTTATCTCCCATGTAGAAAATCTTTTAGGCCCACGTCCCCCTGAGGATTCACAGATAGCAGTACTTAAGCTACTGAAATAGTTCTAAATGAGATCTTTATAGCACCTTATGCACGAAATTATACATATGCAAATTCCTCCCCTCCATTGATTGTATTCTAACGGAAAGCACTTAACATGTTATTTATGATAGTACTATGCTATATAGAGACAGTAATTTGGTTAATTGGTTAACGTCCTTTTAATGAGCAGCAGACCGTCATTCCTTTCGACAGTTTAACTGTCCAAATACACTTTTACCTTGCGTGTTGTTTACCAGTATGACGTACAAATCAACACCAACCCATTTGAATGTGAGAACGGAGTGCGTCGTAACCTGCACTTTGTTTTAAAATCTAAAACACACTGGGTTGTCCTCGAACCAGGATAAAGAAAAATCGAGGCCTCTGCCAGAGTTAGGGAGGAAGCAGTGTGTTCGGATTGAACCGTGATACTGTTTGACATCCCAGCCGCTTGTATATAGACCCAAATGTACATGATCCTGTAACGCAATGATGTGATTTAGGGGAGTGATTTTATCAGTGGTCGAGAATGCACACAGTCCCTCAGAGAAACCTGAAGACCTGCCATTTGACATCTCTCAGCTTCACAACGTTTTGGATTTTTAGCAGCTCTTTTCATTCTCTCGTTGTTCACGTCTCCCTTGTGCATGTGTACCATGTGGATGCTTTTTTTGTACATGTGCATTCTCCCACCATCGCTAAAATCATTGCAGTTTTCTTACTCTGGAAAGTAATATTTGAACGAATCTTAGGATAATCTTTTATTGTGACAAAGTCATTTAAAAAAAAAAAAAATATTGGAGTCTATGGTTCTCCAGACCATTTCATGATCTGTCCATCTCGTCTTGTTTTTGTGACAGTCCTATGAACTCATGCACTTCTATGTTCAAGACAGTACTTCTATGGAGGCGAATGGGCTTTTAAGTTAAAACCGAATGAAACACCCTAAAGATTAAAGCCGCACTTGCCGCTTTATTGACCATTTTGCATCAGATGGTTAGGAAATTAATTCTACTTACATGTTAATATTTTAAATCCATTTTAAAAAACAAAATACTTGTTTTGTACCAATAATTTGTTGGACGTAATGAATGAGAATTTAAATTCAAATGTAATTAACTAATACACTTGAGAGGCTATTGCATTTAATTATCATAGTTTAAAATCTGTACAATTGACAATGTCAAGATTTCATCACAGCTTTCTATTGAAGTTATAAGATGCACCTTATTTTGTTAAGAAGTTAATATTATATTTAGTGCCACTAAAGTATATCGAAAGCTCTTTAAATCAGATTATGGAAGACACCCATTATAGTTGCGTGTCTGTATATTCTGCAAATTCTCACTCTTGAGGAACCCAGACAGATCAGCCCGTCAGAAATATCGCAATGACCTGAAGCATGCATTATGAATGCAGTTTGCTATGGACAAAATTAGTAAAAAAAAAAAAAATTAAAAAAAAAAAAGACAGTGATATATCAGTGTCAGAATATGTGACAATACTGGACATACCGGACAGACTAAACCAAGAAGAATCTTGACCGTAGTGTGACAGGTAGTATTTGTGAACTAATACGCTACACGGTCATGCGTGCTAGAGCATTTAAACCTCAACCTTAGGTTGTCACGTTTTATTACGAGTTAAGTACAGTAGTGCTAGTTTTCAAGAAAGGATCTCCAGCATGTTAGTGCTTATGAACATGCAAACACACCCGGTAATGGAATTTTGGTTTTCTCAGAATAACTGTAGATCCTTTAAAAAAAATTCAGTCCTGTTTCATCTGTGATTAACAGCCGTTTCAGTTAGTTGGGTTTTCTCAGTGTGTTTGTCATAGAGTATCAGTAACTCCTTCACATTTAGTTTTAAGTATAATCTAAGAAAGGAACAGCATAAACCGAAATATACAGACACACCAAATAAAGATATAATCTCTCTCTCTTACACACACACACACACACACACACACACACACAATCAATACCTTTGTTATACCTGTAGAGAGACATCAGTTAGAATGAGGGAGGGGAAAAAAATAGTAAACGTTTTTCATATTCAGATAATGTATTGTCCAGAGTGTTAATTTCACTTCTAATTATTTAGATACTTAAATTTGCAGTTTCAGATGCTTGGTTCCAAAGTTACCCTCTCCAAAGCTTCTCTGCTTTGCTCTGTTCTAGATTGCTGCTTAAACTCTCATTCATACATTTATAGAGATTCATCTGAGTCAAATATAGACTAAGAAATATCTAGTGGAAATTATTTGATGCTCTGGAAATCAGTGAGGTCACTCTGGCCATTGCTGTTAGAATGGCACTGTTTCACTCCAGATGTTGGTCTTGATAAAACTTATTTTTCAGCACACAAATCTGGTCACAAATGCAGATCCCCATACGTTTTTTTTCTTTTTCTATTTTCCCCTCACAGTTTTCATGAGCCGTAAACACTCAAAATCACAATAAGTTCAAATGTTCTCCGTCTTCTTAATTCTTGTCTCTGATTTTTATTCTTGCCTTTGTTTCCCCTGCAGTCTTCATACTAACAGTGAGAGATTTTAACTTTTATAATTAGCCTAATAATCTGTCTGTAAGTAATCTTAGACGAGAGTTGGTAACATTTTCAACAGTGAACTGAGAAATTTAACCTTACCATCTTTGGTTTCATTCAGTTGTGAAATTGTGTTTTTCTTACTTTTTTTTTTTTTAATATTATTACAACAGCTACTCCTTTGACCGTTGCTACATTTAGTATTAAAATTTGCTTAGCGGAGATAACTAGATATTTTTCAAGTGTAATGATTGCAATTTCCTCACCTCTATTTTGTATGGTATCGTTTCAAACCACTTCACCATCATGATGTAATTGTCACTTACATAAATAACCCATTACATCGTTTTAAGCATTGATTTTTCGGTCTTTTTAAAATTGAATTATTTTGAGTAAATGTAATTTTGCTTCCTTGCACACAAAGCAGACTAATATACATCTGTGCAACATTAATTTTCAACCAAAGTAAATTTCTGGAAACTTCTTTTCCAGTATATAGTTAACAGTCTTGATACTCTTTCTGGATCCTGTATATATGATTATACAGCTACGTGTTTTCAGTAATTGAGATATTAGAATACGTAAAGGGTCCGTAATCAGATTCTAAATGAAGAAAAATGTGATGTTTACATCTTTTTGGTGAAAAGTGGCTAAATCTTGTATCGTCCAGTTTCATTGCTAAAATTCTTTTTTTTTTTTTTGTTTCCTCTCAAGTCAAGTGGAGCCTAGCGATTAACCCTAGAACACTTCAGCTCCCATGCACATGTGTTGTCCCTCTGAAAAATGTAGCTTCAATGTAGTCATGGATAGGTTAAGTGTGAACACATACTGTAACCATGCACACATGCGCGCACACACACAAACAGCTATTTTGGTAAAGAGTTTTGCCTGTGCATTCCTGTAGATTTGTGTCTGGACCTCAGATCTGACTCTTGCTTTATAACTGTTTCCCCTGTATCCTGGCTCTGTAGCCCTTCACTCCACAGGACCACTAGTGTGGTCAGGTTTCAATCCTAGTCTGATAACAGCAATGTGTTGTGTACAGTGGTCTGCTGACATCCTACATTTTCTAGAAGTATGTAGTAGCCTCTATATCTTGTCCCCATTGCTTTATAGCATGTGCCCCCAAGATCGTAAACCCAAAACATCCATTTGTAGGCAACACATTCTGTCGTCTGTTCTTGGAAAACTGATCCGCTCATCAACACAAACGCATTGATGCATGCATCAAGATCTCCAAAAGCTCCAAAAAACTTGTGAAGTGAAGGGTCAAGTTCATTATTATTATTGCTGTTATGGTTATGATCGTTATTAACAATTTCTTATTTTTAGTATAAAGAAAGCACCTGATTGTTTTGGAAAGAAAATTTTCTTTTTAATTTGTCTTGCTGTTGTGGTCTGATTTCACAATGGATTGGGGAGAAAGCCAAAAGGCTCAGAGAGAGAAAGAGAGAGTCAAAGTTGGCAGTCATGTTTGTATGGTTGGGAAATGACTTACAGTGCTGAAATAAAATTTATTCTTTTAGTAAAAAAGGAGTTTGGGTTTTTATTTTCCTGTTTATTTAAAAGACTCAGTACTAGAAGAAACCCACTGTTATACTGCCGTGTTTTAGTTGCAAGGAAACTCAGCTTCTGTTACATGAAAAAATGTATACCTGTTCCCAAAATATTAAGCAGCACAACCATTTTCAACATTGATAATAATAAGAAATGTTTCTTAAGCAGCAAATCAGCATACTAGAATGATTTCTGAAGGATCATGTGACACTGAAGACTGGAGTAATGATGCTGAAAATTCAGCTTTACCATCACAGGAAAAAACACTGTTTAAAGTAGATTAAAATAGTTATTTTAAATTGTAATATTTCACAGTGTTACTGCATTTTTTTTTAATCAAATAAATGCAGGCTTGGTAAGAATAAGGAACTTCTTTCAAAAATATTACAAAATCTTACCAACTGTGAACTTGAATCATAGTGTAGGGTATAATTTATGTAGTTTACCCTTTTTTCCCAGGCATGAAAATATCAAAATGATGTGTCATTAGTAACCCCTTGAAATATTTTTTTGTGTGTACATTTTTTATGGAAAAGTGTGTGAAAATGGTCATTTATGGTCTGTCACAATTGTGACCGGTGGGATAATGTGTATACTGAATTAACATATTTCTACAGTCATCAAAATTCTTATATATCTCAGCCAAGTTAACACATTTTAAACTCTGTTTCATCACATTCTGGGGTTACTATTATATATAAAAAAACCTTATACAACACTGATAGGAATACTGTGATAAAAGACAAAAAAAATACAACCATCAACGTATTTCAAAATTGTTACTTTGTTACTACTGTAACATATAAAATTATTATATCAGTGCAACCAGTATTACATTAACATTGTAACATTTGAATTTTTAATTTAGTGCAATTATTCACTTTAATTTTGTCATTGCAACATTTTAGTGCAACCTTCTCTAACAACTGCAATTGGATAGTTCATTGTAAGTATATGTATACCTAAATGCACTGTATTATCCCACTGGTCACTCTTGTTGCCATCAACATGTTTAGTCATTCTATGACCACACTCAACAAAACTGAATAATTGTGAATTCATATATTAATACTAGACACCTTAAAGATAATGTGTACAACAAAAAAAAAATGTTTGTCATATCTTTGTTAACATACTTTACTAACCTTTGGTTTTGGAGCTTGTGACAATTTGCACTAACCATGTGGGAATGCACATTTAATTTGAGACCCTTTATTTTTTCCATATTTGCAGGAAATGCACTAAAACAGCAGTCAGTAACATTTTTAGAGCTTTATAAATGAAAACATTCTTTACTTTCACTATTGTGACCGATGGGATTAAATAGGTTAATGTTAATTTATACAACTGACAACTAAATGTGAACGATGTATATGTAGATAATGTAGTATAAATAACCTGAATGCTGAAAATGTTCTGTTTATTGTTGGTTTGTTATACCTAATGCAACTTTATTGTAAATCTACTGTGCATCCGGAAAGTATTCACAGCGCTTCACTTTTTCCACATTTGTTATGTTACAGCCTTATTCCAAAATGGATTAAATTCATTCTTTTCCTCAAAATTCTACAAACAATACCCCATAATGACAACGTGAAAGAAATTTGTTTGAAATCTTTGGAATCTGCTCATTGGGACCTTCAATGCTGCAGACATTTTTCTGTACCCTTCCCCAGATCTGTGCCTCGATGCAATCCTGTCTCGGAGGTCTACAGACAATTCCTTGGACTTCATGGCTTGGTTTGTGCTCTGACATGCACTGTTAACTGTGGGACCTTATATAGACAGGTGTGTGCTTTTCCAAATCATGTCCAATCAACTGAATTTACCACAGATGGACTCCAATCAAGTTGTAGAAACATCTCAAGGATGATCAGTGGAAACAGGATGCACCTGAGCTTAATTTTGAGTGTCGTGGCTGTGAATACTTATGTATGTGTGATTTTTTATTTTTTTATTTTTAATAAATTTGCAAAGATTTCAACAAACTTCTTTCTTATTGTTTGTAGAATTTTAAGGAAAATAATGAATCTAGTCCATTTTGGATTAAGGCTGTAACATAACAAAATGTGGGAAAAGTGAAACGCTGTGAATACTTTCCGGATGCACTGTAAGAATCATTGCAATCTGAAGGCAATTTTTTTTTTTCCCCAGTTAAATTTGTGCTATAGGCCTAGTGCATGGAAAACACATTCCTTAGAAATGTAGCAATCTTGTTGCAAAAAATATTTTGTTCTTATTAACTTTATTGGACTTATTAAGTTATATTAAGTTCTCTTTCTATTAAACATCTTGTACTGCCATGACCTGGAGCACAAAGCTAATGATGAATGGCAAAACTCAACTCATATTCGAAAACACATTTTTAAATTCTGCTTGACAAAGTACCATTAATTAACATTTAAACAATTTGTTAGAACGTTTAAAATGTACTTTTAACTTCACTATATCACCATTTTAAAATGGAAAAACAACCTTCCTCTCGTAAAATGTTAACAAAAGCATTTTCGAAAGGTGGTGCAGTTTTCTCTCGTGCAAGTTGTGACATTTGACAACCATTCGTTGTTAATTGCACACTTTGTAGTTCACTAAATTACCTATTGTATATCCAATGGCTCTGTATAGTCATGAAGTGAAAGGAAGGCGGATCGGATCACTCAAGGGGCAGGTCACGTCAGGGGTAGATCTGCGCGCCTGCAGCTAGTGTATCTGTTCTTGCTGGTGGTGATGTAAGATGGCGGTATCATGTACAGTCGCGATCTCAGGTGAGCGAAACGCCATATTCCTTCCTTCCTTAAATTGTCATTGCCGCAGTCACTGTGAACACGGGAGCAGCAATTTGCTTTCTGTTGTACATTTATATGGACACATTTCAGTTTAATATAATGACTAGGGTTTTTTTAGCATGCAATTTATTGATTCTCAAACCGGGTGCACTGGTGAGGCAACCGCCATTTCTCGTATTTGATAGCATAACTCTAATATTCAGATTATATTATTTTAATATCATGAGAAAGGCAAAGTAGATTATGCATGCAGATCTACAATTTTCACAGAAATATATTAGTCGGCAAAATGCTCCATTTCAAGCGGCAAGTCAATCTAGTTTGAGTGTCGATCTGATTTGTAAAGCTGAAATTTCTCGATAAGACACTTGATAATCGCAAGCGTGTCTCGGTAAAGTTAATTTGGAGGCCAAACAGTCTACAGTTCAACCGAAACACCTCTTGTGATTTCAAACACAGCGGATTGACATGCGTTATCAAGCCTCTGCCAGCTGTTGATTATTAAGACAGAAGTACTGAGCTAGTGTGGATGGTTTGCAATAATAATAATAATAATAATACTGCACCATGTACACAGTCATCATCACCGCTAACATTCAGTTAACATGCAGTTGATTTTGATGCTCTTCTGAAATGTGCATGTGTGGGAATCACATCCGTGCTGGAAAATCCAGTTTAAGATGGTAGATGAGTTTTGGACATGGTAGTTTGATTCTAACGTTAGTTTGGACCAGCAACAAACAGAGAAACATGTTACATGCTACCATGTTCCAAAATTTAGCTATCAGCTTAAACTGGATTATCCAAACGGGAGCATATTAATATTAATCATGTTTACATTAGCCAAAGAGACTACTGTACAAGTTTTCAGTGTATATTCATGTGTATAGACTATATTGTATGTGGTAATAAACTCCATGTGGGTTGATTTATTGCTTAATTTCACTCAAGGACCAGTCCTAATACATTTACCCCCGGTTTCACAAACCAGGTTTAAGTCTAGTCTCAGACTAAAATGTGTGTTTGAGCTGTTTTAACTGAAAGCAACTTGCACTGGCATATCTTAAAATATATGTGCCATTGGTTTGTCTCAAGATGCACACCAGTAGTGTTTTTTTTTTTTTTTTTTCTATGGCACTTTTATAAAAACTACTAAATGTCCTAATTGAACTAAGGTCTAATCCTGGCTTAACCTAAGCCTTGTCTGTGAAACCAGGCCCTTGCTTTTACCTTTCCTGCATTATCTTTAATATCTCTTTGTTGTTCATGGTCTATCATGACTCATATTTCAAAAGAAATATGCCAGAAGTCTGCCCACACTCCATGGTGTGGATGTTTGAGCAAGGTTAATGCTGGGTTAAAGGATGGTGATGACAGCCTTAACTGTGGCATTTATGAAAATCAAATTAGCAATTGCAATGGTGGTTCAATAAATTTAGAATAAAAATAGCACAAATAAGCTATTTATTTCTAGCACTGACATGTCTTTCTGCCTCCTGTCTCCTCCCGCAGGGTACCAGACAGAGGGGCTGCTGCATGGGGGCTGTGGAATGAGGTAGTAGTTTGTATAGTTTGGGATCACACCAGATCTGGGAGATAACTATACAGCCTACTGTCTTTCTCACAGCTGCTCCCTCTCATCAGATGCACCAATGACGTTCCCTCACACAAACATGTGATTTGTGGATAGCTGAATTTACGCATCTTTGTACTGTGTGCTTTCTTCTAAGAGTGTAAATTATGGAGAATTGGTGATTGGCTCACTGCACAAACTTCACAATAGCTTAAAGTCGGCATGAAACGGAAGTTGTGATAGTTTTTTCTTCCCTATTGTGACGTATATCCAAGTGAAACAGCTTCTCAAATGAGAGAAAATGTAGGGTGGCTACTGCTGTGATGTCATGTGTGTGACAGGTTGCCCCGCCCTCACGCCAGTAAACACATCATCAGAGATGTCGTTTCAAGAGAGTTAAGTTTATTTTGATTAAAGATTACAAGAATACATTAATTAAAATAAATGTGCATAGATAAATCATTTATAATAAATACTGCAATATTCCATAAAAAAATAAGAATTGTGAATTTTGATTTCATGGTGACTTAACCCCCAAATAAAAATATTGATGGTAATAACTGAAGGTCTTAATTTATTTCATGCATTTGCAGTCTTTATGTTATGGTTATTATAGAGGTGTAAATTGATGGTCAGAAATTAGGTTGTTATGTGATTAAATGTTCAGTCAGTTTATACATTTGTGTATCAATCAATTTTGATTGTTATTATTATTTGTACAACTGCTGTAATTTATAGAAGTAAACTGAATAGACTCATTTGTCTCATCTCGCCCCAGCTGTTGATAATTATATATTAGAACTGGATTTCGTTTTTAATATTCCTCAATTAAATGGGTCCTATAAAATATCTTTTAAAATATGAGTTTTCAGACTACCTTTAGCGGGTCAACACCTTAAAATATTAATAACTGGCGCGGGACTTCCTGTGAAGATGTCAATCAAATGAACGGTAGCCAATCGCTTTATAGGGTGTCGTCGTGTCCGTATTTCTGATTGGTCTGAAGGGAGCTTACGTCGCGCGTTGACGTCACCACTGGTACCCAAGCGGTTTTAAGTATGGCGAACATCAGATGTGTCAAGGTGAGAGAGAAATTGAATGAATTCTTAGAAATGTACAGTCTCAAAAAGTCGTCTGTCCCTTAGTTCAAATTTTCAAGGTTGCTTTGCTACCCGTGTTAATTTTTACGCCGTTGTATGGTTGCATTTCACATCTTTTCACAATATTTTGAAGTTCTAGCCACACTGCTAACTATTTGAATGGATCTTCTGTGCAGTTATGAGTTTGACTGATAGGCAGGTAAATATTTGAAACAATGGCGATTATGCAGCTGTGCTCTTATTTGTCCCATCGTATCAGTCCTCAAACTCCGTCTGTCTATCGTCTGTCTGTCTAAATTAAGTTTCTGTAATTACTCGCACCTAACATTAAAATGTGTAATATATTTTTATATTGTACAATTTTTTTTTTTTTTTTTTTTTTTTTTACATTGAATATCCAAATTAATGTAAAAACAACATAAAGATGATGTATTTTACATATTTGTTTAATGGCACATTTTTACTATTCATAAGTACTATGAATGAAGGCCAGTATCACCGATAAATACTGCTACTGATTTTTTTCTCTCTATTCATGGGGATGAAATGAGTAAAAGTTGTTATTGTAACATTGTATTTTAATAAATAAGGTTATGATGTCACCAGCATTTCACATACGTCACAATTCTCAATTCCAATTTTTATACCACAAAAATACTAACCTAACTAATATAAAGTTAATATAAAATATTTTTTAAAGACAAACAGTAAGTAATAAAATAAGAACAAATAAATAAATGACAAGCGATAGCACAAATGAGTACAACAGAACAAGGATTCAAATGAAATAAACAGTGCTTTAAGATTTTTAGGTAGGTCAAACAGTAATTTTTAGGTAAGAAATACTACAGGAATTGAATAGAACAATCAAGTGTAAAATAACTGCATTATTTTCACTGTATAAATAAAATATATATATATATTCCTCAATTAAATGGGTCGTATCAGTCAGCGTTAAATGTATTTTCAGGCATTTTATGTATGTGTATATATATATATATATATATATATATATATATATATATATATATATATATATATATATATATATATATATATATATAGAGAGAGAGAGAAATAAACAGTTTATTCAGTCAAGAGCAGCAAGCTATGTTCTCTTTTTCTTCTGTTCTTTGATTAACATTAACGACACAGGCAGCAGCAGGTATATTAGACCACTGTCACTTTAAGACCTGACGCACATGACCCTGATCTGACACACATCTGGTTTTCTCCCAGCTCTTTACGTTCATTTAAGTCTTATTAGCGCATTTAAGACTACTTACAAGGATACACCCCAAAAACAGGCATTTTGACAATTTGACAGGGTATGGTGGGTCTGGTGACAGGAGGGGCCTCTGGTTTGGGGAGAGCGACTGTGGAGCGGCTCATCAGTCAGGGGGCCAGCGCTGTGATCCTGGACCTGCCCAGCTCAGATGGACACAAGCTGGCCGCTGCTCTTGGGGAGCGATGTGCATTTGCACCAACTGATGTGAGTGACGCTTATTATTAACCACCCTTTTGCATTGCACACTCCCTCTTTTTGCTCTCTTAGACCACAATGCAGATTTTGAAAATGTTCTTTCCCTCTGATTTGGCTTTTGTTTTAAATTCAGGTCACATCGGAGTCAGATGTGAGATCGGCTGTGGATTTGGCCAAGGAGAAGTATGGCAAAGTGGACTTGGCGGTGAACTGTGCTGGGATAGCTGTGGCTGTGAAAACGTACAACTTTAAAAAGGACCTTCCCCACAGTCTGGAGGATTTCACTCGTGTTATCACTGTAAGCCTCACTGTATTTACAGTGCTTCCTGAACCTCATATGCCACTGGATCATATTACTACAGCTGATGACTTTTCTAAATATCCCAAAGCAGCTGTCATTTGTCACTGTAAAGTTTATCACTGTAATTTCTCTAAAGCATCAGTCTTTTTTCCATGCTACTACTGCATGAATTATGAATATTGTTTTGATCTATTAAAGGTAAACATCGCTGGGACTTTTAATGTGATCAGACTGGCTGTAGGGGAGATGGGAAAAAATGAGCCTGATGCAGATGGACACAGAGGCTGCATCATCAACACAGCCAGTGTTGCTGCTTATGATGGCCAGGTATAACAGCCATACACAACGTTCAGAAGTTTGGGGTCCGTAAGTTTTTTTTATTCTTTTTTTTATTTTTATTAATACTTTTATTCAGCAAGAACAGTAAAAGGGACAGTAAAGACATTTATATTATTACGGATGCTACACATCAAAGAATCCTGAAAAAAAATTTTTTTATCAGTTTTTACAAAACATTTAAGCAGCACAAACAACATTGATAAAATGCATATCAGAATAATCAGCTTAATATTAGAATGATTTCTGAAGGATCATGTGACACTTAAGACTGGCATAATGATGCTGAAAATTCAGCTTTGCCATCACAGGAATACATTATATTTTAAAATATATTTAAACATAAAACTGTTATTTTAAATTTTTGATCAAATAAATGTAGCTTTGATGAGTATGAGACTTCTTACAGACCCTTACTTTTGAACTTCAGATTTATCCGCAGCACTACAGGTTTTGTAAAGTGTTTTGTTCTCTTTTAAAGGTGGGTCAGGCTGCATACTCCGCCTCTAAGGGTGGGATTGTGGGAATGACACTTCCTATTGCTCGAGACCTTGCACCAATGGGGATCCGTGTGGTCACCATCGCTCCAGGTCAGCATCCCCGAAACACACATTTTATCTCTAAACAGAATGATGTCCTCATCATGTCCCATCATAATTCATTGTTTTAACCTTGTTTGTCTTATACATTTAACGCTGTTAATTCATTATTATGCCTTTTTGTTACTTTTTCTATTACATCCTCTATGCTTTTGCCACTTTTCCTCTTCTTTCCCTGCAGGTCTGTTTGCCACACCACTTCTAGCAGGATTACCTGAGAAAGTGCAAAGCTTCCTGGCCAGACAGGTGCCCTTCCCGTCACGTCTGGGAGATCCAGCTGAGTTTGCGCACCTTGTGACTGCAATAGCAGAAAACCCCATGATCAATGGCGAGGTGATTCGCTTGGACGGAGCCATTCGCATGCAACCTTGAAGGAAAAAAAAAAGAGAACAGAGTGGACAAGACTCCAGTTGAAATACCTAAAACTGCTTTGTGGCTGAAGAAGCTGATACAGCATAAAGTCAGGATACTTTGTAACTTAGTGGAAGTGCTACCACTCACATGAGTGTTTAAATCACTGGAAATCTTGTAGATTTTTATACTCTTGAGTTTGTCTAGTATTTATATACTGAGTGCACTTTTGTGCCACTGAGGGACTGTGGTCTAACTAATGACTAATCTGTTCATACAATCATAAGGTTGTAGTCATGTAAACTGAATGTCTCTGTATCCACATATCTTTTTGTGTAAAATAAAATGTTAAAGGGGTCATGAACTGCGTTGTTTTATTGTTTTATGATGTTTCCTGGGGTGCACTTATAATGTTAGAATGCTTTTTACATCAAAAATTGTCATAATTTATAAATAAAAGGCATTTTTCCTACCCTGATTTTAGCCCTCTGGTTTGAACGCTCTGTTTTAAGGGGCGTGTCTGCTGTGAGACTTCAGTGTAAACGCCCACTGCTGTGATTGGCTAACGTCTTTCCATTTGAAATAGCTAAGTATTACTCTCTCTTTTAGCGCGTTTTTACTATTACAGCTCTCATGGTTAACTAATCGTGAAAAGTGTTGCATTACATTTAGATCTATGGCATTATATTCAGATCGTGGCATGAAAGGTTGCAGTGATGATCATTGTAGCCGATCACAGACATTAAGCTCATTAAGCTCTTGTCATTGCAACTCAGTTTCTGCACACTAACGAATGCTTTCATCTTCACTAACAGTGCAAACGTGATATAGTTAAGAGATTCGTTGAATAAAACGGGAGTCACTGATAAACGCGTCACTGATAAACTCTCGCCATTTGATTGACAGCTCCAGCGCGCGCTGCTCCAACGATTGCAAAGGAAGCTTTCTTTGATCGTTTTCTTTATAGAATTTAATCACCGTTAAATAACAGATTATTTTCATCCTACTAAGAGAAACAACACAAGTTGACGTTTAGTCACTGGTTTGATTTACTGACACACAGACAAAGAACATCTGACTGTACATGAATCATTACATTTCAGATCAGGCATTAGAATGAACACAGTTACTTACATGTTGCATTACTGTCGAGCCCAGGCACTGCACAATAATTTGTAATCCTCAACGGCACGTTTATTGCTTGGTAGCTCGATCTGGTTTAACACCAAGTAGGCCTATGTTACTTAGGCTACCTATTCTATTGCATGTCATGCGTGAATCGGTGGGCGGGGCTAAACAGGCAGTGATGAAGTAGGCGTTGATCTTCTTCTGCAGAGGCGGTGCTTGCCTCCCTTTGACGTCATAGATTCCCACTTTGAAAAACCTGTCGTTTGCTGGGCCTGGTGTCAATAAAAGCTTTTATTGGACTAACAAGGAAGTTTTCAGTTCTGAAACTTACAGGATATTCTTATAGTATGATGACCTCTTATATGTCAAAAGCTCAAGGAAAATTTGATTTCTCAGTTCATGACCCCTTTAAGCACAACAGTTTTAATGAATGAATATTTGCTGTTGTAGAAAAGCTCATGTATCAAGTGTAGTGAACCAAAAATAAAGCTCCAGGCAAGATGGTCAATAAGACACCATACTTAGTTTATGTGACTCAGTGGTTCTCAACCAAGGTGACTTAAAATTATTAAAATTAATTATGTTATTCATGCAATTAATGTTATTAAAAAATTAAAATAAATATGACAACTAAAATCAAGAAATTATATATATTTTACCTTATAAGGGGCTTTTTGAAAATTGTGTTGGAAGAGGGCCTTTGAGTCAAAAAGGCTGAGAACTACTGCTCTATAATATGATACAAAAATTATGTTTTCTTTTGCAGTAAAATAAGCCCTTTCTGAATGGAGAATAATTTGTTTCTATTTATGGACTAATACTTTCATTATAAAAAAAAAAAGAATAAATTGCAAGCTCTTTGTGTCAGACATCACAGTACAGTGAATAGCTGGACCAATAGAGGGCAGAATTGAGCTTGTTTTGACAATCAGGACTGGAGGCTCATATGACTTTTGTATATGATCTTATATTGTGACAGGGTCATAGGTCTTTATTGCAATAACATTATTAAAAGACTTGTAATGCTATTTTTGCTAGGCAAAAATACTCTAAATATATATAAATAACATGTTTAAGATAAATTATTATATTTTCTATATAGATTTTAGATTATTGAGGATTTCTTTTTAGAAACATTCATTAGTGGTTTAAATATACAGCTACTTGAACAGCATGTAATACTCCTCACCATCCAAAAAAAAAAAAAACTGGAAAATACTGGCAGCTGTGCACAAAAGTCCTAGTAAATCCTTTACTGAACAGATAGTGCATAATTAAAGTAAACCCAGATTGATGTTCGTAAATCTGCTTCAGACACATGCTTACGGACACTCTCCATAGGCGTAATGGTTTTTATACTGTATATTCTATCCCCTCACTAACCCTACTCCTAAATCCATTACAGAAAACATTTGGCATTTTTTGAATTTCAAAAAACACCATTTAGTGTTTTTTAAGCCAATTGGTTTATGAGGACACTGGAAGTATCCTCATAAACCATGTCATTATACTCATTTGTGTCCTCGTAAACCATATATAAACACGCACGCCAATGCCAAATGACAAATTTCTGATCACAGGGTGGCAGTTCCACTGTAATCTCCGATTCATTCTTTTCAGTCCATCCTAAAAGCTATACGCAGGGCACATTAACATGATTACACTTTAGAGAGGTTCCCACAGTTAACATTTGGCTCTGGAATATCAAAGGATGATTCCTGTTTTCTGACTTTTTAAAATCATGCTTAGCGTACTACTATTTTGTTTGGTCATTATTTTGGTAACACGTTACAATAAGGTCTCATTTGTTAACATTAGTAAATGCAATTAGCTAACATGAACTAACAGCATTTATTAATCTTTGTTAATGTTAGAAAAAATATAATTGTTTATCATTTGTTCATGTTATAGTTCACAGTGCATTAATTAATGTTAACAAATACAACTTTTGATTTTAAAATGTTGAAATTAACATTAATAATAAATGCTGTAGAAGTATTGTTAGTTCATGATAACTAATGCAGTGAGTTAAAGGTGCTGTATGTAAGTTTTTGACTGTACTAAAACATAAAAATACCATAATATGTTTGCAGATATTTAGGAAACATGCTGATTTCTCTGAAAAACAATTAACAAGTTATTTTACTTTGAAATGTGCGTTCTGTGTTGGAATGTCTGTGTTTGTTTTGGTCTGTGCAATAACACACGTTGCCAATTTACCCAATAGTATTTCGACACCACAGGTTGCCAGTTGACGTAAAACTCAGCGTATTGCTGCCATGGAAGCCAGCAAACAAACTGGGTCAGAGATCGCAGATTCTACCCAACCTAAAATGCCTCGGCAGCCATCTAAAAATCTCTATGAACGGAAGCACATTAAAATGCGGATAAATCAACTCATCAACTTACAGTGTGTGAGTCTCCTCGCCTTCCATTGTCAATTGCGTTTGTTCCTGTTGCGTGTCCTCAAACTGGCAACCCGCGTGAGCGTCGAGTCTGAGGAGGAGGGGCGGGGCAAACAATATTTTGATTTTGGACTGAAGTACCCATTTCAACCACTAGCTGTCATTCTTACATACAGCACCTTTAACTAATGTTAAAGTCACCCTGAAATCAAAATAGACACAGCGATAGCAATGAGATCACAGTGATAGCAAACCACAACCATCCAATCAACTACCTATGGACAAAATCAAGTCCCGCCCTACATTTTTCTTGTTTGAGAAGCCATTTCACTTGGATGAGATGGAAGAAAAGGCTATCACAACTTCTGTCTCATGCCGACTTTAACAAATTAAACCTTATTGTGAAGTTACCATTATTTGTTATGTTCGTCCATTTTATACTATTGACATATGACATGAGAAACCAAATTTGCCTTGATCTTTTTGCATATAAGAGGTCTTTGGACCATTAAAACTTACTGCAAGTTTCATAGCTTAAGACGTCCTCCCCAGTATAAACGAAGCATTTATTTAATCAAGCTCCAAATACAGCTTGTTGTGGATCCTATGGGGCAAGGTGACGTCACCTAGCACCGGTCGTTTGCATATGACCGCCTCCAGCGCAAGACATACGCCTAATTTCGCATCATCGGCATCGCATCGTTGTCACGCCCACAGATGTTAAGTCAACTTGCAGCGAGTGGGTCTGAAGAAGTAGCTGTTTACAATAAGATGGCGATGCCACGCAGATGTGCCATTCCTGGCTGTGGAAAAACAACATGTTTGAATTAGGGCTGTCACCAAACGCATGCGATTAATTTAAATTCCTTAACGCATTAAAATAATTTAACGCAAATAAATTACAGAAGTACGTGAAGCTGCGTCATTAACGTAATTTTCATCACGCAGTTAGATGATCTTAGAAGTCGGGAGTTTATCGCAATCACACTGAGCATCTACAGCACCTGTAACCCTGGTAGGAGGAAATTTCCATTCTAACTTTTTAACCCGATTCTGCTTCTCTGTTTGTGATCAGGCCATTTTAAGCCGTTAAACTCTGGGAAAGTTTTCAGTGATCCAGTAATCGAATTCATTCAAACAGTCCAAAACAGCGCTAATGTAAAGAAGGCCAGGCTGATTACATCTGACATATCAGAGAGAATAGAGACTCACATTGCGTTTTTAGTGAATTATTCATTCAAGTGTGTGCTTTGCTTTAAAACACGAGCTCTGTCGTATTCTGCGATTGTTTCTGAAGAGCACAATTTTGGTGACGTACAGGAGTCGTACAGTAAGCGCGTAAGAGTCTGGTATATTGATGCACAAAGAACAAACCATGTATGTGCGCGCTCTAGATCACTGATTGCTGCATTCATGTACAGACACAGTACATTCGCGTTGTTTCCACACACACTCGGGAAGGATAATGTTTGATTTGTCATGTACGTTGTTGTGTTTAGTAATTGTAGGTTTATGCAGTCAAAGCAGTTGATTTAGGAGTTTTTTTTGGCGTCTCCGTGTGGTCCTGTTCGGTATCGCAGCTTGAACAATCTCGTTGTTGTTGCTCTGTTGTTGCTCTGCACACATACTATACACTGTGAATTCTGTAACATTTTTTTCTGTAATGTTTTTTTTTTCATGGGTGCTTAGGTGTGTATAGATTTATTATATAATATAATTATATGGACTCCTTATATTTGGTTATTTGGTGTCCTTTTGGAGTCTCCAATGATCCTTGAAGCTTGCAGAAAATACCGTTTTCTGATTGTTTACTTTGCTGGATATAGCAAATGATGACAAAATGAATGTGTTTAATGAGATAAATGGCGTATGCTTAATTTTACGATAAGTATGCAATTAATCGTGATTATTCACACAACAAGAGTGATTAATCGCGATTAAAAAAATTTAATCGATTGATGGCCCTAGTTTGAATACGCTGCCGAAGGATCCATCCAGAAAAATGGATTCAGTTTATTTTTACATTTTATAGTGGATTAATTGGTAATTCATTCACAATTTCAGTGCTTTGCAAACACTTTTACTATATGGATTCGACAGCAACGCCACAAACATGTAAGTAACAGTGTTCATTCTAATGCCTGATCTTTGATCAGTGATTTCTGATGTGTAATTATTCAAGTTCAGACAAATTTTCTTTCTAAATCGTTTAATACAGTTTATGCATCAGCAAACAGCGCAAGTTTATCTGGACACTTGCCAAAAGTCACGTTATAATGAATGACGCTGTTATTCTGCAGAGCAAAGCACTTACTGTATTCATATCATGTTTGCTGTTAGTTATGATGAAAGCATTCGTGAGAGTGCAGATATCGCGTTGCAATGACGAGATCACTGCATTCACGCTATCAACAGACTGTCTGTCATCTACTCAATGCTCATCACTGCAACCTTTTATGTGACGGCAATAGATCTAAATATAATGCAATAATCAACACTTTTCAGGATTTGTTAATCTTGAACAGCTGTAATAGTAAAAAAACGTAGTAAAAGTATTTGAGAGGGTTCCACAGACACGTATTTCAAATGCAAAGATATTAGCCAAACACAGCAGTGGACGTTTACACTTAAGTCTCACAGTAGACACGCCCCGTCAAACCGAGTGTTTAAGCCAGAGGGCTAAAATCAGGGTAGAAAAATGCCTTTTATTTCTAAATTATAACATTTTATGATGTAAAAACATACTAACAATATAAGTGCACCTCAGGAAACATTATAAAATAATAAAAAAAATCCACTTCATGACCCCTACACAGTCTAAATAGCTCACCAGCTTGACATATCACTGCAAGTTCTATTCTGTATATAACTGTGTGTGACGAATAAAAATCTGGAGTCTTGCATTATACAGAAATATGTAACGCACAATGCAAGAAGCACAAATACCTCCTTTGATGAGCTGTACCAAACATGAATATGATATGGGTCAAACAAGCATTTCACTTGACTTGCCCAAGTGTGTGGAGAAAGAGATGTTAGATCAAACATCAGATTGAGGGACTCCATATGTGGCGAGTGGTTTGAATCATGGGTGATGGTTATTGAGTGTCACTGTGTTGTCTCACTTCACTCTGATGTGTTGCCCAGCGTTGGCTCCATCATGTCATGCATCTATCAGGGGGCCGTGAGTTAGGACAGCTTTGATGGACACTTGCTGTCATCCCATAGATCTTTGCACCGTCAGGAAAATTACTTTCACTATTAACAATGGAGCGCTGCCTTCTGCAGAGGACAAACATCGGAGACTGTGTGAAGACAAGGTTAAAGACAGAGACGCCCTGGTGCTTGTTCCCAAAGCAACTAAAAGGTTTTGCCTAGAAGCACCAAGAGGTTTCAAGAGCACAATAACTAGACTGATTCATCAATATGCATTATTAATGTGCTTCGGACAATTTACTCCCTCCGGACTGTGTTAATATGAGGGCTTGGGTGCAATCAAAACACAAGGCCGATTTATTGTGAACCTCTAGGGGGCAGACTGCACAAACACGCCATGACCTGATCGTGTTTAGAGACATGCATTGACAGCATGTACATGCATCATTTGGATAACAAGCTGTCTCTAAAAATCCCCCAAGATATAGAAAAGACATTGCTTCATGTTGATTTTATCAGTGTAGATCCCCATGAAGTCACGTCTAGCCTGCTGTGTGCTCCTTGAAGTGCTCCAAAGAAAATACAAGGGATATAGGCTGGGAGTCTTTTGGAGATGGGGACAGATGCAGAAAAGAGGAGGAGAGAATGTGAGCTGGTTGTCATTTATCTGGGTCAGTCAGACCGACCTCTTTTCTTTATTAAAACATAAACATGCTCAAACATAAACTTGTAGCACTGACATACCAGTGAAATATCAGTAGCATTTTTTTAGTGTTACTGGGTGATAAAGCGCTTTTAACGTCCATCCCAATTATTTTCTCTTTTATTACCGTAATGCTTCCAGAACAAACATTTAAATAATAATTAATTGTTTTTTCACATTACAGTACTAAGAATACAATACTGAGAATGAGACTTTGAATTTTGGTCATGAGAATTGAGCTCAGAAATCATAATGATCCTAAAAATAAGATTCAGTAAAATTATTTTTTTAAAGGGGCTATATGTAAGATTTTTCATGTATAAATCAAAAACCAATGCGTGAACAGCTTGTAACGAAACCTAAAAAATGAGACCTTCCCCAACTTCCTAAGTTGTCTATGAAAGCCTGTGGACTGATTTTTATGACTCTTTTTTGCCTGGAAAATCAAAATGTAACATTTACACGTGCTTCCAAGAGCTTCTCTTCCGTTCAATGACACATGAAATGAATGCTTATACAATGTTGTTCAGGATAATGCCGAAAGAGCTACTCTGTACTGTAATGTCAATGTGTCATGCAAAGAAAAGGGATCAAGTCAAACTATAGATGGCGTCTGGATGTTTGTTAACAGTATATCGCTGCAAAGTTATTTCCAACTCCTTTTTACTTTTAAGCAAAGAACAAAAAAGAACTTAGCCGTGAGTATATTGAGACATTGTATTACATTCAGTCTCTTGTACGTTACGTGTGCACAAGTGCGAGCACGAGCAATAGGTTGATGACTGTAGTTCTCTTATCGGCCACCGGTGTCACTAATAACAAGGGTTTTTGACTTCTACATATAGCCCCTTTAAAGCTACAATATGTAAGATTTTTGTAATAAAATATCAAAAAACCACTTGCACAGTGTGATATATTTCATGCAGTTGTGTACTTACATTATCCCAAAAGTTCCCAAGGATTTGTAAATCCAGAGAAATTCCAATTTTAAATTATGGCTCGTCCCTTGTCCTTGCCACCTATAAATGACATAATATCCACGCTATCCTCGGTTTCCACTTGTAGAAACCATGGCAACACACGTGAACAAATGCGGAAGCACGCCACTGTTGTGTCGTTCAGTCATCATGGGACAGGATTATTCATTGGCGAGTACAGAAAATCCCAAAAAACGTAAACGTAGATCAACTGAAGCCCTGGGCGTACATCACTTTCCACGTTCCACAGATGGGTGTGAGCCTTTCAAAGTATACTCCTTTGGCAGTGAGCGCAGAAAGACGTGTTCGGCGCATGCGCACTATCTAGTGGACTATCTAGTGGATCAATATCAGCGTGACGTTTCTGAGATGGCGAGAGCTTCGCAACAAACTGGGACTTGGCAGACTCTCGCATATTTTTTAATAGACAGGTAAGCAAATATTTATTGTACATAATTCTGTGTGGGTTATGCTGATGAAACTACACATACTTTATATTGCACTTTGTTTGTACTTCAGTTACGCTTTTTATCAAGTCTGGTGACGAAGTCTTTGGCAGTGAAATTAAATACAGTATGTGGTGCACAAAAATATTTAGCCATTACTTGCAAATACTGTGGGTTTGTTCAAATGTACTTTAGTACGTTAAACACGTAAAAGTGCGCAGCATTAACCCACCAAATCATTTGACATATCATTAACAGGCTAATATAGTGTTAGATTTCACATTCCTTGCAGATAATTAATTACGATGACATAAAATAGTGTGATTAAATGTACAGGTAATACAAAAACTAATTCATTCAGTGAACATGATTTGTGAATTCTATACATCTCTGGATGGTGAAAACGACATCTCCCATCATCCCACTCTCATTCATAGCGTCATCAAGCTTCGCCTTCGTTATTGTTTTGAAAATGCGCCCTCTGGCGGCGAAAACCTACAGACTGTACCTTTAAGAAACTAACTTTATATTCAGCAAGGATGCATCAATCAAAAGTGACAGTAACGTAACAAAAGATTTCTATTTCAAATAAATGCTGTTCTTCTTGAAATTTATATTATTCATCAAAGAATCCTGAAAAATATCACCATGTCTACAAAAATATTAAGCAGCACAACTGTTTTCACCATTTATAGTAATAAGAAATATTACCTGAGCACCAAATAATCATATTAGAATGATTTCTGAAGGATCATGTGACACTGAAGACTGGAGTAATGATGCTGAAAATTCAGCTTTGACATCTCAGGAATAAATTACATTTTAAAGAAATGAATAGAAAACAATTGTTTAATAATTCTCAATATTTCATATTTTTGATCAAATAAATGCAGCCTTGAGATTTCTTTCAAATCTTGCAGACCATAATCTTTTGAACACGTGTATATATGAAAATGAAGTTTATTTTTAGAATAAAAAAGTGACAGAAGAATTCTATTTGGTGAGTCATTAAAAACCATTAAAAGCACATGAACAGAAACAGCTTAATGAATTGTGTGTTTGTAATTAAACAGCACAGCGACGTCCCACTGAGACGTTCAGTCCTTAATCTCCAGAGAATGCTGCCGTGAGAATGCTTAGGACAACAGCATCCCTCCTCCAAAAGCAAGAAAAACAAACAAACTTTGGGAAACTCTGGAAAAACACCCCAGAAATTTTCAAGGGACGACTGCGCCCACTGAAGAAACAGTGAAAGGATGATTCCCAGTCATTAAATCTAAAGAGTCCCAATGATCTCAGATGTCTAGGACCATTGGCTGGTTTGAATATGAGTATTATCACTCAATCCCACATTTACAATACCTTTCACATCCGACAATACCATAACCCAGCCTGACACTGCTCATTTAAGTTTTATCCTTGATGAAAACAAATACGTTTGTCTGAAACATTGGATATGGAGTCTTTCTGGGACCTATTAGAGGCATTGTGCTGGTTTTATCTGTTGAGTGCAGGCTACAGTAGCAGTCTCTGTGCTGAGGGACGGTAATCCTGTATCTGTGTGTGTATTTGTGCCCACTTGAGGCTTTGAGACAGAAGAGGGAATCCACTAATGCTGCTGATGCTAGAGAAAACAAATCAACACAGCAAGCCTCCAACTAGCCACGGCAGAACAAATATTCCCACGACATTCAGTCTTTACAAGCGTATGCTCAAATAGAGCTATTATTCATGTCTGTAATGACACACACATGTTCTATATGGCCCTTTGTAAACTTGGATGTTGATTTCAACGCTTGTAGCTTGCAGGATAACAGACATACACAGGCCACATAAAGAATCACCTCCGGTGACTTTAGTACCACACTGTTATATATATATAGGCAGCAATGGGATTCATTTTATATTTACAGGGTGTTCAGCACACCATTAAGAGCCAGTTGTGTCCCCGAGAGGCTAGAGAGTATATCGTTTTCAGAATGGCCTTTGAAACAGCCTGTAATCATAGCTTTGAGAGCATGATGAAGATCCAGCACTCCTTCAGCAACACACACTGACTTCTGACCTCATCCACCACTTCATTGCAGCATGACCATAAAGCTGATAGAGGTTATCCGATTTAATCAGAACACAGTAACAGCCTCTCATGAGGGTCAGACACTGACGTCCTCACAATACCACTGCTAGAAAAGCTTTGCATCTGAAGTATGCGCCTCCTAAACACGGCAGAATCATCTCTAAAGGGAACGGCATCACAACGGCGCCATGGTTGGAGTAATTACTTTACAACCTACTTTCATGGCAATGTGCAGGTAATCATAGAAACTGTTATCAGGTCACCGCAATTACAAAGGCATTTCAAACTGGGAGAAAATTCACTTTTAATTCTTTCATTTCACTTTCTTATTTTCTCATTTGATCTTATCTGATTCATGTGAGACTAAAATCTCTATTAAAGAATCACCATAAAACTAAAATTTAGTTTTTTAAATAAATATTGTAGTGTTTATTATGTTTATTATAAATTATTTATATGTGTACATCATTATTTTAAAGGAATATTGTAGTGTTTATTATATTTATTATATAATTATAAATCTCATCACATCCTGATAGCAATCACTAAGTTAAGTGGTCTAAATGTATTTATATCGTCTGCGGAAAGCACAGGACCATAAAATGTTCGTCCAATTCGGTCCAAATGCAATGATACAATGCCCTACCTGCCTGTCGGCATATGTTTTTCATACCTCTGCACACCCTGCTCGTGCAGAAATCACACGTCATCAGCGCATTTCATGCTATGAAGAGCTATGCTATACAGACAGTCACCAAGCACCGCAACCGAAACATCAGCCACCTTTTACAGTTCCTCCTGAACCAAAACAATAAGCTTATGCTGCATTCACGCCATAACTACTTTAATTTGGAAGAGATGGAAACCTGTGACATTACACTTGGAGAAGTTCGTGACTTGAATTATGCAATTTATTCAATGGCAACACTATCAACGGCGAAATGAACCTGCAGGTCAGTGCTGTTTAAGTTGTTTATGTTCATTATTATAGTAATGTTATTTGCTTTGAAACAGTTTAAAGCCATCTCTCGTCTCGTGACGCTTTGCAAACTGTGCTTTCATGTTTTTTGAAGGAGGCGTGGCTTTGGAGAGACGCTCTGAAGGGAGGGTGGGATCTCATGCTTTCAAAGCTAACTTGCTATTGCTAGCCTTTCTGAAAATTACCTACCGTACCTTTAACTTCCCCTCCCCCCCACAACAACATATCTTCTCTGATGATTTGTGCAACAATGCAATGGCTACAATAATCTCTCTCTTCCTGTATCCTGTCGCTCACAAAATCACAGTAATTAGCAAATAACAACAATCCAACCATCCATTCAATTCCAACAGACAAAATCAAGACCTGCCTTACATGTTTCCTTGTTCGAGAAACCGATTCAAGCGAATATATGTCAAAATAGGTAAGAAAAACGACTGTAATTTCTGTTTAATGCCAACTTTAAGACAGTGGACAGGCAGCCACACCGCTGACAGGTCCACTGGGAGAGACAGATGACAGCTCCAGCCCCAATTCACTGGAGGGTTTGAGAGAAAGTGAGAGAAAGTGAGGAAAAGAGAGAGATATTATGGGAAAAAACTGCATAGAGAGAAAACGTGAGGTATGTCTGTCTGCTCTATAAGGCGAGAGATAGAAGTATCAACAGAAGCATAGATTTGTCATGGCATATAAATTAAACATTAAAAAAAAAAGTTTAAATGTGAAGCATGAAACTTTCTCATATCTCAGCTTACTATACAGATTCTATAAACACTGTGGCTATCAAAGCATTGCTTTGTTTAAATAATGGCATGAGGCTGGAGGCAGGATTATCTCTTTGTTCAACCAATAGCAGACGGGGTCATTTTTAAGGATGTTTAAGGACACCTTTTTTTTAAGATTCTGTTTGGTGGTGCTGTGCAGTCTTTGTGTTCTTCATTTTCAAATCTCAGTTACACTAGACTGCTTTTAAAAAAGTGACATGGAACCGAGCACAGTGGATTGGAAAAGAAAGCTGGGTCTATAGATGTGTGTTTAAAAGTTGAACATTTAACTTGACAAGGCGTCTTGAAAAAGTGGCACTTATGCGCAAGATGCTAAAAAGGCATCAAAATGTACAACTAGTGCATGTTTACATTAGTGACGGGAGAAAAAACGCTTTTCGAAACTCTGAATAAATTGAAAGAATTGCTTTGCAAAATTATTCACTGTTTTGACACCTGCAGGTCAAAACGGTGTAACTGCAACGTGAACACAACACAAATGTTAAAAGACACACCAATTACAAATGATTTTATAGTGTAATCTATTAAATGTAATCTACAAATCATTAAATCCCATTAAATAAGAAATGTGTGTTCTCTCTTTTTGTATTACACACGCATGTTTAGTAGAATTCATTAAAGGGGTCATGAACTGCATTGTTTAATGTTTTATGATGTTTCCTCGGGTGCACTTATAATGTTAGTATGATTTTTACATCAAAAATTGTCATAATTTAGAAATAAAAGGTATTTTTCCTATCCTGATTTTAGTCCTCTGATTTGAACGCTCTGTTTTAAGGGGCGTGTCTGCTGTGAGACTTCAGTGTAAACGCCAACTGCTGTGATTGGCTAACATCTTTGCATAAGAAATAACTAAGTATTACATGTGGAACTCTCTCTCAAGGTGTTGATTATAGCATTACATTTAGATCTATATCATTAGATTGTGACATGAAAGGTTGCAGTGATGAGCATTGTAGCCGATCACATATGTTGAGCGCATGAATGCAGCGATCTCGTCATTGCAACTCGATTTCTGCACTCCCACAAATGCTTTCTTCATCATAACTAACAATGTCAAGTCAAGTCAAGTCACCTTCATTTATATAGCGCTTTTTGCAACACAGATTCCTTCAAAGCAGCTTCACAGTGATAATAGGAAATTAATTTTGTTTTTGAAGAAAAGTTTTTGATTAATTTCTGTTGTAAAAACTGATTAGTTATTTAATTTGGTGCCATTTAAACAACACCATCTTCAATTAAAACAGAAAACGCCCAAATGCGTTCCGGACCCCATCCGCACGGCAACAGCTTCTGGTGGCCCGAGAATGCAAACCATGAAATAGGTTTGAAACAGTTTTGAAACTATACCATCATCATCCTGCGCAAACCCCTAAAAAGTTGAATCCGTGAAAACGGCGACGGCATGTACGCAAGCATTACGTGTTCAGCCTATAGGCAAACGTGTTTGAATACGTATGCGTGCATATGTGTCTTTATCTGTATAGAGGGGACTAAACAGGAAGCAGACGGACTGGCTTACCCGACCGCCTGCTAGCTGTCTCACGTCACAGAAGTCAGATAAATCCCAGCACATAGAGACTCTTTCACCTAGATATTATCACATAGAGACTGTGTCTGTTCCACGAATTAGTAAATACAAAAAAAACCATCAAAACCATTCAACGGTAAAAGTTTAATTGATGTCCAACAAATAAACAACAGATATAATACAGATGATCAAATGATAAAGCTCGGGCTGCTGAATATTCGATCCCTTTCCTCAAAAGCACTTATTGTTAATGATATGATTACAGATCATAACCTAGATGTGCTGTGTTTAACAGAAACCTGGCTAAAACCTGACGATTACATTACTTTAAATGAGTCCACCCCCCAAGATTATTGTTATAAACACGAGCCGCGTCTGAAAGGTAAAGGGGGAGGTGTTGCTGTAATTTATAATAATATCTTCGGTATTACTCAGAAGTCTAGTTTCAAATATAATTCCTTTGAAGTTTTGGTGCTTTGTGTAACGTTATGTAGTGAAATTGATAAATTCCGTTTGACATTTGTGTTGGCTCCTGTATACAGGCCACCAGGGCACCATACAGACTTTACCAGAGAATTTGCTGAATTTTCTATCAGAGTTAGTACTGGCTGCAGATAAAGTCCTAATTGTTGGTGATTTTAATATCCATGTAGACAATGAAAAAGACGCATTGGGATTGGCATTTAGAGACATTCTAAACTCTACTGGAGTAAGGCAACACGTGTCAGGACCCACTCATCGCCGTAATCATACTTTAGACCTAATACTGTCACATGGAATAAATGTTGATATCATTGAAATTCTGCAGCAGAGCGATGACATCTCAGATCATTACCTAGTATCATGTACACTTAATTTAGCAAAGGCTGCAAAGCCGTCCCCTCACTTCAAATATGGCAGGACTATCACTGCTGCGACTAAAGATTGCTTTGTAAATAATCTTCCTCATCAGTTTCATCTCCTCAGCATCCCAGATAGCTTAGAGGAACTCGATGTTGCAACAGAAACTATTGACTCTCTCTTTTCCAGCACTTTAGACACAGTTGCTCCCCGGCGCTTAAAGAAGATGAAAGAAAATAGTCCAACGCCGTGGTACAACGAGCACACTCGGGCTCTTAAAACAGCAGCCAGAAAAATGGAGCGCAGCTGGAAGAAAACAAAACTGGAAGTTTTTCGCATTTCATTGAAAGAGAGCATGATTGCATACAGAAAGGCCATAAAAACTGCTAGATCTGCTTATTTCTCGACTCTCTTAGAAGAAAACAAACACAACCCTAGGTATTTATTCGATACAGTGGCTAAATTAACCAAAGATAAAGCTTCAACTTCTGATGTTTGTAAACAGCACAGCAGTAATGACTTTATGAACTTCTTTACTTGTAAGATTGATAATATTAGGGAAAAAAATTATAACCATGCAGCCGCCTACTACAGTATCACATCAGACAGTGCATTGTAGTGTCACTGAGGAAAAATTACATTCATTCACTGCTATAGGAGAAGAAGAATTGGCTAAACTCGTTAAATCATCAAAATCAACAACATGTATGCTCGACCCTATACCGACTAAACTACTAAAAGAGACGCTTCCAGAGGTCATAGATCCTCTTCTTAATATCATTAATTCATCCTTGACATTAGGATATGTACCGAAAACTTTTAAGTTGGCTATTATTAAACCACTTATTAAAAAAACGCAACTTGATCCTACAGAATTAGTCAATTACAGGCCAATCTCAAATCTACCCTTTCTGTCAAAAATACTAGAAAAGGTAGTGTCCTCACAATTATGCTCCTTTTTAGAAAGAAATGGTATCTGTGAGGATTTCCAGTCAGGATTTAGACCGTATCATAGTACTGAGACTGCTCTCATTAGAGTTACAAATGATTTACTCTTATCATCCGATCGTGGTTGTATCTCTCTGTTAGTGTTACTCGATCTTAGCGCTGCATTCGATACTATCGACCACAACATTCTTTTGAATAGACTCGAAAATGATGTTGGCATTAGTGGAATTTCATTGGCATGGTTTAAATCATACTTGTCTGACCGTTATCAGTTTGTAGCAGTAAATGAAGAGATGTCACACCGATCACAAGTTCAGTATGGAGTACCGCAGGGCTCAGTGCTAGGACCGTTGCTTTTCACCCTCTACATGCTACCACTGGGAGATATTATTAGGAAGTATGGCGTTAGTTTTCATTGTTATGCTGACGATGCTCAGCTTTATATTTCTTCACGCCCTGACGAAACTTACCAATTCACAAGATTAACGGAATGCATAGCTGATATAAAAAATTGGATGACTAGTAATTTCCTGCAACTTAATTCAGAAAAAACAAAATTTTTAATCATTAGACAAAAAAACTCCACAAGTAGTAACCTAGAATACTGTCTAACACTCGATGGCTGCTCTGTCAAGTCCTCGTCGTCAGTTAGGAACCTGGGTGTGCTCTTTGATACCAATCTTTCATTTGAAAGCCACGTTTCTAGCATCTGTAAAATTGCATTCTACCATCTTAAAAATATATCTAAATTACGGCACATGCTTTCAATGCAAAATGCTGAACAGTTAGTTCATGCGTTCATGACCTCAAGGCTAGATTATTGTAATGCTCTACTGGGTGGTTGCCCTGCTCGCTTAATAAATAAACTGCAGCTTGTCCAAAACGCTGCAGTTAGAGTTCTTACTAGAACCAGGAAGTATGACCATATTAGCCCGGTTCTGGCAACACTCCATTGGCTCCCTATTAAACATCGTATACATTTTAAAATCTTGCTGATTACTTACAAAGCACTAAATGGTTTAGCTCCCCAGTACTTTAGCGAGCTCTTAACGCATTATACTCCATCACGTCTATTGCGGTCTCAAAATTCTGGCCAGTTGATAATCAACTGTATATCAAAATATCAAAATCAACTGCAGGCGGTCAATCCTTTTCATATTTAGCACCTAAACTCTGGAACAGTCTTCCTAGCATTGTTCGGGAAGCAGACACACTCTGTCAGTTTAAATCTAGACTAAAAACACATCTCTTTACTATGGCATACACATAAAACATTTTTAATTTATATTATTCAAATCAGTTAAATGATTGTTTTAGGCTGCATTAACTAGGTCAGCCGGAACCGGGAACACTTCCCATAACACCTGATGTACTCGTTACATCATAAGAAGAATGGCATCTACACTAATGTTAGTCTCTCTGTTTATCCCGAGGTTTACTGCTGTCGGCTGAATCAAATTCTGTTGCATTATTTTCCTGTTACCACTGTGAAGTTGTTTCTGAAACAACTGGCATTGTAAAAAGCGCTATATAAATAAAGGTGATTTGATTTGATTAAACAGGGGAGAGTTTAGTTGACACAGTCTCTGCTGACACTTCAGGGATGCGTTGGTCGTGTCTAGGCGCAGGTCCACCATCTGATCTGGATCCGGCAGACTACAGTAAACCTCGGGATAAACAGAGAGACTAACATTTGCGTAGATGCCATTCTTCTTATGATGTAACGAGTACATCAGGTGTTATGGGAAGTGTTCCCGGTTCCGGCTGACCTAGTTAATGCAGCCTAAAACAATCATTTAACTGATTTGAATAATATAAATTAATGAGAAATTGATAATGTTCTATGTGTATGCCAAAGTACAGAGATGTGTTTTTAGTCTAGATTTAAACTGACAGAGTGTGTCTGCTTCCCGAACAATGCTAGGAAGACTGTTCCAGAGTTTAGGTGCTAAATAGGAAAAGGATCGACCGCCAGCAGTTGATTTTGATATTCTAGGTATTATCAACTGGCCAGAGTTTTGAGACCGCAATAGACGTGATGGAGTATAATGCGTTAAGAGCTCATTCAAGTACGGGAGCTAAACCATTTAGAGCTTTGTAAGTAATAAGCAAGATTTTAAAATTTATACGATGTTTAATAGGGAGCCAGTGCAGTGTTGACAGAACCGGGCTAATATGGTCATACTTCCTGGTTCTAGTAAGAAATCTAGCTGCTGCGTTTTGGACCGGCTGCAGTTTATTTATTAAGCGAGCAGGGCAACCACCCAGTAGAGCATTACAATAATCTAGCCTTGAGGTCATGAACGCATGAACTAACTGTTCAGCATTTTGCATTGAAAGCATGTGCCGTAATTTAGATATATTTTTAAGATGGAAGAATGCAGTTTTACAGATGCTAGAAACGTGGCTTTCAAATGAAAGATTGGTATCAAAGAGCACACCCAGGTTCCTAACTGACGACGAGGACTTGACAGAGCAGCCATCGAGTGTTAGACAGTATTCTAGGTTACTACGTGCAGAGGTTTTTTGTCCAATAATTAGAAATTCCGTTTTTTCAGAATTAAGTTGTAGGAAATTACTAGTCATCCAATTTTTTATATCGGCTATGCATTCCGTCAATCTTGTGAATTGGTAAGTTTCGCCAGGGCGCGAAGAAATATAGAGCTGAGTATCGTCAGCATAACAATGAAAACTAACGCCATGCTTCCTAATAATATCTCCCAAGGGTAGCATGTACAGGGTGAAAAGCAACGGTCCTAGCACTGAGCCTTGCAGTACTCCATACTGAACTGGTGATCGGTAAGACATCTCTTCATTTACTGCTACAAACTGATAGCGGTCAGATAAGTATGATTTAAACCATGCCAATGCAATTCCACTAATGCCAACATAATTTTTGAGTCTATTTAGAAGAATGTTGTGGTCGATAGTATCGAATGCAGCACTAAGATCGAGTAACACTAATAGTGAGATACAACCATGATCAGATCATAAGAGCAAATTTTTTTTAACTCTAATGAGGGCAGTCTCAGTACTATGATATGGTCTAAATCCTGACTGGAAATCCTCACAGATACCATTTCTTTCTAAAAAGGAGCATAGTTGTGAAGTATTTTTGACAGAAAGGGTAGATTTGAGATTGGCCTGTAATTTACTAATTCTGTAGGATCAAGTTGCGTTTCTTTAATAAGTGGTTTAATAATAGCCAACATAAAAGTTTTCGGTACATATCCTAATGACAAAGATGAATTAATGATATTAAGAAGAGGATCTATGACCTCTGGAAGCATCTCTTTCAGTAGCTTAGTCGGTATAGGGTCGAGCATACATGTTGATTTAGATGATTTAAAGAGTTTAGCTAATTCTTCTTCTCCTATAGCAGTGAATGAGTGGAATTTTTCCTCAGTGACACTACAATGCACTGTCTGATGCGATACTGTAGTAGATGGTTGCATAGTTATAATTTTCTTCCTAAAATTATCAATCTTGCATGTAAAGAAGTTCATAAAGTCATTACTGCTGTGCTGTTTGCGAACGTCAGAAGTTGAAGCTTTATTTCTTGTTAATTTAGCCACTGCATCAAATAAATACCTAGGGTTGTGTTTGTTTTCTTCTAAGAGAGTCGAAAAATAATCAGATCTAGCAATTTTTACGGCCATTCTGTATGCAATCATGCTCTCTTTCCACGAAATGCGAAAAACCTCCAGTTTTGTTTTCTTCCAGCTGCGCTCCATTTTTCTGGCTGCTGTTTTAAGGGCCCGAGTGTGCTCGTTGTACCACGGTATTGGACTATTTTCTTTAATCTTCTTTAAGCGCAGGGGAGCAACTGTGTCTAAAGTGCTGGAAAAGAGAGAGTCAATAGTTTCTGTTGCAACATCGAGTTCCTCTAGGCTATCTGGGATGCTGAGGAGATGGAACTGATGAGGAAGATTATTTACAAAGCAGTCTTCAGTGGCAGTGGTGATAGTCCTGCCATATTTAAAAACAAGGGGACGGCTTTGCACCCTTTGCTAAATTAAGTATACACGATACTAGGTAATGATCTGAGATGTCGTCACTCTGCTGCAGAATTTCAATGGTATCAACATTTATTCCATGTGACAATATTAAGTCTAAAGTATGATTACGACAATAAGTGGGTCCTGACACGTGTTGCCTAACTCCAATAGAGTTTAGAATGTCTCTAAATGCCAATCCCAATGCGTCTTTTTCATTGTCTACATGGATATTAAAATCACCAACAATTAGGACTTTATCTGCAGCCAGTACTAACTCTGATAGAAAATCAGCAAATTCTTTGGTAAAGTCTGTATGGTGTCCTGGTGGCCTGTATACAGTAGCCAGCACAAATGTCAAACGGGATTTATCATTTACGCTACATAACGTTATGTAAAGCACCAAAACTTCAAAAGAATTATACAAACCCGATTCCAAAAAAGTTGGGACACTGTACAAATTGTGAATAAAAACAGAATGCAATGATGTGGAAGTTTCAAATTTCAATATTTTATTCAGAATACAACATAGATGACATATCAAATGTTTAAACTGAGAAAATGTATAATTTTAAGGGAAAAATAAGTTGATTTTAAATTTCATGGCATCAACGCATCTCAAAAAAGTTGGGACAAGGCCATGTTTACCACTGTGTGGCATCCCCTCTTCTTTTTATAACAGTCTGCAAACGTCTGGGGACTGAGGAGACAAGTTGCTCAAGTTTAGGAATAGGAATATTGTCCCATTCTTGTCTAATACAGGCTTCTAGTTGCTCAACTGTCTTAGGTCTTCTTTGTCGCATCTTCCTCTTTATGATGCGCCAAATGTTTTCTATGGGTGAAAGATCTGGACTGCAGGCTGGCCATTTCAGTACCCGGATCCTTCTTCTACGCAGCCATGATGTTGTAATTGATGCAGTATGTGGTCTGGCATTGTCATGTTGGAAAATGCAAGGTCTTCCCTGAAAGAGACGACGTCTGGATGGGAGCATATGTTGTTCTAGAACTTGGATATACCTTTCAGCATTGATGGTGCCTTTCCAGATGTGTAAGCTGCCCATGCCACACGCACTCATGCAACCCCATACCATCAGAGATGCAGGCTTCTGAACTGAGCGCTGATAACAACTTGGGTTGTCCTTGTCCTCTTTAGTCCGGATGACATGGCGTCCCAGTTTTCCAAAAAGAACTTCAAATTTTGATTCGTCTGACCACAGAACAGTTTTCCACTTTGCCACAGTCCATTTTAAATGAGCCTTGGCCCAGAGAAAACGCCTGCGTTTCTGGATCATGTTTAGATATGGCTTCTTTTTTGACCTATAGAGTTTTAGCCGGCAACGGCGAATGGCACGGTGGATTGTGTTCACCGACAATGTTTTCTGGAAGTATTCCTGAGCCCATGTTGTGATTTCCATTACAGTAGCATTCCTGTATGTGATGCAGTGCCGTCTAAGGGCCCGAAGATCATGGGCATCCAGTATTGTTGTCCGGCCTTGACCCTTACGCACAGAGATTGTTCCAGATTCTCTGAATCTTTGGATGATATTATGCACTGTAGATGATGATAACTTCTAACTCTTTGCAATTTTTCTCTGAGAAACTCCTTTCTGATTTTGCTCCACTATTTTTCGCCACAGCATTGGGGGAATTGGTGATCCTCTGCCCATCTTGACTTCTGAGAGACACTGCCACTCTGAGAGGCTCTTTTTATACCCAGTCATGTTGCCAATTGACCTAATAAGTTGCAAATTGGTCCTCCAGCTGTTCCTTATATGTACATTTAACTTTTCCGGCCTCTTATTGCTACCTGTCCCAACTTTTTTGGAATGTGTAGCTCTCATGAAATCCAAAATGGGCCAATATTTGGCATGACATTTCAAAATGTCTCACTTTCAACATTTGATATGTTATCTATATTCTATTGTGAATAAAATATAAGTTTATGAGATTTGTAAATTATCGCATTCCTTTTTTATTCACAATTTGTACAGTGTCCCAACTTTTTTGGAATCGGGTTTGTATTTGAAACTAGACTTCTGAGTAAT
Source organism: Coreius guichenoti (assembly GCA_039654105.1). Classification (NCBI taxonomy): domain Eukaryota; kingdom Metazoa; phylum Chordata; class Actinopteri; order Cypriniformes; family Gobionidae; genus Coreius; species Coreius guichenoti. The sequence goes on from CM077178.1 coordinate 22,572,753, forward strand.
ACTGAAGATATTATTATAAATTACAGCAACACCTCCCCCTTTGCCTTTCAGATGCGGCTCGTGTTTATAAAAATAATCTTGAGGGGTGGACTCATTTAATGTAATCGTCAGGTTTTAGCCAGGTTTCTGTCAAACAGCACATCTAGGTCATGGTCTGTAATCATATCATTAACAATAAGCGCTTTTGAGGAAAGGGATCGAATATTCAGCAGCCCGTTATCATTTGTTCATCTGTATTATATCTGTCTTTTATTTGTTGAACATCAATTACATTTTTACCCTTAAATGGGTTCGAGAGTTTTTTATATTTACTAATTCGGGGAACAGACACAGTCTCTATGTGATAATATCTAGGTGAGAGTGTCTCTATGTGTTGGTATTTATCTGACTTCTGTGACATGAGACAGCTAGCAGACGATCGGTTAAGCCAGTCCGTCTGCTTCCTGACCTGGGCCCCAGTTAGTCAAGGTTCAGCTCTAAGACTATGTGCCAAATTACTAGAGAGAAGAGCGGCACCATCCCAGGAGGGATGAATACCATCTCTTTTTAACAGGTCAGGTCTTCCCCAAAAGCTTTTCCAATTGTCTATGAACCCTATGTTATTCTACGGACACCACTTAGACAGCCAGCCATTGAGTGATGATAGTCTGCTAAGTATCTATTCACTCCTTCTAACTGGGAGGGGGCCAGAGCAAAAAACGTTAGCTGCCATCGTACTTGCATCGAGTTCACACACCTCTTTAATGTTAATTTTGGTGATCTCTGACTGGCGAAGTCGAACATCATTAGTGCCGATGTGAATAATAATCTTAGAGAATTTACGATTAGCATTAGCCAGCACTTTTAAATTTGCTTTGATGTCAGGCGCTCTGGCTCCCGGTAAACATGTGACTATGGTGGCTAATGTCTCTATTTTCACGTTCCGTGTAAAAGAATCGCCAATAACTAGGGCACTTTCAACAGGATTCTCAGTGGGTGCATCACTGAGTGGGGAGAACCTGTTTGATGTACTAATCGGAACGGAAGAGTGTTTTTTTGATCCGCGACAATGCCGTCTCACAGTCACCCAGTTGTCCTGCTGCATGGGCTCTACAGCCGGAACCGAACAATGTACAGAGTTCACTAAGCTAGTCGCATCCAAAGCAGTGTCTAAAGCTATTACATTCTCACTATTCTCAATAAAAGTTTGGATGCGCGTCTCTAATTCTGAAATCTCCCTGCATTCATCACATATGAAGCCCTCTTCGCCGAAAGAGAAGGTTATGCTAAACATGTGACAGGCAGTGCAAGTGACAATAACAGGAAAAGATGACATGGCTTACCGTGTTTGTTGACTAATCCAACTCAACCGAATTGTTTGATGGACTCGTAAAAGGCGCGCGAGAGAAAACAGGAGACCCGGATGCACGGATGGCAGGCTAACATGCTAGCGAAAGGCTAACGTGTTGTGATAGTGATTTAGATGAGTGCTTATATGAGTCTGTGGTGATGAGGTGCAGGTGCGGATGATTAGAACTCCGGTGACATCAAATGCTGTGATTGGGTGATGGTGGAGCCTGGCTGATCTCTGACAGTACATAAGGCATGACAAGGTACTCATAGTGTCCTGTAGGGGTCACGAATGCAGTCTTCCACTCGTCCCCCTCACGTATCCGGATGAGGTTGTACACGCTGCGGAGGTCCAACTTGGTGAATATGGCTGCTCCACGAAATTGTTCCAGGGCCGCAGGGACGAGGGGAAGTGGATACTGGAATTTCACGGTGATGATGTTGAGTGCTCTGTAATCAATGCAGGGCCGCAAGCCCACCACAAAGAAAAAGCTCGAAGCAGCAGGGGATGTGGAAGGGCGGATGTAACCCTGGTGGATAGCCTCTTCAACGTACTCCTCCATGGCCTTCTGTTCAGGGATAGAGAGAGAATAAATCTTTCCGTGGGGCACTGGCTCACCTGGAAGGAGGTCGATGGCACAGTCCCATGGCTGGTGTGGAGCCAACGACGATGCCCGTTTGGGGCAGAATACGTCACTGAAGGGGGCATAACAGACAGGAATGTCAATGGATTGCTGTTCGACTGGACTCTCGATGGAGATGGAATTGACCGGAAGTGCCACTACTGGTTGAGGTAGATGAGGGAAGCATCCTGGGAAACAGCAGTCGCTCCACTTCAGGACCTCTCCAGATGTCCAGGAGATAACGGGGTCATGTTGCACTAACCACGGGCGCCCAAGGATGATACCAGCGGTGGAATTCTCCAGAACCAGGAAGGAAATGGACTCTGTGTGCAACTGCCCTACTTGCAACTGGACGGGTCCCACGGAGAAACGGACATGTTTTTTGTTGAGGGGTTTGCCGATTATCGACTGGACTTGGTAATGGGTCTCAGTGGAGGTTGAGCTGGCGGCAGAGGGAAACAGAGATGAAGTTCCCAGCTGACCCAGAGTCGAGGAAGGCGTGTACTGATAGAGAGACATAAGAGGCAGTAATGTTTACTTTGGTAGTGAGTGGTTTCATATTTACTGACTCTGAATGGACTCACCATGGTTTGTGGTGGACGAATTGGACAGGCAGTGATGATATGTCCACCAACGCCACAATACAAGCAGAGACCTTGGGTCAGCCTCCTCTTCCACTCAGTGAAGGTGAGACGAGTGGTGTCCAGTTGCATGGGCTCTGGTTCTGGAGAGCTGGTATACTCTGATTGGCGGAGACGTGAAGGTGCAGGTGAAGGCTGGACCTATAGATCTTCTAAACACGGCTGCATACAACGATCGGTGCGGCGGGAGAGGTGAATGAATTGTTCTAAACCGATGGTGTCATCGTATGCAGCGAGATGCAGTCGAAGCCTGGGATTTAATCCCTGCCGGCAGGTGGTGAGGAGCGAGCGCTCGTTCCATCCACTGGCCGCTGCTAGGGTCCTGAACTTGAGAGCATAATTAGACACTGACATTTTCCCTTGGTTGAGATGATATAACTGCTCACCGATAGAGGAATCGCCATCTGGAACTCCAAACACATCGCAGAAATTAATGGTGAAATTCTTCAGAATGACACTACCATTTTAATTCCAGATCGTCCGGGCCCAATGGAGTGCTCGCCCCGTCAGCAGGGAGATAATGACTTTAGATTTCTAAGTGGGGAAACGGTGCGACTGCATCTCTTGGGCCAGCGAACACTGCAGGAGGAATCCGTCGCAATCCTTCGCCGAACCAGAGTAGGGCGCTGGATTGGCCACGGGACTGGAGACCACTGGTGGTGAAGAAGCGGAGGTGCCGGGGAATGCGGAAGTGGAGCCAGACAGTGCTCACTTGAGCGCATCCACGACCTCCTGGAAAGGATCCGGAGTACTCATTCTCAACTGTGTTGGTCTGGTCTTCTGTTACGAAACAGAGACTCACAACAAGGATGATATTAATAAAACAGAGTTTTATTGACAGCAGAAATATATGCAGACTGGATGGTGAGTATATCAGATGAGATGTAAAGTAGATGAATGGAGAATAGGAATACTGACAGTCTTTATCGTTGAAGATGGATGAGGAGGTCGTGGATGGCGAAGAAGATGGAAACTGGAGCACACACCTCTGTAAAAGGACTGGTGAATGGAGGGAGACTTGGAGATGGAGAAGAACTGCAGACACGGAAGACCAGAAAGACGATGGAGACACGGAGAATCAGAAGAGACGATGGAGACAAGTAACATTCACTGGAAACAGGAGGTGAGTCCTTACTCAAACGAGACCAGACAAAGTGACTGTGTGAGGTGTGTGCTTATATGAGTCTGTGGTGATGAGGAGATGAGGTGCGGGTGATTAGAACTCCAGTGACATTGAACGCTGTGATTGGGTGATGGTGGAGCCTGGCTGATCTCTGACAGGAACGTTCTTTGATCGCTTTCTATATATAATTTATTTAAATCACAGTTTAAATAACAGATTATTTTCATCCTACTAAGAGAAACAATGTGAAAGTAAGTCACTGGTTTCATTTGTTGACACAAAGGCAAAGAACATCTGATTGTACATGAATTATTACATATCAGAAATCACTGGTCACAAATCAGGCATTAGAATTAACATGGTCACTTGCATGTTGTTGCATTACTGTCGAGTTGCATTACTGTCGAGACATTCACATTGTTGAAAATAAATAAAATTACCACATTCCTAGCATTAGCATTCTTTGGAAGGTAATGTTATTTTTAGTCCAGTGATCCTCTCCTCGTCATCTCACTAACACGCCAAAGTTGCAATGATGAAGTAGGCGTTGATTTTCTTCTTATCTATGTCATAGGCACATTGCACAACGAGTCGTTCTCTAGGCTTGGTTACAATGAAAGCTGTTTTGGACTAACAAGGAAGTTTTCAGTTCTGAAACTTACAGGATATTCTTATAGTATGATGAATACTATAAGATATACTTGATATACTTACATATCAAAAAGAAAATTTTATTTCTCAATTCATGACCCCTTTAAAACTGAATCTACAAACCCTATATTATACACTGGTTCATAAGTTCACCAGAATAACACTGTAGTGGTGAACCATCAGAATGAAAAAAGTTTCAAAACCAAGGTTCGAAACAGTATGACATAACGAAGCCTAGTTTGCTGAAATCACGTGACTTGGCCAGTTTGCAGGGTCGGCGCCAGGACATGTGTGTCACTGGGGGGGCCTACCTCTCCCACCCTCAATAATAATAATAATAATAATAATAATAATAATAATAATAATAATACCCATTTTTAATAAAAAAACAACAACCATCATGCCATCATATACCCGACACTACGATACAGAGCAACGCTACAGCATTCTCATAAATAATAAGGACCAGCACTGGCTATATAATCAATCATATTAGTAACAAAGACAAAAAAGCAAAAACACATCCTACCTTTAGAAAAGACAAAGTGTTTTAGACAAAATCAGCTTTGCAACTTTGCATTTGCACTCGCGACAGGCGATTAACTAAATTACGTCACTGGTAGCAGCTTGTATGTAATTGGCTGATTATGACTGTACGACATGACGTTAAGTATTTTTTTCAGTCAACTTCTACTCTTTATTCATAAATCTGTATTCAAAATGGTAAAACTAAATTAATTTACAAAATAGTTTTTTAAAAAATGTATATATTTAGTTAATTATAATATGTCAGGAATAGAGAATGAGAAAGTGACGTAACGATGTTCACTCCGCGTTGCATTTCGGGAAGTCTCCGCCAAATTAGGAGGATACACCATCAGTTGCCATGGTTACTTCGACAGTGAGACCGAGAGAGTAGCCTGAGATTTGTTTGAATTTTTGCGATACGGCGCAGTTTCTTGGGAAGAAATGGAGAAAGGGGAAACGAAAGGAAAGGTGCTCTACTGGGAGAGACTAAATAACACCGCCAAACAGCGTTATTTATAGAAAATGCTTGACATCAACAACATCGACCCGTACGACCTGCCAGCTACAGAATGGACGAAAAACCCAGAAGCGGTGTGCAAGAGTTCAGAAGCTTTAAGTCATTAGAAGCTTATGAACAATTCTGCTGCGGCTGGGTGCAAGACTTACAAACCCACAAACCTGTTAAACTGCGAGAGCTCAGTCATACTTGCCAAGGTAAGGTTGCACTCCACTTTTATTAATGTTTTTACAGTTCTAATTCTTATTATTGTAAAAAAAAAAAAAAAAAAAAAAAATTGTTAAATATAATAATATAATTCATTGTAGTTCATCAATAGTTCATTGTAAAAATGAAATTATTTTTGCCTACTGAGTCTACATAGACTGGTTAGTGTTTAGTGATGGGAGCTTCTAGACATGCAGATCAGGTGTGATTTAGGCTAAATGGCAAGCAGATGGGCAATTGCTGTAGACAAAGGGAAATTGGAAATGTAGCATGGAATGAAATGTATGTACTTTAGTTGTGTAACAGGTCATGTTATGACTTCTAATGACTTAAAGCTTCTGAACTCTTGCATTGTGTAGGCACTGATACCATAAACCAGTTAATTGGCGATGTCAGGGTGTGTGAGAGGTGGTAGCGCTTCTGGGTTTTTCGTCCATTCTGTAGCTGGCAGATCGTAGGGGTCGATGTTGTTGATGTCAAGCATTTTCTCTAAATAACGCTGTTTGGCGGTGTTATTTAGTCTCTCCTGGTAGAGCACCTTTCCTTTCGTTTCCCCCTTCTCCATTTCTTCCCAAGAAACTGCGCCATATCGCAAAAATTCAAACAAATCTCAAGCTGCTCTCTCGGTCTCACTGTAGAAGTAACCATGGCAACGGATAGCGTATCCTCCTAATATGGCGGAGCCTTCCCGAAATGAAAACATTGTGACGTAACTCCTCATTCTCTATAAGAGGGCACAGTGGTCGCGTGCCTGTTGTTGAGTCCCAGCGGCTGAAATCGTGTTCTGAGGCAGGGTGCTGTGCTGACCAGAGGTGAGGGGGCACAGCGACCTAGGTGGCCGGGCCAGACCCCCTGGGGCCCCCTCGTGGCGCCGACCCTGCCAGTTTGACGTGCTCTGAATCACTGATTCGAAACAAAAGATTTGCAACGGTATTTCATGAAGCAGTGTCAGTGTTTTGAAAGCACATATCACTAGTTTACATAGAAAAGCAGCTCTGTTGAACATTCATGCAACTTTTGCTATGATAACATTTCTCTAGATTACATTAACGTTATATGCTTTTATCTAAAGTGACTTACACAGCATTCATGATATGCAGTTCACACATTCCCTGGGAATCAAACACATGACCTTGACATTGCAGCTGTAGCGACAGACAAATCAGACACAATTATTTGTCCAATTTAACAAATAATCTTTAAAACTCACTCTGAGGTCTATGGACAAAAGACCCATAAGAGCAAGAAGAGGCCTCTGGTTACAGGACACATGGGAACTGATAAGGTTTACGACCAGAAGGAATTTGCAGAGAGCTGTGAATCCCACTTAATTCTTTTTGAAAACAACAAATAAACCATCTTAAACCCATATAGCCTATTGTCACAGAGTCAGCCACAGCATCACAGCCACAATCATCACCAACTTACCAAGACCCGCCCACTCGTTCACAATCACCAGAATACTGACTCGCTGCACCTGCACCTCATCAGAGACTCACACTATATATTCACCTGGTCACCATTCACTCATTGTCTGGTCTTGTCTCAGTATATGCTGTTACTACAGACTCCTTACCTTTCAACCTACCTGTGATCATCCTGTCTCGTCTCCTGTCTTCCGTCCGTCAGCCTGGTTACCGATCTTCTTTCTCTGAGTCCACCATCACCTGCAAGATACAACACTCTGAGTCTTCATCAGATAAGTCACCGTTATCATTCCGCAAGTCACCATCTACTTCCATCGCCTGGTTCACGCTGCTACAACCACACTCTAAACTTTAATAAAGATCACTATTACTTACCTGCTTGTCTGTGCCCTTCTGTTCCGTGACAGAAGACCAGACCAACAATGCAGAGTCCGGTTGAACCCAGCGAGGAACATCATCCAGCTCCCATAATGCAACCTGTCATCACTGCACCTACCGCTTCTTCTCCACCTGCCTCTGCCTGTCCCATGGCCCGACCAGTGACATTCACCGGTGAGGCGGAGGATTGCAGTGGATTTCTTCTACAGTGTGCTCTATACTTCGAGATGCAACCACAGCTTTTTCCCACCGAACGGGCACGTATCGCCTTCATGATTTCCCTGTTATCAGGGCGAGCTCTCCACTGGGCACAATCCATCTGGCATTCCGGCGGCCCGGTTACGAGCTCAATAACAACCTTCACCAACCACTTCAAGGAAGTTTTCGGCCAAACTGCATCCATCTTGTCAGTTTATCAATTATTCAACCTTCGTCAAGGTAATTCATCCATCCACGCCTATTCTCTACAGTTCCGCACGCTGGCAGCATCTAGTGGCTGGAACGAGACTGCTCTACTCACCGCCTTTCACCAGGGGTTAAACCTTGAAGTACGTCACAAGATGGTCACCTATGACGATACCGTTGGCCTAAAGTTTCACTCAAAAAGCTGTATGCATCTCACAACGTCTATCCGCCTGCTCGCTGGGTCAACCTGCGTCGCATCCTCCGCCCACCGATCCATCTGTCGCCCTTCCAGCACCAGAACCCATGCAGGTGGATTCATATCATCTATCCCACACGGAGCAACAGAGAAGACTACACAATCCCTTATGTCTCTATTGTGGGGGAGAAGGTTAACCATCCACACCATTCTCGGCAAGCCGCTGGGTCGTGGTCGTGTTCGTCACTTCCCCCCCACCGTCACGCTCCGCGTTGGCTGCCTGCATGAGGAGAAAATATTGTTTATGGTGCTGGAAGTTTCAACCGCTGACATCATCCTTGGACGCCCCTGGATGACTCAACACGAACCCACTATCAACTGGAACTCTGGAGAGATTCTACAATGGAGTGATGCCTGCTTTCAGAACTGTCTGTACCCTGTTACCAAACCTCCTGTCCGAAGGAACTGCCATCCTCCCGCCAGCTCCTCCTATCTGCCGGTGACTTCTACCTCCGTCGAGAGCCCTGAAACCGAAGTTAACATCGAAATCCCTCCAGAGTACCGAGCGTTCCAGGATGTCTTCAGTAAGCGATTGGCGACCCTTCTTCCAGCTCATCGGCCATGGGACTGTGCCATTGACCTGCTGCCTGGGGCCACTCCACCTAAAGGTAAAATTTAACCCCTGTCTATCCCGGAACAAAAGGCTATGGAGGAGTACATTCAGGAGGCTCTTAAACAACGCTTCATCTGTCCATCGATATCCCCTGCCGCATCCAGCTTCTTCTTCGTGGCCAAGAAGGACGGAGGCGTGCGGCCGTGCATCGATTACCGGACCCTCAGTTCCCAGTCTGTCAAGTATCACTACCCTCTTCCTCTGGTCCCTGCTGCGTTGGAACAGCTCCGTGGGGCTCGCATCTTCTCCAAGCTGGACCTGCGGAGTGCTTACAACCTCATTCGGATCCGCGAGGGTGATGAATGGAAGACGGCGTTCATCACCCTGGCAGGCCACTACGAATATCAGGTTATGCCGTATGGCCTGTCCAACTCACCCTCAGTGTTCCAAGGATATATGAATGAGGTGTTCCGGGAGAACCTTCATCGCTTCGTTATTATTTATATCGATGACATCCTCATCTACTCCCGGAACCAGGCCGAACATCGCCACCATATGACGCAGGTCCTCCAGAAGCTGAGAGAAAACCACCTATACCTCAATCACTGGTTCGAGGAGAGCAAAAGGGTATGGGACTCAGCACACGTCCATCTCCAGCGGGCAGTGCGGAGACACCAACGCCAGGCAGATGTCCGAGTTGAAGCCACCCAATATCAACCAGGACAAAAGGTGTGGCTCTCCACCCGTGACATCCATCTTCGCCTGCCCTGCCGTAAGTCCCCGCTACATAGATCCTTTCACTGTGCAGAGGCAGGTCAACGAAGTCACCTACTGGCTCAACCTTCCAGTGCACTATCAGATCTCACCTTCATTTCATGTCTCTTTACTTAAGCCCTTCACTGAACCTCTGTCTCCTTCTCCCACAGAACCCACCTCGGACGAAGTACCTCCTCCTCCAGAAGTCGATGACGAGGACTTAGTGTACCGAGTCCACACTATCCTAGACTCACGGCAACGGGGCGCCAACCTTGAGTATCTCATTGAGAGGGGTACGGTCCCGAAGAACGCTCATGGATATCCCGAGACGACGTTCTGTACCCGTTATTACTCACCCAGTTCCACGAAGATCATCCAAACTGTCCAGCCCCCCAAGATCATGGCCGTCCCCGTCGCCAGGTCCGGCAGCCGCCAGGAGCCGGCCGTGGAGGAGGGGGTACTGTCACAGAGTCAGCCACAGCGTCACAGCCACAATCATCACCGACTGACCAAGACCCGCCCATTCGTTCACAATCACCAGAATACTGACTCTCTGCACCTGCACCTCATCAGAGACTCACACTATATATTCACCTGGTCACCATTCACTCATTGTCTTGTCTCAGTATACGCTGTTACTACAGACTCCTTACCTTTCAACCTACCTGTGATCATCCTGTCTCGTCTCCTGTCTTCCGTCCGTCAGCCTGGTTACTGATCTTCTTTCTCTGAGTCCACCATTACCTGCAAGATACAACACTCTGAGTCTTCATCAGCTAAGTTACCATTCCGCAAGTCACCATCTACTTCCATCGCCTGGTTCACGCTGCTACAACCACACTCTAAACTTTAATAAAGATCACTATTACTTACCTGCTTGTCTGTGCCCTTCTGTTCCGTGACACCTATATATAACCACTTGAGAAATATATAAACATACAAACCCGATTCCAAAAAAGTTGGGACACCGTACAAATTGTGAATAAAAAAGGAATGCAATAATTTACAAATCTCAAACTTATATTTTATTCACAATAGAATATAGATAACATATCAAATGTTGAAAGTGAGACATTTTGAAATGTCATGCCAAATATTGGCATATTATTACATATAAGGAACAGCTGGAGGACCAATTTGAAACTTATTAGGTCAATTGGCAACACGATTGGGTATAAAAAGAGCCTCTCAGAGTGGCAGTGTCTCTCAGAAGTCAAGATGGGCAGAGGATCACCAATTCCCCCAATGCTGCGGCGAAAAATAGTGGAGCAATATCAGAAAGGAGTTTCTCAGAGAAAAATTGCAAAGAGTTTGAAGTTATCATCATCTACAGTGCATAATATCATCCAAAGATTCAGAGAATCTGGAACAATCTCTGTGCGTAAGGGTCAAGGCCGGAAAACCATACTGGATGCCCGTGATCTTCGGGCCCTTAGACGGCACTGCATCACATACAGGAATTCTACTGTAATGGAAATCACAACATGGGCTCAGGAATACTTCCAGAAAACATTGTCGGTGAACACAATCCACCGTGCCATTCGCCGTTGCCGGCTAAAACTCTATAGGTCAAAAAAGAAGCCATATCTAAACATGATCCAGAAGCGCAGGCGTTTTCTCTGGGCCAAGGCTCATTTAAAATGGACTGTGGCAAAGTGGAAAACTGTTCTGTGGTCAGACGAATCAAAATTTGAAGTTCTTTTTGGAAAACTGGGACGCCATGCCATCCGGACTAAAGAGGACAAGGACAAGCCAAGTTGTTATCAGCGCTCAGTTCAGAAGCCTGCATCTCTGATGGTATGGGGTTGCATGAGTGCGTGTGGCATGGGCAGCTTACACATCTGGAAAGGCACCATCAGTGCTGAAAGGTATATTCCATCAAGACGTCGTCTCTTTCAGGGAAGACCTTGCATTTTCCAACAAGACAATGCCAGACCACATACTGCATCAATTACAACATCATGGCTGCGTAGAAGAAGGATCCGGGTACTGAAATGGCCAGCCTGCAGTCCAGATCTTTCACCCATAGAAAACATTTGGCGCATCATAAAGAGGAAGATGCAGTTGACAGTTGAGCAACTAGAAGCCTGTATTAGACAAGAATGGGACAACATTCCTATTCCTAAACTTGAGCAACTTGTCTCCTCAGTCCCCAGACGTTTGCAGACTGTTATAAAAAGAAGAGGGGATGCCACACAGTGGTAAACATGGCCTTGTCCCAACTTTTTTGAGATGTGTTGATGCCATGAAATTTAAAATCAACTTATTTTTCCCTTAAAATGATACATTTTCTCAGTTTAAACATTTGATATGTCATCTATGTTGTATTCTGAATAAAATATTGAAATTTGAAACTTCCACATCATTGCATTCTGTTTTTATTCACAATTTGTACAGTGTCCCAACTTTTTTAGAATCGGGTTTGTATATCCATCTCATGATTTTCTTTTATAGGGTTTGGTCTATGTATTAATTCAATCTCTGTTGGATTTATGTTTCAGAATTGCATACTATGGTTAACAAAAATCATGTGTATGGCATGTTTGGTGTCTACGAAGTTGTAATTTAAAGATCTGAATGATTGTGTATATGATATGTCGATACCTGTGCAACATATTAGTATTACAAGAATCTTTAATAGTTCCTTCATCAGTAACCAATCCAGTTATATATGCAAACGATCTGCTTGAGACAAGGATCGTAAAACTTTCCCTCCGAAAGCCTGAATACGATTGGCTCACTGACCCTAAAAGGTGTGACCTTCTTGCAGACCTTAAAGAGAGACGCACAGATCCGTCTCTCTCTCTTGCTGGACCGACGACCGACACATCACCTAGCTGCTGTCTCTCAGCTGGCCAAGCAGGCCAGGCTGGCAGGCCTACACACACATCAAGCCATGTGTGTGTGTGAGACAGGAAACCCGATCGGAGCACACGGTCGTAGACTGGCACAACACCTCAAGCCATGTGCAACTTCCTCGACCTCGATGGAGTCGAAATAACTGCAAGTGCATCGTACCTTCTTCAGTCAACGCAGAAGAAATCGATTACAACTTCAACACCATCGGACCGAACTATCAAGACTTTCTCCTGTGATTTCACATCGGACGCTCTTCAACAGCTCAGGCTAAATGCAAGTAACGTACGATATACAAATGACTGTGTATCTAGTAAAAGCTACAAACCCCTTTGGTTCAGACAAAGGAGCTTGTAGTCACTGATGGCTCTCCCAGGTGTTTCCATTCCTCTGTCCTGACCCGGTTCTTCAACCACTTTAACTTTGCATCTTACCTATGTTTTTGTTTTGTGTGTATGCGTTCCTGTTTAGTTTAGTCGTGTTCGTGATGTAGTTAATAAAGTTTGTGCACAATATATGTTTGGTTCTGACTCCCTGCCTGCAAACAAATTGTCACTTAAATGATCGATCTTATGCGCTCTAAGCGCTGTAAATACAAAGGAAGAATAATTTTTCTGTGGCCATGAAAAATATCCTTTTCTTAGAATTAATTAATAATCAATACTGAGCGTTCACAGGATGAACTGATTGATTGATTGTAATGTTAATGTAGCTACATCAAGTTAATCTCATTAACTGATTCAAATATTCATAATTAATCATAATGAATAATCATGAGTTATGAATAATTATTAATATTTCCCCTCTGAGCTAATTCGCTACACAGCATAGTGTACTGTTTGAGTGAATGTTGAGCAGCTATACAGGATATGTTGCATGCTTATATGTTCCATTGTAAAGTAACTTGGGTTTCTCAATGTGCTAAATAAATAGGGCATTTAATTCGCCTCCCAAGGTCTGCATCTCGGCAATGCGAAAGTGGTATTTTCAGTCTGGCCGTCTCTATCTGCAAAATAATTACCTTGTATATTACAAACCATAATGAAAACCATACTTTGTTAATGAGAACGTATCAGAATAAAATGTCAATGTGTATTACTGGCTTGCATGAAATGAAATGCATTTTTAATTTCAGTAACTGGTGAAGTTTTCAACCCTTTTGAGCCAAATTATAGAGCTTAAAAAATACTCATCCCCAGGTGTGAGTCAGCGCCATGGAGCACAAGCTGTCTTTATCCATTCATAGCAGTTTCATTCCAATTGCTTAGTATTTCAAAGACATCATTAACGCAGAACACAAACATAGTGATAGTCTGGGATGTAGTCAGCGAGACTTCATTAGCAAAGCAGTTTCATGTAGAGAGCCCAAAGGAGAGGCAAACTCAGCTTCTTTCCATTCCTACAACAGGGTCCAGTTCTCTCAAACTTCCCCTCGAGAGCAAGAAACTCAGGCTGTAAGAGCAGCTATTAAATGCATTACGGCCAGTCTGTTATACAACTCTTCTCTGGAATACCAACCCCCCCCTTTCCAAAGTTCAGGGTAAATTATGCATAGCTAATGTTTTAACTGAAGTAAAGTTTACATGGGCATTTTTCAAACCTGTCTTCATGATTCATATCAAAGCCACATTTCTGATGAATTAGTTACTGATCTGGGGATGGAGGGTGATCCTGAATCCCAGTTCTGCATATTTGTGCACTTTATGTTTGATGTAATTTTTGTTTTGCACCTGAATTGCCCTCAGAGATCAATTCAATTATCTATGCATCTGTATGTCTGTCACACCTTTTCTCTCAAACAGCGTTCACACATCTCTTCCACACATCTCAACTGAAACAAAACTCATAATAATATCGGATGGCATTGATAATCACCTTAGAGACCGGCACGAAAACCTGCAGCTGAATATAAAACACTTTTGCTCTAGTTTATAACACTTGTGTGTCCAATCAATTTTAATATATTGAAATCTATTCAAACAGAAGCTCAATTATGCAAAAGAGTCTGAGTCAGATGAATCTGATACAGGACATGCCAGTAAGCCTCAAAACAGCCATCAGCATACTTAGGGCTAACATGACAAACACGAACACGCATGTAGCCTAGACTGTCCTGAAACAACGAAACACACTGCTGAAGCAAGAATAAAGAGAGTTATTATTTACAGTACACAATTGGTAGATTTACTCTAATCGTAGACTAATCTCTCAAATGATCATCAAAAATGCAAATTTTCATTTGACTTACATCAGGGTTGTCAAACTCAGTCCCTGGAGGGCTACAGTCCTGCAAAGGTTAGTTTCAACCCTGCTCTAACAAACATACCTGTAGTTTTCAAATAAGAGGCTGCTTACACGACACCGGTTTCAATTAAAAAAGTTAAACTTTTTATACGCATAAAAAGTTTTACTTTTTTAGCTGAAAACGGTGACCGTTTATTTACACAACAACGGCTTTTGGGGCCTGAAAATGCAAACTTTTGAAAACGGGGTTTTTGAAAACGATACGTTATCGTCTCTGTATAAACTACTAAAATGATTTTGTGAAAAATTTGTGAAAACTGTGATGTCATGTGCATCTGTATTATGTGATAAGTCTATAGGCGCATAGTGTTTTTTTACAAAGTGTCAACTACTGGCCTGGCATGAATAATACAGCATTTTTAATCATTTTCGCGCATCCGTGTGATTGGGGATCGTTTTGACTTGACATAAACTCAAAATGTCATAACTGGATCTTCTCTTCTCTCTGGTGATGTATGCTGGACTTCTCCAATCATTAATCTGCTTAAACATGCCGCTTTCTTATAAATCTGCCTATATTCCAATCAAAAACCAATTGATAGAACCAAGTCTTCACCCTACATTGTTCCTTTTTTGATAATCCATTTCACTTTGTACGTCACAATATGGAATCTCCTGCAACTTCTGTTACATTGCAACTTACTAAAGTAACACTCTTTCATATTGTAACTCAAAAACGTTCCATGTACATATGTTACCATTCAGTTTAATACATCTGATCATCACTGAATCCAAACGATCTTAATGGTTAATTAACAAACTGTTTGGTATATCTGTAGATTATCATTTGTGTTCATAAAGTATCAAAATCTAAATTACATTTTTGAAATTGTTAAACCAAACAATGAATTCTGCTTTTCTGTAAGTATGTAAGCTATTACACAATTAAAAGTTGTAAATAAAACAAATATGATTAGAATATTTTTTACAATACTTAAGTCTTTCTACTTCATGTGTTACTTGCCATTTCTTTGAAATTACTTGTAAAATTTACTAGCAGTGAAAATTTCACTTTCTGAGTTTCAAAGTAAATCCTACACCTATTCTTAAATCCTAAGTTTTTTTTTTCTTCAGAGTATTACACTAGTTCATTCACTACAGTATTAGTAATGATGTACTGTAAATATACATATGGTAACACTTTATTTTGATGGTCTCTTTTGAACATTCTGTTGACTAAGTAACTTTGCAACTACATATCAACTAACTCTCATTAGAGTATCAGTAGACTGTCTGTTTAATATCTGCAAACTCTTTATTGGGATGTTTTCCAACAGACATTCTACTGACTATAAGTAACTTTACAACTACATGTCAACTTATTCTAACCCTGACCCTATCAGTCTACTAATACTCTAGTAACACTCTAATGAGAGGTGTAACGTTAGTTATATAGTCAACAGAATGTGTTGGCTATATGTGGACCATCAAAATAAAGTGAATCCGTACATATTTGTGCAAGTACTTGTTTCTTACAATATCATTTACATTATTGATAGTATAGTAATAAAACGTTTGTCTACATTTGTACATTTCTAATGTCAAATGTAGCGAAGTAGCTCAGAGGGAAAATATTAATAATTATTCATAACTCATTATGATTATTCATTATGATTAATTATGAATATTTGAATCAGTTAATGAGATTAACTTGATGTAGCTACATTAACATTACAATCAATCAATCAGTTCATCCTGTGAACGCTCAGTATTGATTATTAATTCATTCTAAGAAAAGGATATTTTTCATGGCCACAGAAAAATAATTCTTCCTTTGTATTTACAGCACATAGAGTGCATAACAAGATCAATCATTTAAGTGACAATTTGTTTGCAGGCAGGGAGTCAGAACCAAACATATATTGTGCACAAACTTTATTAACTAAATCACAAACACGACTAAACTAAACAGGACACACAAAACACACATACATTAGTAAGATGCAAAGTTAAAGTGGTTGAAAAACCGGGTCAGAACAGATGGATGAAGCTATGGAAACACCTGGTAGAACCATTAGTATTACAAGCTCCTTTGTCTGAACAAAGGGGTTTGTAGCTTTTACTAACTACACAGTGATTTGTATATCATACGTTACTTGCATTTAGCCTGAGCTGTTGACGAGCGTCCGATGTGAAATCACAGGAGAAAGTCTTGATAGTTCGGTCCGATAGTGTTGAAGTTGCAATCGATTTCTTCTGCGTTGACTGAAGAAGATACGATGCACTTGCAGTTATTTCGACTCCATTGAGGTCGAGAAAGTTGCACATGGCTTGAGGTGTTGGGCCTGCCAGCCTGGCCTGCTTGGCCAGCTGAGAAACAGCAGCTAGGTGACGTGTTGGTCGTCGGTCCAGCAAGAGAGAGAGACGGAGCTCTGTGCTCGGGGGTTTCCTGTCCCACACACGCACGGCAACCAGGAGAGGCAGGAAGAGCGCTGATGGTTTCTCAGTGCAGTGACGGCAAAGTTGCAATTTCCTTCCGAGTTGGAATGAGGAAATTTCAGTCTGGGTCTGTTGGAAGAGTCCTCTCTCCTGGGCGGAGCGTGAAGACATAACAGGCTGTGGTTGAGGCCTGCCGGTGCTCATGGGCCCCAGTGTGGTCACCCCCCCCACGCCCATCAATCAGGCAGGAGCAGCAGTAGAAAGAAGCAGAAGAGAGGAGGGTGGATCTGTGCGTCTCTCTTTAAGGTCTGCGAAAAGTCACCACCTCTTAGGGTCAGTGAGCCAATCGTATTCAGGCTTTAGGAGGGAAAGTTTTACGATCCTTGTCTCAAGCAGATCGTTTGCAGATTGGTTGCTGATGAAGGAACTAATAAAGATTCTTGTAATACTAATATGTTGCACAGGTATCGACACATCATATACACAGTCATTCAGATCTTTAAATTACAGCTTCGTAGACACCAAATATGCCATACACATGATTTTCGTTAACCATAGTATGCAATTCTGAAACATAAATCCAACAGAGATTGAATTAATACATAGACCAAACCCTATAAAAGAAAAATCATGAGATGGATATATGTTTATATATTTCTCAAGTGGTTATATATAGGCTATATGGGTTTAATATGGTTTATTTGTAAAAAGAATTAAGTGGGAGTCACAGCTCTCTGCAAATTCTTTCTGGTCGTAAACCTTATCAGTTCTCATGTTTCCTGTAACCAGAGGCCTCTTCTTGCTCTTATGGGTCTTTTGGGGGATGGGTCCATAGACCTCAGAGTGAGTTTTAAAGATTATTTGTTAAATTGGACAAATAATTGGGTCTGATTTGTCTCAGTCGCTACAAAAAAGTAGTACAACCTTTGCATTCTTTGTTTTTTTGTTCAGGGTATTGCTTTTGGATCTCGTCTGCCACAATAAAAACAAAACAATATAATGCAGTATTAGAGTAAATAGAGGAGGAAACTTGAGATGGAGATCTTCTCTAATTTTAATATGCCTTTGCTCTCAAATCATTATGGTTGCAAAAAGGTGTTCTTCTACATGAAACCTATTTGTGAAACTAAAACTATTTAGTCGATTACTCAAAACTGTACAGCCAGCTCAGTGAAAACAGGATGATTGTTACACATTTCAAGTGTTCTTCAGTGAATGAATCATTTTGAGGAGAGGGAACAGATTAGCTCTCCTATCTCCTATCTTCTTTGTCAAATTGGCTCTTTTTGTTGGAAATCATGCACAATCTGAAATTACCTCATTTATCATTCAATGTTGCATTGTTTCTAATGGGATCACAGGTAGCCGATATAGGGCAAAGTTTGTATGGCAAACTTCCTACCAGTACTGCATGATGTGAATGATTTAGTTAGACAGATGACATTTTGGGTCCCTTCACCTTCATTATGCAATGTATGGACTTCATGGATGCTCCCTTTAGGATAATAACTTACCTGACCAGCAGCGCATGTCATACAGGTTGTGTCAGCAACGGCCATGAGATGATGAGGCTGCATGATCCTGTATTCAAGAGTATGAATAGAACATTAGACCATGTTACGTGACTGCTCTGAATACATAACACTGAATGAAGACAGACAGAGGCATCCAGAGAGCCATTGCCCCTCAATGAGCACTGAACTATGAAATGAATGCCTGTCCTCTCGCTCTTTGAAAGGCGGATTCACTAGAAACTGGACAAAAGTGAATTTAATGGCGTCTGAATGATGAAGAACATGCCCTTGGTTTGTAAAACAGTGTCGAAAAAGGAACTTGGATGCAGTTATCAGATAATGAATCCAGGTCGGTGGGTGAAGCAGGTCCATATTTGTGGCTAATGTCTTGGCGAAGATCCTAATCGAGTCCTAAACAATCTGGCCGGTGGAATGATCCACTCAACTTAAAGGGATAATTAAAGATAAAGGGCTCCCATCTTTCTATTCAGCGCTAATATAATTGTGATGGTCTAAAACAAAGTACGGTTCAGAGAGGTCATTATCTTCCTGTTATTAATATTCTTTGAAAACTCCTGCTGTGAAGTGGCTGCATCTTACCTGTTTCACTTATGGAGCGCTTGATTCATGTCAAAATACTGCAGTTTCCTGTGGCTAGAACAGAAAGTCGAATAAATGTTCATAGACAAGTCAACCTCCAATGTGCTTCTTACTGTTTTGATTGTCCTTCAAGGCAAAAAGATACTTTTAGAGTTATTAAAATTAAAAATAATTTTAAAATGGTGTGGCAACCTAATATTTCAGACTTAGGTTATGACTTCAAAGGTTGCTGGTTTGGTTCAGAGTAGATGACCCAATAATTGTAAAGTTACTGAAATCACTACCCTGCTCACCGTTGTGCCTTTTAGCAAGATACATTATTTTCATCCGGAAATGAATATTCAGTCAATTATTCAACATACTCTACGATTAAGTTTTTGAAAGAACAAAAATCTAGTAAAAACAGTAATATTGTGAAACATAAATTAAATTCAAAATGTTTTTCTATATGAATGTTTTAAAATGTAATTTATTCCTGTGATGTCAAAGCTGAATTTTCAGTATCATTACTTCAGTCTTCAGATCCTTTAGAAATCATTCTAATTTGCTGATTTGCTGCTCAAGAAACATTTCCTATTGTTTCAATGCTGTATTTTTTCAATTAATATTTTTGTAGAAATAATAATACATTTAGTTTAGATAGTTAACCCTTAAATGCATGACTGTTTCGCCAATCATTCTTACATATTCAGGTCTTTAGCGACCCGGATCTATATCTAACACGGATGGACCTCTACCTTCCGCGATAATATAAACTCTCCTGATATTAGAGCAACAATTACAAAGAATAAAATAAAGCATATTTTGTTACCTTTTGGAGCTTGGGAAGGGTTCAGTTTGATCAGATGTTTTATACCATCATCACTGTCCTCGTCAGAGCTCATTTCCCAGTACATTCAGCATTTCAAACATATTCTCAAAACCAGGGTGCGAACTACGGGGGAGCTAGGGGGAGCTCAGCTCCCCTTAATAAGACATGGGTTCCCCTAAAAACGTGATTTGTGAAATTTTGGGGGGTCTCAAAAAATATTGACAATGTGTTACTTTGACGTGCAATTTCAGTTTGGTGTAATGTGATCATCGTGGATTATTATGTGTAAAATTGCAAAAATATAATTAATTCATGCATGACGGCGATTTAAACCTAATTTACTTCAATAAAGATAACTATACATGCTATTCTTGTCATGACCATCAAGGTGTGGTGGCGCTGCGGTGCAAATTCCACTCATGTTTAGTACATGTTAACTCAAAGATTCATAGAAAAAATATAAACGAATATCCGCTTGGATTTCTGGACGAACTGCAAAGGAAGGTAAGGCATGTTATTCCCAATTATGTGTTGTGGCTGGGTTGTTATAGGTCTGCGTGACTCTCGATGTCTTAGGCCTAATTGAACGGAGGAATTATGGCATTCTTCCTCACAAGTAACTTTAACCGTTGTTCATGTGAACTCAAAGACAGCCGGATGCTTTGTTTATAGACTATTTGTGGGTGGCTGTTTGCTGTTTGACCTATCAGTTTGTGTCAATAAAGTATAATAGGGTAAATCCTGTATAGTGATTTATCCTATATAGTGCTTGCATAAAGCAAGTGGTGCATACACTTGTAGCTGTTATGCATCTTTGTAAGTCCTCTTTTGAGAGAAATATACGAACTAGTGCTGGGCAAACGATTAATAGCATCCAAAATAAAATTTTGTGTTTACATAATACAGTTGCAAGAAAAAGTATGTGAACCGCTTGCAGAATCTGTGAAAATGTGAATAATTTTAACAAAATAAAAGAGATCATACAAAATGCGTTATTTTTTATTTAGTGCTGTCCTGAATAAGATATTTTACATAAAAAAGAGTCACCCCCGACTCTTAATGCTTCGTGTTTTCTTCTCGAGCATCAGTGAATGTTTGAACCCTTTTTAATCGTTGTGTTTGAGATCCTCAATCGTCCTCAGTGTGAAAAGATGGATCTCAAAATCATACAGTCACTGCTGGAAAGGGTTCAAATATGCAAAAGATGCTGGAGGATTTTTCTGAAGAACATTGGGCAGTTTAACTGCTCAGGACAAACAGTGGACTCATGAACAACCATCACAAAACATAAAAAACGCAGTGGATCATCCAGGGAACGACACACAGTATTGAGAATCAATGGTTCATAAACTTTTGAATGGGTCATTTTGATAAATTCAGCTTTTTTTTTTTTTGTCTTGTGGACTATATGTAAACATTTTATGTAAAATATCTTATTCAGGACAGTACTAAATAAAAAATAACATGCATTTTGTATGATCTCGCTTATTTAGTTAAAATTATTCACATTTTCACAGATTCTGCAAGCGGTTCACATACTTTTTCTTGCAACTGTATATGTGTGTGTACTGTGTATAATTATTATGTATATATAAATACACACACATGCATGTATATATTTAAGAAAAATATGTTATATTTATATATGATAAATTATATAAATATATATACACATGCAAATATTTCTTAAATATATACATGCATGTGTGTGTATTTATATATACATAATAATTATACACAGTACACACACATATATCATGTAAACACAAGCTTTTATTTTGGATGCGATTAATCGTTTGCCCAGCACTAATATGAACACTCTTACATACCTCGGGTCATTATCGCTAATGACCCAAGGTGTGTAAAGGCTGATTTATACTTCTTTGTCGGACCTGCGCCGTAGCATCTACGCCGTGGGCTACGCGTCGATTTTCATTTATACTTCTGCGTCCTTGTCCACCGTTGACGTGCAGTTACACATGCAGAGGGAGCATGTGTACCCCTGAGGGAGGGGTTCTGGCAGACCAATCACAGTGATTGAGTTCTGCGTAGAATTGACGCGGTTACATTTTTGGAGAGGTGCATGTCAGGGTACGTTGTAGGCTACGCGTGCAACACACAGCCTACGACGTACACTCGACGCAGAAGTATAAATTGGGCTTAAGAGTGTTTGTATTCCCTATACATTTTTTACTAAAAAATTATGGAAAAACAGGCATTCTTTTATATATATTTTTTCTTCTTGTTATATTGTTTATAATGAATTGATTGAAGAATACTAAGAAGGTTGATAAAATTAATGAGGAGGAGGGTAGTGAATGACGTCCCGGGTCGCTAAAGACCCGAGGTATGCATTTAAGGGTTAAAAAGAACAGCATTTATTTAAAAAAAAAAATATAGAAATCTTGTTGTAACTTTATCTATACCATCACTTTTGATCAAATGAATGCATTTTTGCTGAATAAAAGAATTTTACTTTTATTCAGAAACTTACTTTTTTTTTTACACAACTCAGAGTGTTTGGCATGGTAGTGGGTATGACAATGTTGATATATTTGGTCTTCGCGGAATAGATCTGCTACGCTGCTGCAGAGCAAGTACGGGACTTACATGTCAATACACACACACGACACGCTGCTGTGAGCAAGTAAGACATGCTGCTGCTGTACAATAGAGCGCACATGAATTACCCGTAGCAGATCTATACAGGTTGAGCTGGGGAAGGTGGAGGGTTTCTGAAAGGGCACTGCACTGCTAAGGCAAATACTAGCCAAGTATTTGAAGGTTGAGCATGTGAGTTCATTGGCTACTTATACAGCAGGAACCAATCAGCTGTGGTGCCCTATAGAGAATGATGTGATTGCAAGCAGATTGAGTTAAGGATCAGCCTGCACCATCTAGAGTTTCATGACAGAACTTTGTATTAATTTCCTTTTATCAAAAAAAAAAAAATATTGACCACAAACATTTGAACAGTAGTCTAAAATCTATGTAATGTGTGTTGTGCTGCTGATTACCCACAGGCAATAATTTCCACACATCCCTCAGTGTCTATAAATTAACAGGAAGCACATTTACAGTCAATATAATGCAAGCAAGATCGCTAAAAAGATTGTGAAGCTTGTAGTTTAAAGCTCAGGAATTGTTCAGTAAAAATGTTTGTTACTTGAGGTGTTAAGTTGCTACCAGTGGGAATCCGCATGATGCTGGTAGCGCTGGGAGCAACTTAACAGCTCATGCAACAAATATTTTGCTGATTTCAGCTCCATGTGAACAGAGCTATACAGATGGTGATATCACTTCCTGCTATTTCCACAAAGATACTTAAAGAAATCATGTTTACCTCTGAAATGGTCATGATGTGAGTTTAGAAATAAGATTAGATTAGAAGATTAGAAATAACTTTAGCACAGACATGCAGGGTTACTGATCTGATTTTGTCACAGTTGCAATGTGCCATGGTTAAAGTTGCATATTTTAAATGTTAATTTAAATTGATTTAAATTAAATTGATTTTAATTGATTTTGCCTGCTTACCTGAAAAGACTTAAGCTATATTTAATATAAACACACATTCATACACAAATACATTCATACTCAAATTATTTTAAACAATAATATTGACTCATTTCTAAAATAATACATTTCTCTAAAGGTGATGTCAATGGAATTATTGTATAAAAAGTTGCTCTAAATGAAAAACCCTAATTAAATCTGTTAAGGGTGCAGTGTGTAGTATTTATGAGGATCTATTGACAGAAATGCAAAATAATATACATAACTATGTTTTCAGTGTAGTATAAAGTCCTTACATAATGAACCGTTATGTTTTTATTACCTTAGAATGAGCCATTTCTATCTACATACACCACGGGTCCCCTTACAATGAAGTCGCCATTTTGCGCCGCCATGTTTCTACAGTAGCCCTAAACGGACAAACTGCTCAGAGAGCTAGCTACTCTCTGCTGTCTCAGACGACGACATCTTTGTCCTGTGTCAGCCACTGTAGCTTCT
The DNA here is from genome assembly GCA_039654105.1 of Coreius guichenoti. NCBI lineage: Eukaryota > Metazoa > Chordata > Actinopteri > Cypriniformes > Gobionidae > Coreius > Coreius guichenoti. The sequence continues at coordinate 22,596,625 of CM077178.1, forward strand.
CTATGGGCTTCGAAAGGGAGGGGTGAGCGGTGGGCGGTTGCAATTCGCAACCTCACCACTAGATGCCACTAAAATTTACACGGTGCACCTTTAAAGCTAAAAGTGTATTTCAGTGCAATTAGTGTCAACAAACAAAAGTAAAAATAAAGAAAATATATATAACTATATTTTAAAAACATTAAATATATAAGAGAAAAATACTATGATATAATTATACCAACAGTAATGTTTGGTATATGTCAAACTATTTTTCAAAACAATTCAACGGTATTCACACCTTTCAAAATCAGTATAGCTTATTATATGACGATACATATTAAATTGGAATAAAATATATATATTTTTTAACATTTTAAAAAAACAACAGCATATAAATGCGCTTTGAAAGACAAATGGTAATTGTGAAGTCAGATTTAGAATATTTGTATCTATTTTAACTATTTTAAATTTATGTAACATAATGTAGCAGTCTTTGATAGATACGGTTTCATAGACAGCTGAACATAAAGCCCCAAAATAACAGTTTAATAGGTTGTTATGGGGGAAAGGTTTAATGAATTGGCCCCAAATGGATAATAAGGCATAATAAACAAGTGTTTGGTCAAAAAGGAGGCAGAAGAAGCTTTTGCAAATAGTTTTCCGAACGAGCTAAATGAATATGATCCATCCTAGTGGTTTAATGGACCTTTCAGAGTACCTCTGTAACAGCTCTCACTTTGAACTTCAAGTCTGAATTGCTCTCACTCATTACTCAAACACACACTCGCACACCAAGAACAAAAGAGAGAAACGTCTCTCAAAAGACCTCTGCTGTACAGTTCCTCTGAAAAATTGCAGACTTATCAACTGAATGATGATGGCACGTATCTATCAACAGGGCAATATGGGGCAGGGGAACGACAGCCTCTCGGCGCTCTGCCTTCTGCAGCAATGTGCCGTAAATTTACAGGGCAATAATTATGAGTCTTTTCAGGAAGATAAAGGCAGGACCCTGTTTCCCAAAAGTAATAAACCTGACTCACGCACCCCTAGTTGAGGATGAAAAATGTTCCCCTGGCAACTGCGTTTGTCGTGCATGCTGGTTTTCCTCAACTGGCATGCTAGGCAAGCAATCTCCTTTCATCACAGGGAGAGAATGCAATTTCAGGGCTCATATCCACCAATTTTGTGTAACTCACATAAGGGAAGAAGGAATGTAAGCTGAAAAACATAATACAAGGTGAAAAAAACTGCACACTAAACACGTCTCCTCTTGTAGGACTATAAACACTCAACTTTTTGGCTAAAATATTAGACAGTGTAAATCGAACACATTTCAGACTATGAAAAAAAAGGTCTAAGAAAAATCCTGATTCAAACGTCACATGATGTCACGCTTGGTCAGATTTATATGGCAGGAAGCCGTTGGGTGACTTTTCATTGACATTCTAAATGTAATAAGCCCTCCTAAAATAGACATCTTCTTCGGTCTAATCTTTGCCACTCTAGTTTTTGTTAGGAGAATGACACTTCTCCCACCAAAATGGAGTTTGGCAAATTGGTGTGTGTTAAAAGGGAGTGGAGCCATTTTATATCAGCGTGTCCCTGCAGGCATGTTTCCACTGACAGGCCCAGTGCGAGATCTGTCCATCACCGCATGCCTCTGCTCCTTTCCCTGCTGATACACGAAATGTCCTTCGCCCCTCATTCCACAAGACACAATCACAGCAATACATCTGTTTTAGAATAAGAAAAAAATGGGATAGTTCAGGTTTGATCAGTGATTAGATGCAAACACCCTGATATCATTTGTGTCCACCAAAATGAACCCTGAACATGAAGAAATCTAGAGACCATATCAACCATTAAACAGTGTTATTAGAGAATCTCTGCGATGTGAGAAATAAGTGTGCTGTCTGCTCTAGGTAGGCGCTTTGTGTCAGGAATGAAAGCCTCAGACACCAAGCCATTTCAACAAGTCTTGTGAAAGAAACAGACTGAAGCTTTATTCTGCAGCACAGTGACCTTGACATTTTCACTTAGAATGTCGTTGCGCCACTGCCACAGAAAGAGATGCATCTGAATTAATCAGGTAACCGGGAGCTTATGCAGTGTTGAAAAGGTAAGCTGTTATTTGACAAAACACTTACAGACATACACTGAATAAAATAACACAATTCATTAAGGTTTTTGCTCACATTATTTGAGCAAATTTCAATTATATAAAATGTAATAAATCAAACCACACCATTTCATTTTATAGATGCAATGTAGGTTTTCCTTTAAGACACTATTCAAGCTGCCCAGTGACGTGAAGAGCTGAATGCATGTTGTTTGAACTGCGAGACAACATGGCCTTAAAATATACACTACCGTTCAAAAGGTCAGTACTCTTTTTTTTTTTTAGAAAGAAATTAATGTCTGTTTTAAATAAGTTCATCAAAGAATTCTGAAATAAATGCATCAGTTTCCACAAAAATGTTAAGCAGCACAACTGTTTTCAACATTGATAATGATTTCTGAACAATTATGTGACACTGAAGACTGGAGTAATGATGACATCACAGGAATAAATTATATATAAAATATATCACAATAGACCACAGTTATTATTTACATTTAATCATTTAGCAGACACTTTTATTCAAAGTTACTTACAAATGAGGAGAGCAATATAAGCAATCAATAGGGCAACTATAAGTGCTGTGACTAGTCCCTGTTAGTCTAGTGCAGTGGTTCCCAACCTTTTTTACTCGAAGGCCCCCCTCCTCTCCAAACCAATACTGCAAGGACCTTTACCTTCATTACAACCGTCATCCATCAAAACTTTTTAGCGACACTGGTTTTCTTTATCCAACTGAAATGTGTAGTTTGCGTATCCTGTGTTCATGAAGCGGTTGGGTGTTTTGAGCCTCCGTTCTGTCTGTATTTCACACAGCACGATTAGAAACGCCTTGGGCTGCTCCGAATCCAAAACAATCACAGAATACGTACAAGAGAGGTGGTTCTTTGTTTTAATGAAATTTTTTAATTGATATAATTAATATTTTATTATTTAACGTATTAATAATAAAATTAATGAATTATATTAATATATTTAAATACATTTTAAGTTATCTCGCGGCCCCCCCGGAGGATCACTGAGGCACCCTAGTGGGCAGCGGCCCACCGGTTGGGAACCACTGTAGTACAGTACACATAGCAAGGTTTTTTTTGAGCCTGTAAAAGTGACATTTTAAGTGACGTTTGTATTATTTCACATTATTGCTGTATTTTTGATCAAAATGTAGCCTTGGTGAGCAACTACAGCCTTCTTTTAAAAACATTAAAAACTATTACCAACCCCAAACTTTTGAATGGTAGTGTAGGTTTCAGAAAGAAGACACCCACCCACACACAGACAGATCTTCACTTTCAGCTTGAATTTTAATTAGAAGGTATTAAGGTGTTGCAATGCAAATCACTAAACTTAACAGTGAAAAAAAGGTAAAAGGTTAGCAGTGAAAAAAGGTAAGGCAATTAATTTGTTACATGATGGGGAAAAGCTAGTTAGAGTTCACTTAATTTTATACATTTAAAGGGATAGAAAATTATCCTATAATTTACTCACCCTCAAGTCATCCAGTGGGGAGAACAAGTATTTGATACACTGTCGATTTTGCAGGTTTGCCCACTTACAAAACATGTAGAATTCTGTAATTTTTATCATAGGTACTCTTCAACTGTGAGAGACGGAATCTAAAACAAAAATCCAGAAAATCACATTGTATGATTTTTAAGTAATTAATTTGCATTTTATTGCATGACATAAGTATTTGATACATCAGAAAAGCAGAACTTAATATTTGGTACAGAAACCTTTGTTTGCAATTACAGAGATCATACGTTTCCTGTAGTTCTTGACCAGGTTTGCACACACTGCAGCAGGGATTTTGGCCCACTCCTCCATACAGACCATCTCCAGATCCTTCAGGTTTCGGGGCTGTCACTGGGCGATACGGACTTTCAGCTCCCTCCAAAGATTTTCTATTGGGTTCAGGTCTGGAGACTGGCTAGGCCACTCCAGGACCTTGAGATGCTTCTTACGTAGCCACTCCTTAGTTGCCCTGGCTGTGTGTTTCGGGTCGTTGTCATGCTGGAACACCCAGCCACGCCATCTTCAATGCTCTTACTGAGGGAAGGAGGTTGTTGGCCAAGATCTCGCGATACATGGCCCCATTCATCCTCCCTTCAATACGTTGCAATCGTCCTGTCCCCATTGCAGAAAAGCATCCCCAAAGAATGATGTTTCCACCTCCATGCTTCACGGTTGGGATGGTGTTCTTGGGGTTGTACTCATCCCTCTTCTTCCTCCAAACACGGCGAGTGGAGTTTAGACCAAAAAGCTCTATTTTTGTCTCATCAGACCACATGACCATCTCCCATTCCTCCTCTGGATCATCCAGATGGTCATTGGCAAACTTCAGACGGGCCTGGACATGCGCTGGCTTGAGCAGGGGGACCTTGCGTGCGCTGCAGGATTTTAATCCATGACGGCGTAGTGTGTTACTAATGGTTTTCTTTGAGACTGTGGTCCCAGCTCTCTTCAGGTCATTGACCAGGTCCTGCCGTGTAGTTCTGGGCTGATCCCTCACCTTCCTCATGATCGTTGATGCCCCAAGAGGTGAGATCTTGCATGGTGCCCCAGACCGAGGGAGATTGACCGTCATCTTGAACTTCTTCCACTTTCTAATAATTGCGCCAACAGTTGTTGCCTTCTCACCAAGCTGCCTGCCTATTGTCCTGTAGCCCATCCCAGCCTTGTGCAGGTCTACAATTTTATGCCTGATGTCCTTACACAGCTCTCTGGTCTTGGCCATTGTGGAGAGGTTGGAGTCTGTTTGATTGAGTGTGTGGACAGGTGTCTTTTATACAGGTAACGAGTTCAAACATGTGCAGTTAATACAGGTAATGAGTGGAGAACAGGAGGGCCTCTTAAAGAAAAACTAACAGGTCTGTGAGAGCCGGAATTCTTACTGGTTGGTAGGTGATCAAACACTTATGTCATGCAATAAAGTGCAAATTCATTATTTAAAAATCATACAATATGATTTTCTGGATTTTTGTTTTAGATTCCGTCTCTCACAGTTAAAGAGTACCTATGATAAAAATTACAGACCTCTACATGCTTTGTAAGTAGGAAAACCTGCAAAATCGGCAGTGTATCAAATACTTGTTCTCCCCACTGTAGGTGTATATGACTTTCTTTTTTCAGACGAACACAATCGGAGTTATATTAAAAAATGCCCTGGCTCTTCCAAGCTTTATAATGGCAGTGAATGGTAAATTAGATTTTGAAGGTCAAAAAAGCACGTCCATCCATTCTTAAAAGTAATCCACACAGCTCCAGAGTGTTTATAAAGGCCTTCTGAAGTGAAGCGATGCATTTTTGTAAGAAAAATATTCATATTTAAATCTTAATAGCCTAAAATAACTAGCTTCCGGCAGACGACCGTACGCAAGTCGACTTGCGCCAAAACAGTAACTTGTGACGCAATGTATGACGTAGCATGTAGGAGTAGAGTAAGGTTTGACGCCTCTCGCGGTTCAAACAAATAGGGCAGGGCAACAAACTCAAGCTCCTCTTCTCTTATATCGAAATCCTCTGACATTTCTCTTTAAAAATTCTCGCTTTAGACTTCTAATTCGTGACCGGTGTTTTGTTTTGCTCTATCCTCTGCGCTTCCATGTTCGTCAGTGTGTCATGTCACAAGTCGACTTGCGTACGGTCATCTGCCAGAAGCTAGTTATTTTAGGCTATAAAGATTTAAATATGGATATTTTTCTTACAAAAATGCATCACTTTGCTTCAGAAGGACTTTATTAACCCCCCGGAGCCATGTGGAGTACTTTTAGAATGGATGGATGCGCTTTTTTTTTTTTTTTTTGGGTGAGCTATCCCTTTAAGGGTTAAGAGTTCGTTATTTACAAGTTAAAGATTTAATTTCTACAGACCTGAATTGACCACAAATGTAGAATAAGTTTAATATTTTCAAGTTCACACTTGAACAAACGTATCCACTGTAGAGTGAGTACTAAATCTGTATTCTAATATTACTTATCATCTTAAATGCACTTTCATGCAGAGGTTTAAAAAAATCCCTTAGCGTGAATAACAAAAACTCTAGAGACTGCATTTCAATCTTGCATCACTTCCAATCTTATGACATCATCAAAACATCTATGACTAATATTTCAGTGTCCCTGTCCAGTGTCATTCAGTCCCTGTCCACTCTATGTGATCTTAAAATGTCACTTAGCCCTCTTACCGGCTCAAATCACTTTGTGACTTTCACAGGCATCTCAAAATCCATTTAGATGCGAGTCCAAGTGAAAGGGCAAAGCTGTGACTCAACTTCAAAGAACACCGAAAGGTGGGACAAACACTGTTTCTTAAACCTTTCCTTAATGTCATGACATGCAAAATGTCCTTATCTACTCACTATTAGTCTGCACCTGAATGACATTATACAGAGAATTATTTATAAACATACAGTATGCCTTCTACTGGTGATAATGCATGTGAAAATGGCTGATAGGGCATTTGATTTAAGGTTCATTAGAGTGGAGTGAAGGCCAGAAGCTGGAGCTCTCCGGAGATGTTCATCAGCATTCTGGAGTGAACCTCTTCAGTCATATTCCATTCCATCTGCCTGCTTCTGTCTTCTGTCAGCTGGAAATGGAGGACCTAGGTCCATTAATTCCCAAATAACTGCTCTGCGCGTCCAAATGCTTTGAAAGAAGGGCATCCATTGTGGACTGTCCATTAAACCACATTATCTGGGCCAGTCAAAAGTGACAGCAATTGAGAGACTCAAAAGCAAGGATGAATCAATGTAGTGTGATGTGATATGAGCTGGAAAACTGTTTTTGGAACAGGACAGGATGAAATAGACTTTGACTCTAAGGCATGATTGGACAAGAGGTGTAGAAGAGATTCTGAGATTCTGCAGTTTTACCCTCAGCACTGTGTTTGGGTGACATGGTGTAATTTTTTGTCCAGAAGAGAAAGAAAAAAAAAAAAAATGTATATACATATACATACATATACATATACATATACATACATACAGTGGGGAGAACAAGTATTTGATACACTGGCGATTTTGCGATTGAGCTCGTGCAAATTGTAGCCTCTTTTTCCTATTTGTAGTGGAGATGAGTGGTACCCGGTGGGGTCTTCTGCTGTTGTAGCCCATCCGCCTCAAGGTTGTGCGTGTTGTGGCTTCACAAATGCTTTGCTGCATACCTCGGTTGTAACGAGTGGTTATTTCAGTCAAAGTTGCTCTTCTATCAGCTTGAATCAGTCGGCCCATTCTCCTCTGACCTCTAGCATCAACAAGGCATTTTCGCCCACAGGACTGCCGCATACTGGATGTTTTTCCCTTTTCACACCATTCTTTGTAAACTCTAGAAATGGTTGTGCGTGAAAATCCCAGTAACTGAGCAGATTGTGAAATACTCAGACCGGCCCGTCTGGCACCAACAACCATGCCAGACGGGCATGGTTGTTATATATATATATATATATATATATATATATATATATATATATATATATATTAGTATAAACCATGATCTTTTTTTTAGGAATCATTGATGAATAGAATATTCAAAAGAACAGCATTTATTTTAAATGGGAAACTTTTATAACATTAGAAATGTCTTTACTGGCACTTTGGAACGATTTAATACATCCTTGCTGAATAAAAGTATTAATTTCTTTAAAAAAAAAAAATCTAACTGAACCCTAACTTTTGAAACATTTTTTTTTTTTGGCATAAATTAAAAAAAAAAAAAAAATTAAGAAAAATACTTCTGTCGACCAAATTCCTACAGAAACATGCGGAAAAAACATAAAACAGGAAATGATATCAGAGAGGACCCCCTGCAGACTCCCATAACTGTGTGTCAAGGTGAATAATTCTCTTAGAATATTGGATAATTTAAACTTTTTTGACGACAAAGTTATAGTTCAGATTGTAAAATGGCATTTTTAAAAAATCTTTCTTGAAAATGCTTCTCAAAACCATACAAAACAAAAATGAATACAAATACATTTCTAAGAGCTAGATTTTTAAATGATTTTTCATTTTCTTTTTTTTAAAAATTGCTATTTGTCATTGACCCAATTGTGTAGGATTCATTGTGCTCTATTTCTTCTGTGCAACCACATTCCTATTCATTGCCTGTGGGAACACCAGCAAAGGACAAAGTGCAATGCTTTATTAACGTACAGCATGTGCTCACACTTGCGCTCTCTCTCCTCGATTGAGCTGCAACCAATTAGAGCTTATAGGCTACTGCAGTTGGTCCTCGCAAGTATACGCAGGAGCTGTCCACACAGCAGCGGTGCTAAACGGACTGTGGGAGGCTGCTGCTGGATTATCTATAGCCAGTACTGGCTAAAATGGCCATTGACAATCACTCTAAAAACTCATCCCATCCATCATCCATCACATATTTGCCCTTGGCTTATCACTAGTCCTCAAGTCTTCATCCCCCTAGCTCCTTCCATCTTCCTCACTCTTTACATCAAGTCCCTCTCATCCTTTCTCAGACACCACTTGTCAGTGAGATGTGCTATGTGGTATGATGAGTGTGTGCAAGTGTGTGTGTGTGAGGCCCACAGGGTATCTATCCCTCCATTGAGAGATCAGAGCAGGTGCCAGATGCCTGGAGCTCATAAAAAAGAACATCATGCTTTTCAGCTCACCTTCAGCTCCTCAGTGCCCACACATATCCGGTTAACTCACTTACTGCAGACAACACCTGCACACTGCACACAGTTACAGTATTCTTTTCTCACACGCCACGTGGTGTGAGCACTTCTCAGGGCTACTTTATGTTGTTTATAATGCTGTTTGACAGAGGTCTTGAGTTCATGAACACTGCATTCTTATGCTGCAGAAAGTATAGAATAAACCAGAGCGACTTGAGGATAAATGACAATTTATCATTTGTCACCGAGTTCAGCAGACTGGGCTTAATATATGGGGCTGAAAAACCGCAAGCCACGTTTCTCTCAGACAAGATATTAAAACGTGTTCAATTATTTAACCGTGCCCTCTTGACCTAAACACGCTCAGTCAGACACGACGTGCAGATATGAGATGTTTAATCAGACTTTTCATCACACCCGGCTGGCTTTGGTGACTGTCGTATCAGAAACTTTTACACCATTTGAAATTCACCTGTCGTCCACCGACTTTCCCTAATGAATATAAAAATGCAAATCCATTGAGAGGACTAGATTCAGATGGATGACGTTGACAAGGATGACGAGATACAATGCAAATCCCTAGCATACCATTAAAAAATATACTCTCTAATTGAGCATATTCACAGCAAGGACTGTTTTTTTTTCTGCTGTCATTAGTAATCTCTTCAGGGCAGGTAGGAGAAGTCACTGACGGGAGAACCGGCTGAGAGACAGACTGTATTAGAAGTGAGATAGTTTATCTGGAAGGCTCACTGTGAAATGTAACTGTCAGCCATTAGAAAGAATCAGAGGAGAGAGATTTGTGCTCATGAGATAATGAGTTTCAATCTAATTCCATTCTATACAGAAATATTCTCATACGACTGACGTTCAATTCTCCCACTGGCGGCGGAGGTATTGACATACGCATTTCCTTTGATTTTCCTTTTGTTAAAATCCACATCAATCACACCCCAAAAGGTGTAAATATTTAAAAGTTTCAAGGCGCTCATTATGAAAAGCCTGCTTTATCAGCACTATAGCACATTTCTGTTTTCTCTCTCTCTCTCTCTCTCTAACATTACTAGTTCTCTAGTTTCCTCAAAACTCTGCTTCTGGGATTTGTCTTACATGGTCCCCTGGTTTTGCTGAAACGTCTTTATTTCTGTGTTACCCGAAGAATAACATCTTGATTCCGGATTCTCTTGGCAATATCCTGGTGCTTCGTCTCTCTAAACACACCTCCCATAGATTTAGGGTGACAAGGGAATCAGGAGAGATGCTGATGCTGTACTATACCACCAGGTTGAAGTGCTGCTCTCTGAATAAAGCTTCATAAAAATATCACTAGCAATTCAAGAGTCCAGAGATTTTAGAACATACAGAAATTTACAAAATTCTATTTTATTCTAGTTAGTTCATTCTATTATCAAGCTATTTTGATTAAACTGAAGATAAGCATAAAAAGCAACACTTTTCTTCGAATTCCTCATAAACACCTTATACAGTGTTGATCACACAATGCCAACCAAAACACATGCCTTTTGTGTGATATAAAACCAATGCTATAGCACAGTTTCAAAATGAAAAGAAAAAAAACTATTTAAAAATGACTAGAAAATCATTATGCTACATGAGATCCTTAAATTCACTGTAAGAAAGTAATATTCCCTAAAATTCTGCTCAGACCTCTTAAGAAAATCTTACCTCTGTGAACCTCCTTAACAGATACTTCTATGTATATTTGGCCCCTTTTCTCTTAACTCTACACACAAAACACACACACACACACACACAATGTGCAAAACATCACACATCTCTTGCAAAAGCAAACACTACATTCAATACTGTGTTTTTGTATAGTAAATCTACACACAAACATCAAATGATTATCCATATACATGCCAAACTACACACGGATGTGAAAAATGTTCTTTTGCTTGTTCGGTGTTGAGAGTGCAAAGTTGTCTGTCATAGCACTCACACGTACATGTATGTGCACAAATACACTGTATATACAGTATGTATACACAAATGCTGCACAGTTGATGAACTGAACTGAACCAACAATGAACAAACAAATTGGCTTGTTACAGCATAATTTAAGTTTGTTACTATTGTGAAGCTGCTTTGAAGCAATCTGTATTGTGTAAAGTGTTACAGAAATAAGGTGACCTGACACAGTCAAACCAAAAATTATTCAGACACCAGATAGAATTTTTTACTAGTGGGTGCAGGATACTATAGTTCATTTATGTAAGTAAGGATAGCAAAATAAAGTAAACTGTGACATATTATACCCAAAAATTCAGTGGACTGGTAGTCCACTTCATACAGTAAAATTGATTCAGACACTTTGACTTGACCATGTTTTGCTTAAGTGTTTTTTCTTTAATTGCTAATATGACCTTTTAAACCACAGACTGAACAAAATTAAGCATTGCTTGGTAATTGGTTGACCTAAATTGGTATTATCTAATTGTGTACTTAAATGTAACAGCTGATTGGTTGATTGTAATCCTTTACATACATCAAAGTTATCTGACATTATCAAGATGAATGTTCTGGCAGTTTAACAGAGTTCTTGTCATATTCTATTACCATTTTCTAAACTATAGCGAATAAACTGTGATAACGTGAGAAAATGTTGAAGGTGCCTGAATAAATTTCAGTTTGACTGTATATGCATATTCAGTATATATTTACAAAATAAACAGAAATGCAAGGGTCAAAAATTAGTGTGGCATTTGAATGGCAGCATTTTCCAAATATAACACACAAGCTGTTAGTTTTGAATAATGAGTCTAAGAGAACTGTTTAGCATTTTGCAAAACCTTTTTTTTTACAATTGCAAACTGAGTATAAAGTATACAATGTGCTTGCAGTTTTGCAGACTTCTGAAGATTCTGAGGTCTGAAGATTAGATATATGACTGAATGGTTTCACTGACCTCAAGTACCACTTTTATTGTGTAAGCAATTTAAAAAAAAAAAAACTTTAAATCATGAAAAAGAGATAACATGATTTTGCATGTGGTTTTGCAAAAGGGATGTCAAATCGTCACCTATGAGGTCAAGAAATGTACAGTGATAAAGTCACAAAATAGTAAAAAGTATGAAACAAATGAAGGTGTAGAGGTGTCAAAGATTAAGTACACAAATATGTTCATGCACATGAGTTTAGCTTTAAACCAAATAACAGCGTTGCAGGCTTGAAAGCTACTGAATATGTACACTAAAATTATCAATTTTAAAAGGTAAAAGACTGTAAAAACGCTATTGTAAAAACCTGTTATTTGGTTTACAGTAACTTTCCTTTCTCTATACGGTAAAAAAACTGTAATAGATCTAATGGGTCATTTCATGTAATTTTACAGTAAAATTCTGTTTAATGTACAGTTTCAGCTGCAATTTTTACCGTAAATTTCACAGATTTTGACAGATTTTACAGTGTATGGGAATACAGTGATATTGGCAAAATGAACTGGCCAAAATAAAGCCTGGTGCAAGTTTTGCCATCATAGGCAAATTCTGTACAGAAGTGTTAACGCTAATTTTTTAGTGAGTTGGAGCTGTTTTAAATAATTAAATGTTCTTGGGAAGAATGAATGGAATAGGATGAAAGAACATTTTTATTCAGATTCTGACTGGGGTTACTTGGTGGTAAGCACCCAAACTATTTAAGAGACAGGTCTAAAACCCACTTCACAATTATGTCTTGTTTGGATGTAGTTGTACATGGGCTTAAAAGGAAGAGAGTAACATTAAGACTTCAGTACAAAATGTGCTTGTACTTTCTAGATTGTCCAAAATCTGAACAAAAACTTCACAAGAAAAGCAAAGAAAACTCCAGTTGGCAGAGAGTGGCTGAAGGTCTCAGTTCAGACAGCTTCAGGGGTCCTGGTTTAGCAGATGTACTCCCTGAAGTGAGAGGGTATATAGAACTGTTGCTCTTGAGTAGACAAACTCCACTCAGAGGCACTGTCTTTTTGTAGATACCTGTTAAACAGAAGCGCAGCCTCATGTGAGCAGGACTGCAGTGACTTGTCTTTAGTGGGAGGGATATCAGGTTCACAGCAGCCAGCAGGTGGAAGGGAGCCGGCCAAGAAGGGAGTCAGTAGGCTGAGGGGGATCTCTCCAAGTGATGGTTTCCAGCAAGTTCACAACACATAACCATGGTCTGAAGGTCTGCTTTACAAACTTATAAAGGAGCATCAAATCCCATTACAGACAACCCAAGGTGGTAAAGCTTGTGGTACTGTAAGCAAGTTCTCTTTTTAAAGCATCCTGGAGCTTATTCGAGCTGTAGTTGATAAAACATATTATTTGGATGTAATTTGTTGATTTGTAATGTTACATTTTATTGCCATTATATATACACAGTATCTCACAAGAGTGAGTACACCCCTCACATTTCAGCAACCATTTTATTATATGTTCTCAAGGGACAATACTATAGAAATGAAAACTGAATATACTTTAGAGTAGTCAATGTGCTGCTTGTATAGCAGTATACATCTACTGTCCTCTATAAAAAAAATAAAAAAAAACTCAACATACAGCCATAACTGGCAACAAAAGTGAGTACACCCTAAGTGAACATGTTCAAAGTGTCAATATTTTGTGTGAGCACCATTGTTATCTAGCACTGCCTTAATCCTCCTGGGCATGGAATTCACCAGAGCTGCACAGGTAGTACCTGGGATCCTCTTCCACTCCCCCATAATGACATCACGGAGCTGCTGGACACATGGCGCTTCTCCTTCCACTTGCCCCACAGGTGCTCAATAGGGTTCAGGTCTGGAGACATACTTGGCCACTCCATCACCTTCACCTTCCTCAGCAAGGCAGTTGTCATCTTGGCGGTGTGTTTGGGGTCGTTATGTTGGAAAACTGCTGTTCGGCCCAGTTTCTAAAGGGAGGCCATCATGTTCTGCTTCAGAATGTCACAGTACATGCTGGAATCCATGTTTCCCTCAGTGAAGCGCAGCTCCCCAGTACCAGCAGCACTCATGCAGCCCCAGACCATGATGCTACCACCACCATGCTTGACTGTAAGCAAGACACAATTTTCTTGGTACTCCTCACCAGGGTGTCACCACACATGCTGGACACCATCTGAGCAAAACAAGTTTATCTTAGTCTCATTAGACCACAGGACATGGTTCCAGTAGTTCATGCTCTTGGACAGGTTGTCTTCAGCAAACTGTTTGCAGGCTTTCTTGTGAGCCAGCTTCAGAAGAGGCTACCTTCTGGGACGACTGCCATGCAAAGCGACTTGTTGCAGTGTGCAGCGTATGGTCTGAGCACTGACAAGCTGACCTTCCACTTCTGCAACCTCTAAAGCAATGCTGGCAGCACTCATGCGTCTGTTTTTTGAAGCCAGCTTCTGCACCTGACGCACAGCACGAGGACTCGAGAACCCGTCTTGGAAAACCTCTGTATGACCCTGGCCACTGTACTGTAACTCAGTTTCAGGGTGTTACCGATCTTCTTACAGCCTAGGCTATCTTTGTGGAGAGCAACAATTTTAATTCTCAAATCCTCAGAGAGTTCTTAGCCATGAGGTGCCATGTTGAACACCCAGTGGTCAGCATGAGAGAGTTGTACTCAAAGCACCCAGTTGTAACTGCTCTAATACAAGATACACAAATTTGTATGGTCCTGTCAAGCAGACAAAAACATGAACATGATGAATAGGACATGTGGCTTTGCATGGTTAAACAACGTATGATGTTATCACTTAGGGTGTACTCACTTTTGTTGCCAGCTATTTAGACAATAATGGCTGTATGTTAAGTTATTTTCAGAGGACAGTAAATCTATACTGCTATACTAGCAGCACATTGACTACTCTAAAATATATCCAAGTTTCATTTCTATGGTATTGTCCCTTGAGAAGATATACTAAAATGGTTGCTGAAATGTGAAGGGTGTACTCACTCTTGTGAGATAAAAAAAAAAAAAAAAAAAAAAAAAAAAAAAAAAAATATATATATATATATATATATATATATATATATATATATACACACACACACACACACACACACACACACACACACACACACACACACACACACACACACACACACACACACACACACACACACACACACACACACACACACACACACACACTTTTTCACACACACTTTTTCACACACATATTGCCAAAAGTTTTGGGACGTCTGCCTTTACATGCACATGAACTTTAATGACATCCCATTCTTAATCCGTAGGGTTTATTATGGAGTTGGGCCACCATTTGCAGCTATAACAGCTTCAACTCTTCTGGGAAGGCTTTCCACAAGGTTTAGGAGTGTGTTTATGGGAATTTTTGACCATTCATCTAGAAGCGCATTTGTGAGGTCAGGCACTGATGTTGTTGGACGAGAAGGCCTGGCTCGCAGTCTCCGCTCTAATTCATCCCAAAGGTGTTCTATCAGGTTGAGGTCAGGACTCTGTGCAGGCCAGTCAAGTTCCTCCACACCAAACTTGCTCATCCATGTCTTTATGGACCTTGCTTTGTGCACTGGTGTGTGGCCATCCCCAAACTGTTCCCACAAAGTTGGAAGCATGAAATTGTCCAAAATGTCTTGGTATGCTGAAGCATTAAGAGTTCCTTTCACTGGAACTAAGGGGCCATGCCCAACCCCTGAAAAACAACCCCACACCATAACCCCCCCTCCACCAAACTTTACACTTGGCACAGAACTTTACACTCCTTAGTCAGGCAAGTACCGTTCTGCTCGGCCATGGAAACCCATTCCATGAAGCTCTCTAAACACTGTTCTTGAGCTAATCTGAAGGCCACATGGAGTTTGGAGGTTGAAAGTTGGCGACTTCTGCTTACTGTCCGCCTCAGCATGCGCTGAAATTTTTTTTACATAAATTATAAATAAATTATATTATATTATATTTATATATATATATATATATTTTTTTTTTTTTTTTTATAATATATTTTATAATTTATAACAATTTTGTAAATTATATGTGTGCATATATACTGTATAAAATTTGGAACATTCTATGTTAAATATAATTACATACAAATTTATGCAAGTTTTCAATCATGCAAACAAATCTTGTAGTTTTACTGCTTTTTGGAATTATAACCCATTAGAATCAAACAATTTCCATTTACCATGTAAAATATATCAAGGCATGTTCATGTTTGTCAGTGTTACAGCATAAATACCATCAAATGTTGTGCCTGTTTTACATGTTTATGCTTGTCTTTTAAATAAATTAGGCCACATCCAAAACAACTCCTTTTTCTAATCTCAAAGTTGAATTGATTTTAAACATTATTGACAGTGAGACTATATTTCCACACTAATTTGCATTTCATGCATGACCATTTAAAAACAACTAATTGACCTTCTTATTGTCTCCCAAGTCTATTGTCTGTAGTTCGGTTAAAAAGAAAAAAAAAAAAAACAGTAAGAGTTTTTGTTGTGCAAAACAGTCTAGCTTAAGCAATTTGTCGCTGACAAGCAAGTGACTCCAGGTCTGTCAAGTTCTGAGGCTCAATTACAAGCTGAGGTTAGAAGGAGCTTAAAAACCGGCAAGTTACTGAGATCACAACCACAATCTGCTTGCGTGTTGAGCGAAAAATACTGAACCCTCAGATACTCAAGGGGGATTTATGTTGCTCTAAAAAAAAGTTTCTTATAAATGTCAGTTCAGCATCACCTATTGGAACGTTATATGAAGATACAAATGCCCTGCATCATTTCCCAGTTTCCAGCGACTTTTAGATCAAGGCAGGTTTTACATGAGAGATCACATATAGCTTGAAGCTAGGAGCTCTTGTGTATCGGGAAAAATTATTACGTGCAAAGGAGGGCGAATGAGAAAGATTGAGTGAGGGACTAAGAGGAAGAGACAGAGAGAAAGTGTGTGAGAGAGAAAGAGATGAAATGGGAGTGTGACGCGAGAGAGAGATAGAGAGCAACAAAGAGGGAGGGAGGGAGGGAGGAAGAGAGAGAGAGAGAGAGAGAGAGAGAGAGAGAGAGAGAGAGAGAGAGAGAGAGAGAGAGAGAGAGAGAGAGAGAGAGAGAGAGAGAGTGAGTACCGCCCTTCAGTTGTGTTTAAATGTGAAGCGGAAAATCATCTCTGTGGCTCAGGGGAGTGAAGAGGCGATTCTAGTGTTAGAGCGGGTTTGCCGTGCTTTAGATCATAGCGCTCTCTCTCTTTCGCTCTTTGTTTATCCTATAGTGTCCCTGATCTCAGCTTCAGGCTTCAAAGTGAGAAGAACAGAGTTTTTACAAGACAACAATACCTGGACACGGGAATATCTAGACACCTCACAATGGATGGATTGAGGACAAAGTATTGAGTTCTCCTACGGCTGTCCCTGAATGATACAGGTACAGTAGAACAAGCTTTGTTTTCCTCTTTACCAAGTATCAGAATGCATCTGATTCAAAATAGCAATGGTTAAAAAAAACAAACATAACATGTTTTTACCTAGATGCATGGAATACGTTTTTTTTTTTTCTGTGAAAAAAAAAAAAAAAGTGTGCACTGAAAGATCAGCATGAATACCTTGAGCTGGTCTTGCATTCAGTGATTATTATAGCCTACATTAGAAAGCATATGCTGTGAGACTGAATGCCTAGCTCTTTTTATAAGTTCTCCAGATATTTTTATAGTATGACATTTGATTTCAGTGCACGCTATGTGGATGTCTGAAGAAAATGTGACTGTTCAGTCCTAACTCTTATTTTAATATAAATAGACAATTGGAATTAGATTAGTGGCAGGCTGTCAGGTAGCGAGGAAAAGAAACGAGTGGCACTTTCATCTCTAAATGTGGCCTAATACAGACAGACTAAGTGGCTGAAAGCAAGTCAGTCTATGAATACTGGAGCTGTGAGAGATTTCCTCAAGTTCTGTCAGACTCTCTCACACTCACATAAAAGATAATGATTTATTTATTTTTTTAGATTTAATTAGAAAATTCAGGTCTGACTGCAACTCATGGTGTTCACAGCACTTGGGTAGGAGTGAATGGAAGTAAGAGAAAGAAATCAAGAAGTTACTGACCAACCGCTCTCTCTCTCTCTCTCTCTATCTTCAGAGGAGTGTTGGGATGTCGTGGCTGGTGTGGGTGTGGGTCAGTGTGACAGTCCTGCTGATGTGTGAGGCCACTTTCTATGAGACCATCCAGCAGCACCTGGCCCCTCCTGGAACAAACATACAGATCCTCGGTGAGTCCTTCCTTCTGTCCATCTCCTGCTTCATCGTCTACTCTGACTTAATCTCTGTGGGGGGGGGAGGGTTCAGGTATGCATTTCTCCGGGTGGGCTGAAACATAAAGAATTAAACTAAGTTTTATCTACTACTTCAGATGCATCACACCCAGGGGAGGATCTACCAATTGCCACCCCAGAATTATCCCAATATAAAATTAAAATCTAAGCAATGTATATTGTACTGCTTTTTAGCAGTGGCGTTTTAATGTGATGACATAAAGACAGCGTACTGCAAAATAAAAGAAACTCTTCACTGCAGAGTCAATGGGTGGAGCCAGAAGACCCAACCACACCCTACCCATAACACTATCCCTAAACATAACTAAGCCAAGCTCCACCCATTAGGCCCACAGAGGTGGAGCTGGACTAGGTCGAGCTCCACCTATTACGTTCAGGGAGGGGGAGTTGGACGACATTTGGCTCTAAGCACCACTTGCTAAATTTCAATAAATTGTCCTTGCGGGTTGCATGCGCATGCAGCGCGCCCAGTGAACTCAGCTTCATTAACAAATGACTCTTATGAACCGGTTCTTTGTGAGTCAGAAACACACAGCGCAGCCCAATTCACGTACAAATCGACTGTTTGTTTGTGAATTGGAAAATTTCCGCTTCTCGGCTAACTCAGAGGTCCTCTGAGAAATCTAATCCCATCCGGGTAGAATATGGCTCCCCCAAAAGGAGTTGTCATAAAGCCAACTTAAAGTCTTGTTAAAAAAAAAAAAAAAAAAAGTAAAATAGTTTGAAGCTAGGTCAGAGCTGATAGATGTTCTGGGTGTTTGCTAAAGTGTTGCTAGGTGGTTGCTATGCAGTTGCTGGAGTGTTTCTACAGTATATGTTTCTGGCTGACCTTCCATAACATCCATATACAGTGGGGAGAACAAGTATTTGATACACTGCCGATTTTGCAGGTTTGCCCACTTACAAAGCATGTAGAAGTCTGTAATTTTTATCATAGGTACTCTTCAACTGTGAGAGACGGAATCTAAAACAAAAATCCAGAAAATGACATTGTATGATTTTTAAGTAATTAATTTGCATTTTATTGCATGACATAAGTATTTGATACATCAGAAAAGCAGAACTTAATATTTGGTACAGAAACCTTTGTTTGCAATTATAGAGATCATACGTTTCCTGTAGTTCTTGACAAGGTTTGCACACACTGCAGCAGGGATTTTGGCCCACTCCTCCATACAGACCTTCTCCAGATCCTTCAGGTTTCGGGGCTGTCGCTGGGCAATACGGACTTTCAGCTCCCTCCAAAGATTTTCTATTGGGTTCAGGTCTGGAGACTGGCTAGGCCACTCCAGGACCTTGAGATGCTTCTTACGGAGCCACTCCTTAGTTGCCCTGGCTGTGTGTTTCGGGTCGTTGTCATGGTGGGAGACCCAGCCACGACCCATCTTCAATGCTCTTACTGAGGGAAGGAGGTTGTTGGCCAAGATCTCGCGATACATGGCCCCATCCATCCTCCCCTCAATACGGTGCAGTCGTCCTGTCCCCTTTGCAGAAAAGCATCCCCAAAGAATGATGTTTCCACCTCCATGCTTCACGGTTGGGATGGTGTTCGTGGGGTTGTACTCATCCTTCTTCTTCCTCCAAACACGGCGAGTGGAGTTTAGACCAAAAAGCTCTATTTTTGTCTCATCAGACCACATGACCTTTTCCCATTCCTCCTCTGGATCATCCAGATGGTCATTGGCAAACTTCAGACGGGCCTGGACATGCGCTGGCTTGAGCAGGGGGACCTTGCGTGCACTGCAGGATTTTAATACATGACGGCGCAGTGTGCTACTAATGGTTTTCTTTGAGACTGTGGTCCCAGCTCTCTTCAGGTCATTGACCAGGTCCTGCCGTTTAGTTCTGGGCTGATCCCTCACCTTCCTCATGATCATTGATGCCCCACGAGGTGAGATCTTGCATGGTGCCCCAGACCGAGGGAGATTGACCATCATCTTGAACTTCTTTCATTTTCCAATAATTGCGCCAACAGTTGTTGCCTTCTCACCAAGCTGCTTGCCTATTGTCCTGTAGCCCATCCAAGCCTTGTGCAGGTCTACAATTTTATCCCTGATGTCCTTACACAGCTCTCTGGTCTTGGCCATTGTGGAGAGGTTGGAGTCTGTTTGATTGAGTGTGTGGACAGGTGTCTTTTATACAGGTAACGAGTTCAAACAGGTGCAGTTAATACAGGTAATGAGTGGAGAACAGGAGGGCTTCTTAAAGAAAAACTAACAGGTCTGTGAGAGCTGGAATTCTTACTGGTTGGTAGGTGATCAAACACTTATGTCATGCAATAAAATGCAAATTAATTATTTAAAAATCATACAATGTGATTTTCTGGATTTTTGTTTTAGATTCTGTCTCTCACAGTTGAAGTGTACCTATGATAAAAATTACAGACCTCTACATGCTTTGTAAGTAGGAAAACCTGCAAAATCGGCAGTGTATCAAATACTTGTTCTCCCCACTGTAGGCATTTCCACCTCTGTTAATAACAGAAACATTGTTTGCAAAACTGATCCAGTCTCAGTGCTTTGATATTTTGGTATTTCTTTCTAATGTTAGCAAATTCAATTCAAGTTTTTGTTGATCTTAAACTTGCAATAAAACTGATTTATGATGATTTATACCATCCATGTATCCTATGCAATATGAATAAAACTACTTTGCTTTTTATGTAGTAGTGATACAAGCTCTGAGACATTTAGAATCTGTTGATGTTTTTGATATACAGTGTCTTGACTTGGTGCCCTGGATATTGACATTTTGTTATTTTTAATTCTTTTTAAACAGTATAGATGATTACTTTGTGGTAATGCGATATTTGTGAACACAAATTTTTATGTCAAGCCATAAATCCACAAAAACTATGCATGGGCGCTTGCTTTGGTGTTGCCACCCCTCATAGACCTCATGCAACCCCTTTGCCACCCTTTCTAGATCCGCCCGATCACACATTAAACACTTTAAAAATAAACGGGTACATCTATTCCATTATGTTCTGCTTGGTTTTTGTTGATCCTTGTCCTTATGCTTTAAATCTAGCTTCTCTAGTACTTTAAATTTACATTTCACTTTTAGATTAAATGTTAGTTCGCTTAAAAATGAAAATTCTGTTACCATTTACTCACCCTCATGTTGCTCCAAAACGAAGACTTTCATTCATTGTCATAACAAATGTAGATATTTTTTAATATTCTCTATTCTTTTATTATTTTTATTTTATTACAACAATATTATTATTTTAATATTAATATTCTCTATCCTTTTTGTCCATCCATTGAAAGTCCATGCAATCAAAAATTTCATGCATTAAAAAGATTGTAAAAGTGATCCATATTGAGTAATTTAATCAGATTATCTTTAAACTTACTGGTTTCAATTTCCAAAATTGTAACATATTACAACAATAAAAAAGTTCCTATAAGGAAATTAAGGATTTCTGTTAAGGAACTGAAGAATTTTCATTGTGATAACCCACATTAAATCAGACAGCGAGATAAAATAGTGCAGGTGTAGGTTACATTTATTTGATTGAATAATAACATTTATTTGAATGAATCAGCCTATCGAAAGAGAGAGAGAGATGCGTGTGTGAATTACCTGCGTCTGTGCAGCATCTCTCTACTAACAATGTTTAATTACTTTAAAAACAGCGACGTTACAACCTCCTTGCTGAGAAATTTAATGTAGCGATTCAGTAGCGAAGCTAATTTCTTACTAAAAGTTGCGGAGCAGTGTTGATAAGTTTCTGTGCTCCTGAATGTTTCTGAGTGTGCGCAGATTGAAGAACACACACACAATTCAATCAAGAGATCAATGTAAGCTGCGCATTAATATAGAACGGTGATTAAACTGACTGGAACTACCTGTGCATTAAATCCTTTTAGTGCACACCTTCCAGCCAATCAGAGTATTCAGACAGACCATGGTATAAGATAGTATATACACTCTTTAAATATTTTATGTATACAGTAAAAAACATTATAATAATATAATATAATATAATAAATATAATAATAGATCCTTTACTTGAACAAACTACCTTTGGCATCCTTATGTATATGACACTCTTTTTCACAATTTTTTTGTTGTTGTTTTTTGCTGCTGTTTACATACATTGGTTAATCCACCATGGTGGACGATCAAAATTAATTGCAGGTGAAGGTTTTAATCACTGGTTTCTTAGGCAGTGTATTATTAAGTGGTGCAAAACAACTTCAGCAAATCCTTTGCATAATTTAATTCTCATTGGTAGATCCTAAGATTCAGGAAAGTAAACACACAGGGGATGTATTGCTAACACAGTATTCTCAACAGTGTTGCTGCAGGACCCAGATTTGGACAATATACAGTGGTGGTCAGAATTATTGGCACCCCTGGTAAATATGATCAAATATGGCTGTAAAAAATAAATCTGCATTTTTTTATCCTTTTGATCTTTTATTCAAAAAAAAATTCACAAAAATCTAACCTTTCATTGAAGTAAAAGAATTGAAAGTGGGAGGTAAATCACATTATGAAATAAATGCTTTTCTCCAAAACACGCTGGCCACAATTATTGGCACCCCTAAAATTTTTTATGAGTAAAATATCTCTGAAGTATATTTCCATTAATATTTACATTTTTTAGCACACCAGGGTGACTAGGAACATGAAATTGTCCAGCTATGATGTCTTGTTCCACAGGAGTATAAATATGAGGAAACACAAAGGCCAAATTCCCTTAATCATTCATCACAATGAGTAAAGCCAAAGAATATAGTTCTGATGTGCAGCAAAAGATTGTTGAGCTTCACAAAATAGAAAGTGACTGTAGGAAAATAGCTAAAGCATTGAAAATTCCCATTTCCACCATCAGGGCAATAATTAAGAAGTTCCAATCAACTAAAGATGTTACGAATCTGCCTGAAAGAGGACGTGTGTCTATATTGTCTTAATGCACGATGAGGAGGAGAGTTTGAGTGGACAAAGACTCTCCAAGGATCACAGATGGAGAATCGCAGAGATTAGTTGAGTCTTGGGGTCAGAAAGTCTATTTAAAAAAACAAAACAAAACAAAAAAACAAACAACCCCTACATCACCTCATGTTGTTTGGGAGGGATTCAAGAAAAATCCTTCTTGCTCATCCAGAAACAAACTCCAGCATATTCAGTTGTCAGACACGACTGGAAATTCAAAAGGGACCTGGTTCTATGATCAGATGAAACTATAAAAAGAGCTTTTTGGCAGCAAATCCACCAGATGGGTTTGGTGCAAACAGGGATAAAAGTACCCCATGCCCACGGTTAAAAATACCGCTGGATCTTTAATGTTGTGGGCCTATTTTTTTGCTGGAGGTCCTGGACTTCTTGTTCAGATACATGGTATAATGGATTCTAGCAAATACCAACAGATAAAAAAAATCAAAACCTGACGGCTTCTGCTAGAAATCTTATAATGGGCCGTGGTTGGATCTTCCATCAGGACAACGATCCAAAACAAACATCAAAATCAACACAAAAATGAACACAAAATGAAGCTTCTGCCATGACCATCCCAGTCCCCTGACCTGAACCCTATAGAAAATGAGTAGGGTGAACTGAAGAGAAGAAGCACCAACATGGATCTGGGAATCTGAAGGATCTGGAGAGATTCTGTATGGAGGAATGGTCTCTGATCTCTTGTCAGGTGTTCTCCAAACTCATCAAGCGTTATAGAACAAGACTCAGAGCTGTTATCTTGGCAAAAGGAGGTTGCAAAAAGTATTTAATAAAAGGGTGCCAATAATTGTGTCCAACGTGTTTTGGAGAAAAGCATTTATTTCATAATGTGATTTACCCCCCACTTTCAATTCTTTTACTTTAATGAAAGGTTAGATTTTTGTGAATTTTTTTTAATAAAAGATCAAAAGGATAAAAAAAAAAAATGCAGATTTATTTTTTACAGCCATATTTGATCATATTTACCAGGGGTGCCAATAATTCTGACCATGACTGTATCAAGTGGCAACCCAACACAGTACCAGAATTGTTTTGATCGTTTCAAGCTCGCGGTAGCCAATAATTCACTGCACACAACACATTGTGGTCAGTATTTAATAAAGTCTGGGTCACATTTTTTTTTTTTTAAGTTTGCATAGTTTTTCATGCTTTTCGAGGACGGCATGTCAAGTAACTGCTTAATTTGGCTAGCTTTTATCTACTGTTAAATGTAAGATATATTTGCACCAAAATACCACAGTTTTATAGGAGACATCTTTTGACAACAACAACAAAAACAGCATTTTTCATCCCCATTAAAATGTTGATAAGCCTATTATTGTGCTATCCTAGCTATGCACAATTATCTAGTTAGTTGTATTTTTTATTTCAATTTGACATTGCTTTAACGTCACATGCAAACGACCAGCTGAGAACCACTGCTCTCTGACCTCATGGTTAGCCAAGGGGTGTGAGAGTAGTTTACAACATTAGTTGATAGTAAATCCTTGCAAATATACCTAGACTGCATCCTCAACAATAGTGTTTCTAACCAATAAAAAAAAGTCATGCGTACAAATGAAGTTTTATCTCAAACAAACCATATTTGAACATTGAGGAATGTAGGAATGAATAATAGAGTGCCCATCACAGTAAAAATCAGTCTCACTTTCACAGATCAGGTCAAGAGGATATCAGACATTTTTATCAGAATGTAAATCTATATTACGAAACCCTGTTTATCTGATATCTTGACGGTCTAGGGTGGTGTTAAGGTTTGCCTCAATTGAAACAGAGCACGAAACAAAGCTTCTTGTAACCTCACACCTTCAAATAAGAGGGCAAAAAGCAATTTGAGACCGCACCACTTACCTTAACTAATCTTGCTAGAGGCACTTTACTAGGATTGGATCCTGAATTGGAATTGATTTTATTGTACAGACTATAGAACAATTATAGAGGTACATGCTATTCTTGATTCAAAGTAGAACGTCTGTGGAGTTTTGCCTCCGTTGACAATAAATGCTTTGACTATTTAGATTTGACCGATTTGGCTTCAGTGCCATTCAGAGCGTAGATAGAGCAATGTTAGTAAAGCTAGTCCTGATTAAATAATTGAACTCCAGCTGAGAGTCTTATCAGAGAACGAGTGTATTTCTTAAAATCACATGTTCATCCTAAATGAAGGGCTATATTATGGACCACTGAGCGCTCGGGGATTCCATTACCCCCAAATCTAAATAAGCAGATAAATAAAATGCACAGATTGGGCTTTTATGAGCTTTGGTGACGTTGCATAAAATTCACATTTGTGGCTGGATGGAATGAATGGACAGAGATTACATTTAAGTGTCCATATGTTCTCTGGAAAGATGAACAATTCTGAGGCATTTAGATGTTTCTTGACTGAATATAAAAGCGGTATAGAATCATTATTATTAAAAGAAGCCCCAATTCTGCTCCAAAAAGATTATTTCTTCAAACGATATCATAATTTAGAGTTATATTTTCATTTAGAAAGGTTAGAATGTGAGATCTCACACCTTCACAGCCATTTCCTTTTATCACTTGTCTTCTCATTGTCCTGTATGAAAAACACAAACAACCAGCACCAACAGTAGCTCCAGGATGCATTTGCATGTTGTAAAAATGTCAGGCTCAGCAAACATTCTCTCAAACTGTCAATCACGTAAGAAAAAACTGTTTAAAGGCCAGCCAAACTGACAACATCTGCTCTGCTTTCAGACCTTGTGTGATTATGTGGACATTTTTTGATGTTATGACAACTGTGTTCTGTAACCTTTTTCCAAGTCAGGGTGAGATTGTGGCTTTGGAGAGGGTGGGAGTGTGTGCATGTGTGTTGTATTGCAAAGAGATATTTGTTTAAGTATCGAGTGCTTTGAGGCTGGTGGATTGTCCTGAGTATCAAGGTTGACAGGTCATGAATTGTTGCAGCACCTTTGCTTTCACTGAAACCATCAATGTGACTAGTGACCAAGATCACAGCAGGAAATTGAGATTATGTAGGAAACGGTGCTGTTCTGGAACTGATTAATTGAGTTGCATCCATTATATAGATGTTTTTGTCCTTATTGGGAATTTTAAGTTTGTATTTGAATTTCAAAGGAGGTTGAGGTTTATAAGAGCATATGTTTGATTTATGCAGTTTTGATTATTATGCAGTATAAAGATACAATGTCGCATGGCAACTGCAAACAGTCTATAGTTAGGAACTAAATTTAAGCAATAAGATTTGAGAAGACTGAGGATTAAAATAAAATCAGTCACAGCTAAAATGTTTTGGTAGACACAATGGGGATTTTAAAAATCACCAAACACTAAGGACATTTTTTTATTAAAATGTTATTTTATAAAGCAAATTCATTAAAGTTCACCCAAAAGTGAAAATTACCCCCTGATTTACTCACCCTCAAGTGATCCTAGGTGTACATGACATTCTTCTTTCGGACGAATACAATCGGAGTTATATTAAAAAATGTCCTGGCTAATCCGAACATTATAATGGCAGTAAATGGCAGCCCAAAATTTGAAGCCAAAAAAAGTGTATCCATCCATTATAAAAGTAATCCACACGCCTTCCGTATTCAATTTATGGAAAAAGCGTAACTGGCATGACGTATGACCCGGGCATAGCATAAGTGTTTTGAACTGCAAGAATTCTTTTGTGAGGAAGGTGGTCTGGCGAAAGCTAGATATTTTACTTTGTAAAGTTTTAAATATGGATATTTTTCTTACACAAACACATCGCTTCGCTTCAGAAGGCCTTTATTAACCCCCTGGAGCCGTATGGATTACTGAAAGAAGAAAGTCATATAAACCTAGGATGGCTTGAGGGTGAGTAAATCATGGGGTATTCATTTTTGAGTGAACTATCCCTTTAAGGGAATAATACTTACATTAGAAGATCGGGATAAACGTTATATTAATACAATACTAGTTATTGGCCAATGTCAGATGTTTTAATCTGTTTTAATCTAACGGTTTAACAATGCTTAATATTTATTTGTTTATGCTCATTTCCTATATTTTACTACATTTAAATTAACTGTACCATCATTTAACACTCAAAGTTCATCTTTAAAAACATTCAAAAACATTTTTATAACAAATATATGCTAAATATAATCTCAAAATAAATATCTATTTTTAGACTATACATTATTATGTTGTGATGTCTAAATTCACTTTTTAGCATTTAAAATTATTTTAGTTTAAGTATTAATTTTCTAATTTTTTTAGAACATTAATATTAGCCATTTATTGGTTATCAGTTAAAATAATTATTGGTATCAGCCAGAATTTTAATATCGCCATCCCTATACTAGCAGGGTCAGAAATCAATTTTTTTTTTTTATTTTAACCTTTGTAAGGGCAATTTTAATAATTACCTTATTAAATGTATCTGTGTTATCTTTCATGTCAAATACTTAAATTTAACTAATTACTTCAATCAGTCAGAATACTATAGACTGTTACCAATAAAATTACCATAAAGCAGTTTCTTGTGGTTTATTGCTTTTAAAAAAAAAAATGAAACCATTTAAAGGCTGAATAGAGATGACTGCATGTCTATCTAATTATAAAGCATTTTTAGCAAAACAGAGGAATCTGAATTATTGTAGCTATATGCATTGAAACATCATGACTATAGCACATGGGATTGCATCTGTTTTAATTTGACTATGTGACATCTGTACATCAGCTGCTCTGTGGGCTCATGGGTCTTGATTTACTTGCTGCTGAGATGTGAATCGATGATTATATGTATTTTAAAATGTAGAGATGTGAGGGACAGAAGTGAGTGAAAGTGAAAGACAGACGGAGAGAGGAACATGTAGCGCTTCTCACAGATGTGCTGCCGGCTGTTCTTGCTCTCCGGCTCAGACAGACAGATGAGGATGGGTGATTCATGAGATCAGGTCTTTATTCAGCACTGACAGCTGCAACAGCACTAAGCAAATTGTGTTTGTCATGCATGCATAGCTGCCATGTTTTAGTGTTAGAGACTGAACTCTCCAGATGTAGAAAATAACCCCTCTCTAACAAACCACGACCTGAACGAACCCTTTAAACTCCATACAAACAAATCCAGACACAGTTTCTTGGGCCCCTGGGAGACCATCACTAAGTCCAAGGACATTCAGGCTATTATAAAAACAACCACACCGGAATCGACCTGGGTAGATCAGAGATTTAAAGTGCAAGTTTTAATAGTAGACTGGCGGCTAATTGTATTATGTTGAATATAACAGCAGTCTAATCCGATAACTGCGGTTCTGCTGCCTCTTTACTTTAATAGCAAGACAACTGTGACTTATGAGCTGCTCGCTGTGGTTTTAGAGGGCAGATATCATATAAATCTTGCTGAGTTTCTGGGAAATATATATTGTCTGTCAGATTCACTTTACTTGTTAGATCCTTGATCAATGCGGCTCTTCCTGGACATGTGAAAATGCATGACACACGTATCAACATACACCCAGGCATAGTCATATAAGGAATCAGATGTACCTCACGCCACATCTCCATTCATCAGAGTAAGCTGAGGCTTGAACAAGTAATGTTCAGGTCAATGTTCTTGAAAAGACTGCACTGCTTTTACCAGTGTTAGTAATGGTAGGATGATTATTTAATGTTAAAATGCATTAAAGAATTATATATACATATCGGGTGTGCGGACCATATAAGCTGCAAATGCTCTGCATACCCAAGCCATTCGTGGACTCGGTAATTAACACTATAAATTACTATAAATTCCCTTGTTTGAGGTGTACCATAGAGCTTATAAGATATTAGTAATATGAATGTTACTCCATAATTTATTTATTTGCCAAATGACGGTAATTTCCTTCAAATCTGCCACTCACTGAGCGTTCCAGGTAAGCGGATCCAGAGCAGCTTTGCGGCTTATGTTCTGTTATGTATCGTCATCAGTGTCCCGCATTCGCAGGGAAAGCTGTCCGCGAATCGCTCGCCCAAGAGAAACAATTTGCCGTATCTGCCAGATCTCAATCAATGAAAATCACATTGTAATTGATACAAAACTAAATATACTAAAACTTGTTTTAATGATGTTTAAATATTTTTACTGGAAAATAAAAATACTGATTAAGAAAGATTAAAGTCTTGTAGGTTTTGGGGTCTTGTAAATTTATCCGGACTCCATTGTTAGCATCTTCTTGACATCCTTACAGTTAAATACCTACTAAAATCTCTGATTATTTTAATATTAAATATCTTAGTACTGCTGCTTGACTGAGCACATGGTGTAAAGCATTATTAATTATCGCACCATAAGTATCTTCATTCCATGAAAATTGGTTCATACATCTGCTCTTTCTGGTTTGTTTTGCTGGTAAAATGTATAGCAAGAAAAGCAAGATAAAACTGATAATAAATTGGAAATAACTTGATGCAACTACACTACGTCAGAAGTTTGGAAATATTACAGTTTTTCAATATTTTTGAAATAAGTCTCTTATGCTCACAAAGGCTGCATTTATTTGATTAAAAATGTAATTTATTTCAGTGATGGTCAAAGCTGAATTTTCAGCATAATTACTCCAGTCTTCAGAGTCACATGATCCTTCAGAAATCATTCTAATATGCTGATTTGCTGCTCAAGAAACATTATTATCAATGTTGAAAACAGTTGTGCTCTTACTATTTTTGTGGAAACGATCCCATTCAAACATTTGTGGTAAGAGATAAATTAATACTTTTATTCACGCATATTGACGCATTAAACTGATTAAAAGTGACAGTGAAGACATTATAATGTTACAAAAGATTTCTATTTAATAAATGCTTTAATACATTTAATAAATACATTTAATAAATGCAAATAAATGCTGTTCATTGAACTTTCAATTCATCAAAAAATCCTGGACAAAGTATCACCATTTCCACAAAAATATTAAGCAGTACAACTGTTTTTAACATTGATGATAATAATATGTTTCTTATTGCACCAAATCAGCATATTAGAATGATTTCTGAAAGATCATGTAACACTGAAGACTGTAGTAATGATGCTTAAAATTCAGCTTTGCAATCACAGCAATACATTACATTTTAAAATATATTTAAATAGAAAACAGTTCTTTTAATTTGTAATAATATTTCACAATATTACTGTTTTTACTGCATTTTCTATTAAATAAAAACAGCCTTGCTAAGCATAAAAGACTTGTAATGTTTCCAAACTTTCGACAGGTACTGTACATCGATTTTAAGCAGTCTCATGTTTGTCATTTTAAGATGGAAAAGCTTGACCCTAAAAAAGAAAATATGAAAAAAGACAATTAAATTGAATAAATATTAACAAGGTTTCTTTCAGTAAAAACAAGCATGAAGAAGGGTGATATCTGCAGATGTTCAAAATAAATTTAGAGCTGTAGTTTTTAATAAAACTTTTTACAAGCAACGCAAATATTTAATTATATCACAGTAGATGCTTCACCAGAGCCGGATTCTTTTTAAGGGGCTTATAAAACAAAAATGGACATATATCATTTTGCTGCCTCTGACTTCCCAGCTCAGGATGAAGGGTTTGGGACTGTGTGCATTCTTGTGCTGCCATCAGCCAATCAGTGTGATCATGACATCATTTCCCTCTTGGCTCTACAGTCATTAGCCACATGCCATTTAAGTTCAGCTAATTGGCTCAAAACAACCTGGCAGCAGAACTGAGCACCCATGAAGATGGCAGCCTCCAGGTCACGTTCTTCCAGACCTGGCCCTACGCCAACCCAGCAATTGCCACTGAGATAAATGGAAATGCTAACGGATCACACTCTCCAGGTATTATAGATCTCCTCGTTTGCAAATATTTGAACAAACAAAAAGGCCAACCCCTAACTCACGCTGTTTTAACTTTGGCAACAGTTTAATGAGCTCATTGCGGGAGATCAGGCAATATTTCCAATCCTTCCCAGGCTATAGAAGAGACATGACCGGATCCCTTTGTATCAAAGCGTCATCTGGTTTCTGCTCTGCCATTAGAGTTTCTCTGAGGGGAAAATTCCAAGAGGGCTCAATAAAGCTCAATAACAGAGGTGACGTTGGATGCCGGTTCTCCATCTGCAGCTCTAGGTTGCCGAAGCCGCCCGAAGACTTCCCCACAAAGTGCCTCTGACAGAATCAGGGCTCGACTGCAGCACGGCATCCTGCGTGTCCTTCTTTGTATTAAATATATCTCAGCAGCATAAGAGAGAAGACAGTCATCTGTGATAATTTCCCCCACACGCACCAACGGATGCAGGCCATGGATGTAGCTACATCAAAACAAACATGGAATGTGTTTTTCATCTGCTTCAAAACAAAGGTTATCTTCCCGCATGCATGCCAGCACACACTGACAGTTTAATAGCCTTATATAATGCAGTTCCTAAAGGCACATTATTTCAGCAGAGACGTTCCGTCCATCTCTCCTGCTTCCATCCAATCTTCCTGACAGTGCCAGCACGCCTGTAGGAACAATGGGAGAGTCGTACAGCCTCAGCCCCTGGGCTGTCCTCCATCTGCTCTCTGTCACACTTCCACTCACTCTCTCCATCTCTCTCTCTCTGCTCCAGACAGCGGTTCTATGAATGCCAATCTGACCTCACAATACCTGAAGCCACCAGACACATACAACCACATATTACCTCCAAAATCCTCCCTTGCCACAGCACGGAGGAAGTTCTATATCAACTTTATTACATCAACCTTATGAGTTTTACTAGACATCTACTGAGCTACTTGAACAAAGGGACAGATTTGTATTTATTTTTCTTTTATTTATTTTTCTTTAACACAAAACTGCTACCCATTATTGGCTCTCTCATAATTTCAAGTCTTTAAACTTACATAGTCAAGCCAAAAAATATATTTACCATAAGTGACACTATATACCGGTCCTCAATGCCAACAATATGGTCCCTATAAAAAGTATTCACCCCCTTAGACGTGCTCACATAAGATTTATTTAGGTTTTTATGACACTGATTAACAAAATAGTTTTTCTTATATGTGAAAGGGAGAACTTTTACAAATTGGTCAAAAATAATCATCTGCAAAAGAAATTCACCCCCTTCCAGTCACGTACAGTGGGGAGAACAAGTATTTAATACACTGCCGATTTTGCAGGTTTGCCCACTTACAAAGCATGTAGAAGTCTGTAATTTTTATCATAGGTACTCTTCAACTGTGAATGACGGAATCTAAAACAAAAATCCAGAAAATCACATTGTATGATTTTTGAGTAATTCATTTGCATTTTATTGCATGACATAAGTATTTGATACATCAGAAAAGCAGAACTTAATATTTGGTACAGAAACCTTTGTTTGCAGTTACAGAGATCATACGTTTCCTGTAGTTCTTGACCAGGTTTGCACACACTGCAGCAGGGATTTTGGCCCACTCCTCCATACAGACCTTCTCCAGATCCTTCAGGTTTCGGGGCTGTCGATGGGCAATACGGACTTTCAGCTCCCCCCAAAGATTTTCTATTGGGTTCAGGTCTAGAGACTGGCTAGGCCACTCCAGGACCTTGAGATGCTTCTTACGGAGCCACTCCTTAGTTGCCCTGGCTGTGTGTTTCGGGTCGTTGTCATGCTGGAAGACCCAGCCACGACCCATCTTCAATGCTCTTACTGAGGGAAGGAGGTTGTTGGCCAAGATCTCGTGATACATGGCCCCATCCATCCTCCCCTCAATACGGTGCAGTCGTCCTGTCCCCTTTGCAGAAAAGCATCCCCAAAGAATGATGTTTCCACCTCCATGATTCACAGTTGGGATGGTGTTCTTGGGGTTGTACTCATCCTTCTTCCTCCAAACACGGCGAGTGGAGTTTAGACCAAAAAGCTCTATTTTTGTCTCATCAGACCACATGACCTTCTCCCATTCCTCCTCTGGATCATCCAGATGGTCACTGGCAAACTTCAGACGGGCCTGGACATGCGCTGGCTTGAGCAGGGGGACCTTGCGTGCGCTGCAGGATTTTAATCCATGACGGCGTAGTGCGTTACTAATGGTTTTCTTTGAGACTGTGGTCCCAGCTCTCTTCAGGTCATTGACCAGGTCCTGCCGTGTAGTTCTGGGCTGATCCCTCACCTTCTTCATGATCATTGATGCCCCACGAGGTGAGATCTTGCATGGAGCCCCAGACCGAGGGAGATTGACCGTCATCTTGAACTTCTTCCATTTTCTAATAATTGCGCCAACAGTTGTTGCCTTCTCACCAAGCTGCTTGCCTATTGTCCTGTAGCCCATCCCAGCCTTGTGCAGGTCTACAATTTTATCCCTGATGTCCTTACACAGCTCTCTGGTCTTGGCCATTGTGGAGAGGTTGGAGTCTGTTTGATTGAGTGTGTGGACAGGTGTCTTTTATACAGGTAACGAGTTCAAACAGGTGCAGTTAATACAGGTAATGAGTGGAGAACAGGAGGGCTTCTTAAAGAAAAACTAACAGGTCTGTGAGAGCCGGAATTCTTACTGGTTGGTAGGTGATCAAATACTTATGTCATGCAATAAAATGCAAATTAATTATTTAAAAATCATACAATGTGATTTTCTGGATTTTTGTTTTAGATTCCGTCTCTCACAGTTGAAGTGTACCTATGATAAAAATTACAGACCTCTACATGCTTTGTAAGTGGGCAAACCTGCAAAATCGGCAGTGTATCAAATACTTGTTCTCCCCACTGTACTTAGTAGATCCATCTCTTTCAGCACTTCCAATCTCGATTCTATGTGGATTTGGATCTGGCCACTGCAATTTCCCCTGTTGTTCTTTTCACAAGTGTTCGAGTCAGGCTGCATGGAGATTGTGAGTAGAGCCTTATTCAAACCACTCATAAATTCTCAGTTGGATTGAGATCTGGACTCTGACCAATCCAGGACATTATTGTCATCACATGATTGGGGTGTTTATCTGGCTGGAAAACAAATCTTCTCTATTGCAGGTGTCTTGCAGATTTGAGTCGGTTCTATAAAAATAAATATTTTATATGCTACAAGTGAATTTAGGCATCACAGCATTATAATGTACAGTGTGAAAAATAAATATAAAATCTGAGATTTGCTAAATATTACATTTAACAGTGATATTAAATGTTTTTAGCAATTAAATATCCAATATCAACCAATACAATAAAATAAAAAATATCAATGATGAATTAAAAGGGATGAATACTTAAAAATTCAATTATTATTATTATTTTTTTAATTGTTTTACATTACTTGGAAATAATTTTCACGTTATATTAAAAGAGTATTATAAAGAGTATTTTTATTTACCAGTAGCAAAGTCAAATCAAGTCCACTGTGATTCAATGCTGTGAACAATAAAACAAATGAACACTGTTTATATGGTAATATATGTTGAATCTGTCAAGAAGACACCCAAAAATTGACAATTCAGCTGAAGTGTGAGCATTTATTCTTTATATCTGTATGTTGTGTTGTTACAGACTTTATCTCTGTCATCTCGTTCTGGTTGGATGTGTTAATGCTCTCCAGATCTCCCATGACACAATAAACGAACTTAAAGTGACATATCTCAGATGTTGCCATGGCTACAATATACTGATGATATGAAACTGTGTTCTCCGTTTGATGATTTGTGGTTTCAAGGGGGATTTGCTGGGGTAATCAAAGTCTTCACAGCACAGTAAAACACTGATCTGCTCTATCCATTAATCTCCTCTAACTGATTTCATATCTCGCAAACGGCAGAAGTTTAATAGGCTTGTTTGTGCCATCACTTTCAAAACAAACAATTTCCAGGGTGCAAGTGAGAAATCTATATTGCAGATGAGTTCAGGCTGCTGTTCAGATATTCAGCAGGGAGGAACAGAAACAGAGCTGGTGATGCATAGCCAAACATTGCCCGTATTGTTTTTTGCTGTCGTTTTAAATGTATTCTTTTTTGTGAAACAAAATGACAGTTCCAGAATTATAACAAATATAGACAGAGAAACAGACTCAAGTGTGGAGGGCAGTGCAGTGCTGTCTCGCTTACAATTCAACTTTCATGCCATGGAAAATTTCTGCATAATTTGTGTATAAGGGAACAACCCATCCATGTTTTGTGAATCATATTCTGGGAATAGCTGAGGAGAATCAATACACAAGTCCACCACGGCCTGAAGATGTGGACAGAATATTGGTGTTGCTGCTTTGTGTAACTGGGCAGATTTGTAATATATTGGGATGAATTAGAAACCAGTATTGTTTTTAACAAAAATGTGTACTCAACTCATACTGATGTTAATCATTATTTTCCAAAATGATTCCAATACTTGATTCAGAAACCAAGAATATCATCTTGGGGTTACTCCATTTGACCTGAACTAACTTTGCCTTTTTATAAAAAAATTTAAAAAAAAGGTCAAAATGTGTTAAAACAAAACAGTAACAAAACATTACTTATGCTTAAGTTTTAAATAAGCAATTCCAGCCTTTAAGAAATGTCATGCCAATTACCCATTTAACTAAATTTTGTTTTAAAAAAAGTATTTTTACTAGACTGAATCAAATTATCCCTGCACATGAGAACAAACTAATTTGCTAAAAAGAAACTGACTTTCCAACACATATTAGGAGAGAGGAAACCATTTCACTAGAAGGAATCAGACTTTCAAATAGTACATATAAAAGAGAAAGAAGATGTTTAGCTAAAACCATGGTAATACCTTTGGTATTTCATAAAATGCAAGTCAATGGCTACCGTCATCGAGAGTAAAAAAGAGTCAAAAACAGCAAAAACAAAATTAATACCCATGGCTCCAGACGATACATTGAGGTCTTATGAAGCGAAACTGAACATTATTTACAACATTATTAGCTACCTGTAATTCACAGCCTCGTCAAACTGTCCTGACACAGCAGTGAACGCATTATGACGTATGTGCGGGAGCAAACTCACACATGAGATGATGACAATGGTTGAGATGTTGATGGTTGTTTACAACAGGGAGGAAGGGCACATGTATCAATGTTATCTCATTCACCACTATAGAAGTTTACCCCACTAGTGTTTTTACTTCCACGTTAAAAACGAAATTTGTGAAAAGGGTACATTATTTATACTAGTGCTGTCAATCAATTAAAAAAATTAACCAATTAATCGCACATTTTTTCGCATTTATTCGCACCTAACATTAAAGTTTTTAATATAAATTTATATTGTAATTTCACATTTAATCTCCAAATTAATTTAGAAACAACATAAAAGACAGTATATTTTAAATATTTGATCTAACAGGTAGGAAATATACAGAAATTGAATAAAGTTATCAAACACTTCACAGTCTTCACTGCATAAATTAAATATAGATTAATTATTAAAAGCTACAAAAGATCAGTCAAGAGCAGTGAGTGATTTTCTCTTTGTCTTTTGTTCTTTGATTTACATTAATGACAGACATCACAACAGCGGGTTTATTAGGCTGCTGTCACTTTAAGATCTGAAGCATATGACACGGATCTGACACGCATCCAATGTCCTCACAACTCTTTGCGTTCATTGAACACTTTTTAACTCATTTAAGACGGTGCTTACAAGGATACTCAACAAACAGGACATTTTAGCATACTTTTGTGTGTTTTTGTCCGTTCAAGCGCGAAAGACAACTTAACGGCATTCTGTGTGCACGAGTCCTGTGTCTGTCACACAAAGAAAAGATTCACAGACAGCACGCCAGTACAGATTGATGTTCCTATTTTTGCATCTTGAATGGTTTAATAGCACTTGAATGAATGATAGCGTGATCATATACTGTAGTAGCGCAGCCAAAGGATGACAGAAAAAACTGATGCCGTTAATTGCATTAAATATTTTTAGGCAGCGGCTATTTGCACTAAGTGCAAACAGCAATAGATGCTATTTACACCAAGTGTAAATAGCAACTACATTCTATTTACACTAAGTGAAAATAGCATATTTTCTTAGCGATAATTGCTATTTACACAGTGCAAATAGCTGTAGATGCTATTTACTAAGTAAAATAGCATACTAAATGAAAATAGTGATATATTCTATTTACACCATGTAAAAGTAGCAGTTCTTTGCAATATGTATAAATAGTAATTAGATGCTATTTATACTTTATTTTGACAGATATACTATTTGCACCTCAGTATTGCTGTAAATTAACAGGATGCAATAATAGAGTGTAAATGATTATATTTATTAAAAATATTAAATGGATGCCGCCTTAATGGGACAATAAAAGCCCTCCCTACACCTACCCCTAACCCTACCCAATAAATACTTTTATTATTATTAAACATTTCGTTAGGCACTTTATTTCCACTTTTAGAACATTTTCTTAATTTTTATTTAAAGTAAATACCTTTCCGATGTGATATGTGATGGGAAAAGGGAGAAGAGCGAGCTCGGCAAAAGGCGAATTTGAACCCGGGTGGATCGCGTCAAAACCAAGATCCTTGAGCCTTACACTTTACTTAACTACGCCACTGAAGAAGTTGAATTATGCGCGTCTTTTTTAATCTTGTTTGGCCCAACCAGGCATTGTTAGGCGGAGCTAGTGCAAATAGCACTTGCCAACAAGGCACGCTATTTGCACTTGGTGTAAATAGACACTCCGATATTTTTAACACGTTAAACGCGCTTTTTTGACAGCCCTAATACATACCACATCTCGTTCTCCCTTGCATATGTTTTTTTTTTTTAACTCTCAGTGATGGTAGCCACTGACTTGCATTATATGAATCCACAGTTTCAGCTGTTAGGGCATAACAGTTTAGGACCCAAGACCAGTTATGAAAAATGAAGACCAAGAGTCAGGAGTGCAATTAATTAAAGAAAAATGTACTGAAGAATAGTTTGCAGTTTCATCAGCAGAAGCCAGCTTCAAGTCTCACAAGGAGTTCGTAGGCCACACTCCCTCTCTACCAGTCCATCGTACATACAATTGTCCCAACAGTTATACTCTTTTCAAGGTCTATCCACGTCATTACTGCAAGTTGAATGATTCTGATTGGCTAAGAGGAAATGGACACTTTCCACACATTGTCAGTTAATCAGACTCACGTGTCCATAGATCACTTGTTGGCGTTTTCACCCCGGAATTAGGCACGTAGTGACCTTTCAGGTCTGGAGCAGGCGCCAGCTTGCCCAGAACTAGGATGCCTGTTGTACACCTTCAATACTGATCTGTAATACAGAATACTGCGCACATACACAGATACACAGTCTCTCCAAGGTTGGAGTTGATTGAGTTTCCCAAAACATACTGATAACATGTGCTTTCTCTCAGTAAGAGGTACAGACAGTATTAACCATAATTCTTTAGTGTTTCAGTAAAAGAAAATATAAAATGAATAAAATATAATATAAAATGAAAGACAAATCCATATTTCATCTCTGGAAGCCGGGCTAAGAGAGCAAACACGGTTACTGCACTCCTGTCAGGTTACGGGTGTGTGATACCTCCAAAATCCAAACACGCGACAACATGTTCTGAAATCAAGTGTTTAGCGACACATCACACATCCCTAGGACAGACCCTCAGTCAACACTCAGAGACCAAATACAAACTTTAGAAAACAGAGGAAGAAACAAACAATCATTGGTTATCATAACGGGAAAGAATCATTAGAAATCATCATAATAAGATAGGAGGAAAGATATTGATTAATTCTTTGATTGTAAATTAAATTAAGATATAAGTATATTGAAGCGGCAGTGGATTTCAGAATCCACCCTTCACAGCTAAAAATCTTCTTTACTGTTCCATTTAAGAAAAAAAGTCACCTACATCTTGGTTGGCCTGAGGGTGAGTAAATTAGCAGATTTTCATTTTTGGGTGTACTATCCCTTTAAGTAGTTGCTACTTTCAGTTACATTCCAACACTGACCGCACAAACAGAAGCGTGTCTAGAGTTATCAGTTTGAGTTTGAGTCAAAATTTCACTTTTGCAGTTGATGAATAATTCAGAGGGTGTATCAAGAATGTGTTTGTGTGTAATTGTTTAAACAGCAGGAGTAATTGAAAGTGTACAGGCGGTGGTTGAGAAAAATGGGTTTCGTTCGCCTACAGCTTAATTAATTACACCACATTTTGTCCTCTCATGTCGCTCACAGCCACAAAGACCCAATAAGAGGATCCCCGTGCAATAATAAACATGCCATCTCTCTGTATGTCTCTTTCCTTTGCTCGTTCTCACGTTCTCTTTTGCACCTACTCTCTCTCACACGATTCCTCTTCCTACCTGCAGCAGTAGAGGTGGCAAGGCAATTTAACTGTTTTGCATGCGAAAGTTGCAGCCATCAGCCATGCAGAGAAGTAATCAATCAAAAACCCTCGTGCAGGCAGGAAAATAAAAACCACATTGAGAAGCAGCAAAATCTCTTGCAATGAATTTTAATACGTTCAACATCACTTGTAGCGTAAAGCAGCTGAAGTTTCCAATGGTTTGCAGTGTTTGTAAGGTATCATATGAGTATGATCAGTGACTACAAGCGGCACGCTCTGAAAGGTAAAAATGCCTGTTCAAACACTGTGTAGTGCATTTTGATGGACTGCAAAATCATTAAAAAATCATTTATATTAGTTACAAAACTGGAATGCTATTTACCCATTTAACAAAAAAAAAAAAAATAAAAAAAAAAAAAAGCGTTTTTTGCGTGTGAATCTTTTCTTTTACATGGAGTGTTCAAATGAACGGTTCATTTATATGAATCAAACTTTAAATGTTACATATGAGAGAAAGGACAGTTCAGGGGGAAATGATGCACTAAAATGAATCATACTTTTCACTGTTACGTATAAGAGACAGAAGACCATTCAGGATAAATCTGATTCACTACAATGAATCAGGCTTTCCAATGTTAAATATGAGAAAGAAGACCACTCAGGATGTACTGATGCAATAAAAATGAATCAATCTGTCCAGTGTTACATATGAGAGAGAAGACATTCAGGACGAACCAATTCACTAAAATTATTTAAACTTTCCAATGTTACATGTAAGAAAGAGAAGACTCAAGACAAACCGATTCACTACAATGAAACAGACTTTCCCAAGTTAAATATGAAAGAAGACCGCTCAGGACAAACAGATGCACTAAAATAAATAAATCTTTCCAATGTTACATATATGAAAACGAATCAAACGTTTAAACACTACATATGACGAAGAAACCTAATCTAAACCACTCTTTGCTTGTCCACATTCTTACAGTCGTGCGAGAGAAAAGCAGTTGTAGAAGTATTTAAAGTGCAGAACATTTCACTGTCCTTCTTCAGAGATGTGTGCTTAAGAGTGATGTCCTCCATACTACATCTGAACACACTGAGGGCCCTTTAGATCAATAGAGAGAGCCGGAGAGAGTGCTTTAGTACTTGTGCGTTTGAGGGCAATTCTGAACTCATTTACACACATAATGACTCACTTCAGCAAGGACAGGACTTTTCTCCTGTCTGGACACCACTTTCATGAATTCAGTGTGGGGTAATTAATTCTACAGCATGGCCAGAACATCAGTGTGCCATTAGCATGATCCAGCTGTGGAGTGACAGTAGGCCTACAGCATAATTGCATAATGTCCGGAAGGGAGTAAATTGTCCCAATCATAGATACATTAAGCATTAAACACTACAGGGTAGGGCTGGACGATATGACCTAAATTCAAAACCTTGATTAATTGAACAATTTACCTCGATTATGATTAATAAACGATTATTTTGTTTTGAGGTTGTTGTTTTTTTTTGCCCTCATAGTTCACTGACAAGGTATGTACTGTAAATATGCTTGACTATTTAAGGTGGGATATTTCTTTTTTTAAAATAAATTAGCACCGTGAGAGTACAGTTATTTGAATGCATTAATGAAAGAGAGATTGCGTGTGTGAATTAATCGTACCGCCTCTTTATTAATTGTGAAGCTGTGCGTTGTATGTAGTTACTTCAAAAGTAGAAAAATATATGCTATAACTTTTGTGTTTCTAAGCTACTTTAGTGATAAATCACAGGACAGAGTTGACAATGAGTTTCTGTGCTCCTCTCTGCGCGCGCGTGATGTGCGAGCTCATGGGCATCAGAAGCAAAAAAAATGTGGGTGGGTCCAAAAATTTTTACTGGAGTAGATGCCATTTACATTAAGTGCAAATAGCTCGCCTTGTTTACTAAACGCCTGGTTGTGACAAACAAAATTACGGAAGACACCAAATTACTTAAGGTGGTAATAGTGTAGGGGTAAGGCACATGGTAGAAAGTTTTGAAGCAAATCGATCTGAGGTTCGAAACCGCCTTTTGCCGAACTCGCTCTACTCCCTTTTCTCATCACGTATCAGATCGGAAAGGCATTTATTTTCAATAAAAATGAAGAAAATATTCAAAAAGTGGAAATAAAGCATCTAACTTGTGTTTAATAATAAAGTTTATCGGTTAGGGGGGTCATTCTATAATTGCGGGTACATCTCATGTCCGTGATGTATATTTTTAATATACCTCCATAAATATAAAGCCCCAGTGCTTATTTTCATAGTACAAAATTATATTTTCCCCAGTCACACTACTACATGTGGAAAAACCCATATATTTTGTTCAAAAATGAGGTTCATATCTCATAGAACCCTGTTATTCAACTGTCCGATTTTGTAAAGTTGCTCATTCTAATCTGCATTTAAGCATGAAAATGATCTCAAACATAAATTAATTTCATAGTTTTACCTTCAGTTAGATTAGATAATCAAGACATTAGGTTGCTCTTCAAAAATAATAAGTGTTTATTGTGATATACCTTATTTTATGTGTCCGAAAAACCATTGTCAACTCAGTTACCCACTAGGAAAACCCCCTTCAAAAAGAAATGGATTGTCCCAATCTCACATAATTTTCAGTGTGATGTCATTTCATCTTGAAGCACAGGGACGAAAGACTAAAAGTTGGGTCCTCTCTCTTTTCCATAATATTAGTTAAAAAAGCAAACCTGTGTCAAGAGTGGATTAATTGACTGTCCACAGTGTTACATAAGTATTATTGCTGCAAATTTTAACAAAATTTTACAAAAACTTATGTTTATGAAAATATATTTCTAAACATACCATGTGCTCAGTGGTTTTAGGCTTCCATGTTGAGTATAGGCCCAAAATGCTAAAAAATGTCAACTAAGTTACTGTCAACTGTGTTACCCAGTAAAGGTAACATAGTGGACAGTAGCAAACTTTTATGCGTGGTAAAATTCAGGGACCAAGGCGAGAGGATCCAAATGCAGATGAGTTTTAATAATAGAACTAACAGGAACCAAAACAACAGACACCATGAACAGGAGAGAACCAAACACATAACAGCCATCAAAAGACAAGACAAGACTAGACCTAGAACATGAGCAAACACTGGGGTATTTATACACAAGTTAACCAGGGGCTGACGAGGGACAGGTGTAGGTGATTTGTTTACCCTTAAGGTCAAAGTATAATTCACTTTTTACGTGTACGCGAGGGTCAGCGGACAGTGCGTGTGATGCGAATTTCGTCATCAGAAGAGTATGTGCGTACTAAACGCGCAGCGCTGGATTTTTGTAACCGCGCGTACTTTGCACGTGCAGGTCGCACATGTGATTTAATTTTTTAGCAGTATTTACATCGGTTGTAACTCGAGAGATTGCTCAAAACTGCGCATGCGTCAAACGCCTGTGTACGCATACGAGTCAAAAGTAGTATACTTTGCAAGGCTGTGCGCTCAACTGTGCGCATACGCTCCTGTCCGCATAAAAAAACGAAGTAAACTTTCGGCTTTACACCTTACACCTTGACCTTGTGGTAACTAAAAGGTGGTTGCTATGGAGACAAACAAGGCAGCAAGGCAAACAGGTGCTGTGTTCGAATTCGCCCCCTATACCCTTATTCACTGTTCCCTACATTCCACTACTCCACTAAAACAGTCCACTTGAAGGAGTGAATGAAAATGAACTTGCTGCTGTTTAATAATTATTTGAAAACTGGCAGCGCCAATAGTAGGCTAAAGATTTATCTTGAACTCTGCCATGGAAACTAGCATGTTTAAACCGTAATTAAACAATTTAATAATCGATTAAAAAGGAATTTATACCTATATGATGTTATGCTGGACCAGTGTGGTTTGGAAAATGGATGAATAGATGATTCAGCTGCGGTCGCCATTTTCTGGTGAGAGGCAGGAATTCATTCAGTGCGCAGCTATCACAGTGCATTATGGGTATTTTCTAGCCGTTAAGTGTACATCAGTACACTCGTTATTGCAGTGCATTGTGGGATTGAATAAGTGCACTCAATAACGTCCACAATAATTTCGGACACCAAAACCAGGAAACCCTGAGAAAACAATTACTTGATTT
Organism: Coreius guichenoti; assembly: GCA_039654105.1. Lineage (NCBI taxonomy): Eukaryota > Metazoa > Chordata > Actinopteri > Cypriniformes > Gobionidae > Coreius > Coreius guichenoti. The sequence goes on from CM077178.1 coordinate 22,639,926, forward strand.
TAAGGGTTTTATGTAAGGTCCTGTTTGTGTTTTGGGAAAAAAAGAAAACTTGATCTCTTCACATTGTCAACTTCCAAATGCACCCCTAATTATAGAATGACCCAGGGGTATGTGAACAGACATGCACTGAATTAGAGACGGTAAAAGTGAGTGGGTCCAATATCATTGGTCTTAAAAAGTGGGTGGGTCTTTTCCCACCCTCATACAATGGTTCCGACGCCCATGTGCGAGCTACTGTCTGAGTGTTCGTGTGTCACAATGCATCAGCGCAGTAGCTCATAATGAAATCGCTTTAAATGTCCAAACTGGCAAGCCTTAAAACACATACAATTGACAAAGTTTACTGAAGACGCAAGTGAAAGTGATCTGGCTTCAGGGCTCGCGCGTTGTCAGAGACACGACGTGGATCGGCTCGCCGTGTCACAAAAAACAGCTCATGAGCACTGAAGTGCCATGTTTTCCATATTGATGTTATTGAATGGTGTAAAATCGTTCGAATGTTCGAACTGGCAAGCCATTAAACACATACAATTGACAAACTTTCGTGCGGATGCTGTCTGCGTGTGTCGACTCGGTGTTTGAGTTCACCGCCGTGTTGCTTCCATGCCACTGACTGGACGGGGCGGAGTCACGTGACTACACGCGCAGTAGTATGTTTCTTAAGGGGAAAGTATTAACAGGATTAAAAACAGAAATAACCGACATGGGAAAATTACGTCGGTTAGAGGTTCTGAATTTCGGTTTCGATTACTTTTCGATTAATCGTCCAGCTCTACTACAGGGATTCTGAGAACAAGTCACACAAGTTGATGTTGAACCTTTATGATTACTCAAAGCGGTAATAGTAGACAAGTGCAATGTTTCTGACATTAATAAACAGAATATACATGAAATCAATAACTGAGTCAAACCGCTTTGTAGCACAACATGTAAATTAAAATCAAACTGGAATACTCCCATAAAGGTGCCTGCTGTCTATTTAAACATAGGAGACCAGGAGTGAAGTAACATCTTATTTGAACGTCTGTAGCCTAGTGTATTTTTGTGCTATGTGTCTTAAACTTTAATATAATATTCTCATAGTTTTTTTTTCTTCTGCATATTAAAGTGGTTTAGACACTATGAACTCATCCATAAACTGTATAAATTAGTGTAAAGTACAAAGAGTGCTGCTACAACCTACCCCACTACTGGGTCTGAAACGATATAATAAAACATGGGGCATAATTTTGAATATTATACATTGATATATCATTGTAAATTTACTTCAAAATGTTTGTCATCCCCAACAATAGATATGGTACTGTCAGGGGATGATTGCAATGTCACATATAGTTCCATGTCAATATGCAAAAGCAACGATTTGAAACAAATGTAGAGAAGATCTGATAAATGGCCTTGAAGTCCCATATATTTATATTTATTTTACATTCTACTACAGTATAAGGCTTAAGGAGGATGGTGCTCATGTACACTACCGTTCAAAAGTTTGGGGTCAATAAGATTTTTTTTTTTTTTTTTTAATTAATATTTTTATTTGCATTTTGCGAAAGAACTTTGTTTTGTTTGTGCTTCAGCTCTGCGTGACTGTGCGGATGACTATGGTTCTTTCTCGTAACAAAAAAGAGAGAGAGATTATCCTACTGCTCATGAAACATTCACTTCTAGGCTTAAGAGATATAATCAGTTTAGATTATATTTAAAGGATCTCAAGCTGACTAGTTGAAGACGTTACTGTAGCCCGTTAATAGACACGATATTTCCTTGAAAATAAATTCCAGCACAGCGCTACAATCATATGTGTCCCTTCACAATAGATGCTTTACAATGAACTCTGTTAAAGAGCTACATATGGCAATTTATCTGTTCAATAAAATACCTTACTTGCCTGTTGATTAATAAAAACGCCATTTCTGCGTTGCCTTTACAACATTTCAAATCCCTCAGTTCTTGCCATCTCTGAAAAGCCAGCCAATCTTGATTCTCGTTTTATTGCACGCTCTGTCACATTCTCTTTTTGCCAGCAGACTCTCCTCTGCGTTTTTTTATAAAACTGGTGATTCCCCGGAGGTTGGAGATTTAACTGCTCCCTGTCAACCTTTCTCACTTGTTGTGACAACTAACCTATGCCACTTCCACACCATACACGTGTCAAAGTAGCCAGAGCAACTTCTCTCTACTTACAGATATGACAAGACATGCACGGGCGAGTGAGATATTTACGCAATTTCCAGAGGAAACCATCCCGTCAGGTCACACTTATAACAGGCTTACCATAGTGAATCAGGGTAAGACAAAAACACGTTTTGGAAGGATTGTTGATATATAGAGTGGTGCAGGAATGACTTCAAAACCCAGAAAACTAATTCAGAACTTGTTCCCTCGAGATTTTCCAATTAATGCTTTGATGTTTTCAAAATAAACATAACTGCTTCAGAATTCACGTTTTCAGTATGTGTGTGTGTAATTTACATTGTAGAACAAATGTCAGTATCGTCATGTTTATTTAATTTTGAACAAAAAGTTACATAGTGTATCTTTAATCAAAAGTGACTTTTACATTGTTACAAAAAAATACTGATTTCAAATAAATGCTGATTTAAAATATATATATTATATATATATATACACACTCACCTAAAGGATTATTAGGAACACCATACTAATACTGTGTTTGACCCCCTTTCGCCTTCAGAACTGCCTTAATTCTACGTGGCATTGATTCAACAAGGTGCTGAAAGCATTCTTTAGAAATGTTGGCCCATATTGATAGGATAGCATCTTGCAGTTGATGGAGATTTGTGGGATGCACATCCAGGGCACGAAGCTCCCGTTCCACCACATCCCAAAGATGCTCTATTGGGTTGAGATCTGGTGACTGTGGGGGCCATTTTAGTACAGTGAACTCATTGTCATGTTCAAGAAACCAATTTGAAATGATTCGAGCTTTGTGACATGGTGCATTATCCTGCTGGAAGTAGCCATCAGAGGATGGGTACATGGTGGTCATAAAGGGATGGACATGGTCAGAAACAATGCTCAGGTAGGCCGTGGCATTTAAACGATGCCCAATTGGCACTAAGGGGCCTAAAGTGTGCCAAGAAAACATCCCCCACACCATTACACCACCACCACCAGCCTGCACAGTGGTAACAAGGCATGATGGATCCATGTTCTCATTCTGTTTACGCCAAATTCTGACTCTACCATCTGAATGTCTCAACAGAAATCGAGACTCATCAGACCAGGCAACATTTTTCCAGTCTTCAACTGTCCAATTTTGGTGAGCTCGTGCAAATTGTAGCCTCTTTTTCCTATTTGTAGTGGAGATGAGTGGTACCCGGTGGGGTCTTCTGCTGTTGTAGCCCATCCGCCTCAAGGTTGTGCGTGTTGTGGCTTCACAAATGCTTTGCTGCATACCTCGGTTGTAACGAGTGGTTATTTCAGTCAAAGTTGCTCTTCTATCAGCTTGAATCAGTCGGCCCATTCTCCTCTGACCTCTAGCATCAACAAGGCATTTTCGCCCACAGGACTGCCGCATACTGGATGTTTTTCCCTTTTCACACCATTCTTTGTAAACTCTAGAAATGGTTGTGCGTGAAAATCCCAGTAACTGAGCAGATTGTGAAATACTCAGACCGGCCCGTCTGGCACCAACAACCATGCCACGCTCAAAATTGCTTAAATCACCTTTCTTTCCCATTCTGACATTCAGTTTGGAGTTCAGGAGATTGTCTTGACCAGGACCACACCCCTAAATGCATTGAAGCAACTGCCATGTGATTGGTTGATTAGATAATTGCATTAATGAGAAATTGAACAGGTGTTCCTAATAATCCTTTAGGTGAGTGTATATATATATATATATATATATATATATATATATATATATATATATATATATATATATATATATATATATATATATATATATATATATATATATATATATACACCTTTAGTAGTAAATCAGCATATCAGAATGATTTCTGAAGGATCATGTGACACTGAAGACTGAAGTAATGATGCTGAAAATGTAGCTTTACCATCACAGGAATAAATTACATTTTAAAATATATTCAAATATATTATTTTATGTTATTTTAATATTTCACAATATTACTGTTTTCTGTATTTTTAATCAAATAACTGTAGCAATGCATATGTTCAAAACTTCTTTCAAAAACATGTAAAACATGAACAATCTTACAGACCCCAAACTTTTGAAAGTATAGTGTATGATGGTGATTTCATCCTGGTAGCTCACCGCATGTTATATCACTCCCTGGACTACCCTACAATACAAAATGCTCACATTGCAAGAATAGATAAATATAAACGAGACTGACACTTCGAGTTGTATGCAATAAAGAGCAGTAAATGTTCAAAATAAACCTACGCCACTGGAATAATTTGCAAAGAATTGGAACATATTTCCACAGTGAGGGGAAAAAACTCATCACACCAGGAAATGACCAAGAAATCCAAGTCAATTCCCCACTAAATGTGCACTATGCAAAAAGCAAGAGATAATGTGAATTAAGCAGTTGTGAAATTAGTGCGTTTGAATTAACACATCAGTTCAGCGTTTTTCCCCCAGGCCATGTGAATATTTGTAATGAGAGTTTAAAAGGCCCACTGTGAGTAGTATTTTGTATGCCCTGCAAGTAAAACGTTGAGACTAGCACTACCTAAAATCACAGCCAGGACGCTGTTAGTGTTTCTCTGATGCATGATTATTAGCTTGTTAATAATACATGGAAATGATGGTTTACGGCCAAGATGCATGATCTCTTTTGTGGAGTAATTAAACCGGACACTCTCACAAATAAGAACCTCTACGTCCATATTCACAATGCAAATGTTTAGACTCTTATTCATATTATTTCTATTCTTTTAATCCTTTTTATTTGTGCCCACAGCGGGTATAGGACTCATTAGAGCTGAATATCATGGGCTTTTAAGACAAAATATGTGGTAAACAGTGTCATACCCATAAATAATTATTTCAGTTGAGATATGCATTATGTTTTGTTGAGATATGCTTTTATGTGCTGTTATTTTCCATTCAAGTCCACTGGGAAACTGCAGATAAATTTCAATGAGATGCATTTCGACTGAATCCGCATTCTTCCAATAAATAGACTTCAGGAATACACTGCAAAATTAATTACCATTTTTTCATATATATTTAATTACCTTATTATTTTCAAAAACAACATCTTGAGCTTGAAATTGAGCCCAAAAGGGAGGGAAACTTCATAAATTAGCAAGATAATGAGCAACCCAATCTGGGGCTTGGTACGTGATTAGCGCCGCTGTTCTTTATTCAATACCTCGTGTGCTTTAGCTCCCACACATTCTCGCACTCACCTTCATGAAGTTATGAGGTCGTTATTGGAGCCCGAGCTCATTTCTCTCATTATGAGAGGATGAAGGGATTAGACAGAGGTTGTCTGAGGTGTGAATGGTATAAGCAGAGCGAGTGTGTTTGATACTGTTAACATTGGACAATTTGAGCCTGTCGCATTTATTCGGCGTGAGTGGGCTGCTTTGATCAGTGTGGCAGTACTGAAAACAGATTGCTCTGTCCATGAAGACAGGTATTCAACAGGGTTCAGTGGCTGTGTATTTTTAGAAGAAGAGTAGATAATACTTATGTGCTTGAATGCATCCAGAACAGCATATCTGAGAGTGGCTTAATTTGGTTCTACCGGTTCAAGCTCTCATCTCCTGGTTATTCATGCATGTGGGCAGACAATCTCGTCGTGTAATTGTGTTTGTCTGAAACACTTCTTCATGACATTTACGGCAAAATTACTCAGGCCACAAGGCTGTCTGTCTAGGTCTGTCATGTTGAAGCCTAGGCGCTGGTGATTACGCTTAAGCATGAGACAGCTGTGTGAAGAGCAGCCAGGTCTGAATGTTCCACACACACACACGTCAGCCTCTTCTGGAGACAAGATGAGCTCTGTTGTGAAGACTGGAGGACGGTGGAGAGGAAAAGATTGGAAAGAGGACAGGGAATCGCTCACACACTGATCACGCACTGATCAACAAGATAGACGTGACTATTTCAGCTGCACCTATTACAGACAGACGCAATCTCCAGACAGAGATTTACAAGGTGAATTTCAACATGGTGGAGTCTGTAAGAAATGGTTTACAGGGTCTGGTGTTTGAAAGAACTTGACTGTTCTGCACAGACCTGAACCACACCAAACACCTTTTGAGATGAATTTGAAGCACTTGACCTCACTTATGCTCGTGTCTGAAAGGGAGCAAATCCACACAGCCTTGATCTAGTGGAAATCTAGAAGAGTGGAAGCTGTTAAAGCAGCAAAGGGAGGATTGAATATCTATTAATGATTATCTATTAATTAATTATTAAAAATTATTAAAGTTCCACAAGCACATAAGCGTCATGCGCTTCAAACTTTTGGACCAAAAGTGGATTTCAAATTGTAACATAATTATAAGAATTTGTATAATTTGTAAGTTGCACAACTACTCTAGGTAAAAAAAAGAAGAAAAAAAAAGAAAAAAGTATTTGTCTAAAAATGCTGTCTAAACTTTGTCAGGCCAGTCGACTCAGATCTTTAAATGAATATTCGGTCATCCACCCACTCTCATATCAGTACAACAAAGTAAACTCAAATAAATTGTTTTCCAGTGGAGAACAACAAAAGTTGTCAAAGCCACTCTTTTATGAAGATGTAAGATGCTCACTAGCTGTCAATTTTGTTGGGTTTATTAAAATTAAAAATGTTAAATTAAATTTTAAAGTTTTGTAAACCATGTACACTACTGTTGAAAAGTTTGGGGTCAGTAAGATTTTTTTTTTTTTAAATTAATATTTTTTAATCAATATTTTTAATTAATGTTTTTTTTCCATTTTTTTAAGGATGCATTAAAGTTCAGTTCAGTTCAGTTCATTTATTTATAAAGCACATTTAAAACAGTCACCAGGCTGACCAAAATGCATAATCTAAGGCAACAGCTAAGAAACTACAGTACAGTTTTAAAAAGAAAACAATGAAGTCAAATAGATAAAATCAAAAGTTAAAACATACAGAGTAGAGACATTAACAAATATCCAAAGCTAAGGAAAACAAATGGGTTCCCTTTCGAGAGAATCACTCGTATTGCGTAGCATACGCTAGGGGGGAACTCCTTTTCCTCGAGAATTGAAGCAAAATTTTATCCTTAAAATTTATCCATGTAAAACGCAGTGCAGCAACTGCAGGAACCTATGGCGAGGCGGCTAAGCGGGAGGACCAATGAGGTGACTACCCGTGCTCCCGCCTAAACAGTCCGCCTGAATTTGCATATCGAGGCTATAAAAGATATGTCTTTTGATATGGCTATATGTCACGCCATAGGACTCAGATTTAATCTCCTTCAGCGACTCACCACTTCGTTCATCTCTGGACCTTGAGGCCGTCGTCGAACAGCACCTCAGCGGAACCCGTGCACTTCTGAGGACATCGGAATCATCCGCCTTCAGTCGCTGCCGTTCCAGCTGCGCTATCCGGCGTTACTATATCCTTTATTGCTATCTGTGTTTGCTATTGTACGAGAGCGTTGTTTCAAATGCCTCGTCCCATCTGCGCATCGCTCTGCTCGGTGGGGATCGCCACATCATATGCGCATCAAGTCTCGGCCGAGGCCACGCCTTCGCTGCACTCTCCCAGGGCGACTGCCCAGAGTGCGACGAGATGGCACTGCAGACCCTGCAGGCTCGGCTTGCCATTTTCGATGACGATCCCACTCCATCTGCTCTCCCTCTCGAACCGCGCAAGAAGAAGCGCCGCGATCAGAGGCAGCCAGAGCAGCTCAGCGAGCACACGCCTGACCTTTCCCCGCGTGTCTCGCCGTCACCAGTGACGTTCACGCAGGAGGAACAGCGCCCCTCTCTCACAGTGGCCTGTTCTGTCTCCTTCGGTGGACAGCAACGGGAGGAGGAAGATGACGATGACAGCTTGTCACAAGCTGCATCTGGGAGCGTGTGGTCGGACTCTGTCTTGGAGCCTGCAGCTTCGACGCAAGCCACCACGAGCGTCAGGGCCAGCGTTGACGTGGAACTGGACCGCGTGCTCACGAGGGCCGTGGGAGACCTCGGCCTCGAGTGGTCCCAGCCTCAAGAGCTCACGCGGAACAGACTCGACGAATGGTTCCTTCAAGGACGTCGCCATTCCTTTCCGCAAAAGCCCACCCCCTTCTTCCCGGAAGTTCACGACGAGCTGACTAAGGCTTGGAAGGCGCCATTTTCTGCTCACGCCAAATCCTTGTTTTCCCCAGCGCTCTCTACTGTAGACGACCCAAGTATATCACAAAGAGAGCTTTTTCTATGTAGGCAGTGTGCCAACTACACAGTACGCACCCCTGCACATAAGCACTTTAACACACACAGCACCCGCTGTCCTGCACTACGAGCGCTATGAATGTAATGCGCGCGCCCACCACACAGTGCACACCGCAGAACATTATCAATATCCCCAATGTGTCTCAAGCACAAAACAACCAGGCTACCGGGTCCCTTTCACAAAGCGGCCCGTCCCTGAATGTAATTCAGCCCCTAGTTACATGTACCCAGGCATGGCAGGCCATCCCGGGCATATCAAAATGGGTTTTGAACACTGTAAAACGAGGCTACTCGTTGCATTTCGCTCTCAGACCCCCACGCTTTCGCGCCGTGGTCGAGACCTCGGTGAGAAGCAGCGTGAGAAGCACGTGCTTCGCGCCGAAGTTATGAGGCTGCTAGAGAAGGGAGCGATAGAAGCCGTGCACCCATCGCTAAGTGAGTCAGGCTTCTACAGCCGCTACTTCCTCATTCCAAAGAAGGATGGCGGTCTCAGACCCATCCTAGATCTCAGACAGCTGAACAAAGCGCTGATGAAGCGCACATTCAGAATGCTGACTATGAAACAAATCCTCTTGCAAATTCGCCAGGGGGATTGGTTCTTCACACTGGATCTGAAAGATGCATACTTTCACATTCAGATATCTCTGGCGTCCCGCATTTTTACAAAATGCATGGACGCAGCACTAGCTCCCCTGAGACTAAAGGGAGTGCGCATTCTCAACTACTTCGACGATTGGCTTGTCATAGCCCAATCAGAGACTCAGTTGATGACTCACAGATCCTGGCTCCTCAACCATCTAGAATGTTTGGGTCTCAAGATCAATATGGAGAAGAGTGCACTATCTCCAACCCAGAATACTTCCTTTCTGGGAACACGTATAGACGCAATACGAATGAAAGCATGGCTTACATCAGAGCGCGAGCGCGCCATTCAGAGTCTGGCAGCGTCATTCAAGGCCGGCACTTACACTCCTCTCAAAAAGTTTCAGAGGATGTTAGGTCATATGGCCTCAGCATCAGCAGTGCTCGAACTGGGTCTATTCCACATGTGCCCCCTCCAACACTGGTTAAAAGACCGCGTCCCAGCCCGGGCGTGCCATTCGGGCCGGTTACGCATCAAAGTGAACCACAGCTGTATCAAAGCTCTGGCTCCTTGGTTAGCGACCGACTGGTACCAATCGGGCGTGAGCACAGGCTCAATTACGAGATGGAATGTAGTCTCGACAGATGCATCCAACCTAGGCTGGGGTGCCACTCTCCGGCCTCTGGGCATTATCGGAGAAAAGGCTGCACATAAACTGTTTAGAGATGAAAGCGGTCATTATAGCGCTGAGAGCTTTCCTCCCGTACTTAAAGGGACACCACGTGCTGGTCCGAACAGACAACATGGCAGTAGTGTCTTACATAAATCGCCAAGGCGGCCTGAGATCATACAGCCTGCATTCCATGCCGAAACACCTCCTTTTATGGGCAAGGCGCAACCTGAGCTCGCTAAGAGCAGCTCATGTGCCAGGTATGCTGAATCAGGGTCCGGATATGTTATCCAGAGACAATGTTCCCCCAGGGTAATGGTCGCTTCACCCTCAAATGATTCAGCTGATATGGAGTATCTTGGCGAGGCAAAGGTAGACCTGTTCGCCTCAGAAGACAATACTCATTGCCCAATATATTTCTCCAAACACAGGGATGCGCTGGCCCACGATTGGCCCAGACACCCTCTGTATACGTTTCCTCCGGTCACAATGATACCTCAGGTAATCAGGAGGATCAGGGAGGACAAAATGCGCAGTACTTTGGTAGCCCCGCTGTGGAGGAGTCAGATATGGTGCTCAGAACTGACTCAGATGCTAGAGACAGCCCCACGGCCGATACCGCTGAGGAAAGACCTCCTCACGCAGGCGAAGGGGAAAATCTGGCATCCCAGACCCGATCTATGGGCCCTTCATGGGGTATCCGGGAACCTCCCCGATAAAGTACTAAATACTATTTCCGAGGCTAGAGCCCCCCCAACCAGGCGACTTTATGCTATGAAATGGTCAGTCTTCTCAGACTGGTGTAATGCACGAAATCTGAACCCACAGTCATGTGAGGTGGCAGAAGTGCTTTATTTCCTGCAAGAGCTGATGGACGAGGGTCGCTCCCCCTCCACGCTCAAAGTATATGTGGCTGCAATAGCGGCATATCGCACCCAGGTGATTGGTCAGTCCCTGGGGAAATGCGAGCTCATAACGCGTTTTCTTAAAGGGGCTAGAAGGCTTAACCCACCTCGCCCCCCTTCAGTTCCTATATGGGACCTTTCCACAGTCCTACAGGCTATGAAAGGAGCACCATTCGAACCACTACAGTCAGTAAGCTTAAAGCACCTTTCGCTCAAAGTTGCTTTTTTGCTGGCTTTAGCGTCTGTAAAGCGAGTGGGTGACCTGCATGCACTTTCAGTGAGTGCATCCTGTTTAGAGTTTGGGCCTAACGACTCCAGAGTCGTCCTCAAACCAAGACACGGTTATGTACCTAAGGTGCTTTCCACTCCGTTCAAAGCACAGGTCATTACACTATCAGCGCAAGACGCAAACTTGCTCTGTCCAGTGAAGGCACTGAGATTATATATAGAGTGTTCCGCCGCCTTCAGGCAGTCGGAACAGCTCTTCGTTTGCTTCGGCGGCCGCACTAAAGGGAGTTCGGTCACGAAGCAGAGATTGTCACGATGGATAGTAGACGCTATCTCGTTGGCTTATCAGTCTAGGGGCCTCAGCTGTCCTATAGGCATCAGAGCTCACTCCACGAGAGGCATGGCCTCTTCATGGGCTTGGTCTAGTGGTATACCACTGGAAGATATCGGTGCGGCGGCAGGCTGGGCTTCACCGTCCACTTTTATCAGATTTTGTAATTTGGAGGTTCCTGCTTTACAAGCAGGTATTCTTTCCATATGACATATTGTGAAACACACCTATGTACTCACAAGCATGACATAATCCATAAGCCTGATTCTGTCTGGCTACATTATACCTTCATATAAGGCCCGATTATATCCGGCCTACATAAATTTTTCATTGTTACCCTCTTCGGGGCCCACCACGGTCGGCTTCCAGGGGTTCATTCTCTCTATACTGGGGTTGTAAATTCTACAAACCTTAGTGTGTGGAGATCTACCACGCACGGCGTTTTACATTGTGTCCCCCTAGCGTATGCTATGCAATACGAGTGATTCTCTCGAAAGGGAACAACTCGATTACTAACATAACCTCGGTTCCCTGAGAGAAGGGAACGAGTATTGCGTAGCCTGCCATGCTTGTGCTCGCTCAGGGTGTCACTTCAGTTGATTTTAAACCTCCTATGGCGTGATATGACTCGATATGCAAATCCAGGCGGACTGTTTAGGCGGGAGCACGGGTAGTCACCTCATTGGTCCTCCCGCTTAGCCGCCTCGCCATAGGTTCCTGCAGTTGCCGCAGCACAGCCAATTAGCGCGTGTATACGCTCTGTTGTGTCTGCTGTGCAGCCGCACTGCGTTTTACATGGATAAATTAAGGATAAAATTTTGCTTCAATTCTCGAGGAAAAGGAGTTCCCCCCTAGCGCATGCTACGCAATACTCGTTCCCTTCTCCCAGGGAACCGAGGTTACGTTAGTAACCGAGTCATTTTCAGCAGAGATTTAAAAACTGATAAAGAAGGGGCTACTCTAAGTTGTGCCGGCAAGCTGTTCCACAATCTAGGCCCCACCACGGAAAAGGCTCTGTCTCCTCTACGTTTGAGCCTAGCATAAGGAACAGTGAGTATATTTAGATTACTAGATCTTAGGTCACGGGACGGATTATGGGGATGTAGAAGTTCAGACAGGTAACTTGGAGCAAGATGATGCAAACATTTGTAAACAAATAGAAGAATTTTATAGTCAATTCTAAATTGGACTGGTAGCCAATGGAGAGCTCGCAGGATGGGAGTGACATGATCGAATTTTCGTCTTTTCTTAAGAAATTTGGCCGCAGCATTTTGGACCAATTGAAGACGAACGAGCTGGGACTTTGAAATGCCACAATACAGTGAATTACAGTAATCCAAACGGGATGTTATAAAAGCATGAATAGCTGTCTCCATAGATTTTTCAGGCACGAAATGTTTAATTTTGGCAAGAAGGCGAAGTTGAAAAAAGTTAGAAGCGACAACAGAGGACACCTGTTTCTCTAAAGTTAATCACCAGTCTAGGAAAACTCCCAGGTTCCGTACACAGCTTGTATTAAAAACAGACAAATTACCTAGGGTGTTTTTGTCAAACTCAAATTTGTCAGATGGGCCAAAAACTATAACCTCCGTTTTTGAATTGTTTAATGTTAAAAAGTTACTTGCCAGCCAAAGCTTTACCTCATCGAGACAATCCATTAAAAGATTTAAATGCAGAGGGGTCATTTCTTTTTATCGGCAAATAAATCTGTGTATCGTCCGCATAAAAATGAAAAGAGACACCATGCCTTCTTAGAATCATGCCTAAAGGAAGCATGTACAGAGAGAAAAGCGAGGGAGATAAGATAGAGCCCTGGGGAAGACCAGTCTCAAGGAGAGCAGCAGAGGAGGTAAAACTGCCAATCCTGACTGAAAAATATCTGTCAATTAAGTAGGATTTAAACCATTTTAAGACTGAGCCTTTCAGCCCCACATCTTTTAATCTAGATAAGAGCAACAAATGATTGACGGTATCAAAAGCTGCAGTTAAGTCTAAGAGAACTAAAACCACAGGGTCTCCAGTATCAGTAGCAACTAAAATGTCATTTAGCACTCTCAGCAAAGCGGATTCAGTGCTGTGAAAGGACTTAAAACCAGACTGAAAAATGTCAAACATTTTTGACGTATTTAGTATTTGGACCGAACTGATTAATAAACATTTGTTCACAAAAGATAACAGGCCAGGGCCAATAGACTCTGTTAACAATTAAAAAAAACTGAGGATGTATATCATCACAAGGGCAGAAAGAGGGTTTGAGGGTGGCCATAGTTTCAGCAAAGGATTGTAAAGTAATTGGTTTAAAAGCCTCCCATGAGGTTGGCGGCCTAGTCAAAGCATACTGATCACTATATGGCACTATTGCCTGAGGCCTTAAATTAGCTATATTATCAATAAAGAAACTCAAGAAGCTTTCACATAGTGCATTGGATTTGGGAAAGTATTGACAGGTGGATTTAAGGCAGCATGTATAACAGAGAACAAAATATTAGGTCTGTGATGATTAGTAGAAATCATGTTTGAAATATAAGCAGCTTTTGCGGCCTTTGCAGCTGACTGGTAGGCCACTAGGCAATCCTTGAGCGACTTATATGACGTTTGAAGTCTGTCCTTTTTCCATTTCCGCTCTGGTTTCCTACACGCTTGTCTTAATGTGCGGGTCTCAGGGGTTTGCCACCGATCGGTTCTAGTTTTTGGTTTAAAAACTTTCCAAGCAGCAGTTTCATTTAACACCTTCAGCCATGCATCCTTAAGCAGCTCCAGATGTTGGTCGACATCTAGATCAAGAAGAGCAGAATCCAGCGAAAGTTGTGAACTCAGTTCATTAAAGAGCAAATTAAAATTCACATGAAACTGGGATGAAAAGTGCCGAGCATGTGTTTGTGCATTTGCAGGTGAACAAACCAAATTTGGGAGGGACATATTAAATACAATAGGCTTATGGTCTGAGATCAGTGTATCCGATATTTCAATCTTAGAGATGGAAAAACCATAGGTAAGCACTAAATCTAAGGTGTGGCCGTGGCTATGAGTAGAGTAGGTTATCCACTGTACTAGATTAAAAGATTCAATGAGACTTAAAAATTCCTTAGAGTATTTGACAGGCAGAAAACATGAATATTAAAATCACCAACTAATAAAAAGCGATCAAAATTAGTAGTGATATCCCCCAATAATTCTGTAAATTCAAGAATAAAGTCCTTTACAAGATGTGGGGGGGGGGGGGGGGGGGGGCGATACAACACTGCTAGCAGAACAGGGCCATTCCACTCAAGCCTTAATAACTGCACTTCAAAACTGGAGAAAACCTTTCCAGAAATCATTTTACAATGAGCGAGGAAGGACTGTTTTAAGACAGTCACCAAGCCACCCCCACGGCCGTTGTGACGGGGAGACTTAAAAAACGAACAGTCATTTGGAACCAGTTCAGAAAAGGGACTTAAATCTCCCACCTGTGTCCAAGATTCCGTGATAAACATAAAGTCCAGCTTGTGCGAGGAGAAAAAATCGTTCAGCAAGAACGTCTTATTCACCAGGGAACGAACGTTTATCAAAGCCATTTTTGGTGGCGTGATGACGTTGAGGGTGAGCTGGGCTCTTCTCAGCGGCCTGACTTCATCTTGTCTAGGCACCAAACAAAACAGCAGTTGTACCCCTAACAAACAAAACAAAAACAACATATGCATATGGGTATGCTGTTCATATGTCCACATTATACTATATTGTAACGTTCTCGCTCTCACTCTCAACTGCCATCTCTCTCAGATGTGTCTCTTAAGTTTGGTGTAAAATCACTGCTGAATCTAGTGCACAAACAGAGCACCCACAATTTTTTTTTTTTCGTTTGGACGACCAGCTTCTCTTAAGGTCCTTTAGGAGAGTCAGAATATGATTTCATGCCCCAGATCAGTTTCACTGTCTGAAGCTTCAGCCCCCTCTGAATTGACAGCCCGCTGACGGCCTTTGTTGGAAACGCATACTGATGTGGATAGATTCTCTCTCTTCCCCATCCCTATCCTTTCTTCCCCTCTCCTTCTCCTCCCTCTCTCTTCTTCAGTCCCTTCTCTCTTTACCCCCTTTCATGCCATTCTTATTCATCTAAAAACAACACCAGCTCTCCCCTTTTGTAGTTGCACGGCATTTTAATAAAACATTGGCGGTTTTATACAGGCCTCCCTTGGCAGACTGTTTTTCACTCTGCGCTTGGATAGTGGTGCTCGGAGGCATCTGTAGTTTTATAAACCACCAGCTTTCATTTGTCTTCTGCGTCTCGTGCTTTCAGTCCCGCTATTGATATTTGCTTCACCCATGTGTAAAATACACGTGTTGTAAAAAAATCCTATTTTAAAAAAAAAAAAACCTACCCGCCATTTGAAAGGGCATTGTTTCAGAAAAATGAATCTACGAGAGAGATAATAAATGGAACATGTGCCCAGTTTTTGCATAATTTTAGCAGTGATATATAACCATGCCCATCAGCCACTGGAATGAGTAAAGAAACAAACAGCATATTCACACGTGAGTTGCTTACAGAGATATGGCAAAAGTCCATTAGCTGCTAGTCAGCGCAACATTTTATTCTTTAGTGGTCGGGGTCAGCTGCTCTGCCTCAGCGCTGAACTACACTCAGGGCAGAGGTGAAGAGATGCCAGAGCTGAATCTCGTATTTGTTTACAGGAGAGTAAATATTTGCTCAGAGCACCTTTCAATGCTATCCTTCTTTTAATTTGTATTTGTTTAAAACATAGTGATGTGCATTTAAAGGGGTGTACGTTGATGGGGCGTCTCTCTCTGTTTGCCCTTCATGAGAAATCTCTCAATGTGAATCAGCTTCATCTCAAAGCTCTGAACAGCATGACTCCATCAGACTGACATCATGCCAGCGCCAGCAGCAGAGAGATTGAAAATTTAAGTGTTTTTTTTTTTTTTTTTTTCTTTTCCAAAAGCTTGTTCTCAGCTAGTGCAAGCATTTTAGGGAAGTGTATAGTTCTAGGTAAGTGTGTATTGTTTTGACATGAGAGTCTGTGAAAAGAATTCATTCCCCATATAAACTTTTCCACATTTACATGATGGAGCAGTGTTGTGTTAAATGGAAGGAAGCCTGTTTTCACCTCAGACTATTAAAGAAAAAAAGTTAATTGCAACCGTGTATCTCACAATTGTGGCTTTATTTATTTATTTTCCAGAGTCAGACACATTTTTTTGTTTTTTGAAAGAAGTAAAAAATGTACATCTAAAATGTAATTTATTCCTGTGATGGAAAAGCTGAATTTTCAGCATCATTATTCCAGTCTTCAGTGTCACATGTTCCTTCAGAAATCATTTTAATATGATGATTTGATGCTCCATACATATTTATTAATATTATAAATGTTGTGCAACTTAATATTTTTGTGGAAACTGTGATACATTTTATTTTTCAGGATTCTCTGATGAATAGAAAGTTCAAAAGAACAGCATTTATTTAAAATAGACCTTTTTTTGTAACGTTATAAAATGTCTTTACTGTTACTTTTGATTAATTGAATGTGCCCTGAATAAAAGCATTCTTTCTTTCAAAGTTTTCAATTTAAAGTTTTGAACAGTAGTGTCTTCCCAGCCTTGACTTTATCTCACAATGTATATATCATAACTGTGACTTTATATCTCACAGTATGACTTTATTTCTTATTTTAAACTTTAGCTCACAATTATTTAAGTATAAACGGGCTTAGTATTTCATATTTTTTGGCTCTCAACACAAAAACACAAAGATCACTATAAAAGCGGTTCCACAAATTGGTCACAAATCTGTTCTGATCGGGTCATAGACTAATCTATCTAACCATCTAATCATGCAAAGATTGCAAAATGGCTGTGCATACAATAAAACGCTTTTTTAGTGTAAATTAATCTGTTACTATAGGTAAAAAGAGGTTGCATGCATTCCCTCATCCTCAAAAACCATAAAGCTATGCAAGGTAAAAGAAACTATGATGCCAGAGTACATTAAATATGGGTTGAAATATGTGAAATATGTCAATAAACATGGATCAACAGTACTGTTTTGTACAGTACTGGCTAATTTTTAAATTACTTGATTTTAATAACATTTTGGTTTACGAGAAAACAATTTTGGCTCTCTGTTGGGTTGCTAACTGATATCCAATGTAAACTCCTGAAGTACAACTAGCTAGAACCACTGCACTATAATGGAAAAAATAGCTGTTATATTAATTAAGCAATTTTAAAATAAATTAAAAAGAAAATAATTTAGTATACACCCATTTGACTTATATAAGAGTTAATTAGAATAATTACCCTTTGCCAAGATACACAATGACTTGACAGGAATCTATTTGAGTGTGTTTGAAATTGTACGGGTATATTGTATTTCCAAAGAAACACCGAAAGGACACTAAAAGTAATTATGAAGTGAGGTTCTTGAAAAATACCAGCCAGCGGAAGGCAATCTAAAGAATTGAATGTACCTCTGAGCAGAAAGACAGCCATCATTAAAATGGTTTGGACATGAAGAACAACTACGAATCTGTCCAGAACTGGCTGTTCTCCAAAACTGAGTGTCTGGGAGAGAGGAACAACAGAAGCAGAGGTCATTAAGAGAAACACTAACACAGCAGCACTAACAGAGTTACAGTCCTCTGCGAGACATGCATTCGAGACAACTAGCAAGCAGAATTCAGAAATCTGCCTGGTACAGATGGGTGGCAACCAAAACGACTTAGTTGAGAGAGAGAAAAACACACACACACACATATCACATCTCAGCAGGAGTTTTGCCCAAAGGCGTGTGGAAGAGACTCAGAATTTGGAAGAGGATTCTGTAGTTAGACCAGATTCCAACTTTCAAGCCCTAATACAAAGTGCTATTGGAACAAACCAAACACAGCACATCACGAGCACAGCATCCCTACTGTGAAGCAGCATCACGCTTAAGGCACGATTTTTTGTGGCACGGAAAACTCATAAAAAGCGAAAGGAAAATGGATAGAGAACTAAATCGAAAGCAAAGTAGAGAAATCCTGGTGGTGCAGCCAGGAGATCTGGGACATGGAAGATGATTCATCCTCTTACAGGAAGACACAAAACCTACAACAAAAGTCAACGGAGTGACTTAAAACCGAAGTGTGTAATGTCCTGGAGCCGCTCAGTCAACAGAGCATCTGTAGGAGGACTTTTTCTATAAATATATATAGAAAAAAATTTTTGTATAAAGATAATTCTCAAATAACTTAATGGAACAGGGGCTTTGCAGTTAAATATGTTTATTGTTGAAAACATATTGATGACAATTGAATACTAAATCTAAATATTAATGCCACATTTTTAATATTGATAAATAAGGATTTATACACAATCGTACATCTAAAAGTTTACGTTTATTATGTTTTAGAGTTGTCAATTTTGTACGTTTCAGTGTGTATGAAAACGTAAGTAAATGTACGTGTGGTAGAATCACACTTTACATAAGAATACACACGAATACTCATGAGATCACGTTGGATTATCTAAACATGCTTAAATCAAGATAAATTTGAAAAAGAAGCAAAACTGTTTAACAAAAAAACAAATTCAGAGTAAGATGTTTTTGTTTGTTTGAAAGAAATTGATACTTTTACTGAGCAATGATGCATTAAATGGATGAAAAGTGACTGTAAAACTTTTACATTGTTACAAAAAACCCTACATCAAATAAATGCTGTTATTTTAAATTTCATCAAAGAATCCTGAAAAAAATGTATCATGGTTTCCACAAAAATATGAAGTAGCTCAACTGTTTTTAACATTGATAATAATAAGAAATGGATCTCTAGCACCAAATAAGCAGCAGCATGATTTCTGAAAGATCATGAGACACTGAAGACTGGAGTAAATATGCTGAAAATTCAGCTGTGTCATCACAGGAATAAATAACATTTTAAAGTCCCCCTGTAGTCGATAATTTTATCTCTCCGAACTCATCTTTGATCACCAAAATGACATATTTAAACGTTTTTTTCCTGTGAAAAAAAAAAAATATTCATGACTACGTTATCAAACAGCTAATAATGTGTTGCTAACGTTACACAAACCATGTTCCCGTTTGGCATCTCAGAGTCAGACAGCTGCCTTCTAACAATCAGTATCCTTAAAAAACGCTTTGAACAACTTAGAACGTCAGTGGAGAAAGGCATAGTTCATCATTACATCGTAATATACATAATTCACTCACTGTATTGCTAAATGTACCCGTATACTGGGATAACCCTCTTGAGACTTCCCCGCTTCAGAGCATAGTAATGATGATATGCTAAAGCCCACCTGCATGTTGACATGATTGGTTACAAGGTAGTTTGTGACGTAAGAAACACCAACGATTTCAAACCGCGTTTTTGAGACTCTTTTTTTTTCACTGCAGTTTTAAGGAGAAAATACTCAGCAATGGTGTTGACTGATGAATTTGCACATGGTTTGTCAAATTAAAAACACCACATAGACATATTAACAACATTAAAAACTTGATTTTTCACCACAGGGGGTCTTTAAAACATTCAAATAGAAAACAGTCATTTTAAATGGTAATAAATTTCTCTCAATATTACTGTTTTTACTTTAAACTTAAAAAAAAAAAACATTTTAAAAAAAAAAGGCACTACTTTTGGCAAGTAGTGTAGTAGAGGATTAAAAAAAGATTTTTTTGCATATGTTTTCCTTCTCTGGGTAATAATTCTGCTCTATAGGTAGATGTTTTTCTGTAGCAGTGAAGAAAAAAAAAAAAAAAAAATACACTGCTAGGTATAGTAGGGATGCGTATCATGTGCACTGGAATAGATAACCTCTGTTTGTTGCCTCAGTTCATTCTTTACCCTGGTGGAAGCAGCTTGGTTGTAAGAAACAGGTTTTTTTTCTGTCGGTGACAAATTTGTTTTGAGGGTTGCGAGGATGAAGCAATTCATCAGTGAACGGTACTCACCAATTTCAGCTTTTCCCAAAAGAATGACAGCATTCTGTGATGTAACACCCAAAGGAATAAACACCCCTGGCCAGTGTGTAATAGCGGTTGAGGTTGTGATTTTTGTGCGTGTAATGTGTCTGCTCTCTCATCAACCGCTGTTGACAGCACTGTCAGAGTGTAGGGCTAAAACCTGTATTCTGCCAAGGTCACTTTAATAAAACCTTCAGGTTTTGGGATTTAAAACATTCTTGTTTCCTGGCTTGATTTAAACAGACCTGGGGCCAGTTGCATAAACATAGCCATGTTAAGACTGTGTCTTAAAGGAATAGTTCACCCAAAAATGAAATTTACCCCATGATTTACTCACTCTCAAGCCATCCTAGGTGTATATGACATTCTTCTTTCAGATGAATACAATCGGAGTTATATTAAAAAATGTCCTGGCTAATCCAAACATTATAATGACAGTAAATGGCAGCCCAAAATTTGAAGCTCAAAAAAGTGCATCCATCCATTATAAAAGTAATCCATACGGCTCCGGGGGGTTAATAAAGGCCTTCTGAAGCGAATCGATGGGTTTGTGGAAGAAAAATATCCATATTTAAAACTTTATAAAAAGTCAAATATCTAGCTTCCGGTGGACCGCTTCAGAAGGCCTTTATTAATGGATGGATGCACTTTTTTGGGCTTCAAATTTTGGGTTGCCATTTACTGCCATTATAATGCTTGGAAGAGCCAGGACATTTTTTAATATAACTCTGATTGTATTCGCCTGAAAAAAGAATGTTATATATACACCTAGGATGACTTGAGGGTGAGTAAATCATGGGGTAATTTTCATTTTTGAGTGAACTATCCCTTTAAGTTGTATGACCAACTAGCGATTAGTCAAGGGGCAATCAGTCTTACTTTTTGGTATCAAATTAGACAGTTATGAACAGTCTTGAAGAAAACAATGTGATGACTAAATTGTAAGACTTAGTTTATGCAACCGCACCCTGTTTTAGGGGAATAGGCTGAATAATAAAAAAAAGTAATGACAGAAAATAACTATAAGGTTGAGGAATATGCAAACAAATAATTAAAGCCCCTCGCCTTTGTATTTTTTATAAACCGTTTTCAAACAGCTCTTTTTTACTTTAAAAGTAAAAGTAAGTGCAAATAGCATTATTTTCTTTGTACTAAAGTGTGAACTAAGTATAAATAGTGTTACATGCTATTTATACTTATTGTAAAAAGTGGCAGATACTATTTGCAGCTCAGTCTATGGTACTACATTACACATTGCAGTGTATTGTACAAACTCGGTCGCATCAAAAGCTACATCAACTGTCCTTCACGTCACTGCTTCTGTTACTGGATGGGTTTCTATTGCAATTTTGTCTGGCTCAACAAGACAATGGTGGGCAGAGTTAGTGTAAATTGACAGGCTTATTGCACAGTGTAAATAGACATTCCAAAAAAAAAAAAAAAAAAAACTTTTTTCCGAACAGGTTTTTCGTTTTTTTGAGAAATTGCTACTGATCACCCCTTTGGCCCCGTTTATATTTTTTTTTAACTAACAGTTAGTTAGTGCTGGGTAGATAACTCACTACCGTTACCGATTCCAAATTACATGACAAATATTGTAATTAGTAACGTAATCCATACATTACACATTTTAGGTCATATAATCAGACTAATTTTTGATTACTTTTAGATTACTTTTGACCTAACTCGTTTATCACATTGAATTGAAAAGTATAATATTGGCCTATATTGATATAAAAATACAAAGAGAAAGAAAATATGTTTTATTCGTTGTTATCAACAACATGAAGTGCATTAAATATTACATTACGTCAGGGTTTCCCAGACTGGGGTTCTTGAAGGAACTGTGAGTGTGAGTTTAATGAAAAGCTATTAAGTAAATAAGCCATAAAAATGTACAATTAAAATTAATAATTATAAAAATATAAAAATGATCATAAAAATGTGTTTGAAAGACAAAAGCCTTCCAAAGACATAGCAATACATGGATAAATGACTTACTGAGTGATAATTCAAATAATAATAATTATTGTGTTCGTCAGGAGTTGATTAGATATGCAATGTTGAGAAAACACTCCTTAAAAGTGAAATGATTTCTGTAAATCCAGTGATCAAATGCTTTTATTATAGCCACCTTACTAGTGGCTGGTCTATGTGCAATTTCACAAACTAGAAGACTTTCTAAATGTATATGCTTTTTTAGAAAAGAACATTTAAAACATGAAAAAGAAGTGGGAGAATCAGTAAATTATGAATGGTTTACTGCCACTGTGTGAATAATATGTAATCATGTAATCAATAAAAAGTAACTGTAGTCTGATTACGAGTATTTTAAAACGTAATATAATCAAAGTACTTAATTTTTGGAATCTGATTACATAATCCAGATTACATGTAATCAGTTACTACCCAGCACTGCAGTTAGTCCCGCCCCAAACTCACGCCATTGGTCAAGCCAGAGGTTGACATGTCGAACCATTCAAACATAGTGCCACAGAGTCACAGTGTTTACACTCTTGTAAGAAAGATAGTTCAATCATAGATTATAAATTACACACTTCACCTGGAATGGACTACTAAAAGGAATGGATCTGCATGTGCAGCTTTTCTGTGCCCTCACCCAGACTGACTCTTTTCGTCAACCCGTTTCTCTTCTAGCTGTTTTGCAGTGCATGTGACTGAAATGCTTCCTGTCCAGGCTCATATGTTTATAGGCAGAGGCCCATTGTGCCTGCTCATCTGTCGCTGTTTGTTTGTCCTCTGAAAGCAAGTTTGTTTGCTGCTGAAAGGTTGTGATATAACCTGCCTCTCACGCAGATGGCTGCGGATGAATGGAACAATTGAGGCTGAATGCACACACTACGCCTTCTCCAGACAGATAGACACGACACACACACACACACTCCAGCTGGCTAATTAGACAGCAGAAGAGTCAAAGTTATAGCCCGTGTGTAATACGCTGTCTATTTTTCTCTCTCCGCACCCCTGCTGCTACAGGAAAATGAGCCTATATTGGTCCCCAATGGCCTCGTCTCATATCCATTAAACTGAATAAGTGCCTGAAATAGCCCTTGTAGTAAGCAGTATGATGCAGGATTCCCTACCACAGCAGCCATCAGTGCATCTGCTAGATCAATCAGCGGTGTAGCCCACACTCCCTCAGGGTGACCTTATGCTATGTCTTTTAAAAATATGAAACTCAGCACCATTCAATGATACTCTGTAGGTTTTCCAAGTTTGCTTAGTCATTAACATTTCATGGAATTATACGCAAGACTTTTAAATTGAATTTTCGGGATGTTTTTGAGTCGTTCCTGCAGAGGTTAGTGAACATTACGGCAGCAAAGTGCTAGACTGCTTTTGGCTTCTTCCATTCAAATGGATACCGGATCTAATTCCAGATATAAATTTGATGAAAGACACTAGAAAAGAGATCCAAAAATGCTAAAAAGGTTTTAAAAAGAAATTGGAGAATGAAGTATTGTTGTCTGGCTGACGGTATACAGTGGGGTCCAAAAGTCTGAGCCTATGGGTATCTAATTAAAATCTATCAGTAAACCATTTTAGGACAAATAAACATTATGATAGGTTGCACGATTAATCAAAATAAAACTGAAGTCCAGATTTAGCTTAGTGCAATTATTATTATTATTATTATTGCAAAGGCTGTGACTTCATTAAATATATGCACTGCGTGTTTCAGAGTGAAGCATGGCATTGTGTTCTTTTACATGCAAACACATCATGATCTGGTGTTTTCAATGCCTCAGAGTGGCTCAGTTCACAGTAAATGCTGAGTTTGGGTCACTTATACTGTGCTTTTGGGAATGCAACATGCATCAACCATCTTAGATGTTTGAAAATGAATTTTAAAAAGCCATTAATATAAGTGTTGTAATTTTGCAGTTGTACTGTAAAATAAAACCATTATAGAGACAGTGTTAAATTACCTCATGTCTCAAAGCACATAACATTACAATAATAATGAACGTAAATAACTTACAGAGCTCTTGCTTGTTCCACCTGACAGCTGAAGAGTTGTGCATAGTGTTGAGTCGACATAGAAACGCATTAATCCGAGTCGGAAGACGTGAACAGCCTCGGGTAGAACATCATGGGTTGCCATCTCATAATTACGGTTACAACATGACGTGAACACAGCATAAGATCGGCTGCTGGTTGGAGTTTGGACCATCTCAAATCATCCCGGAGAACATGATCACCAGACCTGTGGAGTTCAGGAAGCTCCAGTGCTGCTGTCATCAAAGTAAAAGACAAACAAACCAAATATGGCAAATTCATGTAATTTTTCAATTCAACTTTCCACTCACTAATTTGTAATGAAGAAATTGTAGGGGAATAAAGAAAAGGAAAAAAAAAGCATTTTCACTAGTGGTCTCAGACTTTTGGACCCCAGTGTACAGTATATGTACACACACACACACACACACACACACACATACTGACATAAGGTCCAGTTAATGAAAGCTGCTTGACAGTGCTTTACCAGAGCTTTAAAAGTCCTCTGACCCTCTGTTTGATATGTTGAGCAGGAAGGAGCCACACGGAGGCCTATACGAGATAACGTTAAGCCCCTGAGGTCCAGCAATCAATTTCTAGTGAGTCGCACGAAGTGACAAAATATACAAAAAGCAATCACGTCCCTGCATGGATCTGAGCTGTCCACTGTCACCTGCTTAAATATTCAGAAGCGCTCTAAAATATTCTGATGTGCTGTTAAAACAGTTGACAGGCAGCACTCTGTTCCTGTCTTTCTTTCTGTGTCTTTTCCCTCCTGTTTTGACTAACTTCAATCTAGAGGTAATGAGAGCCTAAGAAGCTGGAGACAGAGAAGCTATTTACATTTTTATTGATTTTTGAAAGTGCATTTAACATTTTTTTTTCTCTCCCCTTTCCCCCACTCTTTTCAAATCCCCAAATGAGAGTCCCACTGCTCTGTTTACGCTTATTGAGGAGTAGAGATATTTTAGTCAGGAGCTCCAGCATTTTCTCCGTCTCTTGATAGATCAAAGTGGAAACTGGGTCTGTCTTGTGTAATTAAGACTAGGCATTAAAGAAAACAAACTCCTGTGAATTCTGACTGAAGCACCACTGGGTATACAGTATTTTTCATAATGAAAGAAGCACAAACAAGGCCTACTCAACAATCCACAACAGTTCTCAGTTTAGCATTATTGTTTCCTGATTTCCACAATGTTATTTGTCTGTTTAACTCATTGAAGCCAAACCTTCTAGTTGTGGCCATGACTGGACCTGTTGTTAGCAGGTGTACACATCTTATGCCATTTTGACCCATTTAAGACTAGAAAACCACTTTTTTTTTTTTTTTTTAAGTGAAGATAGTTAAATTTTCAAATTCTCATTTTTGTATATAATTACGCAGTGTAGGCTAATACGAAAGACCGTGCTATATTGTGAAGACGCGAAGTGGGTAGCCATTACAACATTATTGCTACACAGAAATAGGTACTAAAACAATTAAACGTCATTAATTGAATTTATTTTATAACCATAAATTATTATATCAAGAAATTAGGTCCCATCCTTCCGCTGAATAGTCCCTGGCTTGCTAGTTTGCTAGAGCTAAAGTTAAAAGATTAGTTCACTTCAGCCAAAAATAAAACATATCATTTACTCACCACAATGTTGTTCTCAGCCCACATGACTTCCTTTCTTCTGTTAAAACCAGCGGAGAAACTTCCATAATGTTCCCGGTTTTCCATGTAATAATGGGGAGATGAGCTTTCCAGCTTCAAAAAGAACGCAAAGCACTATAAATGTGGTCTATATGAATCTTGTGCTATATTCCAGGTCATCTGAAGACATACGATACACGATATACTTTGTGCAGACTGAAATACAACTTGTTGTTGATGTTATTTTCTGCTCCATGATCTTTGCGCGTGAATTTAACTCTGGGACCAAATCAGTGAATCAGTGAATGAATCATTTAAACTGCATCCGAAAATTTAGGCAGCTGACTTGTTGGTGACGAAGGTAGGCTACCTCACAAATCTGATTTCGGATCCATCTGAGGCAGTGTAACAATTTAATGATCTACAGCAAAATAGAGCGAGCTTTGGTGAGAACTAACAAATATTTAATTACTACAGTAGTAATTTCTCGTTAGAAATGACATCAGAAGTGGAAAACTGGTCAAAAACGTATAATTACACACAAACTGACCAGCAACCGCAACTTTTTTTTTTTAAACTAGGAAACTAGTATTTACAATAGTTATGTGAAGGCAGCATACTAAACCCACACCCCGAATACCGCTTTAGAGCGGTATCCCATCATGCATTATGTTAGGAAACTCATGTGCCCCGAAATCGCGAGATTAATTAGATATTACATATTATTTGGTAGTAAAACATAAAGTGTTGCACATTTGGTGCAAAGGTCAGTAATTTATGTGTATTTTGTACAACATTTGCAACTGCTTTTTATCACTTAATTAGAAGCAACACAATTTTAAAATTGTGTCTTCTGTTAGTTACATAGCGACTACTGAACAGACATTTAGGAGTTTATTTTAAAATGCAAAGTATTGCAAAGTAATGCAAGAAAGCTCTGTAAACACTTGCATTTCTTGCAACACTGTAAGTGTGTCCCATTGGGTAATCAAAAGTTCTATACACACTTATTCACGGCTACACTTGCGCCAAATACAGGAAATATATGTCATGTAAGTTACACGACATATATTTCCTGTATTTAGACAAGTGGTCAAGTGCAAAGACCGCAAGTGTGAGTATTTGGAAAGGGCATGTCACAGAATGGAAAGCACAGGATTGTGGGACATCAAAAGCAGCGAAGGATTATACATCTTGGCTGCGTTCCACTCAAAATGTTTATGCCCTTCACTCACTAACTTCCCTCCGTCTCTTGGATTCGGATGTGCGTCATTGCTTACGTTGCACGAGTGCCCACTACTGGCGGCGGAACTCGTGCATAAGGCTTAAATGGAACGCCCTTGATCACTTGGAATCCACTATGGAGCTGATTTATTATTTAAACCCCCTTTTTACTTATAAATTTGTTTCATGCACCATTCTATATGCATATACTTTGTTGGAGAAAATATAAAGAGAAAAATAAAATTACACAAACGAAAAAAGAAAAAAAAATCAATAGTATAAACTTACTCCCTCCGTCAAAATCAAGGGGACAGGGGCCTATACATATAAACTTCCCTCGCCCACTTGACAAAATGGACAAAAGTGCTTAGGGAAGTTTGCGAGTGTATGTATAAAGCGAAGTGGAATGCCTTAAAACGATCAGATGAAGGTATCTGAGACAGGAAGTGAAGCTAACATTGGATTCGGACGTGCCTTGATGCCTTCCTACCTTGGATTGCGTCCTCCGAAGGCAGCATTTTAAAGTTTTTGGATGCAGCCTTAGACTGGTTTTGTAAACTGGATCAACCGATTCAATAAACTGAACAATTCATTCATGAATCAGACAACATTGTTTGCTTGTCTTGTGAATGTACTAAGGGGAGTTAAAGCAGATATTAAACATTTTGTGAATAGCGACTTAAATTTCAGTCTGTTCCTCACTATAGGACTGTAGGACTACCTTAATATTAGGCCTCTGTGAGTGTTGTGTAATGATATAAGTACTTGGTTTTGTCAGAAAAGTAATTTGATTCACCTGGTCCACACAAATCTGTTTCTGAGTCATCACTTTGCTACTGTATTTATTGAATATCTCTGTTAAAATAAAATCTATTCAGGTAACTTTGAATTCACATAGCACTGCAGAATAGTGCTCAGTATTGAGAGAAGAACATGTCCAATCTGCTCATGAACTGAAGATTTTCTATCTTTATTTGGGATATCTATCTCCAAAGGTTGGATATGTTTGGTATGATCTCATTTAAAGAAAAGAAACTTACAAGCAGCCATCGAGACCCTTTCTCTTTACCATTGTCTTACAGAGCCATTTATCTTCTCTCAGCAGAGTCAGCGAAGCTTTATTGGCATGATTGTTGAGCGTACTGCTTAAAAATAGACAATGCAGAAAATAAATAAGGTGAAAAAAGAAATATAGGAAATATTAAAGAAATATAGGAAATGAAGGAGAAAGTAAAAGAAAGGTACAATTAATAAATAAAAATAAATAATGTTATGTGAAATACTAAAAAGGAAAATTAAAAAAGGGACAAGGAAAAAAAATCAAATAAAGCACTAGATTTGAACAGGAACATAAACGAAAGGAAATAAACTGAATGGGAATATAAAAGAATGGGACTAGGAGTAAATAAAACAAACAATGGAATAAAGTTATTTATAGGATAAATATAAGGGAAAATAAAAGAAAGAATAAAAGAAGGAGGAATAAATAGAAATAAAAATAAATTATGTTATGTGAATAAGGAAATGAAGGGGAAAATTAAAAAGGGACAAGGAAAAATAAAAAGGAGTCTTTCAAAGGGAACATAAAAGAAAGGAAAAATAAAATAAAGGGACAAGGAAAACATAACAAAACGTTAATATAGGAAAAATGTAGGGTAAAAAAAGAAATATAAGAAAAAAATAAATTAAAATAAAAAACCTTATGGTATACCTGTAAAACATGTCTCATCTCTCGTATATAGCACTCCCTCTTTCTTTTCTCCTCTGCTTCTAAAGCTCTGCGTCATCCTCCCTAAGGAGTGTCTGCGGTGTCTAAATTGAAATGCATGATGAATTATGTGGCAATACAAGGGGACCATGAAAGATGACATGCATGAGATAATGATTGTAAATGTAGATTCACGTGGCGAGTCAGGAGTTTTTGTTTGTTTAATAATGACTTTGTCTTCCGACAGAAGGAGGGACATGCGAGGTGATTGCGGCCCACAGGTGCTGTAACAAAAACAAGATAGAAGAGAGATCTCAGACGGTGAAGTGCTCCTGTTTACCAGGGAAAGTAGCAGGAACCACCAGGAATAAACCCTCCTGTGTTGACGGTAGGTCAAGAGACATGGCATCAGTCACCTTAAGTCTTAAGTGCGGATAGCTTTGTGTTATGTTAAATGGCATGTAACAGATGCTTGACTGTTTTAAACCATCTCAGTGCAGCTGTGCAGTGGTTGAACAGGCTTGCACATTGCAGCTGTGCTTAAACACACTCTGTGCAGCTGTGTAAAGCTGCAAGGTGCTCCAAAAGACTGTGCAGCTTTTTTAAGGTGTGGTATGTTTAAAGAAACTCTGTTCAGGGTCGCTCTTGCAGTGTCCCTGCCCTAGAAAAGCTCAGATCCTCAGGGCTTTTCATTATTAATGCTCTGTCCTTATGACAAATGAGCTGCTGTAAACTACCACTTCTGGGAGAACATCTCACTCGCAACGCACCACGAGATAATCAAAGAACATTAACTTTGACTGCATCTCACCGAGGAGCATCCAACCTTTTCCCCAAGTAAAGCTAATTAGGATATTCTTTTTTTTTTTTTTTTTTAAAGATGACGTCTGTCGTCTTTTGGATGTTAACACACTTAAATAGCTTAAAGGGATAGTTCACTCCAAAATAACAATTCTTTTATCAATTAGCTACTCGTCGTTGTGTCGTTCCAAACCCCTGTGACTTTCTTTCTTCCATGGAAAGGAGATGTTAGACAGAATGACAGGCTCACTCACCATTCACTGTCATTGTATAGAAAAAGATGAACTGAAGAAGAATGAAAGCGAATGGTTGGTGACTGAGGCTGCCATTGTTTGAGGCTGATTTCTTTAAATGGCCAGGGCTAAATCAAGGGTTAGCATCATGATTTAATAATGAAAAATTGCAAATATGTCAAGACATTTATATAAATATACAATATATATATATTGGATAAATTGGATAAATTAATCTAACATGAACATACACTCACCGGCCACTTTATTAGGTATACCTCGCTAATAGGTTGGCTTCAGAACTGCCTTGATTTATCATGGCATAGATTCAACAAGGTGCTGGAGACATTCCTCAGAGATTTTGGTCCATATTGACATGATAGCATCACACAGTTCCTGCAGATTTGTTTACTGCACATCCATGATGCGAATCTCCCGTTCCACCACATCCCAAAGGTGCTCTATTGGATTGAGATTTGGAGACTGTGGAGGCCATTTGAGTATAGTGAACTCATTGTCATGTTCAAGAAACCAGTTTGAGGTGATTTGAGCTTTGTGACATGGCACATTATCCTGCTGGAAGTAGCCATCAGAAGATGTGTACACTGTGGTCATAAAGGGATGGATATGGTCACAGTAGCGGCTCCTGGTCGTAAATTTAGGTAGGGCAGATTCTGGGTCTTAGCGCTAGTTTATGATTAACATTTTGTAAGCTTGAACATAGACTCACTTTGGGCAGAATTCTAATGTCATTGTGTTATTCAGCCTGAGGCGTTTGGTGCTCTAATGATGATCGACAGACTTAGTACACACGACTAACGCATAGAATACCATCTTAGAATTGCCTTAATGTAGTATTTATTGCCTCAGATGTTGTTTTAGAATATTACAAGTTGTGTAGGAATTCCAGTGAGGAAAGTCATGTCTATTCTCAGAACAAACATAAAACAAACACAACAGAACTACTGCATATAAAGGCTATTCACATGAGTACTTTTAAAATAAAGGATTTATACTTTCATTAATTTGATTTGCTACTCCACATAGGAAGAACATACATGCCAACTAGTTACTGACCTGATGCAGACACATAGCTGAAGCGGACTGATATTGTCTTGGTCTGGAGCGAGGTTTACGTGAGGTCATGTGAAAATAGGTGGGGCAGCTAGAAATCTACCCCAATGGCTCTCTATGAGAGCACGCTGCAGTTCCATTTTTCACCACAGATTTACATTGGAAATTTGTGGGGCACTGTAGAGCTGGGGAGGGATCCGAGACCGGCTGCCCCACTTAGTATCATGAATACGAATATCTATTGATCTAATATGACTTCTGACCTGTAATGTTGCCAGAATCATAATCATACACTATTTGTTCGTCGGCCAGAGGAGAACTGGCACCCCGACTGAGCCTGGTTTCTCCCAAGGTTTTTTTCTCCATTCTGGCCCTGAAGGAGTTTTGGCTCCTTGCCACCGTCGCCTTTGGCTTTTGGCTTGCTCAGTTGGGGACACTTAAATTTCAACTATATTACTGATCTGCCCGCATTGACACTATATGATAATTGAAATGAGCTGGATGACATCACCGTTTTCACCAGAGTGGCTGTACAGCCAAATCAAATTCTGTTGCATTATTTTCCTGTTACCACTGTGAAGCTGCTTTGAAACAATTGGCATTGTAAAAAGCGCCATATAAATAAAGGTGATTTGATTTGATTTGATTTGAATACATGCCTGCCGAATCCATTCACATCATTTTAATATATCCTGCTCACTTTACAACTTAAAAAGTCTAGAAAATCAGAAAAATATATTGCTGAATACATTTACAATTTATTATTAATTCAGTGTATATAGAGGTCTATGTTTGGATGAATATTTTGGTGGGGCTCTGCCCCACCTGCCCATACAGATGAGCTGCGGCTGTATGGTCAGCAACAATACTCAGATGGGCTGTGGTGTTTAAACGATGCTCAATTGGCACTAAGGGGCCCAAAGTGTGCCAAGAAAATCCCCCCCCCCCCACACACACACAACATTTACACCACCAGCAGCCTGAACCGTTGATGCAAGGCAAGATGGATCCATGCTCTCATGCTTTCAGGTTGTTTACGCCAAGTTACCCTACCATCTGAATGTCGCAGCAGAAATCGAAACTCATCAGACCATGCAACATTTTTCCAATTTTCTTGTGTGAATTGTAGCCTCAGTTTCCTGTTCTAACATGACAGGAGTGGCACCGGTGTGGTCTTCTGCTTCAAGGTTCGATGTGTTGTGCGTTCAGAGATGCTCTTCTGCATACCTTGGTTGTAATGAGTGCTTATTTGAGTAACTGTTGCCTTTCTATCAGCTCGAACCAATCTGGCTATTCTCTTCTGACCTCAGGCATCAACAAGGTGTTTTTTGCCCGCAGAACTGTCACTCACTGAATATTTTCTCTTTTTTGGACCATTCTCTGTAAACCCTAGAAATCTTTGTGTATGAATACGCAGTTGATCAGCAGTTTCTAAAATACTCAGACCAGCCCATCAAAGTCACTTAAATACCCTTTCTTCCCCATTCTGATGCTCAGTTTGAACTTAAGCAGATTGTCTTGACCAATGCTGCATCCCACTATCCATCCTAAATAGTATTTAAAATTAGAATTAGTGTGTCCCAAATCGTAGTATGCTGAAATGAGTATTCCAAAGATACCCGGATAGTCTACTTTTTCCAATTAGAATCCAAAGTGCAGATCCACGCACACTCTAACAGCTAATATTGCCCACAACCCATTCACTTTGGACGAGGATTTGATTAGAACTAGAAACACCAATAAAAAGTGTTAAAAAAATATACAAACTTGGAGGATATGCAACAGCATTGTGAACTTTGGTAATGATACGTTTGGTCATTAATTTTTAAATGCATCATTATGCAAATTGCAAACACATGAGGAGAGTTCTCCGCATGAAACCAGATCAATGTGCTACTACATTTCTCTACGAAACGGTGGGAAATTAAATTAAATGTGGAGGAGGATTTTAACTGTGACAAGATGATTGACAGGGCAGTTTAAACGGTGACAGGATGCACGTAACTAAGCGACAGAGCTGTCTGTTAAAAATGCAATTATGACAAAGTATGTCCCAAAACTTGCCTACTCTTCTGCTACACACTTAAAAGTATGTACTTTTTCTTCACAAAAACAGTACATTTACTTTTAGGGCATAGTATAAGCAGGCGAATTTGGATGCAGCACATGTCTACATGCCTACATGTAAATGCACTGTGTTGCTGCCATGTGATTGGCTGATTAGATCATATTTGTGTTAAACAGCAGTTGAACAGGTGCACCTAATAAAGTGGCCGGTAAGTGTACAATATATTTACAACATATTTAGCCTAATCTTCTTTTAAAACTATAGCTGTTGTGTTTAGGATTCTGGATTAGATATTTTATAATAAATAGTGTCTGGGTGGGGAAACACTCAACAGACTTTGTGAAAAACACATGGAAGTTAACAGCACAACAGAATTTGCCCACAAGACAGCAGCATCAGTAGAAACAAAGGTAAATATCTTTTCCATAATTTCAGGCTGCAATGTGTTGTCTATTCTGTAGGGGACTAGTAAAGTCCAGAGGCAGAGGTGTGTGTTTGGAAGTGACTTTTTTCCCCTGGTATTTGTGCGTGTTGTTTCTGTATTTGTTATTTTACCAAAAATACACAAGGGTCGTCTGCACTCTAAAAAAAAAAAAAAATCTTTATCTATTTAAAGCAACAGGGGAAAAATAAAGATGTTTGAAACCACCTTCAGTTACTTGGAACTTCATGTTGTTGCTGTTTAACCTTAAAAAAAAGCTTTTGCAAAGAAAGTAATTAAAAGACAATGACAGAAAGATTCTGGAAGTGTCCATTTTTTTAAGAAAATCCCATGGATACTTAGGATATTTATTTTGGCCTTGCAGCAGTAACATGAACTGTTGTAATTATAATATTTTATATAAATGTATTGAAATAATATTTGTTTTATTTATATTCAGGTCTTGCAGCAGTAACATGAACTGATGTAACTATGATATTTTATATAAATGTGTTGAAATATAATTTTTTATTTATATTTAGATATTGCAGCAGTGACATTTACTAAAGTAATTATTTACATTAATTTATTAAATATTTTAATTTATTATGGTCTTGCAGCAGTAACATTTATCGAAGTAGAATATTTTAAAAGTAATTGTTACATTTTGTAGGCTACTTCTGTTGCATTTTATGGTTCCTAGTTAAACTGAGATGACACATTTACTGAGATGGTGGCCATTAAAACTGGTCCATGTTCTCGTTCTCTTCTCATTCATATTGATATTCTAGGATATGAGGCTGAAGGCTATCTCTCTGTCAAAGGAATACATGACATTGAAGGCTACATGTTATGTATGAGATGCTTTGTTTACTTTATGGAGGATAAGAGACCTAGTAAAGTAAATTTTAATCAAAACACAGAGCCCTTGCCTGAGGTTGTTTTCCATTGATTTTTTTTATTGCTCTGTAGCCAGAACAGTGTTGGATTTGCCTCAGCAATACAGTGCTGTGACTATTGTACATATGAGCAAAGTCTATAAAGCATGAACCTTTATTCACCCATTTAAAATATCCATGGAGAAAGTGTTGAGCACAGGTAAATTAAATTTTAAAGGCCTATTCGCAAAAAGAGACAACTATTGGCTGAGTGCTTTTGGGTTTTGCAATATTAATGAATGTGACTTAAGTTCATTGCCATTATCACGGAAATGGAGTAAGTCACAAACTTTGAGTACTATTAATAACATATAAGTGCCTTATACATGCCTTGTACTATGTTTTCAAGTAACACTCTCTCCTTAAACATTTGGTATTCAATGCAATGTGACAGCATTACGGTGATGCATTAATGTATCATATTCTAACATATTCATAGTGATGCAAAGATAAGATGCTCTCAAACTCCTGAGCACCTGCTTCCTTAATGGTCTCTACTTGGTCTCCATCTGGTAATTATCATACATTTCGCAAAGTGGGACAAATTGGTAGTTTTACAAGAATGCTTTTCTCTCAAGCAACTGAAACGACGTAATACTTTCCATTGTAATGTCAGTAGATTGACCTTCATTATATAAATAGAATATGGACTATATATATATTTTTCAGAAGATTTCCTAAGACTACAAGGTGATTTAAGTGAACGATTCGGCATAGGATTTCATTTCAGAATAATACTTTTTATAAAGTGCCACTCTGTGAAATGGTTCTGCTCCTACTGACCGCAGACATCCACTGAGGCTATTCAAGCACATTATATTTATATAGCGCTTTTCACAACATATTGTTTTACAGCAGTTTTATAGAAAATTGTACCTTAAAGCCCCAATGAACAAGCCGAAGGCGACTGTGGCAAGAACAAAAAGTGCATAAAATGTTCAAGAGGGAGAAAAACATCCTTGAGAGGAACCAGACTCTGCTGGAGGACACCATCATTCTCATTCTCATGACAAAAATACATAAATACATATTATGTGTAATATTGTGTGCTATATAGTATGTTTATTGAATAAATCAAATTATTTATACATTTTTATTCATTTATTTATTATTATGTATACACTCTTTTAGAAGAAACGGTTCCATATGGAATGTTTAAGGGTTCTGTCAGGTGTTTCATATAGAACATTTTAGGGGTTCCCATGGGATCAATTTATGGATTTAATTTTAATTACATATTATTATTATTTAAATTAAATGGCTCATAAACATACCTTATTTCTAGAAAAAAAATAATAACCCATTAAACATGAAAGTATTATGCAATCATTTAAGACATTTATCCTTATATAAAACCTTTTTGCCATAAAGGGTTCTTTAAAATCAAGTCAAGAACCTAGGGTTCTTTATAGAACCCTATTGAACCTTTTTTCCCATAAGAGTGTACTTTTTTATTATTTATTTTACATTTTTGTAATTTATTTCATTTAAAGGGATAATTCACCCCAAAATTTTAATTCTGTCATCATTTACTTTTGATCATGCTGTTCCAAACTTGTATGACTTTCGTTCTTCTGCAAAACACAAAAAGATATATATGTTGAAAAATGGAAAACCAAACAATTTTGCTCACCATTGACTTCCATTGTATGGACACACAAAACATTTCTCAAAATATCTTCTTTTATGTTCCACAAAAGAAAGAAAATTATACAGGTTTGGAATGATATGAGTGTGAGAAAGTAATGACAGAATTTTCATTTTTGGGTGAAATATTAATTTTATTTAATTTTATTTTATTTATTTATTTGAATTTAATTTAGACAATTTTAAGTCTAAATTCTTAAAATCTATCCTAAAACATTTGGAGTGATGCAGTCAGTAAAGCATCCTTAGACATGTAAACATGTAAATATTATTTGTCAGATGGTCAAGGAGCAGTCGAGGATGGAGATTGGAACCTTACTCTTTTTTAAGTCAGTTGCGAGTAAGAGTCTAACTCAATTATGATCTGCTTGCAGCCTCCATAGTGATCGGGAAGTGGTGGTGTGAGATGGAGCCGTGTCTGGAGGGAGAGGAATGCAAGACTCTACCAGATAACTCCGGCTGGATGTGCTACTCCGGAAACAAGATCAAAACCACCAGGGTGAGATTTAGAGCACCTAAAAGCATTCCTTGTTATTTTACATACAATACTCAAGCTACTGAACAATACATGACTCTTAGTGGTGCGGTGTATGATTGCATGTTGTGATTGAGTGTGTGTCTGTGTTGTGCTGTTGTTTTTTGCTTATTTAGCTGAAGTAATTTGTTAATAAAGAACAGAATACAGAACAACAAATAAACAACCCTCATGCACCTGAATGGCTGCAGGCAGGTGTGTTGGAAACTGGACGTATTATAAAAATAGAAGACCTTCATACTGCTCTAGCTCACAAGAAATCCAATATTTATTAAAATAACAGTGATTCGGTCATGTAACTTCCATCAAGCAGAAAATGACACGCCGGCAAATAATTATAGCCAATCAGAGGGTTTCTTTAAGTAGTCAATAACAATATGGTCAATGGTAATTTCTATAAAAGTTCTATGGAACACCATTTGGAATGTAAAGTGCCTCCTGGTGGGATTAATTAAGAACAGAAAAAAGCTATCAGGCCCTGTTTAGGCCTTGTCCACACTAATACGGTTTTGTTTGAAAACGCATCTTTTTCTCTCCATTTTGGCCTTCCGTCCACATTGAGAAGGAGTTTTTGTCAATGAAGACAGAGCTTTTTGAAAACACTCTCCCAAGTGGATAAATCTGAAAACGCAGTTTCCGCGTTGTAGTGTGGACTGTGAAAACTGAGGTATTTAAAAACGATGACGCATTTTTAGTCATGTGACGCATATTGTACCCATAGATATCTACTTTCATAGTGTTGCTAAAGAGAAATCTTCCTTTGTACAGTCTTCATATTGCATTCCTGCAAAGATGACTTAAAATTTACTCGCAACTGCTGTCCTGCGGCAAAACATGACAATTGCGTTTTAGACCATGCGATTTTGAGTGCAACCTGGACGCAACACTGAATGGTGGGATATTTTGCTAATAGCATGATAACTTTATTATGTCTGCTCTCTCTGTATCATCTTGTGAATTTTTAGTATGTTTTACGCATATGCAGTAAGGTGATTTAAGCATTTTCAGATGTTTCAATGTGGATGAGCAACTTTTGGAAAACGCTAGTGTGGACAGGGAGCGTTTTTAAATGAAAACACAGTTTTCGAATGTATCCGGATTAATGTAGACATAGCCTTACACTAGTGCGTTTATGTTTTAAAACACATAACTTTTGATACGGTTGCGCCTGGCTTCCACATAACTCCCGAGTTTTCAAGACTTTTGCATTGGGTCTTTGCGTATTTTATTGCATATCCTTCCCTGATTCATCAAGCCCCTATCATATGACCATTACGCTACCGGAACACGACCAAAACCGACCAGAGCCGTCTCTCTCAATGGCTCTGTAACAGACCAGTCTCGACGACCGGGTAAACAATAACATGGAGACGGAACTGCAAGCTTTGCTGACTTTGTTGTCCTCTTTAGCAGCCATTGTGCAGTTAACCTCTGCATTTTATAATACTGGAGCTGACTACATGTACAAGAGGTAAGCTATTATTAGAGCAATCGGCAACTGTTTACACTTGTGTGCATGAATGGTCATGTGACATGCGTTTCCGGTCGTGTAGTGTGGACGGAGATCTTTTCTGAAACGCAGTGGAAACGCCAGTATGGACGAGGATCGTTTTCATTTTAAAACGCTGTTAAAACGAAAACTCACTAGTGTGGACATAGCCTCAGTATGATTTTTTCCCCTTATTTTCTTTTTTTTTTTCAGAATACCCACCCATACACATCCTTGTAGCAGATATAGAGTCACTGGAAAGCTCATAACGGAGGAACTTTATAAAGGTTTTTGATTTTATTCCTCCTTTTTGCCTGTTCAACATGGTGATTCAGTGAAGACGTAAAATGACCAATAGAAAACTGACAAATTATGGATTTCAAAGGTGTAGGAATGGTAAATTTGTGAACAAATAATAAATTCTAATAATTCCAATCATATTTAGTTACAAATAATCTCTGCATGATATGTTGTTGCTAATTATTTGAACATGAAAATCATTCTCAGATTGTTTTCGGATTACTCATTAATCTTTTATTTACTGTACTTTTTCAGGGAAATATCCAAGACGACAAGCAGAATTAAATTTTCCCAACTCTAAACCAACAGACATATGTCTAATGACTTGAAATGGAGCCCTTTTCTCATAAATCCAACTGTCTCTGAGTAACACGGACACCAGACATTCTTTGTGGGCGTTGAAATGCTGGTTCTTTCATTGTTTTGTCTGACAGTTGTCAAATATTTGTTTCCTCTCAGTGAGTCCTGGATAATTAAACTCGTATCCCTTTGTGTGGAGTGCACTCAAACCAGCTATACCTTGCCTGAAATAATCTTCAACTGTAATATTCTTGGATGTTCCTATGTCTCCGGAAGAACATATTAATTCTCCTACTGTATGTAGTGAAACTGGCTTCCTGTTCATGTGGATTTTCAAAAGGGGTCTGATCGTCTTCAAACAACTTTAATAAAGACACTTTGTGCATCGACTATGAACAAAAATGCAGAGGAGAACATGTACATGGAATGACTGATCCCATCCAATCCGTCTGGAGATGTTCCTCCATTTCCTGGAACATTATATCAGATTAAGAGTTCTGAATGAATTATGGTGTGATACTAAAACCAAATAAGTCCTTAGCATGATTTCTGGGAAGTTGTAAATATAGGTAAAAGAAATGTTTTACATAAATAAAATGAATAAAAAAAAATGGTGAGAATTATGTTACAACTATATTTAATTTGCAATAAACAATAGTTTAAATGTGAAAGTAATGGGTGAGAAGGTGCAAAGGAACAGCCTTGTTTACGTGTTCTTGTTCACTGTTGATTGGTTAAAGATTGTTTTTTATTATTCTTATTTTTGGGCTTCAGTAATATTTTGACAAATTGAGTCATCAAGGCTTAACTGAAGTGTTCTGAAAATTTACATGTTTAATGAAAAACTAATAGACCATCACTTTGGCTACAGCGATATATAAAAGCTGTGGATTTATTACTGAAGTTAATGAAGTCTGATTGAAATATGCTGGTGCATGCACATATAAAATATCGTGACATTTAAATATTCTGAATCAAATTCATTTTCCATTGTTCAAATATATAACTTAATTAAATGGTACAAGACCTACTAAGACCATTCTGTATATTGAGGGTTCTGGTCGTTTGAATAGACTGGAGAAGAGAGGTTTGAGGGTCTTTGAATGTGTAGGCAGGCAGCCTGCACTGAAGGACATTGTGAAAATTCTGACACCCGTTGGGACATTTACCTGTCGTTTACATTCAGAAATAGTCCTCTCCGCTCGGAGCAGCTGAGGGCCAGAGCACGCACACTCTGAATATGTAGCTCTAGCATTTTAAGCAGGGAGTCGGGAACATAAGAGCCTCAGTGTTGCTGTCGGCATGCAGAAAGAAGGCTCTAACTACAGGCTGAGTGAATACAGATCACTACATTTACAGTCCTCCACATGGGACAGCAGAGGATGAACTTTAGCCCTCACCTTCAGTGGAGCTTTAGTGGAATTTCAAACAGTTGACTCCAGAATATCAGAGTGGAAAAATGAATAGGTTACACGGAAATCTTAAGCAAATACCAGCATTTTCTCTTTCAGGCTGAGCTTTTGTTGGAGAGCTCTTCAAATCATGTTTTTTGCCAAGTGGAAAAAGTTCCTTTGTGTTGTAAAAAAGACTTACAATAAAGAGGAATCACAGTATTACCATTAAGAGACAGGAATGGAAGGAAATGAGCTGATCTAATCCGAGGTCACAAATATCATTATACAATAGTTTCAGTTCTAAATTTTGATTGGCTGAGGAGCGTTCCAAGAGTGCTTGTGGCCACGTACACACTGTAAAGTTTGACAATGACAACCGCATTTAAATACGGGAGCTGAATCCCCTAAAGTATCGTTCCGTGTACGAAACACGACTCACCCCTGAAATTGCAGTGGTTGACAGCATGGTCACCATAGCAAAGTTCTGGCATCTTGCGGGCTTGCTTGTTGTTTGAGCTTGACTCATAAAGCGATCTAGTTCACGGAGTTAATAAAGTAGGCAGGTGTGGGTTGCGACATTTTGGTCGTGTTTTCAATATTAACCATTTGGTTTTATCTCGGTTTATTATGGGCTTGTTCTTGTTCTCTGTCTTAGCAAGATCTGGCCAAACAAAAGAGTCAAAGCTCATACCACTTGCCCTGTGGTTTTCTTGCACCGCACACATACAGAGGACAGTACACACCTCTGATGCGCATTTAAATATTAACAACTAGTTGTTAATTTCTGTTCTGTACACACTGTGTATAATGTTTGTAAATGCGGTTGTCACTACCATAGATATATAGATTTCTCATTAGTGGCTGTTTCTATGGGCCGCTATATGCGTAAGCCGTCCGCCATATTGTCAAAACACCAGTCCAGGGCAGCTGTTTTAGGATTGAAATGTTAAACTACCGACAAAAATAATCAGGCAAACTAATAAACTTTTGTCTAATTTCGCCATTTTGAATTGAAAATAGGCCTATATAATTTACGTGATTTATGTAATGTAATAATTAGCAACTGTCAATGTGAGAGGACAAGAAACATTAATGAAGCTTTATTCATATAAGGCATAAGATTAATAATGAATGTGTACATATTGTGAATTAATTTTTAAAAAAAATATTTAACTAGCGTTCGTAGCCTTCAGTAAATTAACTTGTCTTAGAAAGTGATTGATAAAAAATATTCTAAATATAAATTGACCCTATGTTTACTTTCTTGACTGCTTTAGGAGGGGAAGAGACAGGGCAAGATAAGGAGAATGAGAGAAAAATAAAGAGTGATGGAGATGAGGAGAGACAAGGAATTGACAAATAATCTACTGCCCACTGACTTGGTTTTAAAACTATTTCTCATTCATTTTTTGGCCTTCACACGTCTTAAAATGCACATATGTAGATCAAAGAAATCTAAATTTTCTCGGTGTGTGTGTGTGCGCTTTATTAATAAATAAAGCACCTTTGTTTGCTGACTAATTAGTGATCATACAAATGTTAACTGAGTGACTTCTTCAAAACTTCAAGTTTCACAACATGAAACAAAAACATGTTAGCTTATAGTTCTGTCACGTGAATTTGGGATTTGAACATTGTGGGCAAGTTTTGGTTATCCATGCCAAATAATATACACTAATATACACTCCACACAGTGTGTGTTTGGACTGAAAAAGGTGGTACATGATCTTGGTTAGCAATTTGACACCATTGTAATAAATAAGCATGCTTTTTGATGCAAAGAAAATAGCCTGTTAAGAAACCAGCAGACAAGATAATCCAGCACAAATTAGTGCATAAAAAGTCACCAAAATGAAGTATTTGAACCCCTCCCCCCCTCCCTTCTACTAGGCTGGCTACGGGCCTGGAATTTAACTGCAGTGTGTACGTGGCCACATGTTTGTATTGCTCCGCTTGCCTGTGTTTGTGCGTTCTAGACAAACTGTCACTCTGTGCATTAGTAGTGGGGGTTTTACAGTGTTTCTTTCCGCAGTTTACATCTTTGCTAGAGATGGGTGAGTCACTGAATGATTCATTCAATTGTTAAGTCTTCTGAGTGAATGATTGGGTTTTTATTTCAACAAATTCATTCAAAAGACTGATTCATTTAGAAACTAAACAAGTTCCTTTATGTGTGAGTGATTGAACCATTTTACTTAACCAATTCATTCAAAAACAGATGTGAAGTGAGAAGGGAGTGACTGTGTCTGAAACCAAATACTCCCATCTACTGTATGAGTACTATGTTCTTTATATGAATGTGTGT
Organism: Coreius guichenoti; assembly: GCA_039654105.1. NCBI lineage: Eukaryota > Metazoa > Chordata > Actinopteri > Cypriniformes > Gobionidae > Coreius > Coreius guichenoti. The sequence continues at coordinate 22,682,064 of CM077178.1, forward strand.
TGCACGAATGTAATCCAGATGTACTACAGTTGTCATGTTGTCATGTGATACTGTGACCACTGCAATTCACAACTCCTCTCCCGTGGCATCATATATTGAAGTGTCCATGGGATGCACACTTCAGAATCTTGAAGTAATAGGTCATCTGTGTAGTTTTTGCCTTCTGTTTTATGAATAATATATAATTCGGACATACTACTCATTTCACATACTGAAGTCACTGAATCATTTACTCAGTTGATTTGTTTAATAATACTGAGTCATTCGGGGTAAACTTGTGGCCTTCGATACTATTTCCCATCAAGTTCTTTTAGATAGACTATTCTCTATAGGTATCACTGGTGTCCCTCTCGCCTGGTTTAGATCTTATCTCTCCGGGCGCACTCAATTTGTCCAGCTTAAAAATTTCAGATCATACTCTTTATTTGTTACCACTGGTGTTACTCAAGGCTCTGTTTTAGGCCCTCTTTTATTTATCATTTACCTACTACCTCTTGGTTATGTTTTTAGGAAATATGTTATTAGTTGTCCTCCAAGCCAAATTCTACTCTTCTTTCTTCTTCCCTCTTGGACTATCTAGAAGAGATCAAATCCTGGTTTTCACACAATTTCCTCAAGTTAAATACTGATAAAACAGATGTTCTTCTTGTTGGCACTAAATCCAATTTGGCAAAATCCAGCTTTTCACTTTCTATTGATAATTCTATTGATAATCTCCCCATCTTCTCAGGTTAAGAGTCTGGGTGTCGTCCTTGATTGTACTTTGTCTTTTGAAACGTATGTGAACAATGTTACTCAGTCTGCATTTCCACTTACGGAACATCAGCCGTCTTCGTCCATTTCTCACACCCATACCACAGCCATTCTTGTACACACTCTAGTCACTTCACACATTGATTATTGTAACTCTCTCCTATTTGGGTAACCTCACAAACTTTTTCATAAACTTCAGTAGGTCCAGAACTCAGCCACCCGTATATTTACTAGAACCTCCTCCACTGAGCATATCCACTATGGGGTCCAAGGCGTTCAGCTGTGCTGCTCCTCGTCTCTGGAATTCTCTTCCACAATTTATACGAGAAAGTGATTGTCTGACTACTTTTAAATCACGTCTTAAAACTTATCTAGCTTTTTCTGATCAATTTTAAATGATCTAATGTTAAACAGCTGTTGTTTTGTTGTATTGCTGTCTTTTATGACTGTCACTCAACTGTATGGTGTCCTTGAGTGTTTTGAAAGGCGCCTTTAAATAAAATGTATTATTATTATGAATTATTTACCATTTACCATTGCCAAAAGATAAAAAATTATTTTTGTATTTTTGTTGGCGGAGCAAAGTTACTGACAATATTGTGTTTAAAATGCAACTTATTCATTATTAGATTTTCTTGGTGACTGAACTGTATAAAAGCAATATCTCCAACTGTGGCCTCACGCCTATGGATGTCGCAGCACTTGCCCGTGAGATATTGCTTATTATAAAACTGCTAAAAATAAAAATTATACAGATTTCTATCACATCTATGTGACATTTTGTCACATAATAAACCCTCATGCCCATGGACATTTTTAATTAATATGCAAGGAAAGTGTATATCTGGGTCACCATTTCTTTAAAAGTGTTCACAATTTTTAACCACCTTTTTGCCTTGTTCATGTTAAATGGTGGAATACATTTTTTAAATATTCTATGTAGCCTCTCATGAGCTCACAAAAACAGCATGCATAATAATTCTGACAGAATAAAAACAAGCTGTTAAAAACAGTTGGAGAGTGTAGCATGTCACACCACAGGACATCAACTTTCCCATAATGTTTCGTGTCAACTACCCATACACATATTTTCCAAGTTTTCCACCATGTTCTTTTACCACTTCCGACCTCCGGTGTTATTTGGAAGGGCAAAGGTATTCATATGCAAAGTTAGTTCTTCAGCAAAAGTGTTGTAAAAAAAAAACATATCACACATACTGGTGGTTGCTTGTTAAGCTCTTTGAGGTTCAGTAAATGAGGCTATTAAGGATTCAAAGCAGTTTCTGATACAATGAAGCCGCTGAAGCTTTGAAGGATAAAAGCAGTGATGTCCTCCTCGCTGCCACGGCGTTGACTGCACTGATATTTGCTCAGAGAGACAATTCTAGGTCTGGGAAGTCTGAAATGCTCCTGTGAGGCTCTCTGTCTGCTCTGGAAGTCTCCCAATGTCATTACAAAAAAGTCATTTATATAACACTTTAAAAGGACAGCGAATGAGATTGCAAATTGGATCCCTTTGAAAACAACTTGCTGGTATTTTTTCCCCTGACAGATTCAAAATACAGAAAACACTAACTGAAATTCGGATGTATAAAAATTACGTTTCGATCTTTGATTTAAAAAAATAAACAAGGTCAAAATAATAGTTCCGTTTAACTTCAGCATAAATGCTGATCACAACATGAGCTCCCTTGTTGTTTTCTTGGTAAAGCCCTTCTTTTTAATTTAACCTGACATCAGGAGCTTCTTGCACAACCCTGCTCTCAATCACAATTATTAATGACCAGTAGAGTCAGGGAGCTGTCAACATGTGTGCTGTTTGCCAATGTGCATGCAATAAAGCATTAAAACATCTCCAGAATCACTACCTCTTAGTCTTAGTCAATTAACTGGCAGTGTTGGGGAAAGTTACAATGTTGCGTTACTCCCTTAAAAAAGTAACTAATTGTGTTAGTTACTTTTTATGAAAAGTAATGTGTTACATTACTTTTGTGTTACTTTTTCTCACTTGGGCTTGCTTGTTTGTTTTTAATAACAATAAAAAAGTTTTTTTTTGTGCAAATGTAAAAGGTCCTTTCACACCAAACGTGAAATGAATAACCCTCAGGCTGAAGGAAATGTAAATGTATGCCTGTACAGTACAAAAGAAGATATTTTAAAGAATGTTGGTAACCAGACAGTTGACAGAACCATTGACTTCCATAGTAATTATTTTCCTACTATGGAAGTCAATGGCTACCATCAACTGTCTGGTTACCCATATTCTTCAAAATGTCTTCTTTTGTGTTCAACAGAAGAAGGAAACTCATACAGGTTTGGAAAAAACTTGTGAACAACAAGTGATGACAGAATTTTCATTTTAATAAAGTGAGATTAAATGTGTAATTTAATATATTTAATGATTGCAGGTTTGCGTTTATTTGAGTTTGCATTCCACTGTTTTTATTCATTTTGAGGAATATTGAATCAGTTTTTTTGCAAGTGAGATGAATAAATGCCTGCTCACTTTAATCTAGAACTACAACAACCATCATGTTAACACAACGCACACACAACGCCTCTGCATTTACTCCAGATTTCTCTCAACATGGGGACAGGAGAGCTGTCAGTCAATAAATGGGAAAACAAAGTAACTTGCGTTACTTATTTGAAAAAGTAACTTAGATATTTTGTTGTAAATTTAAAAGTTATGCGTTACTTTAGTTACTTGGAAAAAAAGTAATCTGATTATGTAACTCAAGTTACTTGTAATGCGTTACCCCCAACACTGTTAACTGGTAACAGCACTGAATAATTCAAAGAAAAGCAGAGGTAAGCACTGTTTCCAAATCTGAAACACGTTTAAGGAACAAGACATGCAAGAAAGCTAAAGCAACCTGTTCAAATCTCACAGTTGTGTTTTAAAGAATGCCAGCCACAATTATTCTTTTTTTTAAACCAGAGTACCTGAAGATCTGAGCTGTGGTGATAGACCATGCAAACTCAATACTTGCCCTCACCTTTCATTTTCAATTTCTCGTGTCACTTAATCCACAGCCTCCTCTCACACCCTGTTACACAAACAAGACAGGTATCTCTCAACTAACATACACACACACCAAAACACTTGATCACGACAAGCAGACAAAAAAAGGAAATCATCCAAAAGCGTCCTTGACAGCTCATTATAGAGTTTGAGTAGTTTTCATGAAACAGAAGACTTGTTAAAGCATTCACAAATTTAAGGTGACTGAATTAAAAAAAAACGTCTAATAAAAAAAAAAAAACATGTCGAATGAGGTTAGCCTTTCACAATTATAACAAAAAAATACCTTTGGGTCTCCTCAATAAAGTATATTTTATTTACCATTTCTTATGTGTAGTTGTAGTTTTATTTGGTAAAAGTAACCAATTGTGCAACTGTAACCACATTTAGTCAATAAAAATTGTTAATAATTAATAATTAATCAGGTTCATCAATAAATGTGGCACATTTAGAAGCATTCTCGAATCTGAGCCTCGAATGAAGGCTCAGATTAGTCAAGCCACACATCTGATGTATGTGTTGCAGATGTGAAGCTGTCCCAACAATTATACAAAATACAGTTTGATGATAACAATTCACCAGTTAGTTTTATCTGTGTTGCTCTATACCATATGCAAGTGTTATGATTAATGTGCAAGCAAAAATATACTACATAGTATGCATTTCTGGACATTGACTATACAACTTTCTGATTCACATACAGAGGCAGACAAATCCAAAAACAAACTGGGCACATTATTGCTCACTTACTTATGCCAAGTACCTGTACGGTTAACACTGTCATTCACTGACTGCACAATTTTCTTAGAACTCTGTTAGCATGTCTCTAAACCAAATAAACACTTTTGAAAAAGAAGTGCACTTAATTGTATTGAATAAGCACTTATAGTGTACTTCAAATCTTAAAAGTAAATATATAGTAGTAGTAGTAGTTTAGTATAAGTAGTATGTTTCATACACACTTAAAAGCACTTTTAAAAAGTGCACTGTTACGACCGCTAGGGTTCAGCCGTAACAGAAAAAGGAAGAGAGTCAGCACCAGAGAGATGTCAAATAATAAGTGTTTATTTAACAATAAGAAGGGTTTAGCGTCAGGGGCAGACAAGGCCAAAATAACAAACAAAACAAACTTCTTTTAGAAACTAATTTACCTCCAACAAAAATAAAGAAAACAAAAATACATTTAACTTCCCTAACTCCCTTTAACATAAACAAAGTGCAAATGAGGTACAAATAAACTGGCGTCCCCTACATCCCTTAATTAGACAAAATAATATTTACAAAAATATATATAACGTTTAGTGGCACACAAATCAGAATCAGTAACCAAGTCGTAATCAAACAGGCAATAATCAAGGAAAACCAGAGGATCAAACATAAGCTCACAAATAAACAAACACTTACACAATTTCACTAAATACAATCAATCTCTCTCTGGTATGACACTCTTATTTATGGAAGCCCGTTTCCGCCACTAAATAAAAAAATAAAAAGAGTAATTGCGACTTTTTTTCTCACAATTGCGAGTTATAAAGTCACAATTCTGAGATATAAACTCACAATTGCGTGATAGTCACAATTCTGACTTTTTTTCTCAGTCAGAATTGTGACTTTATATCACGCAATTGCGAGTTATAAAGTCAGAATCCTGAGATATAAACTCGCAATTGCGTGATATAAAGTCACATTGTGAGAAATTGTGAGAAAAAAAAAAGTCAAAATTCTGAGATAAAAAGTCGCAATTACTTTTTTTATTTAGTGGCGGAAACGGGCTTCCATACTTATTCAAACGATGACCACCTAACTCAAGCGAATCAATCAGTTTGAAAAACGAAGCCCAAAGGCACGAAGTACAAATTCAACAAAGCACGACAGCACCCAAAATGGCATGAAGCCTCAAATGAGTGTTTGGGGCGGTCCTTATATCCGGATCAGGTGTTGGGCAGGACCAATCACAGTCTTCAAGTGATTAACAGAGGAAACACCAATCTGCAACACAAACATATCTACACACAGAGAGATAGACAGTATACACACAAAGACAGATGATAAACAAAGAACTCTCAGGATCATAACAGCACGTTGTAATAATGTCAAATTAAAAGTTTTACTTTAAATTCATTGTTTTATTAATATTTTTGTGCTTTAAACAAGTATACACTTATACACATACTAAAGCACATGTAAAGTACTTTATAAGTGTCATTTGATATTACATTTCGAGTTTATACAGTGGGGAGAACAAGTATTTGATACACTGCCGATTTTGCAGGTTTGCCCACTTACAAAGCATGTAGAAGTCTGTAATTTTTTATCATAGGTACTCTTCAACTGTGAGTGTTGGAATCTAAAACAAAAATCCAGAAAATCACATTGTATGATTTTTAAATAATTAATTTGCATTTTATTGCATGACATAAGTATTTGATCACCTACCAACCAGTAAGAATTCCGGCTCTCACAGACCTGTTAGTTTTTCTTTAAGAAGCCCTCCTGTTCTCCACTCATTACCTGTATTAACTGCACCTGTTTGAACTCGTTACCTGTATAAAAGACACCTGTCCACACACTCAATCAAACAGACTCCAACCTCTCCACAATGGCCAAGACCAGAGAGCTGTGTAAGGACATCAGGGATAAAATTGTAGACCTGCACAAGGCTGGGATGGGCTACAGGACAATAGGCAAGCAGTTTGGTGAGAAGGCAACAACTGTTGGCGCAATTATTAGAAAATGGAAGAAGTTCAAGATGACGGTCAATCTCCCTCGGTCTGGGGCACCATGCAAGATCTCACCTCGTGGGGCATCAATGACCATGAGGAAGGTGAGGGATCAGCCCAGAACTACACGGCAGAACCTGGTCAATGACCTGAAGAGAGCTGGGACCACAGTCTCAAAGAAAACCATTAGTAACACACTACGCCGTCATGGATTAAAATCCTGCAGCGCACACAAGGTCCCCCTGCTCAAGCCAGCGCATGTCCAGGCCCGTCTGAAGTTTGCCAATGACCATCTGGATGATCCAGAGGAGGAATGGGAGAAGGTCATGTGGTCTGATGAGACAAAAATAGAGCTTTTTGGTCTAAACTCCACTCGCTGTGTTTGGAGGAAGAAGAAGGATGAGTACAATCCCAAGAACACCATCCCAACCGTGAAGCATGGAGGTGGAAACATCATTCTTTGGGGATGCTTTTCTGCAAAGGGGACAGGACAACTGCACCGTATTGAGGGGAGGATGGATGGGACCATGTATCGCGGGATCTTGGCCAACAACCTCCTTCCCTCAGTAAGAGCATTGAAGATGGGTCGTGGCTGGGTCTCCCAGCATGACAAAGACCCGAAACACACAGCCAGGGCAACTAAGGAGTGGCTCCGTAAGAAGCATCTCAAGGTCCTGGAGTGGCCTAGCCAGTCTCCAGACCTGAACCCAATAGAAAATCTTTTGAGGGAGCTGAAAGTCCGTATTGCCCAGCGACAGCCCCGAAACCTGAAGGATCTGGAGAAGGTCTGTATGGAGGAGTGGGCCAAAATCCCTGCTGCAGTGTGTGCAAACCTGGTCAAGAACTACAGGAAACGTATGATCTCTGTAATTGCAAACAAAGGTTTCTGTACCAAATATTAAGTTCTGCTTTTCTGATGTATCAAATACTTATGTCATGCAATAAAATGCAAATTAATTATTTAAAAATCATACAATGTGATTTTCTGGATTTAGATTCCGTCACTCACAGTTGAAGAGTACCTATGATAAAAATTACAGACTTCTACATGATTTGTAAGTGGGCAAACCTGCAAAATCGGCAGTGTATCAAATACTTGTTCTCCCCACTGTATATTCTAAATACACAAAATCACGTCATCTTTACAAATGTGTAAATATATTTAAATACATGAGTTTCAATACAAATTACATTAATGTATATTTTAGTTTCCCAAATAAATATCAGTACATTCGACAGTACCATATTTCAAAGACAATTATGAACTTACATATATAGATGCACTTAAGTTCTTAAGTGGGTCTAAAAAATACATTTTCATTTGATTCGCAACTAGGCTATATTCTTTTAAAGTATATTATTTCCACAATAAGGCTACTCTTTTAAAAGTATGCTGAAGTGTACTTCTTTTTCACAATGATAAGGTCTTACTATAAGGAAGAAAGAAAGTCATACAAGTTTGGAACTACATGAAGATGAATGGTGACTCTAAGGGTACGTTTACACGACAACAATGTACTAAAAACGGAAAACTCATCAAAATGATTACCGTTCACACAGATCCACGAAAACGACTAAAAACGCTGCTTCATTTCAGTAAACTGACCACTATATTCCAAAGTCATAAAGAAATTGCGACAATTAACGCTTAACTAGGAATAACGTTCTTCTGAAATAAGACATATGTGGCCAACAAATGAGACCTCCGAAGGATGCAGCCTTTGAAATGAGACACAGGCACTAATACGCATGTGCATGATGTCACAGTTTCCTTAGATTCCCGTTTTTTTGTAGTTTACACAAAGACGATAATGCTATTCGTTTTCAAAAACGTGCACTTTGAAACCTGTTTTCAAACGTTTGCATTTTCAGGCCCCGTTTTTAGTTGAAAACAGTGTTGTGTAAACGCCCTCCTTAATTTTTTAGGTGAACTGTCCCTTTAAAAGAGCACACAGGTGTCACATGATGCGTTCCTCTAGCTTCCTTTTCTTTGCCCCATCGTGAGTATAATGTAAGTAAGGGTTTGGGTAATTATCTGACCGATGAACACACATTTTGGATAAGATACTGAATCTGAGAGGACTGCCCCCACAACCATTCATGCAAATTTTCTCCTGTAAAAAGAGGGATCCGCCTGAGCCTGGTAATGGCAGATTGCTGGTCTAAAATAGTTCATAATTTGAATTTTTTATTTCCCACAGAGCCAAACAATTTTCTCTGTCTTCCTCCGCTCACTGCTGGATGTAATAAGATGCTGGCATAGCGTGTTGGCATGGGTTCCTCATTTCCTTATTTTAAAGTATGCAAACAATAGCATATCGAGTTATTCAGTGGCACTTAACAACAATGCGACGCAAACCAGAAGAGTGAGAATGTAAAATTCAAGCACCCGTCATTAAGTTCATTATGGATGTCAACATAATTTAAATTCAAGCAGGTATACTTACATCCACTGTCCTCGGTTCCTCTAAAACACTACAGGAGCGCGCTGGCCCTCCCCAGGGGACTGATGCCAGGCACGGCATGCATAAATAATACCCTGTTTTCTGAATCTCCACACAGAACAATTACTCTTTCCAGGAGAGTTCTGTGTCATTAAAACCGAAATGTGTTTATTGGAAATACATTCAAATTTATCTTGCCTCTTGCCACTTAAACTGTCAGGTAGAATTTTATGGGTATCGCAGAGCGAAAAGATGAAAAAATGCCTACATTCTTCATGTTTAAATAACGATACAGAGAGGCACCTCAATAATGAATGTTTATTCATTAACACTTTAAATATATATATTCACATACAGTGAATTAATTCAGTGAATTGTCATCAGTCTTAATGAGCCTTATATGATAAATCATTCAAAACAGTCAGCGGTGACCCTGGTGTGAATTAATAACAGACTGGAACCTGCAGTGAGCCCCTACATGTGTTTGTGTAAAGAAACTAATACATAATTTCACTGTTGTAACAGTCATAATTTAAAAAGCTAACCACCACCCTCCCCCCCCCCATAAAAAAAGGAATCAAAATTTTAATAAACTGTAATATGATAATAACCTACAACTTAGGAGCACATGGGCTCCTGCATAGTCTGTTTCTCCATCTGTCTTTCTCACACATCCAGATAAACACACACACTCTCACACTCCTCTGTTCTATTTCCATATCAAACAGGGCTTGTTTTGCTCGAAACTTCCATGTTTACTTGCCTCCACTTGCAGGTGGTGTCAAGTCAGTCAGATGAAAATGAAGAGACGAGCAGTGTGTTTGTGTACATGTGCGCAGGTAGGGGCTTTATCTTAATATTCAGAAGTTTTGCTGTGCAAAAACAACATCAGCGTTAACTTGGTTACAATTCGGGAACATGGATTAATCAAGATGGAGAGAGAGAAAACAAAACATATGTAGGTACCTATGATTTCCAAAAATATTTAAAGGGATAGTACACCGAAAAATTACACTTTTGTCAACAATTTCTCATGTTGTTCCACACCTGTATGGCTTTTTTGTGAAACACAAAAAAAGATACTTTGGGAAATATCTGTTAAATGTAGACTAGTTTTTGGGGTCTGTAAGATTGTTTTTAAAAATAAGTCTTTTTTGCTTATCCAGGCTGTATTTATTTGATCAAAAACACAGTAAAAATAGTAATATTGTAAAATATATTTAGTCCAGTCTTCAGTGTCACATGATCCTTAAGAAATCATTCTGATATGCTGATTTGCTGCTCAAGAAACATTTCATATTATTATATTATTATTGATACTGATCAATATTTCAGGAATCTTTGATGAATAGAACGTTCAAAAGAACATCATTTATTTAAAATAGAAGTATTTGGGTTGTCAACCCAATGCCTTGCATCATCTGAACTCTGCTCTCAGTCTTAGTCCACAGTTCACATGTTTCTGCTCAAGAGTTTTTGTTGACATTTGCAGGTCTGATTTTAAAATATGTTCCTGTGAAATTATGAGCTGTCATCGCACGTCCACAGAAGTGTTGCTTTACCGTGTGACCTAATCGGGGAAGAAGGGCCAAGATGCACTTTAGATGATATTTCATGATGTTTCATTGTAGAATTAGCAATGAATAAATAGAAAGCAGTCCAAATAAGCATCGCTGCTGGGACATTCAGCCCAAAACATCTGGTGATGAAGCTCTGACGTGTGTGTGGTCGTGGTCAAAGTGCTGACTTTATTTCTAGGTAACAGTGGATTCTCTCCAAAGACCAGGCCTTACAACTCACCTTGGTAGTTTTGATTTTGTTCCCAGAACTGCAGGACCAGCCTGTGAGGTCAAGCAATACTTTACATTCTTCACCATTTAAGCATGGCTCCATTTGACACCACCACTTCATCCGCACGATTGACGCTGAGAGTGAATTAAAGGAAAACTGAGTGAAATGCAGGAACAACATGCAGTACCACCAAGGAATTGACTACTTTTTTTAAAGATATACAGGTTCAAAAGTTTGAGGTCGGTAAGTTTTTTGTTTTTGAAAGAAGTCTCTTATACTCACCAAGGCTGCATTTATTTGATAAAAAATACAGTAAAAAAAGCAATATTGTGGAAAATTATTACAATTTAAAATAACTGCATTTTAAAATGCAATTTATTCCTATGATGGCAAAGCTGAATTCCCTTTCAAGGGAACTCACGCTGCATCAAAGCGCTGCGGGAACGCCTCTGCGTGATTGTGTCGTGAAGCACATGTGAAATCAGTCCAATGGCGTGACAGAACGTCATAGGCGGGTGACGTCATTGACCAGGAAACTATAAAGCACCCCTGAATCCAAACAGTGTTAGCTTCTGTGTCTTCAGCAAGCGCTCTCTGTTGAAATCGTTTGTCTAAAAAGTGTGTTTGCCTCTCTTGTAAAAAATGGCGAATAAGCAGCAATTCAGGCAGTGTGTCTCTCCTTGCCCTCGTTTCCTTACGGGTGGGGACACGCATTTGCTTCGTGTTGTTTGTTTGGGACTGGAGCATGCTCAGGCAGCCCTCGAGGGGGCTGGTTGTGAGCATTGCGAGCTGTTGCCTATGAAAACGCTCCGGTCCCGCCGAGTGCTCTTTGAGGAGGGCGCTTCGGCTCGCGTTCCCCAGGGCTTGGGTTCCGCTGCTGCCGAGGAACAGCGAAGGCTCACGTCTTGGGGATCGCAAACGGATCTAGTAGCGGGGTTAGAGATGGGCGCTGCCCTTTCTCTGCCCTTACCTGCTAGACCCAGTGTTATAGATTGCGAGTCAGAAGCACACTCTGCGGTTTCTTCTGCTCGCGCTGAAGCGCCGGTGCTGCAGCATTCCAGTTCTGAGGAATTGGATGTTGTTAGCATCGACCCTGATGATGAGGATTCACCACGTCACACACACGCTCATGAGGAGTTGATGGAGGTTGTGACTCGTGCTGTAGCCAGGTTGAATATAAGTTGGCCAGCCGAGAGACAGGAGGTTCGTCAGGTCAACAAATTAGACGAACGTTTCCTGCCGTTTAGATCACAACCTCCACGGTGGGGCTTGCCGTTTTTTCCTGATCTTCACACTGAGGTGTCAAGATCATGGAAGAAGCCGGCATCATACAGAGTGTTTAATCCGCAAACATCGAACTATTCAAATATAATGGGACTGAAACAGTCTGGTTATGAGGCGATGCCTCAGGTGGAAGAGACGCTTGCGAGCTATCTCTCCCGAGTCTGCATCGTCCCTGAAAGCCCCGCAGTTACCCACTAAGCCAGTAAGAGCCACATCAGCGCTGGTGGGTAAAGCGTACTCGGCAGCAGGTCAGGCGGCCGCCTGTCTACATACAATGGCGGTCCTACAAGCATACCAAGCCGACCTGTTGAAAGATATAGATGAGGAATGTAAGGAAGTGAGCCGCAAAACAATAGCGGAGATCAGGAGAGCTACTGATTTGTCTCTCCGAGCTACCAAGGAGACGGCCAAATCCATCGGCCGTTCTATGGCAGCCCTGGTAGCTACGGAAAGACATTTATGGCTGAACTTATCAGATATCAAAGACAGAGATAAGAAGTTCCTTTTAGATGCTCCCATCTCTCCTCCTGGCCTCTTCGGCGACTCAGTGAACACGGTAGTCGAGAGGTTTCAGGAGGCGAAAAAACAAGCGGCAGCTTTTCAAAAGTTCCTCCCTCAAAAATCTCATGTATCTGGGGCTGCTGGGTGGGAGCAGTCCCAGCCAAGTACATCCTCCTCACATAGAGCGCAACAGAAGGTGAGCGTTGCTACCCGAGCTCCCCCACAGAGAGACTGGGGATCGGGGCAGCGCTCACAGCCGAAGTCTTCCCGGGATAAAACAGATCTGAGGACTGTTATTATTATTAGGAAGGCTTCGGCGAATAAGCTTCTGATGGCAGTCCCCTTCGAGGGGAGCTGGTGTTCACCTCATTACACGGTGCCTGTCTCCCTTCAGTGCCATCAGGGGGCCATTCTGCCAACCCTGCCACTTTGTATGCTTCAGGGCGCAGCGGTCCTCAGTGAACATATGTTTTTGTGTCCGCCCGGAAACGTAGCGGCACAGGGAAGTTCGCTCCCTCCGAGGAGGGTTTTAAAAGGGTCAGTTCGGTTGTTCCCTGCTGGTCCGCCGTTTCAGGGCACCGAGGTGTTTGCTCAAAAAACACCAGAGGCCAGCCTCAAGAGGCTGGTTCCCTTAGTAGATTTTCTGGCAGCGTGGAAACTTCTGCCAAATATATCTCGTTGGGTCCTGCAGACAGTAGAAAACGGGTACAGAATTCAATTCAAAAGTTCAGGATGCTCACTTTGAAACAGATCGTGTCTCAGATCAGGTCCGAGGACTGGTTTGTCACAATAGTTTTAAAGGACGCATACTTTCATGTCTCCATCCTTCCTCAGCACAGGAAGTTCCTCAGGTTTGCTTTCGGGGGCGAAGCATACCAATATCGGGTTCTTCCATTCGGCCTAGCGTTATCTCCCTGCACGTTCACAAAATGCTTGGATGCAGCTCTGGCTCCGTTGCGACTCCAGGGCATCCGCGTTTTGAACTATATAGACGATTGGCTCATTCTGGCACAGTCGAGACAACTAGCGGTTCAGCATCGAGATGCTGTTCTCGCTCACATGAATGTGTTGGGGTTAAGGCTAAACGCCAAGAAAAGTGTTTTATCTCCACTACAGAATACCACCTTTCTAGGCATAGTTTGGGATTCAAAGACCATGAGGGCTCATCTAGCGCCTGCTTGGGTAAAAGCGATTCTCATAGCCGTGAACAAAGTGAAGCTAGGCCAGTCACTTACTGTAAAACAGTTTCAGAGACTGTTAGGTCTGATGGCAGCTGCGTCCAACGTGATACCTTTTGACCTGCTGTACATGAGATCTTTGCAGTGGTGGCTCAAAACCAAGGGCTTCTCCCCGAGGGGAAATCCATTTCGCATGATCAAGGTCACGTGGCGATGCCTTCGTGCCTTAGTCATGTGGAAAGATCCTTGGTTTCTTTCCCAGGGACCGGTGCTGGGAGCTCATTGTCGTCGCGTAATGCTAACGACGGATGCGTCCCTCACCGGCTGGGGGGAGATCATGAGTAGACGCTTGGCTCAGGGTCTATGGAGCGGCCATCATCTTTCCTGGCACATAAACCAGTTGGAGACGATGGCTGTGTTTCTGGTACTCAGGCATTTCTTCCCAGACCTGAGGGGTCACCATGTGTTGGTTCGCACGGACAACACAGCGGTGGTCTCATATATAAATCATCAAGGGGGTCTGCGCTCATGCCCATTATGCAAGTTGGCACACCGGATCCTCTTGTGGGCCCAGGGGAAATTGCTGTCAATCAGAGCAGTGTATATTCCAGGGTTCCAGAGATGACTCACTGTCCGCTGTTTTACTCCCTCACGCATCCAGCCCCCCTGGGGTTGGATGCCATGGTACAGACATGGCCGAGGCTGCGTCTGAACCCCTTTCCCCCGGTGGCGCTGCTCCCAGGAGTTCTGGAGAGAGTACGCCGGACGAGGTCCGTCTGTTATTAATAGCCCCGTTCTGGCCGGGCCGAGTGTGGTTTTCGGACGTAGTGTCTCTCCTCGACGGCCCTCCATGGAAGATTTCTGTCAGGAGGGACCTTCTCTCTCAGGTGGTGGGCTCAATTCTTCACCCACGCCCAGAGTTGTGGAAGCTGTGGGCTTGGCCTCTGAGGGGGCCCAGCTTGTAGATTCAGGTCTCTCTACTGAGGTAATAAAGACCATACTCCATTCCAGAGCTCCTTCTACGAGGAGGCTTTATGCCCTTAAATGGAGAGTATTTGTTACATGGTGTACGGATCGTATGTTGAACCCAGCTAGCTGCCCGGTTGGTTCAGTACTGGAGTTTTTGCAAGACAGATTCTCTTCAGGGTTATCTCCATCCACCTTGAAGGTGTATGTGGCGGCTATTTCTGCTTACCACATTCCTTTAGAGGGTGCATCTGTGGGTAGACACCCGTGGGTTACTCGCTTCCTCCGTGGTACTTTAAGGTTGAGGCCTGTGGCACGCTCGAGGGTGCCGACCTGGGATTTGGCCATAGTTTTGGACGGCCTATCTCTAGCTCCGTTCGAGCCTATTGAGGAGGTTCCAGAGAGATTTCTTACTCTCAAGACGGTGTTCCTCTTGGCTATTTTGTCTCTTAAAAGAGTTGGGGATTTGCAAGCTTTGTCGGTTTCTCCCTCTTGTCTTGAGTTTGCACCAGGCATGGTGAAACCATTCTTGTTTCCTAAAGAAGGATATGTGCCTAAGGTCCCTACTAATGTGGCGGGCCTTATAATGCTGCAAGTCTTTTTTCCGCCTCCATTTCAAAACCCAGACCAGGAGAAATTAAATCTGCTCTGCCCAGTAAGGGCATTAGATGCTTATGTTCACAGGGCTGCCCTGTGGCGTAAAACCGATCAACTGTTTGTGTGTTTTGGGTCCCCTCGCAAGGGGAACCCTGCATCTAAGCAGACATTAAGTAAGTGGATAGTTGAGGCTATATCAATTGCTTATGAGTCGGCTGGTCAACCTTCACCTTTAAGGGCCCGAGCCCATTCAACTGTATGTATGGCTGCCTCGAAGGCTTTACTCTCAGGAGTATCTCTTCAGGAAGTGTGTGATGCGGCAGGGTGGTCTTCACCGCACACGTTTGTGAGGTTTTATAACCTTGATGTGGCCTCGACCCCGGGGTCTCGGGTGCTTGTTTCCTGGTGTGCGCTATGATTTCACACAGATGGCGGTGTGGATATTGAGTTCCTGCAGCGCTTTGACGCAGCGCGAGTTCCCTTGAAAGGGAACGTCTCAGGTTACGTATGTAACCATGGTTCCCTGAGAGGGAACAAGACGCTGCGTCGCTTTGCCATACTCCCAGCATGCCTGTGACCGACTTGCTTCGACCTATTAGAAGCTAACACTGTTTGGATTCAGGGGTGCTTTATAGTTTCCTGGTCAATGATTTCACGTGTTTCACGACGCAATCATGCAGAGGCGTTCCCGCAACGCTTTGACGCAGCGTCTCGTTCCCTCTCAGGGAACCATGGTTACATACGTAACCTGAGAGGTTTTTTAGCATCATTACGCCAGTCTTCAGTGTCTCATGATCCTTCAGAAAACATTCTAATATGATGATTTGACGCTCAAGAAACATTTATTATTATTAATAATGTTGAAAACAGTTGTGCTGCTTCATATTTTTGTGGAAACCATACATTTTTTTCAGGATTCTTTGATGAACATACATTCATTTGAAATAAAAATATATTATATATCTGAATTTTCAGCATTATTACTCCAGTCATCAGTGTCACATGATCCTTCAGAAATCATTCTAATATGCTGATTTGATGCTTAAGAAACATATTATTATCGCTGATCAATATTTTTGTGGAAACTGAGATAATTTTTTCAGGACTCTTTGATGAATAGAAAGTTCAAAAGAACAGCATCTATTTGAAATACAAGTATTTGGGTTGTCACCCATGACATATTTTTTTCAGGATTCTTTGATGAACAAAGTTCAGAAGAACCACATTTATTTGAAATAAAAATCCTTTACAAAATAAAATGTACTAAATTTTGATCAATTAAATGCAGAAAGAAGAAAATCTTACTGAACCCAAAATTTTGAACGGTAGTGTCACGTTTTGACTTTGTTTAGTCTTGTTTAGAGTTGGTTTTTGTTCTGTTTTCAATGTGTTTTCTGTTCCGTTCATGTCTGAGTTTTCTTGTAAATCTTCTAGTGTGTTAATTAGTATCAGTTCTCTCATGTACTGGATAATGTACAGTCAGCTGGTCATTATCACAAAATAAAGAGGGCGATCAAGACCCAGACACTGAATGGTGTTGTTTCATCCAGAAGGGGTTTATTTTGTGATAATAACCAGATAACTTCATTATCCTGCTTATTAAACAAATATAACAAGGACATTAAATACTGATTTGAGTTGAAATTATTTTATTATGTGAGATGAAAGAGACTGCAGAGTGATAAGAGAGACATACAATTCAAATGGTTTTTGCCAGAGACAACGGTCAATGGTCAAGATGTTTTCCACAACAGACAGAATCAAGTATTCCAGAGATGCAGTAAGAATACTACAAATAATAATAATAATAATAATAATAATAATACAAAATCACAAATAACTGAAAGCTAATTGTGAAATATTGAGGTCTGTTAAATCTTCCCAGAGGCATACAAAAATGACCATAATACACCCACATAAGCTCATGCCCACTTCTTAGATGCATATAAACCCACTCAAACCCACACAGAGAGACAAACCTGCATGCTGGAACTACACAAAAAGACACAAGCTATGGCTGATTAATGCTCAATGCTGACAAAACTGCCCTGCTGAGGGAAAAAAAAACTGCATATGTTGACTGCATGGGTCGCTGATGTGCTGGCTTATTAATGATCTTAACCTGTGAGACTTGCACTGGTCAACCAGCTTCATCAGAAAGTCAATGCTGGTCTGAAAATTCATGCTGGTCTTTTCAGCAGGAAATTCAGGGAGAGATCCATACGTAGTCAGCAGCTTCTTTGGAAGAAGTAAAAGGCTAATATCCTGCGTAACACAATACATGTGCACCCGAGGCACCAGATATAACGATATTGTAGATATGAGAAAATGTATGAAAGTGAATGTGGTATTACATCTGGATTTTTCTTTCAAAGCTATTTTCTTGAAATTTTATCTAAGAATGAATTATGATGACTATGAATCAAATTCTGCATGATTCTGCATTATCATTTAGACTAGATGAGTTTTGCTAGAGAACAAGCTCAAGTAGCCAATGTGCAAAAAAAGCTATCATATAGGTATATTATCGAGGAATATTATTCATATTCATTCAAATGATTAATAAGGCAATAGGGATGCACAACACATCATTACCATATGGGTTGGACATATATGGATATTTAATATATGGATATTTAAAGCTGCAGTCCGTAACTTTTTGCGCTCTAGCGGTTAATAAACAGAACTGCATGCGTCTTGTGGAAGAACATTGCAACCGGAGCTACTTCTCTCTGTTTATGTCTATGGCGAGTTACGCAGGGACTGTGCTCCTCCGCAGCGGTTCCTAGTCCCAATATAAACACTTATTATACGTGTACCAGACAAAAACACGGTTTGGAAAATGCATTCATGTTGTACATTCTCATTATATAATTTTTGTAAATCTTGAACACAAAAAAAGTTACGGACAGCAGCTTTAAAAGGAAAGTCCACCCAAAAATTTTATGAAATTGTCATTTACTCTAAACCTGTATGACTTTCTTTTGAAGAATGTTGGTAACTAAACAATTCGGTTCCCATTGACTTCCATTGTATGGACAAAAAAATAAGAAAGAAAGTCATTACAGGTTTGGAATGACATGAATGATGTCAGAATTTTCATTTTTGAGTGGATTTCTTTAATTGTACATGCTCATCGTCTAAAACCCATTTAAAGTTCATCTTTAATAATAATGTAAGCTTTAGCTAATCTTAAAATACATATCCATTTTTCATTACAACCACTTTACATTATAATGCTGTGATGCCTAAATTCACTTGAAGCATTTAAAGAAGCATTTATACTTTTTTAAAGGCTCCTAATTTTGTTTTGGAGGTCTCCTAATAATATAATTATTATCTTAATACAATATAATCCTAATTATTTTTCTCATAATATATGTTGCAGCATCACCTCTTTTTTTCAGTGTCTGAAATGGTTTAATAAAGGATTCTTACGCTCTAAACCCTTCCTTTGCTCTGATTGGTCAGATGGTCCAGTCTGTTGTGATTGGTCTACTCTGCTCTGATTGGTCAGATGGCTCAGTCTGTTGTGATTGGTCTACTCTGCTCTAATTGGTCAGATTGTTCAGTCTGTTGTGATTGGTTTACTCTAGTCTAGCGTAGCCAGACCTTCAGAATGACGGTAGAGGGTCTTGACTCCATTGCAGCATTCAT
Organism: Coreius guichenoti; assembly: GCA_039654105.1. Classification (NCBI taxonomy): domain Eukaryota; kingdom Metazoa; phylum Chordata; class Actinopteri; order Cypriniformes; family Gobionidae; genus Coreius; species Coreius guichenoti. The sequence goes on from CM077178.1 coordinate 22,700,980, forward strand.
TGGCCGAGGACCGCCTAAGAGGATGTTTGACTGACATGTAACGCAACCAGTCACAGTTCATTTTTTTTCAGCGTCATGTTTAGGGCCGTGAAAATGTAAAGTCAATGTCCCTACGATAACAGGTCGGTGTGCGCATCTAATAAATTATTCATTCGTGCAAGTTTACTGCAACAATGGAGCCACAAACTGCACATACTTTTGAAAATCCGGCGTTTAGTTGATCCTGGTAAGCACTCATTATAACAGTTGTAAACACAACGGCTTTCTTCTTCCACACGGGGGTTTGGCATCACGACAGCTTTGTTTCCATGTGGACCGTTAAAAAACGCAACATACACATCTCCCAGACATCCTGTAGAATTCAACCAATCAGATGGCGACTTTGAAAATCCTGAAGTGTTTCCAGTTAAGTGTGCAATATGCATCAGACGTTCAGCCAACGGTCACTGGGCGTGACACGTCTGAGGCTAAGACTAGGTTTACTTTATTCTGCCTTGAAACGGCCATTACCATATCTGAATTTCAGGGTTTCAGGATGCTTCCTTAGCACTGATGGTGTTGGTTTTACCATATCAATTAAGCCCAAGACCTCATCCTTTGCAGTGCAAAGTGATTTGCTTTCACAGCACAGAAAACAGCGTCCTCTCGACATGTCGACAACACGAACCAAACTATTCCAGACCACAGATACAGTGTTACTACAGTGTTTGAGGGCAGGTCAAAGTAGATGCTGTTCGCGGGTAGCCAATGAAGACCATAGGCTGGCACTATGCAAATGTATTACACACCTACGTATGTTCGTGCAGGAAGACGAGAATTACTGACGACTCGTTTCAGGCAGTTCAGAATCAGTTTTTTCTTTTGGGAGACAATAATTCTATATACATAGCTAATATACTGTAGTATTACACACTACATGAAAGGTAATAAAGAAGCACTTAAAAACGACTGACTTTACTTTTTTATTTTTCATTTATTTAAACAAAACACTATAGAATTTTAATATCAGCCATTTGTTAGTTAATTAATTATTAGTTTATTGTATCAGCCAGAATTGTAACATTTGTGCATACCTAAAAAAACAAAACAAAAAGATTTCCAGCAGAAAACTTAAAACAGAGATACCTACAGCAAGAAATGGTGCAAGGCAGTAAATCCCCCTCAAATATCTGTTGATTGAAAAGTCAACAAACTGTCAGAGCAAGATTAGATTCACACCTCGAAGCCTAAATCTAAGGAGAGTGACAGCTTGAGTTTGTTGCTGGAGTTTTAAATCAAAAGCAGCCCGTTTCTGAAACTAAAACAAATCTAACAGGGGTTTGCAAGCGATCACTGCAGCTTATGCTGTACCAAGTAATTTTTTGTTTGTTTTGACCAATATGACAGTGATCATGGACTTTATTGACACCTATCGGTGTAGATGCAGCATCACACAAAAATATAAAAAGCTGTGACTGATGTAGTTACCCATGATTCATTTATTCTTAAACCCAAAGTGTACAATAACAAGAGGTTAATGAGATACAGACATACCATCTACACATGAAGGTTGGGTGTGGGTAGTCCCAGCAACCTGTCCAGGGAGACAGGAGCACTTGACCGTCTGAGACCTCTCCTCTATTTTATTCTTATTACAGCACCGATGAGCCGCCACCACTTCACAGGTACCCGGCTTTACTTCAGACCGACCTTAAATTGACAGAAAGACCGTTAGAGACAGGAGAGCTTTATTTCATGCAGAATATGTCATATTGTGCGTACACACGTCTTAAAATATTGTGAAAACAGAGGCACAGATAACATTATTTATAATGTCCTGGCGCCCTCACATGGACATACACAACACTTCAATTACTCTGAGCTTTAATCCAGTGACTTTATTAAAAGCAGCACAGAAATAAATATTAAAACATAACATATAAACATATATAAAGACCATCTTCTGTAAATACAGATGATAAAAATAAATAAATCTGTATTAAAACACTCTATATGCCAAGATGTCACAAGAACACCATCTATATATCAGGGTTATTATCAATAACTAAAACTAAAACTATGAAAAACATTTCTGTTAATTGAAATCAAAATACATTAGTTGAAAAACTTAAACTAAATGAAAATTAGAAATGTCGCATTGGCAATAAACTGAATTTAAGTCGAAGCACTAAAATGATTAACCTGGAAATAAAGCTAACTAAAACTGAAATACAAATAAATTCAACCAAAATAGCATTTTAAAAAAACAAAAACAAAAAGAAAAAACAAAACAAAAGACAAAAGCTGAAGCACATAACGAAATGACTACAAATTAAACTAAAATTGACATGAAAAATAAAAATATAAAAATAAAAGCTAATTTAAAATGTAAATAAAATGGTCTAAAAGGGCATGAGGTAGCTGCTATAGCTTTAAAGTATATATTTGCATCCATAAAAAAGTCAAATAATATAATTACTGTATATACATATATATGCGCATGTGTTTGTCTATAATATTATATATATATATAAAAATAATATTATAGACAAACACACATGCATATATATATATATGTATATTTATGCATGTGTGTTTGTGTAAAATATTATATTAAATATTAAATATAATATTAAAATATTATAATATAATATAATATAATATTTGACTTTTTTATGGATCCAAATATATACTTTAAAGCTATAGCAGCCACCTCGGGACCTTTTAGATTCACTGTGTTCATGACTGAATGAGTTATAATTGGGTGGCAAATGGTTCTTTAGCTGTTATTAGCAGTGGTCTGACTATGCTCCCAGTGGGGCCATATAAGTGTGTGTCCAGTGTGTGTAATGAGACCTAAGGGGAACGACAAAAGGGGGAGGGAGAAAGAGAGAGAGGGAGATGTTGCACTAGTTGGCTTAGCTTACCGGTTTGCCCTCGAGACTTTTGGTTGCTGCTGGACACTGACTGTGAGCACAGGAGCCACACACACAAAAGCAGAAGAGCCCTTGGTTTCTGCCTTAATTTATTCCTGTAGACAAGCTTCACGCAGATTTCTGTTTGCCAGGGCATGCTTGCATTTTCCTATGATAAAAAAGGAGTGTATCATTATTTTGTCTTGATCATTATTTCAATAAATATTTATTTCTGTACATGCATAATATCTACTTAAGGCCTATTTCTATAGCATATTTAAAAACAACATAATGTGACCAAAGTTTCAAGCAAAAACACAGGTAAAACAACAAGAAATGTAAATATTATGACACTTTGTGCATTTAATAATACATATTAACCATTGTCATTGCTCTGCCCCAAAAGTCAAACTGGTAGATCTTCAGAAAGAAAGAGGATAGCTGGATTTAGTAGGACACTTGTGAGGGAAATAAATTACTGTTAGTGATCAGTGTCAGTATTACTGTCAAGTCCCTCGGTTAATCTGATCTTCCATCTCCCTATCTGCAACTCTGCCATGGTTAGTGTCTTTAAACGCATAAGTGCTCATAGTACCTGACTATGGAAGACTGCTCCCTGGTGCTTTTCCAGGTCTCCCTGGGAATATAACAATAAAAATGTCGGATAACATTCATAATATTAACACATTTTTAAAGCACAGAAGCAACTTCACAATAAACTGCAAATCTGTCCAGATTCACTTGCTTTCCAACTCATCATGTATGCAAGTGACAGGATGTGAAATGAATATGTAAACAAAAACACTCTTAGGCTGTATATTAGCGCAAAACATGATGTTAGAATGAAGGGATGCAAGGATGCAAGGATGCAAGGATGACTACTTTGGTTTAAACTAATTTCTTTCGGTTTTAATAAAATAGAAAAAAATAACTAAAAATTAATAGGCTTACAATCTATTTGTTGATGTCGTAGCAAAATTAAAGATAAACAGAGGTTAAGCTAGAAAGACCATTATTAACGTATTCAAACCAGTACTAAAAACATGTATAAAATCTGCTATTACTTAAATAACTGTTATTAATTTAGACACTTTCTGACTCTTAAACACGTAATTGTGATAAATTAGACTAAAGATGAGCTGCATGATTTGTGAATCTCATAGGCTAGTTTCATAGTGTGTTGTGTTGCTATTTCTGTTATATTTATTATGGTTAGTATATGAATACGGAAAAATGAAAAAAGCTAATGCGATACCTTTACATTTAGTATTATGTAGCCTACATCGATTACTTTTTTTATCCTTGTAGTCTAGGGCGCGGACTTACAAAACGCAGTCACGCGGCGGTTACTCATAATTTTCACAGACACAATGTTTGAAGATAATTTTGTAAACGAATGGAAAAATGAGTTGCCTTACCTGTATTTCCACAGGAAAACAATGTCCCTCCGATTCATAGGCTGCGCGTTCAGTGCTGGTTTAGGAACGTCTTTGGGAAAATGTTTACTGCAACAGTATCAAACTTAATCAAGAGACCATCTGTTCACATGCAGATCTTTTCTATTGCTACTCTAAAGGCGATTACTTGTGTTAGTAACGCGGAGGACAATAATATTTATTTAATAGCTAGCCTTGAGCTCATGACAGTTTCAGGAAGATATTTTATTATATATATACAGATTTTTTTTTCTTCCATATTAGCATTTTCATATTAATGTTCATTAACAACACCAATAAAAGTGATTAAACTTTTTTTTTAAATAATTAAGGCCAATTAAAAGGTAATTTCTGATATTCAGAAATGTTTTAATATTAGGTGTTTTGTATGGTGTATGTTTATTTTGGTGTAAATAAATAAAAGTGTAAACAGCTCAACTTTGGAGTGCAGAATTTGGGCTTTTTTAAAATGTGACATTTTGTAAATTCAACTTGCCTGGACAACTACAAACAAAAGACTGTACAGACTTAATAAAGAAAAAAGAGAGTCACTATTAATTGACTGAAGATGACAAGCTTTAATTAAATCAGCTTCAGAGTCAACATCAGCATCTGTCTTCTCTGTATCTTCATAATCACACCTGCTGTCGTCCATCACCATCTCCAGTGCCTTCCAGTGATTCTCACCGGCCCCCAGGGTCTTGCGGTGACCCTCACCAGCCCCAATGTCTTTCAGTGACCCTCACTAGCCCTTATGTCTTGCGGATACCTTCACCGGCCCAAGTGCTGTGACCCTTACTGACCCCAGTGCCTTGCAGTGACCCTCACCAGCCCAAGTGTCTTCTGGTGACCCTCACCAGCCCTAGTATCTTGCGGTTACCATTACCAGCACTAGTGTCTTGCGGTTACCTTCACCGGACCCAGTGCTGGGGGGTGACCCTCACCGGCCCCAGTGTCTTGCAGTGACCCTCATTGACCCCAGTGTCTTCCGGTGACCCTCAGCAACCCTAGTGTCTAGCGGTTACCTCCACCGGCCCCAGTGCTGTGTGGTGACCCTCACCAGCCCCAATGTCTTCTGGTGACCTTCACCGGCCCCAATGTCTTCCGGTGACCCACATCAGCCCTAGTGTCTTGCGGTAACCCTCACCGGCCCCAGTGCTGTTTAGTGACCTTCACCGGGCCCAGTGTCTTCCGTTGACCCTCACCAGCCCCAATGTCTTCTGGTGACCCTCACCAGCCCCAATGTCTCCTGGTGACCCTCACCGGCCCCAATGTCTCCTGGTGACCCTCGCTGCCCCAAAGTCTTCTGGTGACCCTCACCGGCCCCAATGTCTTCCGGTGACCCACACCAGCCCTAGTGTCTTAAAGTGAGGGTCACCGGCCCCACTGTCTTACAGTGCCGGCCCCAGTATCTTGTGTTAAGGGTCACCAGCCCCATTGTCTTCTGGTGACCCTCACCATCCCCAATGTCTTTCAGTGACCCTCACTAGCCCTTGTGTCTTGCGGTTACCTTCACCAGCCCAAGTGCTGTGACCCTTACTGATCCCAGTGCCTTGCAGTGACCCTCACCAGCCCAAGTGTCTTCTGGTGACCCTCACCAGCCCTAGTATCTTGCAGTTACCTTCACCGGACCCAGTGCTGGGGGGTGACCCTCACCGGCCCCAGTGTCTTGCAGTGACCCTCACTGGCCCCAGTGTCTTGCAGTGACCCTCACTGGCCCCAGTGTCTTGCAGTGACCCTCACCAACCCCAGTGTCTTGCGGTGACCTACACCAGCCCTAGTGTCTTAAAGTGAGGGTCACCGGCCCCACTGTCTTGCAGTGCCAGCCCCAGTATCTTGTGTTGAGGGTCACGAGCCCCATTGTCTTCTGGTGACCCTCACTGGCCCCAATGTCTTCCAGTGACCCTCTCAGGTCCCAGTGTCTTGCGGTGCCAGCCTGAATGTCTTGTGGTGCCGGCCCGAATGGCTTGCCATGACCTTCACCAGCCTTATTGTCTTCAAGTGACCCTCACCAACCCCAGTGTCTTGCAGTCAGGGTCACCTATGTCTAGGTCTCCATTCCTACAGAAGCCTCTCCACTCTCTACGTTATTACTATGTGGTGAAGGAATGAAAAAGAAAGAAAACAGATTATGTTTGTTCACTCAACACATTCATTACCTGTATAACTAAATGTAACTGGGCACATGCACAGGAAAACAACCAGATCATTCTCTTTCTCACTCTTACATAAAAATATTTTATAAAGATCCTGCCGCATACCTGCCAATGCATGAGCAAAACATTCTCACAAAATGTCTTAATCTTTTTCTCAGTCGCCGAAGTCGTCCAATTTTAGGTAGCTTTGATCTGGAAAATACATACACAGAACAAGCATGAGGATGGTCTGACAAGCACTCTACGATTAATGATTTATGATAAACCCATAATGACCAGCATCCATGTGTGCATGTTTGTGGGTGTATGTGATCTGTGCATGCATTTGATCAACAACTGTTTGCTAACAACACGGGTCTGCATATGTATATGTGTATATGTATGTATGTATGTATGTATGTATATGTATGTGTATGTGTATATGTGTGTGTATATGTGTGTGTGTGTGTGTGTGTGTGTGTGTGTGTGTGTGTGTGTGTGTGTGTGTGTGTGTGTGTGTGTGTGTGTGTTCTCAGCATACGTACCTGATTTCTGTGAGTGGCAGGTGTTGGACGCACTCTTCATCAGTCGAGTCCCCGGCCTCCTCAAACACACAAACACATTTCTAAGTATTTTAAATCTCTCATACACTCTTACACACTAGCAATGACTAATAGTAATAGTTTAACAATGTTCTGATAAAATTCATAACACAATCACACACAGATACCAATATATCTGAAACAAATTTATAACACAGTATAAACTCACTGCTGTGTTGCTGGTGGATGCATGAGGGTACATGTTTGGCAGCAAATGTTTCAGGTTGTTGAGCAGGTGCTCTGTCAAAGCATTACACAGCCCCTGATCCTCAACCATGGTGGGGCCGAGAGGAACGCTGCACAAAGATAACAAACGTGTCACATTACTATATAGGACACCTCAGTCCTTGAGTTACATTGTAATGTGCTTTTAAGTACAGACTATATCATATTAATACACCAATACAAACACTTACTGAAAGATAGTGGGTCCAAAAACTATTGACAAGTTCTTGGATGTCATAAGATTTAGATGACTCTCAGCAGCCACACGAGACAGGAAGAACAACAAGTAGCAGAGAACGTTAAAATGTTCCTCAGGAAGACGGTTCAGGATCGTCCTCACAGCCTGATTCAGTTCTTCCTCTTTTGAATCTGCAAGATACAATAAAGAATTCAAGAAGATTTAGTCAGATTTGATAAATCCATTTTGTTGTGCAGCAGGAACCCAAAATGTTCACTTATCTCCACCCCATCTTCACCTACCCCTGAACACCTTCAGCAGTTGTGTCCTGTGTAGCTCTGGAATAAGTCCACCAGGCAACTCCCTGAGGAAAAGTTTCAATAAGGAGGCAAGAGTAGGAATATCCCCACTGTCAAACTCCGGAAATCCTCCTTGATCAAAACTTTTCCTTAATTCTTTGCAGCATTTCACTTTCCCACCAACCCTGAACAGGCCACTCTCACTGAGACCTAAACACAAACACACATTATCTCAGCATAGATGTGACCATTGACCAACACTGAGAAACTAGTGATGGGTCTTGTCATGAACGATTCGTTCATTTTGAACGAATCTTTATTATGACTCGGGAACAACGAACTGTCTCAGAGAGTGATTCGTTCATTTTGTGTTGACCGCGCATGCGCAACACCCGATAGGTTCTGTAAAGGAAACAGAATTGATTAGGCCTAGTTCACGTCTCGAGTCTTGGAGTTCGAGTCGCTCGTTCATCCCGTGACATCCCCATAGAGGCTATGCTATCTGTCCCGGAAAGGGAAATGATTAGTTCACCTCTCGGCCTGACTCTTCCGAGTCTCGTTCTATTTTGACACGTGACGTGACAGCTGTATTTGGATACAGAATTAGTTAATAATTCCCAAACTTCCTTACAAACAAACGTGTAGGTTTTTTTTTTTGTGTTTTTTTTTTTTTTTTTTAACTCTTACAGTTACATGATGCGTTTCTGGTCTCACATTGTAGCTTTTTTTATTTCTTACAGTTTATAAAAAAAATGTTTTTCAATTTCTGTCATGATGGTTATTTTCCATAACATCTGGTACAAGAGTAGTGCTTTAAACAAACTTCATCCGTATGATGGGGAAAATCACTTTGATAAAGCAAAGATACCTACAATAACAACATAACGTTAGTTACGTGACAAACGACTCGAACCCGAAACTCGAGAGATGAACTAATCAATTCTGTATCCGGTATCGACTTGCATATACTTATAGCTTATGTGGTTGCCACGTGATTAACGAATGACTCGAACCCGAAGACTCGAGACGCGAACTAATCAATTCTGTATCCGGTACCGACTGCATAGCTCAGCTTATGTGGCTGTCACGTGATGAACGAATGACTCAAACCCGAGAAGAGTGAACTAATCAATTCTGTATCCGGTACTACAGACTGTATAGCTCAGTTTATGGGGATGTCACGGGATGAACGACTCAGGTCGGGAGGTGAGGTAAACTGACATAGCCTGAATGAAGACTCATATAAGCTTATGAATTAATCGTTTCGTCAGGTGATCATGAAATAATCGTTTCATCGAATAATCATTTGGCCTTGTCTGCTTTTTTCTTATTCTAAATGTGATCAACGTCGTGTAAGTTGATGTGTTGGGGGATTTGGCAATTATATGTAACATTTTAATGTGTTGGGGAATTTTAGCTATTAAAATGTAACATTTTAATTATATTCTGCTGAAATGACTCGAAAAGAGATTCAAAGATCTGAGTCAGTAAAATGATCCGAACTTCCCATTACTAAGAAACACACGGCACTCACCATGCTTCTCCACAAACTCCACTATGTGCATGAGCGCTAGAGGAAGACCCTGCCTCATCTGTCCACTCTTCCTCAGGCCGATCAGGGGCACACCAAACACAGCTCTCTGTGTTTCCACCTGCACAAGGCAAAAGTTCATGAAAAAAAAAATCAGGACGGTTTACTGGGAAATACTGTACTGCACAGAGTGCACAAAAAATAAATATGTTTACATGAAGCTGTCTAACAAGTATGCATTTTAGTAACAAAGAGTATAGCCTAGTCAGGAAACATTAATTTTATCATTAATAATATCATAGCGTTTCTCCATGTACACTAACACCAATTTACAGGATGTCGTCTGTTAATTTCAATATTTAACAATGAAAACAAGACTGAAAAAATAAGAATGCTGATGTTTAGAAATTTCATAACACAAATTTTTGAAGTTCTTTACTGGCTGTAAGTATTTCTGAATTGTTAGTCTGCTGTGTGCATATCGCATACTTACACACACTGATAAAACTCCGAACACTCCCATTTTCATGAAAGGATCGGCGTTTTTTTCAGTCGCCGAACTGTCAACCAATCAGAGAGTCCGAAGCCGAGAGTCGAAACCAGAAAAGTGTCGAAAACGGGAATCCAAAACAGTCAAAAATCGTGCGTCAAAAACAGAAGGGAGTCAAAAACCAAGAGTCAAAATGTGTCGCGAATCCAAAGCCGATAGTCAAAGTCCGAAAGAGAGTCAAAAACCGAAAGTCAATAATCAAAAATATTCAATAACTGTAGAAACTCACCACCCGCAAAAAACACACCAACTGCATCAATCGCCAAAACACCCAACAGAGAATTATAGTTAAGAATGTTCATATTCCTGCTGCAACTCTCACGTCATAATTGCGCTTTCTTGAGAATAGAATCTGCAGAAGTCTAGTTGAGTTAGATTACCATCGACAAACCATTATGTGCATACATTAACATTTAAAATACATAAATGTAAATAAGAAAACTTAAGGCATATTTTCAATAATTAAACGCAAACAAATATTTTTTCAATAGAGTGAAAACTGCTACAAAACTCGTTTTCTTATATTTAACAGAAAAATAAACTTGCAAAAAAAATGTCAAACAACTTCAGAGAAGGATTTTATTAGAGGGCAAATTCATTCACAAACAAATGCAAAAATAATATGTAGCCTACATACATTCACTTAAAACACATATTACAAGACTGAACAGCAAACTAAAAATAAACTAAATGGTAACACTTTACAATTAGGTTCCATTTGTTAACATAGTTACTACAGTTAACAATACAAATTCTAAAGCATTTATTCATCTTACTAATACGTGAAGCACGTGAAGGCGGCATTAAAACCAGGTGGAAACAGGCTTTCTCTTTTGCTCGCTCGATTTCCGGGATATTGTATAATGCTGCCTTCATGTGCTATCGGAAATTTCATAATTCCCACTTCAGAAGTCGTGATTACGAGCTTGTTGCATTCAAGTGCTTTGTTGTCGGAATGAACATGAATCATGGAAACCAGGTTTATTCTTGTCTATTTATGGGGAAAATCTTATTAAAACTAACATTATATGTAGTATCACATGCAATGACAATCATGTAAACATTTACGATGCTCTCCAGATAGTCCGCTTTCTGCCGATTCTGTTATTTCGGTCAAATGCAGGCTATTTTCGCTGTGTATAAAACATACAATACGCTTCAAATGATTGCTCGTAGGCTATATGTTATGCACTACATTAATGACAAGACCAGACGCTCTAGCTGTTTTGCGGAAAAAAACTAAATCTGATCTGTCAGTGTCACAGCAGTAGCCTAGTTCTTCCCGCCACCATGTTTAAAGTTTATGGCACGCCGCCTTCACGTGCTATCGGACATTTCCTACTTCCCACTTCTCAAGTCGTGATTACGAGCTCATCCCATTTAAATTTTGACTTGTTCGTGTCTAATTTTTTAACTAGGAAACTAGTATTTAGAATAATTCCGATAGCACGTGAAGGCAGCATAATTTGGTGGCGTCAGGGAGCAGCTATCAATATGCGGTAGAGGTGGGATGTCTGATATTATTATGGACCTGCTAAGATGAACTAACAATGAACAGCTGCATTTTTATTAACTAACGTTAACAAATATTATTAAATACTGTAACAAAGCTATTGCTCATTGTTAGTTATTGTATCACCTGACATTAACTAATGGGACCTTATTGCAAAGTCTTACCAACTAAACAAAATCTCTCACTGACACAGATGTACCAGAGCCCTGTACAACAAAACAAGTTAAAGAAACTCATTAAAGGATTGGTTTGATCGTTGATCATTTTTAAAAACATCAAGGGCCAGATTTAATAACAGCTTGCGCCAACGCAAACCCTCTTTTGGCGTTAAAAAACTACTGTCAGGATTCACTACAGACACGCTGTGAAAAATTTGCACTGAAAAAACGTGGACAGTTATTTTTTCGGCTGACCTTATTGCATATGCATTTGTAGGAGTTTCCCTTTCAGACGCAAAATTTATGGGAGGAGAGTATTTAAATGAATCATGCAAGGTGATTTAACAAAGGTTAGCGCTACAATATGATCATTATAAAAAAATTAAAGCATGCTTTAATTTGGAGTGAGATATACTGGGTGAGTTACTTCACTGATCTCAGCTGATTGGTCCAATATTTGTGATCTGAGATTGTAGTACAATGGGTATATGTTGCAGAGAAACTGTTACAGGTGAGTTTGAGAAACCTCTGCCATTCATTTAATTTTGTACATGGTTAATGCTGCATGTAACTTGTATATGATGTGAATTTAAGCTTGAAGAGGACAGTCTGAGGCGTGGTGACATCAGCGTCAGCTAACTCCTGTCCATCAGCCAATCCCAGCTCTTCATCACACACACATACAAACAAACCGTTAACAAGAATGCTGAATAAAACAGAAAATTGTGCTTTTGTGTGTTTTGTGTTTCTCATGACTGGAAAAGACCTCACCTTTCAAAGTTTTGCAAAGATTGGGTCTTGTTCCTTCTTCAATTGAGGCAATGGTCTGAAGGACACAAATAAAAGCTTAATATCTAAGCAGTATGGAAATATGAATATAACATCATTTTAGCACACTTATACTATCTTACCTGCAAATAGAAAGTTTTATTTTTCCCTTCAAGTGTTGCAGTGATAGCTGGAGACTTCATTTGTCTAAAAAACTAAAAAAAAAAAAAAATCATTTTAATTTAAACTAGATCAGTATATATAAATAATTTGTAATGAGAGAGGGAGAGAGTTAACAGGAATGTCTGTGTACTTAAAAGAGATGCATTCTCAGTCAGATACTCCAGCACCTCTTGTAGTTTAGCAGATGGTGGGAACTGTGATCACCAGATGGGTTTGGTCCAAACAGGGATAAAAAAAAGTACCCCATGCCCATGGTTAAATATACTGCTGGATCTTTAATATTGTGGGCCTATTTTTTTTGCTGGAGGTCTTGGACTTCTTGTTCAGATACATGGTATCATGGATTCTAGCAAATACCAACAGATAAAAAATCTAAACCTGACGGCCTCTGCTAGAAATCTTATAATGGGCCGTGGTTGGATCTTCCATCAGGACAATGATCCAAAACAAACATCAAAATCAACATACAAATGTGTCACTGAGCACAAAATGAAGCTTCTGCCATGACCATCCCAGTTCCCTGACATGAACCCTATAGAAAATGAGTGGGGTGAACTGAAGAGAAGAAGCACCAACATGGATCTGGGAATCTGAAGGATCTGGAGAGATTCTGTATGGAGGAATGGTCTCTGATCTCTTGTCAGGTGTTCTCCAAACTCATCAGGTGTTATAGAAGAAGACTCAGAGCTGTTATCTTGGCAAAAGGAGGTTGCAAAAAGTATTTAATAAAAGGGTGCCAGTAATTGTGGCCAATGTGTTTTGGAGAAAAGCATTTATTTCATAATGTGATTTACCCCCCACTTTCAATTCTTTTACTTTAATGAAAGGTTAGATTTTTGTGAATTTTTGGAATGAAAGATCAAAAGGATAAACAATGCAGATTTATTTTTACAGCCATATTTGATCATATTTACCAGGGGTGCCAATAATTCTGGCCATGACTGTACCTCCAAAAGGTTTGTCTTTGGGCCACTGCAGAACTCTCAGGTACTCCATGCAGTTCTCTGGTAGACATGGCACTGACAAAAGTAGTGGGAGTCTTTTCATCTCAGCATTTACAAGTGTTGCAAACTGTACAGCAATGCACACTTGTATGGTCACAGAAAACTCTTAATTTAAAATGATGCATGGAATTAACAGCATAAAAGCTCAATGTGAGGATGAGACTACAGTGCTTGTGGTGGGTAAAGCTCCAGTGTACAGTCTATACAGGCTGTCATTCCCGGCAGGATGACTCTTGCATTTCCCTTAAAGCCCTCAGTCCCTCTATATATCAGAGGAATGATAGAGCTGGGCTCCAAAACTCCATCTTCATAAGAGAGCAGGGACAACTGAGGAGAGACCACACCAGCTACAGTTCAACCAAAACTCATCTGTCGGGGCTTATATATACTGTGGCACAAAGTATATGGTAAGGTGACCAGATGTCCCCGTTTTCCGGGGACAGTCCAGGTTTTTGATGTCTTGTCCCCATCTAGAGCTGACCCCAGAAATGTCCCTGTTTTACATCATGCAAATACTGAAAAAAGCCAGACAAAAAAGGCGCTGCAACTACACTGATTACATGAAGAACTTAACTTGGACAAAAGCACTATTATCATCAATTATCAAAAAAGTCTCCGTTATCAGATTCAAGGTAGTCGCATTAAAAAAGTACTGGGTGAAAACTAACCAATTACACATACAAAGCACATACTTTCTGCTCAAAATGAGCCTAAACTGCAAAATAATAAGCCTAATTAGGGACAGTAAAGTTCAATTTCCAAAAGCACAAACATAAAATTATATTTGAAAAGTTGTAATTACTGGAAACAGTATATTCACAGTCTGTGACAATAACTAAATACAATTCGAAAATGTTAAAAATATTTGTTAAACACATAATAATTGATTTTGTTTTATTTTTGTAATGTTTTTTAATGTGTAAAGTCATCATTTTGTTACAATATAATATTTGTTAGCAATCTGTTTGCTATTTCAGCCTCCGTCCAGCACATTACTATTTACCATTTTTTCATAGTGTGATTTTTGGTGAATTGTATTAAAACAAGTAGGGGTTAAATATAAAATTCTACAGAATATGAAATGTTCCTATATTTTGTCTACCCTGAAGTTTTGAAGCTGCACTTGAGAAAGTTCACTAACTACTGCAGTGAGTTCAAGAATAGGCTTTAAAGGGGTCATGAACTGCGTTGTTTTATTGTTTTATGATGTTTCCTGGGGTGCACTTATAATGTTAGAATGCTTTTTACATCAAAAATTGTCATAATTTATAAATAAAAGGCACTTTTCCTGATTTTAGCCCTCTGGTTTGAACGCTCTGTTTTAAGGGGCGTGTCTGCTGTGAGAGTTCAGTGTAAACGCCCACTGCTGTGATTGGCTAACGTCTTTCCATTTGAAATAGCTAAGTATTACTATTACAGCTCTCATGGTTAACTAATCGTGAAAAGTGTTGCATTACATTTAGATCTATGGCATTATATTTAGATCTATGGCATTATATTCAGATCGTGGCATGAAAGGTTGCAGTGATGAGCATTGTAGCCGATCACAGACATTGAGCTCATGAAAGCAGTGATCTCGTCATTGCAACTCAGTGTCTGCACACTAACGAATGCTTTCATCTTAACTAACAGTGCAAACGTGACATAGTTAAGAGATTCGTTGAATAAAACGGGAGTCACTGATAAACGCGTCACTGATAAACTCTCGCCATTTGATTGACAGCTCCAGCGCGCGCTGCTCCAACGATTGCAAAGGGAGCTTTCTTTGATCGCTTTCTTTATAGAATTTAATCACCGTTAAATAACAGATTATTTTCATCCGACTAAGAGAAACAACGCAAGTTGATGTTTAGTCACTGGTTTGATTTACTGACACACAGACAAAGAACATCTGACTGTACATGAATCATTGCATTTCAGATCAGGCATTAGAATGAACACAGTTACTTACATGTTGCATTACTGTCGAGCCCAGGCACTGCACAATAATTTGTAATCCTCAACGGCATGTTTATTGCTTGGTAGCTCGATCTGGTTTAACACCATGTAGGCCTATGTTACTTAGGCTACCTATTCTATTGCATGTCATGCGTGAATCGGTGGGCAGGGCTAAACAGGCAGTGATGAAGTAGGCGTTGATCTTCTTCTGCAGAGGCGGTGCTTGCCTCCCTTTGACGTCATAGATTCCCACTTTGAAAAACCTGTCGTTTGCTGGGCCTGGTGTCAATAAAAGCTTTTATTGGACTAACAAGCAAGTTTTCAGTCCTGAAACTTACAGGATATTCTTATAGTATGGTGACCTCTTATATGTCAAAAGCTCAAGGAAAATTTGATTTCTCAGTTCATGACCCTTTTAACAGAAGTCAAATACAATCCACTGAGTTAAAAAAGGATGTTGTATCAGAACTGACCAGCATCCCATTGATCCAGCGCCTGGCAATAATTGAGTCCAGGCCACAAACAATAATATAAAACTCTACAGGACAAAGCATCACAGATCAGGCCACACATTCTATAAACATCATAGAGATTGTTTCAAATATTAAAAAAAAATCTGCACATCTATAAAATGAAGCATCAAAATCTTGAATTTTGTGTCCGAAATCAAATTAAGAAAATAAAATATGTTGTTTCATTAATAGAGACATTAAATCATTTGTGTTTAGCACTTAAGAAAGTGTAAATTCATAGTCGTAGCAGAGGCAATAACTTGGATAATAAAAGGATATGGTGCAACATTACATTCAAGAATACGCTGGTTTATAAACTCAGCTGCCACATCTGCTTTAGGTCGTCCAACGTCTTTGGACCTTCAAAAAATTAAGCATAAACAAAAATAAATAACATGGCTGCCAACAATCTCAAATATCTGTTTCAAAATGCACACAGAGAACCTAAAGAGAAACTTTCTATTGAGGTTGGAGATATCAATGATGTCCATATCCACAACATGAGTATGATCAACATGTTATTGCTCAAAACAAATAAAGGGCTGAATTAAAAATATAGATAGAAACCTTACCAGGTTTTTCAGTAGTTCACAGCCAAGATTTGCATGTTTTACCAGGATTTTGCATGTTTCTAACAGAAACTGGAGTGCCTTTTAAAATGAGAAAAAAATATATATATATAAACTATATATAACTATAAGTTTCCTAGTTGTAACATAAATATTACAAAAATACAAGAGTAAAAAAAATAAAAAATTAATTATTACTAAATAAAGAATATAAGGTATTCAAAATAAGCATAAGTGTTTTTTTCCTCACCTCCTCATTACACTAGGCTCAAAGTCTGGGAGTGTGAAAGGGTCAGATCTCTCCAGAAACTTCTGCACACGACTCCAGGGGTCATCCCAGTCACCAATGCTGCAACCTTCAACTGCCATGCTAGAAAAAAACAAAAAACATATACTTAAAGTACTGTACATGTGATGACCATAATTCAAAACGATAGCGTTGCCTACACTAAATAATCCAAACTGAGGAGGGAGTATAAGAAGAACAAACGTTATATGGTTGATTTGTGAATGAAATGTTTGATAAAAGTTACCTGAAAATCTATGAACCTTATTTTTTGCACTGAGATAATGAAGTTGCAAGCATTTGACCCACATTATGATTGTAATGTGGATGCATTAAAACGCCACGGTATTGTATTGAATATTGCCGAAACAATATTCATCAACTTCGTGTCTGCGTGAAACTAAAGCTGCTATAGTCTTTTCTTCTCTACTGTGATGTATATCTAAGTGAAACAGCTTCTTGAATAGGAAAAATTGTGGGGCGGGACTTGATTTTGTCCATTGGGAATTGCTTGGATTGGATTGTTGACATTTGCTATTGCCATGATCATTTTAATTTCATGGTGACTTTAAAAACCCTTACTTGTACAACATGCCTGCAAAATACACAGTAAACAAACAACATAAAAAGATTTTTGCTGGAATACATTTGATATGGTTGAAGACTATAAGCATGTCATAATGTTCATGACAATCACAGTTAAAGCTCAGGTTTCATAGGTGACAATGACAGTTTTGTCTAAACACAGACCAGGGTTGCACTTCATGAAACCCAATTAATTATATTGACTTTTGATTACTGTTTTATCAAGCCTAGCATCATAACACTTCCACATTATCTTCACTACTAATGTCTTGCCCATCACAAAATAAAATCCAATTAGTTGTTAGATACCAGTTACTTTCTTCGGTTTGTTTATTTAGTCAGATAAAGGATAGATTTTGACAGTCCCTATGCTGAGCAATCCTCAAACCTGCAGCCAGGTCTTATTTCATCACTAACTTCTCTGTCATTCGCTATTCTCTTTCTTTTCTTCTCTTCTCCCTTAAAAGGGAATAAGATAAGGCTCAGCAAGCTTGCATACGACCACATAATATCCGTGTAATAATGTCGTAATAATGCTGCCTTCACGCGCTCTCGGAGTTTCCTAGGTGAAAATTGCACATGAACGCCCTCCCATTTCTAAACTTGAATGCTGTGAGCTCGTAATCACGACTTCAGAAGTGGGAATTATCAAATTTCCGATAGCACGTGAAGGCAGCATTAAACCAAACTCCCGAGATGGGCGTGCCATAAACTTTAAACCATAGGCTTTAAACCAGTGGTTCTCAAAGTGTGATACACGTACCACTAGTGGTAGTCAGGCTCCCTCTAGTGGTACGCAGAGGAATCACTAAATTAAAGTCCCTGTAAAGGTAATTCTTAAATTTGTTTCTAAACACATTATAAATGTTAGAAATGTATTGGTGAAACACGTTACAAAGACTGTGAACTGTGTAGTACTAAAACGGTGGCTCGATGACGCACTGGAGCCACTGAGCCTGGCCCCTCCCCTAACACTATAATAACTTGAGCACATTCGCATCAGTGCGCCCGTTCAATCGCGCGTTACTGTCACTACCGTTAGTTACTACAGCCTACAGCTAGCTAGTTATGCCTTCGTCACGTAAATGCATATTACCTAGTTGTGATAAATTACAAATCAGCGTATAAAACAAAATCGATGATATCAAGAAGAGGTGGATTAATTTTGTGAACAGCTACCTTGATCACCACCAACACCTGCCTCTGCAGTGACTTTACACCGGGTAGTTTTACAAACTTTCATTGGAGACAACAGGGATTCACTGATAATCCACTGCAGAATGGGGCCGAGCCGACTATCTCCCGCCCCGGCCTTCATCCTCCCGTCCCACCAACATCTGGTGCCATACGGACTACCAGCACATCCGGGAACTTAACTGTCAATTTCGTTACCGCCCCTTTTTAGGGGAAAATAAACTAGACTTCCCATAGACTTCAATACAAAATAGCGGCACAAAACAACGTCCGTACACAGCCGGCAAGCGTGAATAACTTAAGAAATCACTAAGATTTAACATGTCAAGTAATTATATGTCCACCCTGCCTGCCATGGAGCGTGAAAGATACATCCACAAACTTAATTTGGTCAATTTAAAAAACATGTCCCTTCATTCTCCCAGCGTCAAATTGGTGTAACAACCCCACCCAGTGGACAGAGGTGTCTTACCCAGACATTTACACATACCTCATCGAGTCACCAGGTAAGCCAGTGAATGATTTTTACTTCGTTTTTGAAAGTAAACATCTTTAAATTTATATAATATGTCTTTATACTGAGTACTGAGTGCACTTTTCTGTCCAGCCATACAGCTAGCCTGACTTAGCTTTCGATAGCATCATCCGTAATTCATGATATTTCCATAACAGCAAGATATGGATCTTTCAAATTTGTGTTTTTACAAACATTATTGGTGCACCCAACCACACAACAACTCTCTGGCATGTTGTAAGGTTAGTCCACTTCCTCGATCCGATACTGTATGGCGGTTTGTTTTCCCCTAAAAGTGGGCGTGAATATGTTCAGAGACATTCTATGACGTTGCGCCGGTTGTGAGTATAGTTGCAAGTACGTGGCCACCAATGAGTGTTGTCTTGTGTGCTTACTGTAGCTTTCCCGCGAGTGGGCGTGGTTTCAGCGCAGACAGCGGACACGCCCCCAGCGTTTGAGAGCAGAGAATGCTGCTTATTTTTTCAAGATTTTGCTTGGGGCTTTTTTTATCATTCAAATTTGCCTAGGTGGTTAATAACACATTTTTCTGTGGTGTGACAAACTCAGAACAAATATTTAATTTTGACTTTACAGGGACTTTAAATATAAATTAATGTTAAAACAATACATTTTAATTTAATCTTTATTTGAGTAAAGTTTTTTTTAACATTTAAGTACAGTACAGTTTTAATTTAACTTTTAGGTACAACACATTTTAATTTAATCATTATTTAATTATTTTATTTACCTGTATGTAAGCACAGTGCAGTGTTAATGTACAAGCTGTGTATTTACAATTTTAAAGTGGCTGACAACAATACATTTTCTTATTAGGAATAAACTGCCTCGTTTTTGAACTGTGCAGAGCTGTAGCTGAATAGTTAGGCCTACTACGCTACTGTATTTTAATGTTGGTCATTATGGTGGAGCCAAATATTTTCTGAGGTACTTGGTATAAAAAATTTGAACAGTTGAACTACTGCTGTTTCAGGTAGGCCTATGATTTATTAGGTTTTTCCCCACAACAGCTTGATCGTCTTGTCATTAATGTAGTGCATATTTACATATATGAATAATCATTTGAAGTATTGTATGTTTTAGACACAGCGAAGATAGCCTGCATTTGACTGAAATTGCAGAATCATCAGCAAGCGGACTATCTGGATAGCATCGTAAATGTTTGGTTGTCAGTGCATGGGACACTATGCCTACATACTGTATAATTTTGGTTTTAATAAGATTTCCCCAATAAATAGGCAAAAATAAACATGGTTTCCATGATTCCTGTTCATTCCGACCACAAAGCACTTTAATGCAAAAAGCTCGTAATCACAACTTCTGAAATGGGAATTATTTCCGATAGCACATGAAGGCAGCATATAGACCATTTGTGCTCATTGTTCATTCAGCAGCATTTACGGCACTTCTCCAAGTTCTCCCTCCGCCATTCTTTCAGCGTCCAATTTCTACCCAGCCTGCTTTGCTTTAAAAAAGATCACAGGGGATACATATAGTATCACAAAAATCCAATATCACTTGGAAGCCCTTAAGCGCCATTTAATTTAACAGATTTTTTATTACATTTTCAGATGTGCTGGAGGGAATCTGCAGAGAAGATAACAGGTAAAAGTAATTAGAATGTATACAGTACAACTGAAATAAATAATATGTTTTCCCGTAATATGTCCCAAAATCTTGAGTAGTCTCCAATTCAAGGTCAGGTGGGGGGCGGGGGAGGAGGGTACAAAAGCTGTCACTGGGGCAGTACCCTTTTAAAAAGTTCACTATTGTACCTTATTTAGCCCATACCTAAAGTGTAGCCTATATTAGTACCTTTTGAAAGGCTACCACCTAGTGACAGTTTTTCCATTTTTTTTTTTCTGTGAGCAAGCCAATTCACAGTATGTTTAGAAATTATAGTAAATTCACTGAAACTTAAAAAACTACATCCTTAAGAACTTTATTATATTTTAGTGTATTTTTAATATATTCACATAGGACACCATTTATCATAAAAATTATTTTTCATTTTAGTTCTCTGCAAAATTTCCATGCAACTTAATGCTTAACACCCTTTGATAGATTTTCAGCAATAGTTGCTATAGACCATTAAATTGCAGAACCTTCATTGGTTCGATTTATGAATCTACCGATGAGGACAAGCAATTTCACAGCGTCTTGGTTAAGATTGGCCATGACATAAAGTGCTTTCGGTAACACTTTATTTTACAGTGTCCTTGTTACATATACTTACCATAATAACAGTAAATTATGCATAATTACATACAACTAACCCTAAACCAAACGCTATAGTAAGTACATGTAGTTAATTAATATTACTCAGTACTTAAATTAATAATTACACTGTAACAATGACACCTTAAAATAATGCATAACTGTGCTTTCTATCAGAGTATGCTTTTTGTACCCTGAACCCTCTGAAAAGCACTTCTTGCACTCATTACCAGCACTGTGCTAATAAACATAAAAACCTGGAAGAGATTACAGGTTATGCCATGTTAACACAACTGTGTGTTTAATTACCCTGGTTAAAGAGAAGAAAGCAATGCCTTAGAAATAGCAGAAACAGCATTACACACCTGTTGCCTCCTACAATTGAGACACAAAATACTTCTCAGCCATCTCTGTTTGTTTAACCCCTTATAAATCAGAATAAATATGTATAAATGTCTCTATTTACTCTGGTGATGTTGGTAACAGCCCTAAAACTTTAGCAGGCCTTTGTTTATTACATTGATTAAATGAGTCTAGCTTCATTACCACATGGTAATAACATTATCTGACTAAACTGGATTTGGAAATAGTTAAATATAAATAATCTAATCAACTGATTAACCATCTTTCAATGTGAAAGAGTGGGTAGTAAAGGGCTGTTGCTGAGTGTGGTCATCCAATCCTGGTTTGCGGGCATCTTGCGTTCTTCAGACTCCCATCCCACTTTTACTCATAAAAGATTCCTGGCTGGCAGGCCAGGCAGTGGCTAATTAGTTAGCTACTATTCGACAGCAGGCTTAACCAGGTCAATCCGGCCTGTGGATCAACTTCAACATTTCTCCATTTTCTGCCCACACAGACCAACGCGGCGTGCGAGCAGATGCTCTAGATCTCACACATTTGCGCGTCTTTAGTGCAGTTTGCATTGCATCTAACGTTAGGTAGTTTCGCACAGCTCCGTGCTACAGAAAGCGCTTCCCAGCAGCCGGAGACACCTGGATTTCAGCTGCACCTGGGGTTCCCCAATAAAATAGTAGTTTGGAAAAAGCTAACGTTTCCCAGTCTCTCTGCAGAATGGCGAGACCTTCAAGGTAAGTGCGTTTTGTTTGTCTGTTGCTTTACAGGAATCACAGGTTCGCACATGATGTGATCTGTGTGTGGGTCTCTCCATGTTGCTAAATGCTAACTGGCTAACCAGCATTTTCAGCGCGCGTTTACATAGCTTCCCAAAACAACACAAATCACACGTAAACGCGTATATTTTCATCTCTTTATACGTCTACGGATATTATTTCATTTAAAACATGGCAATATTGGTCGCTACATCCCCAGTACCTATGCTAACCTCAAGCAGCCAGCAGCAAATAAAAAAGCGGGATAGTAGTTCTCGCTGGTTAGTAATTAATGTTGTTCAAAAACAAGCCAGCTAGGCATTATCACAAAAATAGCTTTATATTTATTTCGTCATTTAGCTTAAACGTTGTGCACTAATAGCGTATTGCGGTGGAAGTTTCTAGTATTTTCCACAGTTAGCCCCGTGAGCATTAGTGTTAGTTTAGCGGCAGCGTGTGTTTGAGCAGCAGCACAGCGTGAAACTCCTCCAGCGCAATGCGCGCCATTATTTCTCTCTCTCTCACACACACACACACACACACACACACACACACGACTTGAGCCATTTCCCCTGCAAACTTGTGTTTGTAATCAATGTACCTTGGGTTTGGATCTGGTTTCAGTCAGAAATTAAGGCTGCTAAGTGGGTAATCAACAAATGTGTTTGGGTTTCGCGATAAATATATATTTAAATGCGCCCTTGTTGTTTTAGTAGCGCTGATGTGAACCCACGAGCTCAAGCCAAGTGACGTGAACCGTGGCAACACTTTGTTTATCATCTGTCAAACAGTAAACCTTATTCTTTTATTTAATATGCAAACTCTCTCGGAGCAGGGAGTGAATGCAGGTCCCTTAGGTATAATTTATGGACTGAGGAGGTCCTGTGGGCAGTGAGTGAATGTTGTCTGACCTGCAGGGCCTGCAGTTCAATGCCCTATCTGAACAGAGTCCCTCCCCACACTGCTACTGTTGGCATGGCAATTAACCTACTCCAACATGGCACCCCCTTCTCCTCTGCCCATTCACTGCTTTAAATAAGAGGAGTGACAGCACTGTTGCCATATGGAGAATAAAAAAAATCTGCAACCATTTAGAGTACACTTTTATTTATTTTTAGATTCATATAACTCAGTTTTTGTTAGCCTAAAGAGAAGTTCTGCTGCATTCAGGTCATTTTTTTTTTTGCATAAAAGGTACAATATGTAAGATTTTTTGATTAAAATATCCCAAAACCACTAGAAAAATGTTATATATTTTGTTGACTTGTGTACTTACATTATGCCAAATGTTTCCAAGAATGTTTAAATCCAGAGAAATAAGCAATTTTAACCAGGACACGGACCGTGTTCGTGTGTCGCCTATCAATGACATCATACCCGCGTTACCCTCGATTTCTGGTTTTATTTTGTAGAAACCATGGAAACACCAAAGACACTTTAATATATTATGTGTTTTATTAGACAGGTGAGCAACTCTTTGGATACATTCATCGACAGAAAACTAATCATTGTTATATAGCTCAACACAGTTTGTCTTAAATCTTGTTTTCTTGATTTACCACGAGTACCATGTTTTGCCTAATATCAATCTAGCTCACTGCAGTGTGCAACAAGTGTCGCATAGTAGCCCCAGAACGAACGCACAGAGTAGCATTATAACACAACTTTCAACACACTCAAATAATGTATCTAATATGATAAAACAGCGCTGCGTTACTCCACATACGCATGAGCGTAAGAAGTGGAAGCGGTCGTCTGCGGCATAATAAAATCACTGCAAAATCAAGGCGTCATCAAGCTACGCCTTTGTTTTGAATAAGCGACCTCTAGTGGTGAAACATTACATATTGTGGCTTTAAGCCAGAGTTTTCAACAGGGGTCCTTTACCCATAGGTGGGGCGGTACTGCTGGCGGGTTCTGCCAATTTTCCTTTGAGCTAAGATTAATTAAAATAAATTAATAAATATGCGTTAAACAAAAATGCTAAAATAAGTGAACTTCAACCAAAAGCAAAAGTTCTGATAAATGTTTTACTGTTCCTCCCACATTAAAAAGTAAACAATATAATGCAGGTTATCTACATCATTGATCATTTCATGATTATTGATATTGCAGTGTGAGCATCGAAGCATGTAAATTCATTAATATGGTACAATAAGATATTAATATAGATCGTCTTAAAGTCGGCATGAATCAGGAGTTGCGATAGTCTTTTCTTCTCTATTGTGACGCATGTCCAAGTGAAATGGCTTCTCGAACAAGAAAAAAAGTAGGACGGGACTTGATTTTTGGATTCCAATTCCATCTGGAATTGGTCGGATGGTTGTGGTTTGCTATTGCTGTGATGTCATGTGAGTGACAGGTTGATCCACCCTCGTCATGTGAGAAGAGATGTTGCTGCAAGAGGGAGGGGAAGTTATTTTGATTAAAGTTTACAGGGGCACATGAATTATATAAAAAAAAAAAACTGCACATATAAATTATTTAAAAATAGTGCAATATTACATACAAAAATAGGAATTGTCAATTTTGATTTAATGGTGACTAATAATAAATGATTTATAAATATATTGCATACATGTTTGTCCTCTTGTGGGTCATTTATTTTTCCTTTCATGTTCTTTGTGCACAGGAATAAAAGGGTTGTTGACTATGCACAATTCCAAGAGTCTGACGATGCAGGTAAGTTCCTCTAATGCAAATATCCTGTTGCACACCTCACTATTGTGTCCCAATTAACAGGGTTCCCACAGTCAGGAAATATAAGGAAAAAGTGTTTTCTTCCTTGAAAAAGTCATGGAAATTATTACAAATAATAATTATATATATATATATATATATAATTGAAAAGATCTCTAATGTTAAGTAATGTCACTGTGCTGCATTAATACTTGAGTAGATGCAGTGTTGTATGTGCTGTAAAGTTGTGCTGTTTTATAACCTGATTTAATTGAATGACTTGATACAGATGAGGAATATGGAAAAGAAACGGAACGACCTGAGAAGACTTCTGTAAAACGCAGGTCAGCCTCTTTGATTAGTTATAATATTTTTAAGTAGTAAATATGTAATATCTAAGATAGTAATGAAAGCAAAAATGATACAATTGTGGCTGTAAAAGTGTGATATTTTAGATTAAAGGGTTAGTTCACCCAATAATGAAATGTCGTTCCAAACCCATAAAACTTTCATTCATCTTCAGAACACAAATGAATATATTTTTAATGATATTAGATATTTCTGTCCCTCCATTGACAGTCTATGCAACTACCACTTTCAAGCCCCAGAAAGGTAGTAAAGTAGTAAATCAAAAAAACATAATTTACCACTTATTTACAAAATATTAATTTAATACCACATGCGTGTTGTGTTGACGCTAGAGGAGAGTAGTTTTGCGCAAACAAAGCACTCGCGTCACTTCGTAAAATTGAGGTTAAACCACTAGAGTCGCATGGATTACTTTAATGATGTCTTTACTACATTTCTGGGGCATGAAAGTGGTAGTTGCGTAGACTGTTAGTGGAGAAACATCTCTCAGATTTCATCAAAAAGATCTTCATTTGTGTTCTGAAGATGAACGAAAGTCTTACGGGTTTGGAACGAATTTTAATTTTTGGGTGAATTATCCCTTTAAGCACCACTGCAAGCATTTATTGTAGCTTCCTCCATTTGGAACATTATTTATGAGCTACATACATGTTCATTACACTATTCGGCTTGTTTAAATTCATAGGGGCTGTATTTTGTCTGAATTATTTTATATACTGCTAAAAAAAAATGCTGTATCTCTTCCTATGTAGTGATGATTCTCGAACCAAGGACCACAAGAGTAAGTTACTTATTTTCTTACATTTAACTTTTTATTTTATTTTATATTTATATATTTTTATTCAGTTAATGAATATTCTGACAAAATGCTTTTCTATCCCCATATTCCAGAGGATTTAAGTGATGATGACAATGACTATGGGGAGGATGAGGAAGAGGATGATGATGGTGGTGACAGTGATTTTGATGCTAAAGAGGCCAGCAGGGGGAGACAGGCACCAGCTAAACGGAAAAGGGCTGCAGGTATTACCAGTATAAACACTGAGTGACTGCTTCGTTCATTATTGTTATTCAGTCGCTTCTGACAACTTCTTTGTGCACATTTGGGATTTTATTTTAGCTTCTTCATTAAAAATATAAATGCACAATATGTATAAAAACAGTGGCATGTGTTCCAAGGCTTTTTTTCCAATTAATTATTCAGTTAAAATGTTGACATCCAAAATCATGGGAAATATAAATTCAGTCAAGTGTGGTCAAACATTTTACTGGTAGTGTATAATGTTAAAGGTTTAGTTCACACAATAATAAAACTCTGTCATCAATTACTCACCCTCATGTCACCATTTTGAGTGCTCCATGAAATGTTCGCTGATCAATGTTTATATGTGAATAAAAGCCTAAATTAAATATGTTCATCATATAAAGCAATATGGATTTATTTTACAATCTCTTTATGAAAGTTTTGAAGCATCAGAGTTTTGGGTGAACTTGAATCTCTCAGATTTCATTAAAAATATCTTCATTTGTGTTCTGAAGATGAATGAAAGTCATATGGGTTTGGAACGAAATGAGAGAGTAAATGATGGCAGAATTTTCATTTTTGGGTGAACTATCCCTTTAAGTACAAACATCCCCACCTAACAAACTTTAATCTGTCAGTAGCCATATAGGCAGTGAATAATATGTTATGTTTATTAAACAATATACACTATATTGCCAAAAGTTTTGGGACGCCTGCCTTTACATGCACATGAACTTTAATGACATACCATTCTTAATCCGTAGGGTTTAATGTGGAGTTGGCCCACCCTTTGCAGCTTCAATTCTTCTGGGAAGGCTTTCCACAAGGTTTAGGAGTGTGTTTATGGGAATTTTTGACCATTCTTCTAGAAGCGCATTTGTGAGGTCAGGCACTGATGTTGGACGAGAAGGCCTGGCTCGCAGTCTCCGCTCTAATTCATCCCAAAGGTGTTCTATTGGGTTGAGGTGCAGGCCAGTCAAGTTCCTCCACACCAAACTCGCTCATCCATGTCTTTATGGACCTTGCTTTGTGCACTGGTGCACAGTCATGTTGGAACAGGAAGGGGCCATCGCCAAACTGTTCCCACAAAGTTGGGAGCATGAAATTGTCCAAAATGTCTTGGTATGCTGAAGCATTAAGAGTTCCTTTCACTGGAACTAAGGGGCCAAGCCCAACCCCTGAAAAACAACCCCACACCATAATCCCCCCTACACCAAACTTTACACATGGCACAATGCAGTCAGGCAAGTACCATTCTCCTGGCAACCGCCAAACCCAGACTTGTCCATCTGTTTGCCAGACAGAGAAGTGGGATTGGTCACTCCAGAGAACACGTCTCCACTACTCTAGAGTCCAGTGGCGGTGTGCTTTACACCACTGCATCCGACGCTTTGCATTGCTCTTGGTGATGTAAGGCTTGGATGCAGCTTCTCGGCCATGGAAACCCATTCCATGAAGCTCTCTACGCACTGTTCTTGAGCTAATCTGAAGGCCACATGAAGACATTTAGGCTATGTTTGATTTTGTGCTGGCAGAGTAAGCAAATTTAATTATAAGCAAACGAAAGGAAGAAACGTTTATAATCCCCATGCGAAAATTGGTGAGACGTAAGTGAAGATTTGGGAAAAGAAACGAGATGCCCATGTCCAGTGGAATAAAGTAGACCTATTGTTCAAATTCGTGGAAAATCGGGTGACCAGATCACAAAACAGAATAAAAAAGCTGACAAAGCTTAAATTGGGCTCACATAGCCTACCTCTCTCATTCGGCATGAATCCATATGTTTCCATGGCTGCGAAGTAACATTTAATTGCTAACCTATTATTTCTTTTGTAAACAAAGCTTTGTGCTTCACTCCTGTGGTAATATTCACGTAAAACAGCATTCACATACAAAAAAAAAAAAAAGTGTTTTGGTGGACCACCGCTGGTGCTACTCAGCCACCGCAGTGGTGCGGTTGTCAAGTTTACCGGCACAGCCCTACCTGTGGCCATGGAAGTGATTGTAACACCTAAATTCAATGATTTGGAAGGGTGTCCCAATACTTTTGGCAATATAGTGTATAACGTGTATAATAGTGTTTCGGTTTCATGTTCTTCATTTGCTTTTATGCTATTAAAATGCAATTTGTATTCTTTTGTTCCTTTTTACAATGTCAGTCTGCTCTCATCTGCTAATTAACTTGCTCTTATTCACTTAAGCAAAACCGCAGTCAATTTTCTTCATGCCTGTGTTGTGATTTAGTGTTTATGCATTTTGCATATTAATGCATTTTACCTTCAGCTTGTGTTAATTAACCATGTATCTGCTCTTTTGACACACAGATGATAGTGACGATGATGTAAAAGTTGTGAAGAAGAAGGGCCGGCAGGTGCGTCAGGCTGCCACTAAAGCTGCGTCCAAACAGAGGGAGATTCTTCTTGGGGACGGAGGAAGTGAGGATGAGGAGGGAGAGGAAGAGGAGGAGGAAGATGACAGTGACGTTTACACTGGCGGTACAAACAGTATTATGTCAGAGTCAAACTATTTCAAGAACATTGACATTCCCATGTTAGCTAACCGTGAGATACTTGATATTTTATACTTCCCTCATCTGCTCATAGAGGACTCAGGCAGCGATGAAGACTTCATGGTTGAGGATGATGATGATGACAGTGATTATGGCCGACCCAAACGGAAGATCTCAAAAGTGAGCAGGAGAAGCAAAGACAAGAAATCTCCTAAACCCAAGATAAGGGCTTCAGGTAAAGCCACTCATAGTCCTACTATCAGATTGTGTCTGCCAAAAAAGGTCTACTGTAATACTTTGATAATTAATCACATCCTGCTTTAATTAATTACAAACTTCCTCTAGATACCTTTAACTGTCACAGTTACAGTAATTAAGTCAGTTATCTTCTTCCAGTGACCCGAGGGCCCAAAAAGAGGAGAGGAAAACGTCAGACGAAGGTGAAGAGAGTTGTGAAAAAGGCCTCGCCTAAAGCAGAAAGTGAAGATAATGAGAGCAACAAGGAGGAGGAAGAAGAGGACGAGGCGCAAGAGGAAGACAGGAAAGAGTCACCCGCCCCCAAGAAGACACAGGATGACGAAAGCGGCGCCGAAGGAGAGGAAAACAATGACAACAGAGAAAAGGAGGAGGAGAAGGAGAATGAGAATGAGAAAGAGGAAAAAGACGATGTTTCTGAGGAGGAAGCTCCATCAGGTGAAGACTGAGCTCTTTCGCCTGCTGGTGAACGTGTCTGTTATCTGTTTTTCTTAATGAGGAGCAGTGGAATTTATTTCCCACAATACTCAAAGAGTGTTTTGGATGTTTGTTATGTCTCTCAGCTTGTAAATACCATATCTCTAAACGAAATCTGTAAAATATCATCAGACCTATTCTAAAACTGTACGGTTTGGCCTTCTCCCAAAATGCGTTTTTTCATAGTAATATTTATCAATGTTTCAATTATAAGCTTTGCAACAAAACCAATTTGTTCAACGTATAACAAAGGATGAAAATGACTTGCCCAAAAAATACAGATTATACTGTAAGCTCTGTACTTCACTTTATGGGCACCTTAAAAATTTTCAAAATGCATTTGAAGAAAACCGCAACTGCTTGTTTACTCCCAAACAAACTAATTTTTGTGACTTTTAATGTACATGATCTCATCCCAGCTGCATTGACCGTTGAAAACACAGGCTTATAATGAACATAAACGCTTGTCGTCATGAACTGCACTGGATTGTTGTGGCTGCAGTTCAGTCATGTGATTTCCTTGCTACATCAACTGTACGTTACATAGCTCTAGTACGCTACTTTTCCCACTTTCCGTGCAGTTATTTCTTGATTCAGTCTAGTAAATCAGCGTTTTCCCGTCTGAGCATTTGAACTAAGATGACTTTTTCTATGGTTGTATTGAACCTCTTTCATGGTTGGCATGTTTTCATGTACGTGGTGCGAAGTACGTCGGTGGGCGGAGTCTCGGGCTCAGGATGAGTGATGTCAGACGTGAGTTAGTGAACCTTATTATTGACCTCTGTGATGCTTCATGTGTGCATTTTTTAAGAATATTTTGATGCTTATAGATGCCTTTTTAAATGCAGTCCGTTGAGCCATTAGAGTGGTAAACACGAGCTGAATTCAGTGCACACCATCCATAGCTTTCTCAGCTTCATATGACTATTTTTATTGCGTGTATCTCCATCCTAATCTGTAGCCTTTCAGTCTATACCATAATTTATCCAAAATAAATGTTTGTTTTAATTACGCTATTCTGATTTTTGTAAAATTTGTTTTACAAGGAAAAATAAATTGTATCTTTAAAGAAATCGAATAGTTGGTGACCTGTTCTTCACTCTTTTTTTTTTTTTTTTTTTACAGCATTATCTTATAGTTTTGTTAGACTGTACTGGAAAGACATCATACTAATTTACTTAGCCCCTTTCAGATTAAAGACTGGCATCCAGATGTTTTCCTCAAGTGCTGGATGAATGTAGTTGAAGCACAGTTCCCACCTGAGTTCGTACTGTGTTTTATGTTGGTACATCTCCTTAATATATTCTCCATGCTGGCTTTTATAACAAATACTGTAGCTACTTCCCAGAATGGCTAAATATAGTTAAGATCAAACACACATGCAATCAAAGCAATAGCTTGAGAGAAATACTACTATGGATCTTTTGTTTTCATGTGAGTAAGATGCAGAGATCTTTCTGGAAGAGTTCAGCCAAGCAATGACACTGAAAGATGTGTTACTTTAATATAATTTATAAAAGTGTGGCTTCTAGCATTTTTTAGAGGATTTCTCAGCAGGGCATAATTCGATGTCATCAAGCAAAATACGGTACTGGTATAGGGTAAAATCCACAGGGAAAAATCCAGTCATTTCCATAGGAATTCGCTAGGTGTTCAGTTTGGAAAGCTGCTTGATTTGAAAGAGACTTCTGTGTGAGCTGCTCTCTATACACTGTTACACTATAGGCAATGGCAACATTTTTTTTGCCTTCTTAAAGTGTGATTATATTTACAGTTCGAATTTTCATGGGCAAAATCCAGTCATTTAAATAGGAAACAAGCAAGCAGGAATTTTGTGCGAGTGCAAAATTTTCCCCATGGTTCAAAATTGATCACGTGAATTCACCGCGTTGACAAACAGAAATCTGCTTGGATTGAAATTAACTTGTGTGTGAGCTGTGCTTCATACACTCACCTAAAGGATTATTAGGAACACCATACTAATACTGTGTCTGACCCCCTTTCGCCTTCAGAACTGCCTTAATTCTACGTGGCATTGATTCAACAAGGTGCTGAAAGCATTCTTTAGAAATGTTGGCCCATATTGATAGGATAGCATCTTGCAGTTGATGGAGATTTGTGGGATGCACATCCAGGGCACGAAGCTCCCGTTCCACCACATCCCAAAGATGCTCTATTGGGTTGAGATCTGGTGACTGTGGGGGCCATTTTAGTACAGTGAACTCATTGTCATGTTCAAGAAACCAATTTGAAATGATTCGAGCTTTGTGACATGGTGCATTATCCTGCTGGAAGTAGCCATCAGAGGATGGGTACATGGTGGTCATAAAGGGATGGACATGGTCAGAAACAGTGCTCAGGTAGGCCGTGGCATTTAAACGATGCCCAATTGGCACTAAGGGGCCTAAAGTGTGCCAAGAAAACATCCCCCACACCATTACACCACCACCACCACCAGCCTGCACAGTGGTAACAAGGCATGATGGATCCATGTTCTCATTCTGTTTATGCCAAATTCTGACTCTACCATCTGAATGTCTCAACAGAAATCGAGACTCATCAGACCAGGCAACATTTTTCCAGTCTTCAACTGTCCAACTTTGGTGAGCTCGTGCAAATTGTAGCCTCTTTTTCCTATTTGTAGTGGAGATGAGTGGTACCCGGTGGGGTCTTCTGCTGTTGTAGCCCATCTGCCTCAAGGTTGTGTGTGTTGTGGCTTCACAAATGCTTTGCTGCATACCTCGGTTGTAACGAGTGGTTATTTCAGTCAAAGTTGCTCTTCTATCAGCTTGAATCAGTCGGCCCATTCTCCTCTGACCTCTAGCATCAACAAGGCATTTTCGCCCACAGGACTGCCGCATACTGGATGTTTTTCCCTTTTCACACCATTCTTTGTAAACTCTAGAAATGGTTGTGCGTGAAAATCCCAGTAACTGAGCAGATTGTGAAATACTCAGACCGGCCCGTCTGGCACCAACAACGATGCCACGCTCAAAATTGCTTAAATCACCTTTCTTTCCCATTCTGACATTCAGTTTGGAGTTCAGGAGATTGTCTTTACCAGGACCACACCCCTAAATGCATTGAAGCAACTGCCATGTGATTGGTTGATTAGATAATTGCATTAATGAGAAATTGAACAGGTGTTCCTAATAATCCTTTAGGTGAGTGTACATCACTGCACTATTGAGAATGACACCCAAAAGTGAAAATTCAGTCATCATTTACTTTTCCAAAACTGTACTACTTTCTTCTGTGGAGCATAAAAGGTATTTTTAAAAATATTCTAACTGCAACAAAATAAAGACATTGTTTAAAATATCTTCTGCTTGGTTATGAAGATTAAAAAAGAATTTAAAAAAAGTAATACAACAACAGGAGAGTGAGTAAATAATTTTTGCGGGAACTATCACTTTAAGATGAGTTATTCATTGTCTTTATTTTGGCAGAACACATGAAGTTTGCACAACATGACGTCTTTTGACATGGTGAACAATAATTTATTGCAATATTTTGCGTTAGTCATGAGTTTTTCAGAAGCTTTTGAATTTTTTAAATAAACAGTACAATATTCTGGCCTTGACCTTCCAGCCCAAGACCAGTTTTAACAAGATAAAAACTATGGACGTTCTAGGGATTCTTAGATTGGCGAACTAGTTAGTTCATTCTGGTGTTTAATTTGGTGTTAATGATTTTCAGTTGTGGGTAAAGTAAAAAACTTTATATGTATCCATTTTATCCCATAAATGACTTAATTCCCCTCCTATAATTACTCATTTCTCACATTTGTCTTCTCTTCCTGTAATATTCATAATTAACAGTCAAGGTTATTTGCAAGAAACTGAATAAAGAAAAGATCCATATATAATATCAAACTTAGCAGAAATACATAAAAACATATTGCATCACTATGTAGGGTTTTCTGTTGTTTTTGTCTTGTAGTTTTTTCCCACCACACAAATATGATAAAAGCATATTCACGGTTTACAGTTTAGTGTTCTTAAGTATTTCCAGCAGGTGATGACCTGTGAATGGTCTCATCCAGTGTCACATTTAATTGATTCAGGTTGTATTACAGCAACTTTCTGTTCTGGAGCGGCTTTCTCTGAAGCAGGTGGAGCAGGTGCTGGTGGGGCTTCCACCATGGCTGCTTTTTTAGACGCTCCTGGATGGTAAAGACATTGAGTCATATAATGTTGCCCAGTTTACTTGAGCAACTAAGTATGTAACTTATAACCATGTAAGTATGTTGCTTTTACCTGTGAGATTTCTGTGGATGCGGTTGCACAGGATCACGCTAAGGAGGAAGATGAAACCAAGGCATCCGATGACCAAACCACAAACCAAAAAACTGTAGCTGCCTTTTTTCTGAATAAGCTGGAAGAAATTTGTTCAGGGTTATTTACTTTCTTAGAAAATCTTTCCCCAAGTGTTAAAACATGAGCGCAAGTACTTACTGATCCAACCAGCACTTGCAACGTCATCTCACCCATTCCAGAAGTTGTCACTAAGACTGTTGTTGCACATCCTGAAGAAAAAAGAACTTTTTTGTTGTTTATGTGGCCTTGTTTGTCAATAATTGTGGAGACATCTGAGAATATTCTTAAATAAATATTAGGGATGCACTGATACCAGATACTGCGCTTGTGTAGCTACTCGTACTCATTAAAATTCTCCGATACCACGCAGCTTGTACAGTACAGTGCTTGTGACAAAGAAACACCAACAACAGAGCAAACAGAGAGCAGAATCATGGATATATCAGAGAAAGATGTCTATGAAGTAAATGTCGAATTAATAGAATGTTAAACAAAATAAATATTTACGCCTATATAGCTGCTGTGCACGAACTGATAAGCAAAACGCGGAGTGGATTGAGCGCGCAGCGGCACAGCATCCCTTTTTCACAGACATGGTTGGAAAGTTTGTAGTTTGAAGGTAAAATGAGGTGCATATTAACGTTAACTGACAGTAAAAAGAGAAAGCGTGCACTTCTGTGACATGCTCTTGATCGCTGATCGGCATGCGTCATTTGGATTAAAAAAAGTAAATTGTTTGTGTAAGTAAAAACTTGAACTGTTACTCAACTCAACGTTTATTTATATAGCACTTTTAAAAAACACAGAGGGTTTACCAAAGTGCTGTACAAGCATAATCAAGATAAAACAATAACATGTAACAAAGCAATAACATATAACAAAGAAAAAGAAATACGAGTGGTTCCCTGTATTACAGGACGTTTACAGGACAAGAAGTTTATTGTGCGCAAAAATCTGAAGCGCGCTTGAGTACTACACTTAATTCTCTTTCACGTCTACCGCCTGAACGGACGAATTCACCCTGTACCTGAAAACTACGGTTAGACCTACCTGAAAACATGAAAAGCACTGTTTATTTCATTTGTATCTTTTTGTGCAATTTGTAATTGGATTATTTGTTCTTATTTTATTACTGACTGTTTACTTGTCTTTAATAATGTTTTAAATTTACATTAATTAGGCTAGTAGTCATTGGGATTGCTAGGCGAGGGCTTAATGAACTCATTTTTGTGAAAACCTCAAAATTGACATTTTTCACTTGTTTTGCTATTAGCTCGTAATTAGCCTGTGCGCATTCCGACGATTTACCTAATATCTACCTAATATATTTAAAAATTACAAATGCATATACATTTATAATGTATATAAATATAATAAACATAATTGTTCTTAAATATAATACATATATATTTATACACACATTTAGGAAAATTTAACAAATCAAAATCATGTAAGTACTTACTGATACATAATATATATATTTTAAAGTTAGTCTGTAGTTATAATAATTTATAGTGTGTGTGTACAGTCGTGAAAACGAAAGGACACCCTATTGAATTCTATGGTTTTAAGTATCAGGACATGATAAAAATCATCTGGTCCTTGGCAGGTCTTAAAATGAGGTAAATACAACCTAAGATGAACAACAACACATGACATATTACACAGTGTCATTATTTATTTAACAAAAACTAGGCCAAAATGGAGAAGCCATGGGTGACAAACTAAGTACACCCTTGCTGCTTCCATAGACATTAAGAGGGTAAGTAGCAGTCAGGCGCTGCTAATCAGATGTCTTTGATTAACTGATTTTAACTGATAATTAGATTTTCTTTTTCTTTTGTTCTTTGATTAACATTAATGATAGACAGCAGCGGGTTTATTAGGCTGCTGTCACTTTAAGACCTGGCGCACATGACGCGGATCATCTGACATGCATCCCATTTTCTCACAACTCTTTACGTTCATTTAATACTTCATTTAACTCATAACTCAGACTGTGCTTGAGAGGATACTTGACAAAACAAGCGTTTTTGTGCGAGTAAATTTGTGTGTTTTTGTCCGTTCAAGCACTGTCTGAAGTGGCTTTCTGTGCGCACGAGTATGTGTGTGTGTCACACAGACGTGCTCCAGTACGGCACTGTGTTCTCTTTTGTGTCTTATCATGCTTCAACGGTTTAAAAGCATTTGCATGAATAAGAGTGTGATCATATAATGTAACACTAGCCAAAGGATGACGGGGAAAAACGGATGCTGCGTTAATTGCGTTAAATATTTTTGCATGCGATTATTTTTTAACCTTAATTTTGATAGCCCTAATATATTAGCTTTTTATTTTTGAAAAATTATAATTTATAAATATTTCTGTTTTTAATTAATTTTCAATTAAGAACATCCTCAGATGTACCCAAAAGGAGGTGGTTGTACTTGGAAAAATTCTAAATCATATATAGTACTAATTAGAATAATTATGATATACACTCACCTAAAGGATTATTAGGAACACCATACTAATACTGTGTTTGACCCCCTTTCGCCTTCAGAACTGCCTTAATTCTACCTGGCATTGATTCAACAAGGTGCTGAAAGCATTCTTTAGAAATGTTGGCCCATATTGATAGGATAGCATCTTGCAGTTGATGGAGATTTGTGGGATGCACATCCAGGGCACGAAGCTCCCGTTCCACCACATCCCAAAGATGCTCTATTGGGTTGAGATCTGGTGACTGTGGGGGCCATTTTAGTACAGTGAACTCATTGTCATGTTCAAGAAACCAATTTGAAATGATTCGAGCTTTGTGACATGGTGCATTATCCTGCTGGAAGTAGCCATCAGAGGATGGGTACATGGTGGTCATAAAGGGATGGACATGGTCAGAAACAATGCTCAGGTAGGCCGTGGCATTTAAACGATGCCCAATTGGCACTAAGGGGCCTAAAGTGTGCCAAGAAAACATCCCCCACACCATTACACCACCACCACCAGCCTGCACAGTGGTAACAAGGCATGATGGATCCATGTTCTCATTCTGTTTACGCCAAATTCTGACTCTACCATCTGAATGTCTCAACAGAAATCGAGACTCATCAGACCAGGCAACATTTTTCCAGTCTTCAACTGTCCAATTTTGGTGAGCTCGTGCAAATTGTAGCCTCTTTTTCCTATTTGTAGTGGAGATGAGTGGTACCCGGTGGGGTCTTCTGCTGTTGTAGCCCATCCGCCTCAAGGTTGTGCGTGTTGTGGCTTCACAAATGCTTTGCTGCATACCTCGGTTGTAACGAGTGGTTATTTCAGTCAAAGTTGCTCTTCTATCAGCTTGAATCAGTCGGCCCATTCTCCTCTGACCTCTAGCATCAACAAGGCATTTTCGCCCACAGGACTGCCGCATACTGGATGTTTTTCCCTTTTCACACCATTCTTTGTAAACTCTAGAAATGGTTGTGCGTGAAAATCCCAGTAACTGAGCAGATTGTGAAATACTCAGACCGGCCCGTCTGGCACCAACAACCATGCCACGCTCAAAATTGCTTAAATCACCTTTCTTTCCCATTCTGACATTCAGTTTGGAGTTCAGGAGATTGTCTTGACCAGGACCACACCCCTAAATGCGTTGAAGCAACTGCCATGTGATTGGTTGATTAGATAATTGCATTAATGAGAAATTGAACAGGTGTTCCTAATAATCCTTTAGGTGAGTGTATATAGTCTTTAATATTTATATGATAAGAATTATTTAGAATTTATAGAATTATTAGAAAAGCTATAAAAAAGTATTATTATTATTATATTATTATGGAATATAGAACATAAGAATAATTGTAGTCAGTGGCCTCCACTGTGATATAAAACATGAAGTATGTTGTGTGCAGTTTACCACGGTAGTTTAAGATGTCCTCAGTGTAGGCCACTATGCAAGGGAAAACACTGCTGATGAAAAGCCCGAGCAAGGTCGTCCCAACAAACAGAAACACTCTGTTTGTGTAGAGGATCATTAACAGCAGCAATGTTACATTCACACCAACCTTAACAAGAAAGAGAGAGGGGGAGAGCAGAGAGGATCCATATTCAGCAATCGTAAATCTATGATTCATCACATACTCAAGAGCCTCATGCTGTATTTCTAACAACTGATAGCAACAGCTCTACTGGAGCATGAAGGTAAAAACTTATATAGGTAGTTTGGGTGGGTGTATACTCTGTAAACAGTGAAAATCCTCAGCTCTATGTTTGTTAATTACATTGTTTCATAATAGATTACCAGGTTTGCGATGAGCAGATGCACCGGTCTGAAGCGGTACGATAGCGGGATAGACACCAGTCGTCCAGCAGTGACGGCTGCCCAGAAGATACAGTTCAGGTATCCTGCCATTTTAGTGTGCAGAGACATGGGAGCTGAAACAGCATACGTGTAAACAAAGCCGGCATAGACTCCCTAAAGGTGAGGTTCAAGGGTCAAGTGTGAATATTAACTTGCAGTTCTCAAAAAATATTCATAAATATAATTAGTCTCTTTAAGCTTTCTCACCATAATGCCCTCTGTCATAAACAGCACCATACCGCCCAATATATGGATAACAAAAAAAGTGACTGGTAACCCACGCAGGTTACCATTCATACAGCAGCTGAAAATGTTTCCATGCCCTGAATGATGAAAATTGAAGGGGACAACGAAAAAAAAAAAGTGAAAGTCAGAAGTTGCATAAATGGTTTTACATGTTAGTTTCAATCACTGGTTAAAGTTTTGCGGTCAGTATGACTTAAAAAAAAAAGAAATTAATACTTTTATTCAGCAAAGATGCATTAAATTGATAAAAAAACAAAAAACTATTTATATTTATATAAATAAGTATTTATAATATTTATAATGGTTAAAAAATAGTTCTATTTCAAATAAATGCTGTTCTTTTGAACTTTCTATTCATCAAACAATCTTGAAGAAATTTTTTTACTGTTAGTAAAAACAAATATAAAGCACAACCGTTTTCAATATTGATGATAATAAAAAATGTTTCTTGAGAAGCAAATTAGTATATTAAAATCATATCTGAAGGATCATGTGACTGAAGACTAGAGTAATGATGCTGAAAACATTCAAAAACATTTATTTTAAATTGTAATAATATTTCACAATATTACTGTTTTTTTATCGAATAAATGCAGCCTTGGTGACCATAAGTGAGTTCTTTCAAAAAAAATCCTACCGACCCAAAAGTTCTGATATGTTAGTGTAGTTCAAAGATCACTTGTACCTGCATTGTGTGGTTCGGGCATTTCTGTGATTTCTGGTGCTTTAGTCTCCATGGCTAACTCATCTTTGTCCAGCAGTCGTGGAGTGCTGTTCGGACAACAGGGAAGCAGCTTCTCTTGGTACATCAATACAAAAACTGCAATCGGCACAGGCAACTAGGAGAGAAAAAGACTAAGATGTCACAGAGATTCAGGCTCTTCTGCACACTGCTCACAGGGCTATACATCAGCTTACATTTATGAGAGCCATGATCCAGAAGGCGTACGACACACTGGCCTTCTCCACGACCGGCTCTGAGTGCGGGGAACTCTCAGGAAGGATTACAGGGGACCTGTAGCTGGATCTGAAGTGGTGAAGTATCTCTGTGGCATTTTCTGTGCTATTACTGCTCAGGCAGTGCTCTGATATGAAAGGCTCTGCAATCAGGGGGCTCACAAGAGCACCGAGCCCAATGAAGAAGTGCAGTGCCTGGAAAGAGAGTGAAGACACAGATGGGAAACACAATTTAAAGCTGTCAATTTAACGTATTAAAGCAGCTAGCACAGAATGAATACTGGAGTGAATCTCACAAAATGTCCAGGTCAGTTTTCCCCCTCCCCCCAAAACCAAATGTAAAAATAAGAAATCAAATTTTCTTTTACATTGATGTAGTTCCCCTTGAATTACATTATTTTCAGTCACTGACCAACAACAGGTTAAAATAAAACCAGTATGATGAGTTGAAATAAACACTGCTGTACATAAACGTATGTATAGAGCAGACCAACACCTCCCTGAGTGATGTATATGAAGAGAAATGTCTTCACTCACCTGCAGAAAGATAGCAGAGTCCTTCTTATAAATGGACACAAGTTGGATGTTTGCAATAGTGTCGATGATGCCCATAGCCAGGCCTGACACTGCCATAGCAACCGCCAGCAACAGCACATTGTAGCAAAGTGGGATGATAGCAAAAACCACAGAGATGATGAGGGAGGAGAGGAAGAGAGCGATGAGAGCACCGAACAACCTGAGAAGACAAGGAAAACAGCTTGGTTGCTTCATTATTTGTTATTTTTCCCTCTTTATTTCTCACATTTGTACTTTTTTTTGAACACTGCCAATTACAAATGCTAATGGTTAAGATCTGTAGTAGCTATCAACTTGATATTCCACAACATGATGTTCATTAGAACTTCAAGGACAGTTTAAAATTGTATTTTTATGTGCTTTCATGTGACAGTTAGTCAGTCAGTAGTACAGCTGCATGATTAATTGAAATAAATAAATGTATGCTCTACAAGTTTCAGAGTGTTCTTTTATTATCCACTGGTGTTTTCAGCATCTCAGAGCAACTCGCAGTACATGTTGCTTCACACAAACTCCATCTCTGCATCCGCTCTGAGTTTGGGTCGGCCATTTTCTCAAACTTGTAATGAGAAGCGCTTATGAACAAAAGAGAAGCTTTAAGGGCTCCCTGCTTTTTACATCAAAATAAAACTTTTAAGGTTTAATATTTGAAAAAGAAAGATATTAAGGCATCCATAAATTGTAGTATTTTAATTCTTTAGTTGTAGTGTAAAATAAAATTATTATATTATTTTTCTTGAACACTTGATTTTTTAATTTTACAGTGAAATATTATGTGAAATATTTTTTAATTTTCATTTAGTAGTAATAATATTATTTTATAGCCATATTAATATATAATCACAAAAAATAATCACATTTTTTATCAGAAATATCGCAATATGTCCGTAAAATATATACATTTGTCTTTAAAACTACAAAAATATTTAATGTAATTATTTAAGCTGACAATTTTTTCATATCTTTATATATTAAATATTGTTGTTATATAATCATTTAATTCATTAAAAAAATCTTTTTCAAACTTGAATAGTTATATAACAGATTAACCAAATAAATATATATATATAAATTCGTAAAATATACATTTGTCTTTAAAACTAAAATTAAAACTATAAAACTAAAAATATTTAATGTGATTATTTTTTTCCAATATGATTTCATATAGTTTTACAAATATATATATATATATATATATATATATGTGTGTGTAGGTGTTAGCTTCACCTTATGATATGATAAATCCCAGCTCAAGGTTCACAATTTGCTGTCTGTGTGAAAGACATGGCGTATTTTAATAAGCAAAA
Organism: Coreius guichenoti; assembly: GCA_039654105.1. Taxonomy (NCBI): domain Eukaryota; kingdom Metazoa; phylum Chordata; class Actinopteri; order Cypriniformes; family Gobionidae; genus Coreius; species Coreius guichenoti. The sequence continues at coordinate 22,742,438 of CM077178.1, forward strand.
ATTTGATTGCACTGTGTTCATATCACAGCTGTTGAGGATGTCAAGAAGTTTCAGGCTGAAAGCTGACATGAAAAGTTGCAATAAATCTGTTAAACTATAAAATGGCCATAATAAAAGGTTAACCAACATCTGAGATTCACAAGGTGAGGAGGAAGCATTTTAAAAAAAGGGAAAAAAATGACCAAAAGTGCATAAACTCCCTACGGGCAAGAGTGTAATAGACTCTGACAGCCTTTACTGTCTGACATTTAAACTGAAACTAAACAAAACAGTGTTTCACAAACAATGGAGTATTACAGAAATGGAGAGTTGATCTTGATACAGATGTCCTTCACCAGTGGACTCCCCGCACAGTTTACCAGCAGAGACTCGCTGCTCTACTCACGTTTTTGTGAAAGCTCCTCCAGCCGAGCTGCCAATGAGCAGGCAGAGCTGCTGGGAGAAGAACACCCAGGTGATCTCCTGTAACGTGGAGCCAGTCTGGCATTTCAGATCTAGGATCGTAGGCCCCAGAAAGGCTATGCTCAGTCCAAAGCTAAAGAACACACTCCAGTATGTCAGTGTATGTTGACAGTTCCTACGGAAAAGTGTTAATATACGCTCCTCAATGAACATAGCGCGAAAATCTTCGATCTATCCCACTGACAGCTGTACCGGTGTCTGGATGCTCCTTTCAGTGGGTTTCAAAACATTTGCTTAGGTGACATGTCAGAATAGCTGATCATTTCCCACATTTATATCCACTCACTCCACCCATTTCATGAATCTTTGTGCGATGCTTCTGAAGTTAATGCCTAAAAATCACCTTTCAACAGAGCTCTTTGAAACGGTCAATGATTTTCAGTTAAACTGTCAATGATTTTGATCCTCAATGAGAGTCGTGGATAAGAATGCGATAAGTGTGCGGGCCGAGGTGTAACGGCCACGGCGCATTACCACCTCCGGTGTGCATTATTTTTTCTAACGATTCAACGGCCCGTCGTCAATTATTCCGCACTACGATTAACGTTACCACACCTCAAAACATCGTTCAGATTATGTATTTTAAGACATTTTGTCCTTTAAACTTGTCCTTGTGTGTAGGACTAATTTCTTACGCATCTAATCCAAGAATCCGTTGCTAAACTAATTCCAAAACAGCTAGTAATGGAGGCTTCAGCCACTGATAGCAGTCTAATGCAGTTATTAGAGAGAGAGAGAGAGAGAGAGAGAGAGAGAGAGAGAGAGAGAGAGAGAGAGAGAGAGAGAGAGAATGATTAACGTTAGCCTGAGTCTGCGCGTCTTTCAACCATAGAGCTCAACAGTATTCGCCAGCAGCGTCTCTACTAATAGCGAAAGTGTAAGTTTGTCTGCCCCAAGAACAGCGCCGTTATTACCTCGCTAGTCAGAAATGTCATGTAGCTTACAAATTAAGCGTTTGAGTGGGAGAAAGAACGTAGCTACTGTGCTGTCCATACATAATAAAGCGTAATTTGGTGGAAAAAAAACATGGAAATAATTTGTCGTTTTTATCCTATTGTGTGTATTCATTTGATTGGTCAGTGTCGTTGTGGGTTTGGATTCTTTTGCTGTTGTCGGCTGTAAGACCTTTGAAAAAAAAAAAAAACTGAAATCAATTGGTGAAGTGATATTGAACTGTAATGCAGTCAAGACCTGCCCGGAACTACTTTAGCCGTGCATTTCCCTGAAAATAAAATAATTGCACACCTTAGAACGTTCGTAAACCAATCAGCGTCAAGCATTCAGAAGCCCCGTTGTATGATGTGATTTTGAACATAATTGGACCACTTATATTAAATCAACATGTTTTATGGGATATTATGTCTGCATGATCTCAACATTCACCAGCAAAGAACTCCTAAAAGAACATTTCTAAAGGTTGGTTTTAAATGCTTAATTGTTGGCTCTTCAACTTAGAATAAATGCAATACAAGGCTACGTCACTGATTCTACAAAATAATCCAGAAAGCCAATGGGCCAATCATTAGCTTTGTACATTCAAAAAGTATTACTTAAGTATTACAGTACTTGTTAAACAATGAACCTATCCTAACACTTTGTTTGAAATGTCAAAAACTCTGCTTATAAGGTCCTGGTGACAGCCTGCAAGTTTAGGCCTATCTGTTCCTTTAAGTCAGTAAATGAATGAATAATGAAAAGTCTGTCATCATTTACTCACCCTCATATCGTTCCAAACCTATATGGCTTTCTTTCTTCTGCAGAGCAAAAAAGAAGATATTCTTATATGTATTTTATATCTTTATATTAAAGTTGAACTAATATAAAGTTATATTACAGATACCACATCTAGTTATTGCAGAAATAAAACAAAAATATTAATTCTGGTTGTTGAATTAATTATGTATAAGATTTTTTAAAACTTTTTTTCATATTTTGTATATATTAAATATATATTTTACATATTATAGATATTACAGACACCTTGAAGAACATTCAAGGACTCCCAAGGTTCTGTTGACCTACAAGCCAAGACTTTCACTTTAACATTGTATTTATTAACTGAGAATTTTATTTCTTGTGCATAATGCTTCATAACATATCTCTTATTGAAACTGGGATGTATATTGTTGAGCTGCATTACAGTTTTTCTTCACTTTGGCACATTTTTTGGCCAATGCCACCAAAATAAAAGGTGTTTTTTGTCATTGTGTGAGCCACACTGGTCAAAGTGTTTAGATGTTTTTTTTTCACTAGGGAAATATTTGATATATACAAATTTCATGTTTTTTCCTACTTTTTTGTTGACACTAACCGCTTTCTATACTATACAAGAATGTCAGTTTTTGTCTAGCTGAATGTTCTTGTCTCACACTGAGCTTTTTAGATACAAATTTCAACAGTAGGTAACAATTTACCAAAAAAAAGTCAATACTGTAGTACAGAAAAAGAAAATTAACATATTTATTTATAAAGTACATTTATTTTTGCAGAAATGTGTTGCATGTAAACTGAAAATTCAGTTGCTTTTTCATTTTTACACACTCTATGTCTTCCCCTAACACCACCACCGCCATACATTCTTGCATATTATCTTTCTATTGCTCTTCCACAACAAGAAACTGAATTTTCAGTTTACATGTAACACATTTCTACAAAAATAAATGTACTGAATAAATAAAAATATTTTTCTAAATCGCTTTGGCTCAATTCTCGAAATGAGACATTTTTTTCTCAAAACAATAAGTTCAGACTTAAGCAAATTGCATTAGTTTTGGCACACATGTGCTAAAGAGTTAGTACAATTGTCTACAATTTGCACAATATATACAAATATAGATATATGGAGTTTGCTGACAGCACAATCACCACCATTTTTGAACATGGAGGAACATCACAACAGCAGCTACATCAGTACTTATTTGTACATATTTGTACTTACTCATTTGTATTTATACAGTACATTTATTTTTGTAGAAATGTATTGCATGTCAGATGAAAATTCTTGTCATGGAAGAGCAACAGGAAGATATGCAAGATATGTATGTTAGAGAAAGACAGAGTTTGTAAAAAATAAACAAACAACTGTTAATTTTAAGCTTACATGTATAAACACAAAAATTCATTTTCTTTTTGTGTACTACATTATTGACTTTTCCCAGTAAATTTTTACCTACAGTCTGAATCTGTATTTACAGTAAAAAAGCTCAGTGTGATCCACAAGAGCATTCAGCTAGACAAAACATTACTGTATAGAATTGAAAGCAGTTAGTGTCAACAGAAAAGAAAACATTTTGACCAGAGTGGCTCACACGATGACAAAAACATTATTTTGGTGGCATTGGCCAATTTACTGACACAATAACTAGGTTTTGAAGCATGAAATACATGTTTTGGGTGAGTAACTACATTTTGAACACATGCCATAGAGTTCTGACGTTGCAGCAAACAGTTGTGACAATTGAACTTACAGTTTAGAGAATGTTAAGACTGTTTCGACCCAAAGCAAAGTGTGAATGTGATGTTCAAAAATGGTATAGTTATTGTGCTGGATAAACTCCATGTAGCCTACTGTATGCTTCCAAACTTGATTGGTTGATTGTGATTCCTATTTCATTACAATGGCAGGCCATTTGCCAATTTAGCAGACATTACAAACATTCCATGTCATAGGTATTTATGGAATATACATGCATGCCTGACAGATTTTGATAATTTGGATCATTTTGTATGTGAAGGCTCACACGACGAAAGAATGTTTAGAAGTCGTGAAGAGTTTGACAATTTCACTGAGAATCAACTCATCAGTTTTGATCAACAAGCCATGCATTTAGTTATTGTACTCTTTTGCACACGTGCCAAAACACATGCAATTTGCTTAAATCAATAAGAAATTCAAATCTGATGTGAACAAGAAACTAACTGATCAGAGATCTGAACTTTTTGTTTTTGAGAAAAAAAGCCAAAGGGATTGAGAAAAACTGTAAAGTTTACATTGCTATACATTGTGAATTTCATAGTGAGAATAAGGGGACGCATATAAATAGTAGGAAAGCAAGCAGGCTTGAGGTTCTCAAATACATCAAAAAATGGTCTGCTCTGCACCAAATCAAGCAACAGCACTACATACAATGGGCTCTCAAATCTGCATATCCTGGTTGCCTTTCGGGTACCCATTTGGGAGTTTGCAGGAACAGTCGTGCATATTTCTCCTGTCAACAGCCGATCCATGGTCCATAGATGCAACTATTTTAAAATGTTCAAGTCATCACCAGTTGGGTTCACACACATGCTGATTTCTTCATCATCAAGTCTGATTAGATAACGATTGACAGAGAGAGAAGTGATTTGGGGAGCATATGAAATGGCTGTCTTAGAGGAGAGGAAGCTGGTGGCAGGTTTGTGTTTTTATAATGGACATTGATTAACACGTAAACATTTTCTCATATCCGTTTTCAAGTAAAGCTAACCCAAAGTGACTTATTGCAAGGTAAGTGTAGACTAAGACCTCCAATACGTCTGACATTCTGAATGAAGACATGTTAATATTCAACATAGCTATGCCTCTGTGAATTGCAGGATGTACTTTGTGATTATAGAGATCCAAGGTGTCTCTTAGTATTCAGCCTCGGTTGCATATAAGTACGAGGTCTCATTTATCTCATCAGCATGATAATACTTATCTGATGCCTTCTAAAGCATCAGAGGCCAAATAAAATTGATTGCAAAATGATTGTCTAACAGAGGTTGCAATTTGTCAGATCCATAATTATTATTAATGCATCGCCCCTGTTGTAATCAGATACCGCATACTGCATTTGCCTTACAATTTTGGCATCAACTGCTGTGCTAAAACACACAACGGGTAATTAATCTATCCACATTTAGTGGTGGAAAATAGTTTAAACCATTTCCTTAAGAAGCTTTTCAGTTGTATTTATCAACAGATCAACAGATTATGGAGTAATTACAGTAATGTTTCGATAAGAAGTAGATGTAACTGACACTCTTGTTTCTCTTATTTGGTCAGAGCAACACAGTCCGATATACATCCAGGTTAATAATTTTTTAGTCACATATGGCCATGACCATTTAGACCTGAATATGTTATGAAAATGCAAGAGCACCGGTTATGAGCACTGGTTAACCATTGTTGCATTTTAATGTTAGGTTGATTTGTGAAATGCGCAAGGTCATGAGATGTTAAAAGAAAGGGAGACCCATTACATGTGACACACAAAAGTCTTCTTTGTCTTTGTTTCAGCTCAACTTTAGTTATACTGTGTCCTGAATCATAAATAATTATTGGTAAAAAATAATTGTTATTTCTCATTGTCTCCACTAGATGTCATAATACAGTGACATCTAATCAATGAAGTTGTGTGAAACAATGGAGGAAATTATTTTATGTAGTAACCGAGCCTTCTGCAGCCATTTCACTTTTGTTATTTGTGAAATTATTTACTATATTATTTATACTGTATGCTAACATTATATAAAATATATTTGTATTTAATATAATGCCAATGATTGCTTATATTAGACAGACAGATAGACAGATGACAGATAGACAGATAGATTTGAGAAATATCCCATAATTTACTATTTATATATAATACTCAAATGTTAAGGATTACAAATATTACATTATATACTATATTGCAAATATTTAATTCATATATTCATATTTGTTTTCATATTACACTTATGTTAAATGTATACATGTAAATTTGTAAACACTATATCACTATCACACACACAGAGAGAGAGAGAGAGAGAGAGAGAGAGAGAGAGAGAGAGAGAGAGAGAGAGAAATACTCTGCAGGTTTGTAATTAAATATCAGATAGGATAACTACATTTAGAATTGATATTAAAATATATAAAATAAAATAAAAAAAGAGAGAGAAAGGTACAAGAAATGTGTATTACAGGGTTTTTCCTGCATAGAGAATTACGAGGCGGCCGCCTCCGTCAAATTTCGTGCCGCCTCCGTCTGTCGAAAAAACGTACTCGGATACTTAACGTAACCTCGGTTCCCTGAGATAAGGGAACGAGTACTGCGTCTTGCTAGAAGCCATGGGAAATAATCTATTTCTCAAAATACTGAAGCATTTGTAAAATCACGCAGTGATACTGCCCAGTATCGCACGCTATTGGCTGGCCAGTGGGAACTGCATGAACCAATGGCAGATCAGCGTAACTGAGCGAACCAATGGGCACTAAGCCCGTGAAGCTGAGCACAAAAGCCCATAAGGTACGCTGTAATGCCCTAAAACGTCAGGTTATATCGACTGAAACGACGATCACCCGTTGTTTAGCGCCATTGCACGGCCGTCTACGCAGTACTCGTTCCCCTATCTCAGGGAACCGAGGTTATGTTAAGTAACCATGTACGTTCCCTTTCGAACGGTCAGTCGTACTGCGTCTTGCTAGACGCCATGGGAACCGGTTTAATCCCGCCATGCTATGATAAGCGCAATGACGTGTACTCCCTCAGGTTGAACACTCATTAAAAAGGGCCCGAGACTAGAGTTATTGACACATTATAATATATATATTTATATTTATATTTATATTTATATTATCTCCTTATGCGTATTGGGCCATAGAGGCCAGTAACTATAAGGAAAAAACTTTGCAAAGCATTGAAGCATAAGAAGGCCCCAGATGCCAACTTATGAAGGGGACGGACTTCACAGAGGCCGTCTTAATACTCATTATACAGCGAGGACTTGTGGACTTCAGGGACTTCCAGGCTGTAGAATCTGGTAAAAATAGACGGTGAGGACCAGCCTGCCGATCTACAGATGTCACCAATAGAAACTCCACTAGACCACGCCCAGGAGGAGGCCATGCCTCTGGTGGAGTGAGCTTTGACACCTATGGGGCATTGGAGGCCCATAGCATGCGGCCACCAAAGCTTACAAAGAGCTGCTCTGACTGTCTAAAGTGGGAGGAACGCTCAATATATGCTCTAAGCGTCCTAACTGGGCAGAGCAGGTGTAACTGTCTCTCATCCTCAGAGGGGAGGAGAGCAGAGAGAGTGATTACCTGTGCTTTGAACGGTGTTGAAAGCACTTTGGGTACATAGCCATGTTTCGGTTTGAGCATGACTTTAGAATCGCCTGGGCCAAATTCTAGGCATGACGCGTTCACAGAGAGCGCTTGAATGTCACCCACACGCTTAACTGATGCCAGTGCTAATAGCAGGGCAGTTTTCAGCAAAAGCGGTTTCAATTCAGCCGTGTGCAACGGTTCGAAGGGAGGTCCTTTTAGTGCTCGTAGGACCAATGAAAGGGGAGCTTCTCAAGCTCCCCTTGAGTGGCCAAACATGCAGCGCCCACAGTTTGGGACGGGGGTGCCAGATTGTCCTGTTCGCCTGAGAAAGGAGATCTTTCCTCAGGGGAACTGGCCATGGAGCTGCTGAGAGTAGCTGAATCAACTCTGGAAACCAGTGGTGGGTTCGCCAGAGTGGAGCAACTAGCAGGACTGTGTGCTCGCATTCCCTGATTCTTTTTAAGACCTGGGGAAGGAGCGGGACTGGAGGAAAAGCATAAAGTAGGCAGCTGGGCCATTCGTGGGCCAGTGCATCCTTGCTCTTTGAAAAATAAATTGGGCAGTGACAGTTGTCTTCGGAGGCGAAGAGGTCGACCTCTGCCCTCCCGAAAACACTCCATATCATCTGAACCGTTTGGGGATGGAGGGTCCATTCCCCTGGGGACATGAGGCCCCTGGAGAGCATGTCTGCTCCCTGGTTCAGTCTGCCTGGCACATGCACTGCTTTTAGTGAATGCAATCTGCCTTTCGCCCATAGGAGGAGATGTCTGACCTGTTGGTTGAGCCTTCTCGACCTGAGCCCGCCTTGGCGGTTTATGTAGGAGACCACTGTCGTGTTGTCCGTACGGACTAGGACGTGGTGACCTGAGAGACGTGGTAGAAAAGTCTCGAGGGCTAGCACTACTGCCAACATTTCTAGGCAGTTGATGTGCAACCGTGACTCCGTGCTCGACCATGAGCCAAAGGCCGGTTCGCCCTCGCACAGAGCACCCCAACCCGTGTTGGAGGCATCCGTGGTGACCACCATTCATCTGGAAACTGTCCCCAAGCTCACCTCCGACTCGTAGAGGCGGGGATTCGACCACGGGGCCAGGGCTTTGATGCAGCCGCGGCCCACCTTGATCCAAAGCTGGCCTGCATGCCACGCTTGGGGAGGAACCAGTGATTTCAGCCAGTACTGCAGGGGGTGCATGCGCATCATGCCCAGCGGAAGTACTGGAGAAGCTGATGCCATAAGGCCTAGCATTCTCTGAAAAAGTCTCAGGGGTCTGTTGGTTCCCGTTTTGAACGAGCATGCAAGCTGCTGTGTTCAACAGCCACGCCCTCATTTGGGCCGAGTCTAAAATCTTTTCCAGGAAGGAGATTCTCTGCCTGGGAAGCAATGAGCTCTTGGATGTATTTATTCTGAGACCCCGGCATTCTAGATGGCTGAGTAGCACAGATTTGTGAGATTCTAGTTCTTCCTCTGACTGGGCCAGGATGAGCCAGTCGTCGAGGTAGTTCAAAATGCGCATTCCCGTTTGTCTCAAAGGGGAGAGAGCTGCATCCATACACTTCGTGAAAGTGCGGGGGGCCAGAGACAGGCCGAATGGCAGGACTGTGTACTGATAAGCCTTCCTGTCGAACAGGAATCTCAAAAACGGTCTGTGACGGGGGATAATTTGGATATGAAAGTAAGCATCTTTCAGATCCACTGAGAAAAAACAATCCATCGGGCGGATTTGCGCGATGATCTGTTTTAATGTCAGCATTCTGAAAGGCCGTTTGATAAGGGCCTTGTTCAGATGTCTGAGGTCTAAGATGGGCCTGAGGCCGCCATCTTTTTTGGGGACGAGGAAGTAGCAGCTGTAAAACCCTGACTCGCTCTGTGCTGGAGGTACAGCCTCTATAGCTTTTTTCACCAATAGGCTCTCTACTTCGGTTTTGAGGACGTGAGTTATGTTGCTCTCTACCGAAGTGTGTGTTATGCCTGCGAAGCGGGGTGGTTTGCGAGCGAATTGGAGCGAGTAGCCTCGTGGAATTGTTTTTATAACCCACTGTGACTGTGCGGAAGAGAAAGAAAACTCATTTGTTGAGCATTCATGTTTTTTATTGATCTCGCTATTACAGCGGCAGCATGCAGGGGAGCGCGCATTAGAGCAGGCTCGCAGTTTACATTCACAACACTCAAAACAACATTTTTCTCCCCGGCCGGAAACTAAAACGGGCCGTGGGGAGAGAACTCTGAGTCTTTTGGGGGGCGGACCAGCCTGGGCGGGACTCAGCCCTCCTCTCTTCCTGACCAGCCTGTCAGGACTGCTTCCTGTGTTCAGGGTCCAGCGTTATTTTAGGCTGGGGTCCCTGACGCTTAGGCGGGAAGCGCTTCGTCTGATACTGACGCTGATCCTGTGGTGGGCGGGGCTGCGCGGGCGCGTGCACCGTCCTGCGCTGTTGCAGCTGTTGCTGCTGGTACGGGGCTCTCGGGCGAGCCGAGGAGGCAGAGCTGGCTCGTTTCGGCAGAAAATGTTGCATTGCCTGGGACGCTTCCTGAGCAGTGGTGAAGCGGTCTGCAAACCCATCCACCGCGGGGCTGAATAGGCCATTCGGAGCGATTGGAGCGTCAAAGAAGGCGGTCTTATCGGCCTCCTTGATCTCTGTGAGGTTTAGCCATAAGTGGCGCTCTAGCACAACGAGGCTGGCCATGGACCTGCCTATGGCCTGGGCGGTGGCTTTTGTGGCGCGAAGGGCCAGGTCTGTGGCGCTTCGGAGGTCACGGAAAGCCTCTTGATCTGGCCCAGTCTCATCCATAGTCCGGAGGAGCTTGGCCTGAAACACTTGCAGGACCGCCATCGAGTGGAGAGCGGAGCCTGCTTGGCCGGCGGAAGCATAGGCCCTATTCGCCAAGGCTGACGTTGTACGACAGGGCTTGGAAGGGTGGGCGATCTTAGGCTTCCAGCCTATCGCAGAGGGTGGGCAGAGGTGCACGGCTACCGTTTCCTCGAGTGGAGGAAGCTTCTCGTAGCCCTTCTCGACAGCGCCGTCAATGGTGGAGAGCGCGTGCGAGATGGATGGGCGGAGACGAGCAGAGTAGGGGGCGCGCCATGACTTCGCTAGCTCCTCGTGTACCTCAGGAAAGAACGGTGCAGCGCTCTGTCAAGGGGCCTGCTGGCGCCCCGGCAGATACCACTCGTCGAGGCGGCTGCATGCAGGCTCTTCAGGGGAGGCCCAGTCCAGGCCGAGCTCATTGACGGCCTTCGTGAGGACACGGATTAGCTCGGTGTCCGCACCAGCCTTTGAGTCGCTGCACTGCTGTGATGTTGAGGGGGTGGGGTCGTCGACCGAGCCCAACCAGGTGAGTGTTGCATGTATCACACGTGTGGCGTGACATGACGTACAGTGGGGAGAATAAGTATTTGATACACTGTCGATTTTGCAGGTTTGCCCACTTACAAAGCATGTAGAAGTCTGTAATTTTTATCATAGGTACTCTTCAACTGTGAGTGACGGAATCTAAAACAAAAAAACGAAAATCACATTGTATGATTTTTAAGTAATTAATTTGCATTTTATTGCATGACATAAGTATTTGATACATCAGAAAAGCAGAACTTAATATTTGGTACAGGAACCTTTGTTTGCAATTACAGAGATCATACGTTTCCTGTAGTTCTTGACCAGGTTTGCACACACTGCAGCAGGGATTTTGGCCCACTCCTCCATACAGACCTTCTCCAGATCCTTCAGGTTTCGGGGCTGTCGCTGGGCAATACGGACTTTCAGCTCCCTCCAAAGATTTTCTATTGGGTTCAGGTCTGGAGACTAGCTAGGCCACTTCAGGACCTTGAGATGCTTCTTACGGAGCCACTCCTTAGTTGCCCTGGCTGTGTGTTTCAGGTCGTTGTCATGCTGGAAGACCCAGCCACGACCCATCTTCAATGCTCTTACTGAGGGAAGGAGGTTGTTGGCCAAGATCTCGCGATACATGGCCCCATCCATCCTCCCGTCAATACGGTGCAGTCGTCCTGTCCCCTTTGCAGAAAAGCATCCCCAAAGAATGATGTTTCCACCTCCATGCTTCACGGTTGGGATGGTGTTCTTGGGGTTGTACTCATCCTTCTTCTTCCTCCAAACACGGCGAGTGGAGTTTAGACCAAAAAGCTCTATTTTTGTCTCATCAGACCACATGACCTTCTTCCATTCCTCCTCTGGATCATCCAGATGGTAATGGGCAAACTTCAGACGGGCCTGGACATGCGCTGGCTTAAGCAGGGGGACCTTGCGTGCGCTGCAGGATTTTAATCCATGACGGCGTAGTGTGTTACTAATGGTTTTCTTTGAGACTGTGGTCCCAGCTCTCTTCAGGTCATTGACCAGGTCCTGCCGTGTAGTTCTGGGCTGATCCCTACCTTCCTCATGATCATTGATGCCCCATGAGGTGAGATCTTGCATGGTGCCCCAGACCGAGGGAGATTGACCATCATCTTGAACTTCTTCCATTTTCTAATAATTGCGCCAACAGTTGTTGCCTTCTCACCAAGCTGCTTGCCTATTGTCCTGTAGCCCATCCCAGCCTTGTGCAGGTCTACAATTTTATCCCTGATGTCCTTACACAGCTCTCTGGTCTTGGCCATTGTGGAGAGGTTGGAGTCTGTTTGATTGAGTGTGTGGACAGGTGTCTTTTATACAGGTAACAAGTTCAAACAGGTGCAGTTAATACAGGTTATGAGTGGAGAACAGGAGGGCTTCTTAAAAGAAAAACTAACAGGTCTGTGAGAGCCGGAATTCTTACTGGTTGGTAGGTGATCAAATACTTATGTCATCCAATAAAATGCAAATTAATTATTTAAAAATCATACAATGTGATTTTCTGGATTTCTGTTTTAGATTCCATCTCTCACAGTTGAAGTGTACCTATGATAAAAATTACAGACCTCTACATGCTTTGTAAGTAGGAAAACCTGCAAAATCGGCAGTGTATAAAATACTTGTTCTCCCCACTGTATGTCGTTATATTGACAGTAAAAAGGATACACCGTAGTGTTCACCGGAGAGCACAGGGGAAAAGCACGACAGCTCGCGGGATCGTTGGCAATTAAGCGCTTTGAAACAGGCCGCTGACTCGTTCGCAGGAAGTCCGGGCTGGCTAGCTCACTATTCCGCTGCAGGCTCGTCTTTTCTCGGCGAAGGTGGTGTAGCTTCGAGAGTTTATCAGCGAGAACCGCGATCGTCGCTAAAGGAGATTAATCTGACGTTTTAGGGCATTACAGTACCTTATGGGCAGATGCCCCACCCATTTGGCGGGCTTTTGTGCTCAGCTTCGCGGGCTTAGTGCCCATTGGTTCGCTCAGTTACGCTGTTCTGCCATTGGTTCATGCAGTTCCCACTGGCCAGCCAATAGCGTGCGAGAGGTCTCGACACTGTTTTGACTGGGCAGCAGCACTGCGTGATTTTACAAATGCTTCAGTATTTCGAGAAATAGATTATTTCCCATGGCGTCTAGCAAGACGCAGTACGACTGACCGTTCGAAAGGGAACTCAGACAGGCAGTCACATGCTCAGATTAGGCCTGTCATGATAATTAAATAATCAGAAATATATATCGTCACATGATCCTTCAGCAATCATTCTTATATTATGATTTGCTGGTACAAAGTCATCTAAAGCCATTCCATAGCTGAATGTGAGTGACAGAACTTCCCTCCGCTGCAGCTGTCAATCATTCTCCGTTCAGCATTCAAACACCGCGTCCCGTTCGGTTACGACAGGCAGCACGGTAAAACTCTCTGCAAGATGATATATTCCCATTATTATACTTGATCTGTAGATAAATGGCTGTGGGTTTGCATAAAGTGACTTTATCTTGTTAGAGTTTATCTACGTTAGCTGTTTCTGAACGATGTTGTACTCGTTACCGGGTGACAAAACAAAGAATATTAATTAGCATCACACGCACAGTAACTGGAATTTAAAACTGTGAAGAAACAAATGATCAGTAATCTGTTGGACAGATATACATTATAGACTACGATTTGTGCGCTCAACATCTCTTCTCTTTGTGCCGTGAACTTTTCAATGCGCACTCTGACTCCATGTTGCTTTAAGCACATCATTCTCACCCGGGATGCACATAAGCGGTTTGTGCCGCTCTGTTTTGAAGCGGTTCATATAATCATAGTTTTGTGCACTGAAAGATTATTAAAATCCTATCTTGTTCTCTCGTATTTATCATATCTTTGTTGCCCCATTAAAAAGCTGCACAATACGTTTACAATAAACATCTTGTAATTTTATATTATTTGTGTAGGCCTATATATAATTATTTACATTCATATATAAATATAAATCTAATAATATAAATTGTTTTTCACAAATGTATTTTATAAGAACACAAAGTAATTTGTACCTGTATCAAATTAATCCAAAGATTTCTTCAAGAATTACTTTTTGTAATTGTAATTTTTGTAACTATCCACTATATATTTGTGTCATAGCTTATGATTATATATTTTTATTCATTTATTGTTTTCTCTATAATGAAGTAGTGTGTGCTTAGTGGATTCTGTGTTTAACAAATAAAAAAGTGACCATTAGTTCCACAAACACAGATGTATGTATATGTATGTATATATATTCTATACTGATGTAGAAATATATGAATGATACATTTATAACCCTTTTATTTTGCCAGTTTGTTGTGATTGTTTCAGTTATTTACTGTATTGAGTAAATACTTAAATATTTAAAGGTGTTAGCTGTAATCTTACACTGCAAAATGATAACTTAAAAAGGATTAAATTCATAATTATTTAATGATCGAAGCACACAAAAAAAATGTATGACAAAGCCCTAAAACTGACAATTAATCGGTAAAATCGCGGGCTGCAGGTCGGCCGGGCCAAGCAGGATTTTACCACCTCCGCCTCATTTTGAGCCAGGAAAAACCCTGTATTATATTCATATTATTTACATTATATTTCAATAAATTTATATTATATTGCTATTTATATACACACACACACACACACACGCAGACTCTTCTCCTTAGTTCATCCAGACATGTCTGATATTTGGTATGGGTGCCACGTCAGTGTCGTGCAGCTGGCATGACCCTCCTCTCCTGCCTGACATTTAGCAACACTTTCACTCCCAGAAAATGCACTGTGTACACACACATAAACGGGGGATAATTAGAAATCTGTATACAGAACAATTGTTTGACTCTTCCACAGTGAATTTTTAATTATCTCACACAGTGAATCTTTAAATATCTTCCCCCTCTCATCCACACACACACACACACACACACACACACACACTGCAGGTTTGTAATTAAAACTGCACAGCTACAGCAGGAGTACCATGGACCTGACATTATCCTAGTCAGGGGGATTTCCCAAAGGACAGTCTGACGCTACTAAACACAAAGGGTACTAGGCTGTACGTTGGCATAACCTTGATATTATCTGTGCTCCATTCCAACCAAAGACCAAAATAAAGAATGAAACATCCAAATCTGAGGTGCAGTTTAAACAATATCACATGAGCAATAGCACTGTTTCGGAGACATTTAATTAGATAATGAAAGAAGAAACAATCAAGAAAAACAGAGTTAATGCCAATTGGTGAAACGTAGCTCTGTACTGAAGTTATCTTCAGCAAATGCTCTCCAGTGTACAATACAAGCCACAAAAAGGCCATCCCAAGGTTTTAAAGGCAATAAAATCGAAACAAGATTTTCCCACATCCATTGCAAAGACCTCAACCACAACAAATCAATCTATTTCACCTTGACACACCAAGGTAGACTATCTATCCCACCGCCTTGAGGCAGTAGCAGGACCATAGCCTATGCTTTATCTGAAACCCAATTCCCCTCCTCCAAACAAGATAAATGAGAGGCATGAGATGGGGCTTTGGTGGGGCTGTTTGCAGGTTGGTTACAGGCAGGCTGTTCTGTCATAATTAGAGCTCTATAGACTTTACGCTGCTCTGTGCATCTGACTGAGATTGAATGGAGTCCTGGAACAGGAACACATCTTTTCTGATGCATCTTTTATGTATCATGCTTTATTATACAAACTATTAGTATTGACTGTATTATACAGTTCAGTATACATCCTGAATCACACTCATGACTGTGAGCACTGCATCATGCTTTAGTATACAAATTATAAGCACAATATCATGATCTCATGCTTTAATATAGAAACTATCATACTTTAGTATACAAACTATTAGTACTATATACCCTTTTTCATGCTTTGGTATACAAACCATTAGCACTATATCATGGTTTAGTATACAAACTATTAGCATTGCATCATACTTTAGTATGCGTCCAGTATCATGCTTTAGTGTGCAAACTATAGCACTACATAATGCTTTAGCACACAAATAACACTATATCATTATTTAGTATACAAATTATTAGCACTATATAATGCTTTAGTTTACAAACCATTATATATCATGCTTTAATATGCAAATTATCACTATATCATGCTTTAGTAAGCAAACTATTAGCATTGCAGAACACTTTAGTATGCATCCCATATCATGCTTGAGTATACAAAATATTAGCACTATATCATGATTTAGTATAAAAACTATTAGCATTGCATCCCATGCTTTATTATACAAACTATTAGCATTGTATCATGCTTTAGTATACAAAGTATTAGTATTGCATAATACTTTAGTATGCATCGAGTATCATGCTTTAGTATACAAACTAGTAGGAATATATTGCTTTAGTTAACAAACCATTATCACTATATTATGATTTAGAATACAATATTAGAATACAGCTATTAGCATTGTATCATGCTTTAGTATATAAACTATTAGCATTACATCATCCGTTAGTATACAAGCACTAACATGCTTGAGTATAAAAAAAACTTAACACTACATTACACTTTAATATTCAATTGCTGTAACATGCTTTAGTATGCACACTATTACTTCTATTATTCTTTAGTATTCATCCTATGCTTTTGTGGCAAGCAGGGTGCGGCCAAGAGCTGTGGGAACGGAGCGATGAGCTTCGAGTGTCTCACAGAAGAGTTTCGGATGGGTAAAAGGAGGAGTGACGACAGTGAAGGACAAAAGAGGACCAGGCCTGGACTATTTTACGTTGTGTTTTATGTTTGTGCGGCAGTCGTCCGTGAGGGGCTGCCACTTTACTTTCGTTTTGTTGTTTGTTTATTTTGATATATTAAAGTATGTTGAACGTTTGCCGGTTCCCGCCTCCTCCTTCCCTGGCCACAAACCCGGGTGGAAGGAGGAACACACTGTCAAAAAGCCCTTGCCGCTGTGGGAAATCCACAGTGCCATTGAACTGAGCTGAGTCTGCCAACATTGGCGCTCGAGTCAGTGGGCTGGAGTGATTTGCCGGGGGGACGGACTAACTTGCTGCCAGCCGCCTGGGTTCTGGAGGAGCGGCTGCCGTCCAAAAGGAAGCGGAGGAGTCGCCGCCGTCTGCTAAGGGTCGGAGCCTGCTGCCGTCTGCCCTGATGGGGAGGAGTAGGGAATGGGGGACTCCTGTTGGCTGCCCAAACCCGGAGGGCCATCCACCAAGGGCTATCCAGTGCTACTGCCAGGCATTGTGGAGTTCACCCAGCTGGTGGAGGACCGCATGGCAGTGCGTTATGGGAACCAGACCAAGATTTTTTTCCTTTTCCTCTCTCATCTCCTTTTCTCTCACCTCATCTGTCCTTACCCCCAGGGTCTGCAGCCGGTGGGGGGAGTAGAGCGCAGTCTCGAGGGTACCCCCCGGCCTGCAAGGGGTGATGGGGTATGTGCCAAGCAGGGCGGGGCCAAGAGCCGTGGGAACGGAACGAGGCCAGTGGCGTGATTGCTAATGATGGATAAAAAGAAGAGGGACAATAGTGAAGGACGAGAGAGGACCAGGGGCCCGTTCCAGAAAGGAGGTTAACTGAAAACTCTGAGTATGTTAACCCTGAAATGAGGGAAACTCTGGGTTTTCTGTTTCAGAATGCGAGGTATGTCAAACCCGAGAAAGCAGGGTAAGTCAAGCCAGTTTCTCAAAGAGAGGTAACTTATACTATCAGTTACCAGGGTATCAGTTACCAGGGTAACTTACTCTGTAAACCTAACCTGGTCTGGAGCAGGTTTTCTTTGGTAAACCCAGAGTTTCTTTCGGTTTCCTCCCCCTTTTTAAAGCATCAGCGGTGTTTAAATACTTAATTTGTTCATTCACGCTGCACAAATGCTTTTTTAAGTATTTTTGTCTTATTTCAAGTACAAATATCTAAAAATTATAAATTAAATCTAAATCTAAAATCTAAAGTAAGCGCATTTTACTTAAAACAAGTAAAATTAAGAAAAACAATCCTTATGCAAACAGAAACAAGATTATTTTTCTTACCCCACAGATAATTTGCGAAATAAGAAAAATGCACTTAAATATTTTTTTTCCCCCAGGAAACAAGACTAAATACCTTATGTCATTTTTCTTATGTAGAAAATGCATCTTGATTTAAGAATCTTTAGACAATTTGATTGGAAACAACAAGACAAAAATACAAAGTAAGAAAAGCATTCTTTGCAGTGCAGGTACATTCATTCATTGTGCATATTTCATCATGAGGACACCGTCAAAGTGACAAAAATGGCATGTCCTTTTATACAGGATCCTGACGTTCATTTGATACACCTCTAGAAGTAACCTAATAATTAGAATTTCCTTTAGGATTTCCAGTGGTTGGATGCATTGATGACACGTATATTCCCATCATCACACTTTCCGAAAACGGATTACTATACAGAATGGAAGGATGTCAGATGGATGGGTAGTCCGAGATATATGCTGTAACCACCACCACAGCTGTTAAATAAACACAAATTATTCACAATTTTTATGGTCATCTTTATTTCCTACAAATATTTTATTCTTTTTTCTGTTAGATTTTAATATTTAATATCCTTTTCATCTGTCAGTGGTGCTGGTGTTTTGTGAGCCTCTGCCTTCTTGCTGTTGGCTAAGCAGAAGTCAAATGTTAATTTCTTTACCCTAATTAATAAATGTAACAGGTGGGATCAGAGAACATTTAATTATGTGAAAAGAGCATTAGACTATGTGGGAAAAGCTGCTGTACATTGAAATAGACACTGAATGATATTTATTTAATATGCCAAATGTTTGTAAAGTCATGAAACCTACACCCATGAACATTTTATGCTTAAAGCTTTACCTGATTGAATTATGTTTTCATACTTCACTTTTAGCTGCTGCCACATTCTTTTTTTGCCTGTGGGATACCATGAAAATTAAACTAATTAGGAATTAAACTTACATAGTGACCCGGAAGTATGCGGACGTCTTTTGTTGGGTGCCGTTGCCATGGTGAATCATAATTTCGGAGCTCCATTGATCATGGCTTTTCACAGTTGTGGTGCACACGCTTAACTCAGAGTCAGTCTACTCAGAGTTGATTGAACTAACTCAATTCAGCTGTTCTAAAACCCAAAACTCAGAGTTTCCCATCTCAGAGTTCAAGTTTAAATTCAAAGTTGGTGAAACTCCTTATTGAAACGGGCCCCAGGCCTGGACTATTTTACTTTGTGTTTTGTTATATTTGTGCAGCAGTCGTCCATGAGGGGCTGCCGCATTATTTTCGTTTTGTTGTATGTTTATTTTGATATATTCAAGTATGTTGAACGTTCGCTAGTTCCCGCCTTCTCCTTCCCTGACCACAAACCTCGTTACAGCTTTATACCCATAGATTTAGCAGTTTGTTGTAGTTGAAGTTGAGGTCTCATGTTGGTAAAATAATTTGGTTTTAGTATGCGAATGTAGTTGTCTTTAGAAACAACTTGCAGTTTGAAAACTAATTTAGAAACAGATTGCAGAGTATGTCAGTTTGTATTTGATATGTAAAGACAAATATAAGGCATGCTAGGGGAAAAAATAAAGGTTCAGACTGCTGGAAAACATCTGTGGAAGTCTAAGACAAAACCAGGCTTCCTTGCCCACAAAAGCAGGCCTGTGTGATGATTACAACACTGAATCCCATCTGAATATGCAGATTAAGAGGACGATTCTATGACGGTTTCTGAGAGGTTTAGACTGTCCTCACACACAGCCGTCTGGCTGAGAGAAGATAAGATGCCCATAATTCTGATGAGACGGCTCTTGTTTTGGCATCCACAACAGCAACAATTTGTTTTGAGCTTTGCCTTTTAGGACCACATGAAAAACACAGTCTCAATGAGGCTGCCAAATGCCCCACAAAACCACATTTGCTCATAAACAATCTAGCAAGCCATTTGTAATACATCTTAAACATTCAGAAATGTACTTCCATAATGCGACATAACACTTTTTATATGCAAGCAGGGTCACTTTAATGATCATCATTTCCAAATAACCTTGAGCAGCAAGTCTATCATAAAGCCATGACCATATTACCACCACCTCTGATGGATAATGAATAATTATAGCTTTAGGCCTGGTTAATTATTGACGCTTTTGATATGTGAGGTGAGTGTCAATGGATGGATATGAAAATCTACATGCTGCTTGATCTCATAGACTGTCTGGACGGGTGTTCTGGCCTGCTGATAAGTCTTTCATTACAACACTCTCTCGCCCCTAGAGCCTTCATCCTCCCCTGCTCCTCCTCCCCTCCCCCCGGCTGTGTCCTCGCTTAAAATAGAGCTACAAACAGACTGGACCTGACCAGACTGACAGCTGAGGAAGAGGGAGAGCGGGAGAAGAGAGGGAGAGAGAAGAGAAATTAACACATCACACATTCCTCTATACTTAAAGATCTGTAAAGACAAAGAGTTGAAGTCATGTGGCTTTAATGTCATCTATTTGCTAGTGTACTCCAGTCCTAAATGTTGACAAAATTCACTTTCAGCACATAAAAAAAAAAGTTTTTATTTTCTCGACAAACAGACCAAAAATATCGTACACTCGGGTGTAGCCAAATCTTCGTCCAATCAAATGCGCTCCAGAATGAAAAAGTCCCGCCCCCAATACACCGGCTTCTTATTAGCAATAGAATATAATAGTTGCTGCGTCTGAATATATCAACTTCCTTACTATATAGTAGGTGAAAAAAACAGTTTGTGAGACAAGTAGTATGCCCGAATTCATTGTATTATTTAAAAAAGAAAAAAAAGGTGGGCGAAAAGTGCCAAGGCTTTTTTTTAATGGTTGCAAAGATAGTTTCAAACCAAACGTACCACAGTATGTGATTGCGGATGCAGCTAATGTCATGACTGTGATGTGAAGTAAAGGCTATTGACTATTTTAAAAAGGGGGATGAGCCCATTGACATGGGCAGACTACACTTCCAGATTCAACAAGAAATACATTAACACAGAAAGCAGTGCTCGTCAACATTTAAAGCTTTTGTCATTATTTATACTCATAGCTTTTTATACAACTGATGGAATGCTATTTCTTGGTTTAATTATTAAGAATGATTAGAACTTTAAATTAGATGTTACAGGGGTATTAAGGAAAGGGATATTATACTCATGATAACACTTAAATGTCATCAGTTTTTTATTAAATTACCACTAAAGATGAATATGAATGTCATTGCAATAAATATCATGATTTACTCACCTTCATTTGTTTCAAACTCTTATGACTTTCTTTTGAGTAGAAAAGATTTATTTGATCAGACATCGCTACTACTCTCAAACTCTTGCAGTGAATATTCAAATTTACAGTGAATAATGACTTAAATTTCCATCTTTTCCTCACACAATCATTTGTAAATGCCTTTAGAAATCATATGAATCACTTTTATGATGCTTTTAGGGTACTTTTTTTTCTTATTTGCTTATATTGTATTGAAAAGAGTGGCCATGACATTTTACAAAATTCACTTTTTGGGTTCCACAGAAAAAATGTCATACAAGTTTTGACCAACATGAGAGTGAGTAAATAATGACATTTATTCACAATAAAGTTGCAATGTAATGGAAGTAGCGATGCTTGGAAGATGCTTTTGTGACTGCTTGGATTATTGGAAAAGAAAAAAAAAATATTACAGCTCAGACAACATATACCTAAATGTTTATCACTTTTAGCAGTGTTTTATGTAACTTCAAAGGGTTTCCTGTAAAATGACACCAAAATTGTGTATTTACACCACTGTATGTGGGTATGGGAAGCTTTTCAATTTGGGTAGACCAAATCCAGGCGGAAATCCCCAAAAATGCTCCCAGAGCTAATGAGGTTAAGTAATCAATATTTACTTAATGAGATTAGCCTCATTAATAACTATTAATTAACTGACAAATTATAAAGAACATTATTGTGTGTCTGAGATGTAATCATCAATCATCTTTTTTACTCTTAATATAGACATAAAATGCATCACTAATTACTCAAGTACCTAGTCACTCTGCAGGAACTACTAGTGATCTGGACCATTATTTTAAAGTCAAAAACATCTTTTTCATTTTAA